>CM034150.1:799618760-800329895 GCA_019776745.2 Taxus chinensis
TAAGGATCGCGATAAACTATGGCCATGTCTAACTCTTTGTGACACTATTTGTCACCTAGCAATAGGACCCCCTACCACAAAAACTATGAAATTATTTATTTTTATAGTTAAAAGTACAAAACATATAAACAGCTATCAATGTTAAACATGGACTAGAGTCATGACCACAAAGTCTCCTTCGCCTTTGACATAAAAAAACAAGCAATCCCAGTCTAGAAACGATACAAATACAACCAATTATGATTAATTAAAGAAAATAAAAGACAAATATTAAAGTTAATGGGGATTAATTTCCCCTTTGAATGCATAGTTCTATAACACTTCATTATCATATGTAATGTGGTTTATTTGCTCCCCTTAAAAAATAAAAACTAAATTCTCAAATGTTTTACACCTCTCATTGTAACCGTAAATGTCGGGTCATAGAAATGGTGAAAAAGATAAGTATAGAAATCCGTCACTTTAGCATGGAACATGTATCGACCACCAACTATTGATATCACATTTAGTAATTTTAAGGGTGTGGGATTGCGGACATCAAAATAGAATATTTGCAACAAATTAATTAAATTTTAAGGATAACCCAAATCCTATGATATTGCCAAGTGTCCTTGTGTACAAACAGCACATGGCAAGGAAATATCTTATGGCTTCATTAGATCAACGAATAGAAAATGATATAAACTAAAGTGGAAAAAGAGATCAAAATGATTTACAAAGCAACAAAATAATTGCCCCGAGTTTTCTGTGGATACATGTTCATTGTAATTCATGAAAAAAAGCAAGGGCATTAATGAAACACATGGTAGTTATGGTGGACTCCGGGAGTGTGCCCATTCTAAAAGAAGAACTGCATAAATTTTCCTCCTAAAATGGAGATAACTTCATATTATTTTTCCACACATTTGATCAACTAAATCATATATGCAATGTATTTGCTTCCATAGATTGTCTTTTCAACAAACCATCTCTCTTGTTCGCCTCCAAAAATGATACTTCTTGCTTGTTCGCTTTCAAAATGGCACATTATCTGCCCTATCTATGTAATATGTATGCATATAGCCGCCCCAAGCTAGAATTCTGTTCTCAACTATGGACCCTCCCCATACCTAGAATTTTGTTCTGAACTATGGGGCCTTGCACCTATAGATCTAACCGAGGTGAGCAATAGATCTATAATATCTATTTCCTATAAATCCATATGCCTGACTGTCCCCTTGTCTATATATGCAGCACCTTCTATATGAAGACCAGAGGTGTGTAGCTTTATTTATTAGGGAGATGACCCAACATAGATATGGCATCCTCAAACATCATCATGGCAGCCTTGGGACCTAGAATATTGGTGCATTCCTTCAGCGTTCTACACAACACCGGAGGCATAAACGGGCACACGACTTCACACAACAGTCACGATCTACCAAGCGTAGAACCTCTTAAGCATGGCACATAGACTTGTTGCATCTTGTGCCTTTCCTATTGCTTCTGGTATTTTGTTTTGTACTTTTTTTTTCCTTCGTACATTGTCTTGTTCTTTTTGCTCCTGTTATAGTCCCTTTAACCTTTTTGGTTACCTCTGAACATTAATTTTTAAATTAAATTAAATATATCCCCTATATATAGAAGGCACTTCTCCATCCTCCATAGTTATAATTCTCCCCTATATTCTATGGGGCGCTGGAGATTCTAACAGTCATCTAAATTCAAGGAAGGAGCACTGGGCAATAGGGATTATCAACCCTTACTATTGAGTTAACATTCTTTTTGATGGTGAGATACTTAAGCTCGAGCAATTCAAGAGTATGGTTGCTTTAGATGTTCCCTCTGTTCATGTTACCAAATCCAAAACATATAATAATTAACAAAACACACATTATCCATAATTTGGAACAGTGCATCTTGGTAAACCGCAGGCTGCCTTTTAGCACACAGTAAAATCTGTAAACATGTGTCACATTCAATATATCCCGTAATATATCACATTCAATATACCCCATAATCTTGAACCACTATTAGGCCACTGCATTGATGCTCAAAAGGGAGGAAGAAAAAAATAACAAGACTGGCAAATAAATGTTTGAAGGCTTTTCCACGGTATATCAGGTAATGCAGGCCGGCTATTGTTATTAAACCTTCTACATATATCTGCAGTGTCTGAATACATTGTTTAAAATCCACATTGATCTGTATTATATTGAAAACATTTCTTATACAGGAAGCCAAAGATGCTCAAAAGAATGAGAAAAAAATAAATAGACTGGCTAAGGCTTTTCCATATGCAGACCAGCTATTGTTATTGAATCTTCTACTTGTATCTGTAGTCTCTGAATACATCGTTTAAAATCCAAAATGACCTCTACATGCTGTTTTGAATTTCTGCATATCAATTTTCTCTGAATACATTGTTTAAAATTCACATTGATCTGTAAACACCGTTTTGAATTTCTGTAAAATCGATTTTCTCTGAACACATTGTTTAAAATTCACATTGACCTGTAAACAGCGTTTTGAATTTCTGTAAAATCGTTTTTCTCTGAATACATTGTTTAAAATTCACATTGACCTGTAAACACCATTTTGAATTTCTGCAAAATTTGTTTTAGATTTTTAATTACATCCAAAATGTTTGTTCCGAGAACGGTCAAAACACGTCAACAAATTCCTAATTAAAATATATAGGCATCGAATGATTGGACTTGCCAAACAACAATTATCACATTAAATAATATAAAATGACCAGTTAAACTATTTGTAACAGTTCTTAGCCATAGGTATTAGGCATTGTTTGAGAAAACTTCCAAACAACAATTATCACATAAAATAATATAAAATGACCAGTTAAACTATTTGTAACAATTCTTAGCCATAGGTATTAGGCATTATTTGAGAAAACTTCCAAATCCAAACAACTATATAGTGCCATTTACAGCCTCTAAAGACACCCATGAAGAAGGGCCAGCATCTTTCCTGATTTGTATCATTTGTCAATGGTCTGCTCTTGTGTAAAAAGTAAAGCAATCTTAAATATTAAATTTCTTAAGTTGCATCATGAAGCCCTGCCGAAAATTTTGATGCCATTTTAATTTCTTCATCAGCTCATTCTCTAACCTACTGTAAAACACTGCCAATCTTAAAATGGCTCTCAGAGTGCTCTTACTAAAGTACGGATACATGTTAGCAACACATTTACCTTCGAATTATGTAATTCAAACAAAATCAGTGAGGTTCAGATTCACCCATATTTGAAACAAGAAGAAATCTTCTGAAATACATAGCAAAAAAGATTCCCTCAGGCAAGAAATGAGGGCTCAGTTAATAGCATGTCTATCTTAACACAGAATTAATAGCCGACAATCTAAAACATTCTGATCTTTTCCAGAACAGATTTATACTCCAGCCTCGCATAATTGAAAAAACCCATTTGCAAGACAATCTGCTTCAACTTTACCTAGTTGCTTTAAGTAGAGATGTTGTGCTACTTACACTTCAACAAAAAGCAAAGGCAGTAAAAGATTTATTCTCAAAGGGAAATAAATTCAACCAAAATTTGACATAGCCTGCTGCTCAGATCCTAATCAAAATTTACTATCCTTGAAGAGTACAGAACACCCCACCTTTGCACTCTTATCAAGTGCGTTGGTGTCAACCTCTCCAGAAAGTGTAACAAAAGATTTTGGAAACCACTCATGCTGAATAAGGGCAGCTGCCTTTCCATAATTGTTGAGGCGCGCCTTAACCGTTGTCAACGGGTCCAAAGCATGTTGCATTCCTACTGTGAATGTATTCTCATTCTTTGAAAAACTATGTGATATCTCCGCACCAACAGCAGTCTTTGTCAGAGGACTCACACTGTGCAAGTAAGATGCCTTCAGGGTATCACACTTGTCAGTTCTGCAAATCATGGACCATTTTCAGTATTAAAAATGATGTGTCTCTAGACAATTCACTCTTCATAAAAGCTTCATATCTATCTTCCAACGAAACAAATTCAATTTCAGTGTCATTAATCATTTTAGCTTTCATACATATCTTCCCACCAAAGAAACAAACAGTCCAGTCTTGAGAAAGGGCAAGGTGAAAACATACAGGGTAAAAGAAGTAACAAAATCGGGCTTCAAAAAACTCAAGCCTGCATCATATTTAATGAGGTTTCGAGATGCAGTGTCAAAGGCAACATCACCCCCCACAGAAACCGTCCCATTTCCGATGACTCCTGAGAAATTTGCTATAGGAGTCGCTGTTAAGCCAATGCTTGTACTGATCCCCGCATAAGGATGCAGATATTGGAGCTCAACCTGATACCAACAAGGTAAGCAAGCATTGTGATCAAAACATATGCTACAGCCAATTTAGCACCACTCATTCAGCTGAATCATTATCAAATTATAATGCTAATATCTAACCTAGTTTTTTAAGTACCATCTAACATTGGGATTAATTATTGTCCTAACTTGGAAATGTGGCTGATAAACATGGATGCATATATTCCAACCACTGCATGCCAGTTTTTATCAAAGCCTTGACTGACTTTTTATTTAATTTGAAGGAACTTGCCAAAAATATCATTCTTTAGAGGTTTATTATCTAGAAAAGCAGAATAAAGCCATGTAAAACAGATTGATAGAATACTGATGTGAAGCATATTTACAGCAGCTCATTTATACTATAACAGTAGTCCAATATAAAATAATTGCTGTAAAGAAATCAACCAACTTGTCTTAAAATTATAATATTGAATAGAGAGTCCAAACATGGTAGGACACAGGTATTGCTTTCAATCATCTTAAAACTGGAATTGAACAAAAAACTATAACATGTATTCAAGAACTTTCAAACTCAACTGAATACAATATGCTACAAATGCTCAATGAACTGAACAATGTCCAGCTCATAGTTCGCATACTCATATTTGGCAAATACTCAGTAGACCTGATGCAGGAGCATCCCAGGTTTAAAATAATTATGCACCAGTTTTGGCTAAAGTGTGGATGCACGCAAGAACTTAAGGCACGAGGAATGAAGAGAAGAAGCACGGCAAAGTAAAGAGAAGATTATGCGGAAATGTGAGGAGGCTTTGCGTAATAGAAAGAGAACAGCGTAGTGTGTGTCGAGTGCACACTAAGAGAAAGTCGCACATATAGTACACAGAAGTTTGAAGAGGCGCAAAGAAGAGTGGGGTGCAAAAGGAATTACGGAGAAGAGAAGGGAAGAAGCAGCGCGAGGCAGAATGAAGCGTGGAAGTATTTTGGCGCAGAGTGGATGACTAGAGGTACACGAGGAATGCAAAAGAGTTTTGCACAAAGAAGGATATTGCAAAGGACGTGTGGAGAGAGAATTAAAGGGATTGTGCAATGGTAAGGATTGCGCAGGAGGTGCCTAAATGTTTTGGGAAGGCCCCAAAGGCAGTAGGGCGCGAGAAAAGAGGTAAAAGTGTAGCTCAAGACCATGAGTGCGCAAATAAACAACGAAGAGGTGCGGCAAAAGATTGCATGAAAAGAGTGTGCAGATGATTTGATAAATGACAGGACGTGTCAGGATGCAACAGACAGAACCCGACAGAGACAGCTAACTAGAAATTACGGGCAGAAAAACCCAATAGACCGACGTGGCACAAGGGTGCCCAGATGGTGAAAAGGTGGTTGAGAGAATTCATGAGCTCAAATTCAAATTTGAGTTTGAGCGGGAAGATCTGGGAGCATCTAGAAGGATCCAACTCACCAAAGGAAACCCTAAGACCGCAGCTATAAAAAATGGTCGAGTCTACCATTTTGTAGGATGGCGGATGAAGAGTTGAAGGGAGATTAGCATGGCCAGTCAAGAAGGGTAGAGTAGAGGCCAAGGAGAGGTTGAATGCGTATAAGATTGCAAGAAAGCCCGCTGAGAGCGACTAAGTCATCGTAGGTCATTAGAGCCGTGTAGAGAAAACCAGTCTAGGTTTAGGCCCCTTGGAGAACACCATAGAAGTCTGTATAAGCTCCACGTGAGCAGCTGGATGTAGATGTCATTAAGGACATTGAAAAAATAGAAGAAACTCTAATGTTTCATTCCGCCGTGTTGGACTCTGTAAATGGCACCAGATCGTCTCGGTCCGCTGTGTCATACCACCAGTGGTATCAGAGTAGGCGAGAAGGAAGTGGAATAACTAGCAGAACGCCAAACATGAGGCAGCTAGCAAGGTTATTGTGCTCTCCACTGTGAGAAAGGTGGGTAGAGAATGCAAGAGCAGATCTTAGAGTGCAACGGTGAAAGAGTTACAGGGGACAGTATGTCACCCAGAAGAGGTGAAGCAGATCCGGCAATGATGAGAATGTTGGAGGAGATAATGATGGAGCTAAAAGGTGAGAGGACCAGACTAAATGGGGAAGACAGTAGAAGAGGTCTTGAAACTCACAACAATGGCGAGGAAGGAGAGATGGCGCGCAATGAAAATGCACAGAGGAGCCATGAGTGACTAACTGAAGAGTCAATGGCGCGAGAATGTGAGGCGCGAGCAGAAAACACAAGCGATGTGCGGGAAGAGAGAAGACTCGGTGGAGAGTCAACGACGTAACAAGATAGATTGCGTGAAGATTACGCAAGCAATGTGCAAGAGAAGAGAGAAGGCCGAAGTAGAAGTCTCTTGGAGAAAAGAGATATGCACGCAGTATTCAACAGATGCTGTGTGTGGAGAAAGAGGGCATCGTGCAGTCGAATGTCCCAGAGCGTGGCAAGGAGAAAGCCAGCACAGAATAAACGAGTGTGCAGAGAACATACGAAAGAGAAGGGCCAGGCAGAAAGTTGTGGAGAGCACACAAGAAATGCCCAAGTGTTGAAAACAACCAAGGTGGAGTTGCGGTAGGAGAGGAGAGCGATATTCCACACAACGTGTAAGACCAAGGGCAAGTGTTGTCTAGTAGTGGTCGACAGCAGGAGCACTAACAATCTCATTGCGAAGGAGATGGTGCAGAAGTTGAGATTGGCACACAAAAGGAAATCCCAACCCATACAGAGTGACCCAGTTGATGGAAGGTCAAAAGGCATCGTGCGCGAGCACTGCAAGGTGGAGATGAACATTGGAAGATTCATTGATCAGGTGATGTGCAACATGCTGCCAATGGATGCATACCAGGCTTTGTTGGGAGGTTGTGGCAGTATGACAAAGAAATGCTCTACAATGGTAGAGCAAACACAGTGAAGGTGCATAAGGATGGGAAGACGTTTTGTCTATCCC
This sequence comes from Taxus chinensis, assembly GCA_019776745.2. Taxonomy (NCBI): domain Eukaryota; kingdom Viridiplantae; phylum Streptophyta; class Pinopsida; order Cupressales; family Taxaceae; genus Taxus; species Taxus chinensis. Next base: position 799,625,971 of record CM034150.1, read on the forward strand.
CATTGAAAGAAAAAGGCACGGAGCACCAAAGCCACATGGCAGTGCACAGAGGAGAAGAAGGCCGCGTGTGCATAGAAGACCAACAAGGTGGTGCGCAGCAGAACGCGGAGAAGGCCAGCTCAAGAGATGAGCAAAGGGTGAAGAGCGAAGTTAGAGTCACCCGGGGGTGCACGAAAGAGATGACGCAAGAAGAGAATAAATGCAAGCGAGTGCATTTCAGCTTGATGGCAGAGCGTGCAAATATTTCATAGAAGGAGAAAGGAGCTGAGAAGAAGATGGTCACGAAAGACCAAGAGCACACAGAGGAGAGTGACCTGATGTCACAATTGGAGGCCATCAAGAGAGAATAGCAACAAGTGTGTGGAATTCCAGCCAAGGGACAGGAGGACTGCACAAATATGGATCGTGCAAGGAAGAAAACTCCAAGCAGTGGAGTGGAAGAGTGCACAAATAAAGGCACTTGTGGCAGTGGGAATACCAGGCCGAAAGAAGCAGAGAGAAGCAAAGAAGTAGCCCTGAAGGAAAACAAGGAGCAGTCTAAGAAAGCAATTGCAGGAGTAAGTGTGCAGCGGATTGCACCAGAGAAGGAAGAGATCCATGAAGATCTCAAAGAGCGTGGACAGGAGCACGCAAGGAGGAGCACGGCAGTGAACTACCCAGAAGTGAAGAAGTTTTGCTGCAAGCAACCAAGGAGTGGACAGCAAAAGAAGAGCAACATGTGGAAGAACCTACAGTAGTTTTGTGCAAAGAAGATACAAGAAAAGTGAAGAAGGAAATTTGCGGGGGCAAATTGCCACAGCAAAAGGGAAAGACGATTTGGTCCTCAACCACCCAAAAAGAATACGCGGTGAAGCAGGATCACAGCCCGAAGAAGAGGCATGACAGAGTGCACAACGATGAGGACGCACCAGAAGAGCAAAGATGGTGAAAGAGCTATGAAGCAAGGAAGAGTTGAGGTTTCCCTGAAGGCAATAAGGGAAGAGCAAAACGGAAAAAAGGCTACGGCAAAATTGCGCCAAATCAGAGTGCACAAAGAGAAGTGGAGGCGAAGGAGATCCAAAAGGATCTCGAGAGAGGAGTTTGCAGACAAGCAAACAAAGGCCTATTGGTGTGCAGGTTGGGCAGAGAGAAGGGAACCCGCAAAGATATCTCAGGCATGAAGGTGGTGATTTTGCGACAGAGATGTGCAATGGAGGACGGTCTAGCAGATAGAAAGGCGTAAGTCGAAGGGGAGAGGCAGAGATAAGATAAGATAATTTTATTAATGTCCAATGAATGACCACAAAAGTAGGTCAATGGGACTGAACCGTACAATGCAAGAAGTGCCAGTAGGGAGACCGAAAGGATCACCCAAACAACAAAAGAAGAGAAGATAAGATAAGATAAGTATATTAAATGTACAACAAATGACCACAAAGTAGGTCAATGGGACTGTACCATACAATGCAATGAAGAAGCAGCAAGGGAACCCAAAAAGGTCCCAGAAAACAACAAGAAAAAGAGAAGAAGCCTGGGCCCGAAGGGAGGGGAGAATGTAGAAGAAGAGAGTGTACAAAGAAGGAGAGGGGGTGGAGGGAGGATCCTCAACACCAACCCTCTCAATTGTCATCTGAAGTTGGCTGGAGAAATCTGGTGATATGTTGATGTCTTGTGTCAGGAGCTGGAAGAAGCCTGGTACACATATGACCTACGGAAAGTCTAGCTCTTTGATTAGGCCTGGTGAATTGTTGCCTATGGGGGGGGGCCTTGGCCGAGTCTGAGTCTGGATCCCTCTGATCTAGGAAGTAGCCCCCCTAGTCCTGATAGATCTGGTGTGGGGTTCTCTACTGGGGAACCCCCGCTTGATGCCCCTCTCACCAAGGAGCACAGCAAAGTAGGTGATCTGCCGAATAGTAGTATCCTTGGAAGGGGGATGGAGGATCCCGTCGCGAAGCTTAAAAGCTTCTTGTAAATAGAGGGTGAGACACCTCTGATCATAATACCTGAAGAACCTCGTGAACATTGGGTGTTCACGGAAAAGACAGTGAAACCTCCCTCTGATCTCATAGTAAATAGGGCACCTGAAAATGAAGTGTTCCTCTATCTCAATCTCCTAGAGGGAGCAAAGTTGGCAGATCCTTTCAGACCGGTCCAACTGGTGATCGCTCTCAACTCGAAACTTGTGGGAGCCAACCCTGAACTGACCCAGAGATATGCGAAGAGCATACAACCAATGACAGAAGATATAGGTGGGACGAGTGATCAATCCATTGTTGATCTCAAGAAAGTGATTGGCGTAGAAGGCCATTTTCGAATGTAGCTCACCCCGAGGGTTGGTCAAGTGATCTGGATAAACTATCTGTATATGTCGTCCTTAATGATTTTGTGCAGGTCATGATTACTCAACAAAAGGTGTGTGGGAGCATCTATGGAGTAGCTAAATGGGGGGAGACGGTGCATGTTGATCCCAAGGGATCCCAGGAGACGAGAGAGGAAAGAAGGAGAAGCAGAGGCCGCCGTGACCAGATGAGTGCAGATGGGTGGAACCAAAGAGGAGGGCGGGAGATACCCACCACTCACCTTGTCACCTAGTATCCGAGGCCGACTGAAAGTAGCTGGCAATATGTCCGTGTCCTGTATCTGAAGTCATGAGAAGACTGGAATGCCGCTAAACGGAAGAAGGACAAGCAAGACGAGCTCTCTGTGTTCGCCTGGTCAGACGTAACCTCTGAGAACGGGCCCTAATCCGAGTGCAATCACAAAAGTCTCTGACTGGGAGGCAGCCCCCCGGGTCCGAACAAATCTGGTCTGGGAATCCGAGCTGGAGCCAAGGTGCCACTTGGTGCTCCTTATCAAGGGAAGCCCCGAAAAGAAGGAAGTAATCTGTAGAGAAGTAGCCTGTTTGGGAGGAGACTGGAGGTATAGAGCAAGACATCAATGATCACAGTATTTGAAGAAAGCTGCAAGAGACAGGTGCTCATGGAATAAACAATGGAATCTCCCTCTGATCTCAGAGTAGATAGGGCACCTAAAAATGAAGTGGTCTTCCATTTCAATTTCATGAAGAGAGTAGAGCTAGCAAATCCTCTCAAAACGATCTAGCTAATGATCCTCCACACGAAGCCTGTGAGAACCCGCTCTGAACTGGCCTAGAGAAATGTGGAGTGCCTATAGCCAATGCCGGTAGATATACATAGGTCGGCTGATAAGCCCGTCTGTGATCTCAAAAAAAATGTGCAACATAGAAAGCAATCTTAGGACGAAGCCCATCCGGGGGACTAATCCAAGTACGCTGAATGAACTGACTGTAAATGTCTTCCCTGATAATTTTGTGTAGATCTTGCTTACTCAGGAGGAGGTGGGCAGGGGTGGGCAGGGGCATCTAGGGAGCATCTGTAAGGTGGGCGACGGTCCATCTGAATCCCGAGAGAGCAGCAGAAGACTGAACCTCCTCAATGATGGCTTGAAGAGTGAGGATGTGGTCGATGGTCTAGTAAGTAGGCTGGAACCCCGATTGCCCCTTGGCTCTACAACGGTGTTGTTCCAGGAACTTAGAAAGCCGCATGTGGAGGACCGTGGCATAGAGCTTGGAGAACGTGTGGCCAACCATGATCGTCCTGTAGTTGTTCGGGTCAAAAGTGGGACTTGACTTGTGGATGGGGTGAATGGTACGATGGGACCAAGACTTCGGAAACCCCATACAAAACACCTGATTGAAGAGATCAATGAGGTAGTTGTTTAGGGTGTCTAAGCCGTGCTTGAAGAATTCCGCCTAGAATCCCTCCTCATCAGCTACCCTGCTGCTATTCATGGCAAAAATGGCTTTCTTCACATTTGTGTAGGTGAAGATATGGCAGGTAGAGGGAGGGGAAACCACCTGGATCTGAGGCTGGCCAGGAATATCAAAGGGTGGAAGTATGAGTGAACATGGAAGTGGGAAGTAGGTCCAGGAATAAGGAGGAATGGCGGGGAAGGATGGTATACCAGAAGCGCTTAGGGGAGTGCATAAGGGAGGTACGGAGCTCAAAGCGGCAATGAGATATAAAGTGTGTTTCTTGTGGCGAAGGAGATGACGGTAGTCAGACTTGAGCTCAGAGAAATGGACCCACGAGAGGAGAATGCGCAACGAACGATAATGCAGAGAAGAGAAATTGCGAAGAGGAGATGACAAGAGCACAAAGGCGACAAGAGGACAAAGTAAGAAGAGAAAATGCACAAGAAGAGCCCATGAAGAAGATAAGGGCGTGGAAGCTTAAGGTGCAGTGCAATGGATGGATGCGCATAGGGTAAAGGCCCACAAATGATATGGGCAAGGATGAACAGGAGTCCCAAAGACTTTTGACGTAGGTGGACGAGCAGAGACTCGCAAAGGATGAGCAGGAACAATACACTAAGAGAAGGTTGGTTTATGGTGGGCAGAGGCTCACAAGAGAGCGTGAGATAACGCGAAAGGGTCACAAAAAGGTGACAAGGCATTAGAAGAGACACCATAAAAAGCGTGGAGCCCGGAAATAGGCTAATTGGATGAAGAAGCCGAGACTGTCCGTTCTAATAGTCCGAAGGGTGGTTTTACCACTCACTCAATCTACTTGAGGTGGAACTCAAGTTTCAACTACCTTGGGTGTTTGAAGCAGGAGCATCCCAAGTTCAAAGTAATCTTGCACCAGTTTTGGCTACGTGTGGATGAGCACAAGGATTTAAGGCACGAAGAATGAAGAGAAGAGGCATGGCAAAGTGAAGAAATGATCGCTCAGAAATGCGCAGAAGCTTTACACAATAGAAAGAGGAGGAGAATGTAGTGCACGTAGAGTGCATAATAAGAGAAGGGCGCACAAATAGTACACAAGTTTGAAGAGGCACGAAGAAGAATGGGGCACAAAAGGAATTGCAAAGAAGAAAAGGGAAGAAGTGGTGCGAGGCAGAGTGAACCACGGAAGTATTTTGGCGCAAAGTAAATGACTAGAGGCGTGCAAGGAATGCGAAGGAGTTTTGTGCAAAGGAGGTTGCGAAGGATGCACAGAGAGATAAGTAAAGGGATTGTGCAATGGCATGGATTACACAGGAGTCACGTGAATGTTTTGGAAAGGCTCGGAAGGTAGTAAGGCGCAAGAAAAGGGGTAAAAGTGTAGGTCGAGACCATGAGTGCACAGAAGAACAGTGAAGAGGTGTGGCGAAGGATTGCGTAAAAAGAGGAGTGCGCAGATGATTTGAAAAATGACAGGACATGTTATGAAGCGATAGTCAAAACCCAATAGAGGCAGCTAACTGGACGTTATGGGCAGAAAATCCCAACTACCAGACTGACGTGACACAACAATGGCAACCAAATGGCGAAAAGATGGTTGAGAACATTCATGAGCTCGAATTCAACTTTGAGTTTGAGCGGAAAGATCTGGGAGCATCTAAAAGGATCTAACTCGCCAAAGGAAACCCTAAGAACACAGCTACAAAGATGGTCGGGTCTACCATTTTGAAGGATGGCGGATGAAGAGTTGAAGGGAGGTTAGCGTGGCCAATCAAGAAGGGTAGAGTAGAGACCAAGGAGAGGTTGTTGAATGCTGTAGTTGGATGGCCAGATCTGGGTCCGGCTCTAGTCCATATATCTATATCTCTGGACAAAGCTCCTGCAGAGGGAGAAGCTCCCAGCGGGTCTCCATGCCCCTCATATGATTGCGCAAAAGCCAACTAAGAGTGGATAAGTCATCGTAGGCCATTACAGCCAAGTAGAAAAAACCCGCTTGGTTTAAGTCCCTTGGAGAACACCATAGAAGTTTGTGTAAGCTCCACGAGAGCAGCTACATGTAGATGCCATTAAGGTCATTGAAAAAATAGAAGAAACTTTAGTGTTTCATTTTGTTGTGTTGGACTCTACAAAAGGCACTAGCTCCTCTCGGTACGCGTGTTGTATCAAGACCCAAAAAAATAGACTCAGAAAAAACTCGACAAATATTTCATAATACTCGACAACTTTAAAAAAACACAAATTTCTTAAAAAAACATAAATTTTATGCAAAATATTTATTTTTAAAGTCTCTCCAAGAACTCACAAGTATTCACCAAATCTCGTGAATATTCGCCAAAAACTCATGAATATTTGCCAAAGACTCGCGAGTATTCGCCAAAAACTCGATTCTGCAGGTTTTGGCAAGTTTTTCTAGCAAATACTCGACCAGGGAAAAAATGGCGAGAACTCGCCAAGTATGCATACTATGGTCTAACTAACAAAGAAAGAAAATAAATTTAATGAGAAGGTACGAATGCCAACAAAGGCCATGATTTGATTTTATAATTTAAAGTGTCTAAACGGCGATCCAAAGAATCGACGTGTGAATAAATTAAAAAAATACAGGTTAGTAAATCTTGTTTGTGTGCGACAAAAAATTACATGGAAGCACATCCCAGAAAGATGTGAAGTGTTTCCTCATCAATTAAAAATGGAATGAAGGGATGTCTATCCATCCCCTTGGTTGAGGGTTTCAACAACCACTTGCAAATGGAAAGAAATAATCATGTAATAAAAGATAATGAAAAAGGAGATATGCCATAAATCGAACTAAACCCCTAAAAGAACTCATTACAACAATTAAATGTGTTACATCATTTTGGAGATGCAAAAAGCAAAAGAATGGCAAAGAGGAACCTTACACAACATGGAGAAGAGAGTGGGATCAGAATTTTTGCTTTTACTTTTCAAAGTTTATTGAAAGTTGAAAAAGTAAACCTGCCATGACCAGAATGAGCATCAGTGGCTCTAGCAGCAAGGGACAAACAACATGCATGCAAGGGAAGCCATAAAAGAAGTCAATCTTGGGGACAAATAATATGCCAATTGAATTCTTCTTCCAAATGATAGAATGGTTAACATGCAAGATGGTTTGTAATGCGAAGTAAGATAGCAAAATTAGATACTGATGCAGTCAATGGTTTATTAAATCTCACAACAATGTGATAAAAGAATAGAGAAAATTGCATAAACTCAACAAAGCAATAAATGGCATTGAGAAAATCACAAGGATATCAAAGTTGAGTTAAAAACCAGGGATGTGCAGATGTTTATTTACAATCACCGCACATCTATAGCAATTTACTGCAAGTAATCAATCAAACTTTGGGATAGCAAGTATGCAGGCTAGAAGGTGAAACCCAAGACGTTCTGCAACGTAGAATGATATCCAGCAAATAGTCTAGATAAGAGGATTCCAAGATAGATAAGGATAAGAAGGTGAAATCCGAGGTAGTAAATGATGATTGATGTACAATTGTCAAGTGCCCCTAAGTGCATTCACCACTCCAATAGTGGGGCATTATTTGTTATGCAGCCATAGAGTCCTCTCTATTCTCAAAGAAATAGATAAGTCATTCAAGTTGTGGTGTCTAAGATCTATCTGACGAGGGCTCTCAGTAGAGGATTTTAAAATGAACTCAGAAGCCATAGACATTTATGATTTGGGATTTTACATACAATGAATAATCTTTTTTTTATGGCAGGTTATTCAATAAATACAAAATGACATGCACAAAATAACTCTAGATAGGGTTTCAATTGAAGATCAAGAACTGAAGTGGATCCTAGCTGCCATTTCAAATATGTTCCAGTGAGGGTTCCGATTGATGATTGAGAGGTGAAACGGATCCTAGCTGCCATTTCAGATATGTTCTCTATATATGAGAGTGAGATCATCCACCAGCAATTATCATCTTTGCTTCTATTTTTCAAAATTTTAACTCTTTTGTATCCCAAGTTTATTGGAAGTTGGAAAGGTAAACCTGCCATGACCAGAATAAGTGTCAATGGGTCAAGCAGCATGGGACACACAATATGCATGCCAGGGAAGCCATAAAAGAAGTAAAGCTTGGGAACAAACAATAAACCAATTGAATTATTTTCAATCAAAAGAATAGTTAACATGCAAGATGTTTTGTAATGCAAAGTAAGATAGCGAAGTTAGATACTCGTGCAGTTAATTTTGCCGTGCATTGGGTATATAAAAATATCACAACAATGCAATAAAGCCTAGAGAAAATTTGCATAAAATGAAGTAAACAAACAATCTTGCATCAACCAAAAAAGAAGCTAACCCTTTGGATTTGTGCAGGGATGTGTGCGATGGAAGTTGGAGGCATGTTTTGGAATTTTGGCTAAGGCATGGATGGTGCGCAAGAACAATTCGCGTGGATGAAGGGAGCAGTGACCAAGCACAGAAATCAGGGATGTGTTGATGAGAGGTTTGCAAGGTCAGTGCACAAGAAAATGTGAAGACAGGTCGGAGGCCATAAATCGGTTGTCACAGACAGTGCAGCACGCAACAGGAATCTTGCACGCAAGGATGGAGCACCACCACAAGGCTGACAGAGGCCTAAACCGTGCATGGAAATCAGTACTTGCAGGGTAGAGGATCTCTCAAAGGCGTGCAAAGCTCGTAGTTGCACATAAACAAGGGCCAGGATCACAAAGCACAAAATCTTCTAGCTTTGACCAATTAGATACCAAAGAGCTCGGATTGGATCCGACGACTTTAGAACTGTCTTGAACTCCTAAATCCTAGGAGCTGGACACAGGAGACACACATCAACTTGCAATTGGCTACATGAATCAAAATTGGCACGTAGCATTCTTGTGAAGCCTATATAAAGGCGTGTTGAGAAAGCATTTGTAGCAGTATTTGAGAAGGTGACAAAGCTCTACCGAACTAGGAATACACAGCAATAAGCTACCCAATGGTGTGGAGAGACTTAGGTTAGAGAGTGAATTGAGGAAGTGGAAGTAGGAGAGACTGTGCCATTGTAGTGAGAGGAGCTTGTTGTTACAGCTCAAGAGAAGCGTAGCCTGTAGCTCACGCTTAGATACTGTAATTTGCTTCTATATGAATACGAGATTTACACAGTGTTCGTGTGTACTCTAGTGTGTGTTCATAGCTATTGGGATAGGGCATTCCTCAACTGAAAACCCCATCCCTCTAATTTTTACAGTTTTTCCTGAACTGGAAGAGTTCCTTGCTCAGGACGGTCAGGGGCAAGCGCAGTCTTCAGGAATCACCCCTCGACTTCAGATTACAACTCTCCTGCATCGTTTATGGTATCATAGCTTAGGTTACAGCTCTGGGAGTGAGAAACCTAGTGAGAGGGAGACCTTATATAGGATTTTGGATATAAACTTGCAGCAATATGTTTGTTGTTTAGAGCGTCAAAATGTCACCTAGAAGAGCATCTTGCAAGGGAGGTGCTTTCAATAGAGCCTTGGTGGAGTACTGAAGCATTGCACAAGTTAAGGAATGTGCATACTAGACTAGAGGTGGTTAAAGAAGACCATAGAAGAGGTTTTGCGGTGAGAGATGACCAAAGTGACGCTAAGGAAAGACAAAGTGCAGATGGAGAAGAAAACAAAGGTGAAGAAGCAATAGAGGCTAGAAATGCTAGGCTTTTATCTATTATCTCTAAAATGGGGCATAGCCCAAAGATGGATGTTCAATGTTTCTCAAGAAGGTTAGATCCAAAGAAGCTCATTGACTAGATCACCAACATGGATGAGTATTTTGAGTTTGAGATTGGAGACCCCTATAAGGTGAAGATTGCGCAGACCAAGTTGAAAGGTTGTGCCTCATTGTGGTGGAAGGAAGTTCACAAACACAGCCAAAAAGAGCAAAAAAGATGATAAATGGGACCGGCAAGTTTATGCTTGGTGAATACCCAATGGATCTACTCGAGAGATTGCAAAATCTGCATCAAAAGGAGTTGAGTGTTAGGAATTCTACCAAACCACTATCAGAGCTAGGCATAATGAGGTCTACGAGGAGAAGTCACAAGATATCTAAATGATTTGAGGTTTGGTATCCAAGAAGAGATGAGCATGGTACGGATCCAAACGGTGGAGGAAGCCTATAAATTAGCACTTCGTGCTTGAAAAGAAGTCATCACGCAAGAAACAAAATAATTGCACAGAACAGAGGAAGAATTGTATGCGACAGAGGAAGGAGCAACATTGGCAAGGACAAATTGAAGGAAGTAGTGATGTGCGCAGTGACGCACAAGCGCAAGAACAAAGGATTTGTGCGTGAAGGAGTATCTTACCCATCTCAAGGACACAAAAGATTTGATAGAGGAAGGGGAAGAGGATTCCCTAGAACATGTTTCAAGTGCGGAAAGACCGGACATCAGCATAAGAGTGTCCAAATGCAAAATGGAGAAGGAAGTAGAATGGATTGAGGCAAGAGCACATGTACCACACGGAGATGAAGGAGTAGGATCTGAGTATTTAGAAGTTGGAGTGTAGAGAAGCTCTCGTGATGAAGGAGAGAGAAAGCTCTCAAATGATGAAGAGAGGTGTTGTAAAGTCATTGTAAAAAGCTCTCATGATGAAGAGACTTGTGCAAAGAAAGAATCTCTTTTCAAATGATTTGCAAGTATGGAGGTAAGTGTTGTAAGGTTATGAGTGATAGTGGCAGCACAGATAACTTAGTTTCTTGCGAGATGGTAAAGAAGTTGGGTTTAAAGAAGATTGTGCATCCAAACCTATATAAGAGTGTCATGGCTACAAGAAGGGCCATCATATCTTGGTGAATGAGCAACGCCTTGTGAAATTTCAAATAGCCACATATCAAGATGAAGTGTTGTGCAATATCATGCCAATTGGATGTTTGTCATGTGTTGTTAGGAAGGCCTTGGCAATATGATAAAAGGTTGTGCATGATGAGAGACAAACACTTATCATTTGGAGAAGGATGGAAGTAAGTTTAACTTGTTTCCTTTGAAGGACAAGGATGAAGAAGTGTGCATGGAGTTTGCGCATGTGTGTTGATGGTGACAGGAAAGGAATTCTTGAAGAGTGGAAAGGAGAAGGCATGCCTTATGTTGATGCTGAAGATGGTCGCAAGCATAGAAAAAGGAAGAGGTTCCGAGTGAAGTGTGCAAGTTGTTGAGAGAGTTTGCAGAAGATAGTTTTGGAGGATTTGCCAAATGGGTTACACCCATCTGCAATATCAATCATCAAATAGACTTGATACCTGGATCAAGCTTGCCAAACAAGGCACCATACAGGATGACACCTCAAGAGAATGAGGAAGTGCAAAAACAAGTGCAAAGAGTTGTTGGATAAGGGGCTGATCAGAGAAAGCTTGAGCATGTGCATAACTTGCCCATATACTAGCACCAAAGAAAGGAGGAGAATGACACATGTGTATTGATTCAAGGGCCATTAACAAGATAAAAATCAAGTATAGATTCCATTGCCACATATGGATGGACGTGATGGATTGTTTGAGTGGAGCATAGTACTTTTCAAAGATAGACTTAACGAGCAGATATCATCAAATTCACATAAGAGAAGGGAATGGATGGAAAATTGCATTCAAGACAAAGGAAGGATTGTATGAATGGTTTGTTATGCCATTCATTGGATGACAAATGCATTGCGTATGTTCATGTAACTCATGAACGAAGTGTTGAAACCATTCCTTGGAAAGTTTGTCATAGTGTACTTGGATGACATTTTGGTGTTCAACAAGACATGGGAAGAGCACCTCGAGCATTTGCAGCAAGGTTTTGCAGACATTTACAAGAAGAGAAATTGTTGATCAATGTGAAGAAGTGCAGCTTCATGCACAACGAGTTAGTATACTGGGTTTTGTGATATCCCAAGAAGGCCTAAACATGGACCCAGAGAAGGTGCACCCAATAGCTGAGTGGCCGACACTGAAGAGTATATTTAAGGCACGAAGTTTTCATGGATCTTGAGAGATTTCAATATAGAAGTTCATTAGAAACTTCAGTGGGATTTGTCACAGCAATCACAAAGGCTATGCGAGGAGATTGTAAAGATTTTGTTTGGACCAAGAAGGCAAACATATAGCTTTCAAGAGTTGAAGCACGAATTACGGAGCAACCAATTCTAGTTTTGTCAAATTTCATTAAAGTCTTTGAAGTAGATTGTGATGTGAGTGGCATAGTCATTGGTACGATATTAAGTCAAGGAGGTAGGCCCATAGCTTACTTCAGTGAGAAGTTGAATGACACAAAAAGGAATATATTCGGTCTATGATTAGGAGTTTTATGCCATTCGTGCAAGCACTCAAGAAGTGGAGGACACTATTTTTTGCCAAAGGAATTTGTGTTGTATACTAGATCATCATGCATTGCACTTCATTAACAGTCATGGGAAGTTGAACCAAATACATATGAAGTGGGTTGAGTTCCTACAAAGCTACTCATTTGTGTTGAAGCATCGGCATGGGAAATCAAATAAGGTTGCAAATGTGTTACACCAAACAATTCTCTTGTTGAATGAGACTGCAAGTTGAAGTCATTGGTTTTGACACCATGAAGGAGTTGTACGTGGGAGATGATGAATTTTTGTATGCATGGAAGGCATGCACAAAACCATTGAGTGTAGATATACCATTGTGGTTGGACTACTTTGTGCAAGAAGGAGATGTTGTTCAAAGGGAATACAGTTGTGCATACCAAAGGGTCTATGCACAAGAATTTGATAAAGGTAGAAGCATAGTGGAGGCTAAGCAAGTCACTTTGGATGTGATAAGACTTTGGCGCAATTGGCTGAAAGTTATTTCTGGCCAAGGATGGGTGCAGATGTGCAAAGTATGTGCAAGGATGCAAAATTAACTAGTTGGCAAAGGGTAGAATTCAAAATGCAAGATTGTATCACCCATTGTTGATACCAAAGAATTCATGAGATAATATCAGCAAGGATTTTCTGTTAGGGTTGTCGAGACATGAAAAAGGAACATGACTCCATTTTTGTGGTAGTCAATAGATTTTCAAAGATGGTACATTTTATTGCATGCAAGAAGACAAGAGATGCGAAAAACCTTGCCAATATATTTTTCAAAGAGTTGGTGAGATTGCATGGATTGCCACGCAACATTGTGGTAGATCAGGATAGCAAGTTTTTAGGGCATTTTTGGCAAACTCGATGGAAGAAGTTGGGAACGAAGGCCTGAATTTTAGTTCAGCATACCATCCACAAACTGATAGGTAAATAAAGGTTGTGAATTGAAGTTTGGGCAACTTGTTGCAATGCTTGGTTGGTGATTAAACCAAAGCAGTGGGACATGATATTAGCACAAGAAAAATTTGCATGTACAACAACTTTGGTGAACAGGATTACTGGAAAAACACCTTTCCAAATTGTGTATGGAAGTAGCCCAAGAGGAGTCACAATAGTTAAGGGAAGTCAAAGGGATTGAAATGAAAAAGTGGTTCAAGACTACACTAGAATTTATGTGTGAGATTCATGAGGATGTACTACAAAAATTGGAACAAAGTAACCTGCAATACAAGGAGCATGCGGATGCGAGGCGCAAAAGGTAGGAATTCGAGGTTGGAGATTTTCTTTTATTGAAATCTGGCATGTCCGCGGAATTTCCCCAAGGTGAAGTGAGCAGATTTCTTAGGCTAAGCGGCCAAGGACTGAGGGGTATCCATTCCATCAAATTCACCCGGGGCACGATCCCGGCCTCATCCCTTAATACGGTGCATCTCCTGACTTTGCTTGCAGCGAGAATTGAATTCCCTGGTGGGCTCTTTAAGAGCCAAGCATTTTCACCATTGAGTCAATAGTCATTGGAGATTTAGTGTTGGCGTGTTAGCACAAAAGTGATTTCCGCAAGGAATGTATAACAAGTTGAAAGTTAGGACCACACAAGGTATTGCAAAAATTTTCATCATAATGCATATGAGATTGTATTACGCATAAGGACAGTGATATATTGCCCATATTCAATGTGGCAAACTTGTATGAATACCGTGAAGGGAAATGATGATGGTTATGGAGGAAGAAGAATCAAGGATCGTAGATAGCTGATTGGAGAGAACAAGTACTAGAGAAGGAATAAGGAAGAAATAGAGGCTATCTTAGATTCTAGAAGTTATGAAGAGGATTCACCGTGGAAAACAATACAAAGAAGTACTTAGTGAAGTGGAGGAATTGCGCACGGAAGAGGACTCAATCATGGCTCGGATCTTGTAGAGATTGGTCATTGTGGCCATACTCTTGAAGATTTCAACATGTGAGTAGGAGCTCACAATTTCTTTTCTTACTTGGGGAGTTTGATAGCAAGAGCATTCCAAGCAAAATAAGCAATCTTGCATCAACCAAAAAGAAGCTAAACCATTTGAATAAAATCCTGATTCTTGGAGCGCAAGGATATCCGTATGCAAAAAGAGAATGTAGCTCATAGTGAAGATGGAGTTGGAGGTCTTGTTTTGGAATTTTGGCTAAGGCACAGATACATGCACAGATAGTTTTCATTTGGCGTAGATGTTTGGGGCAGTGCATAAGGACATGCAGGAAGCGCATGATTATGAGTATTTGTGTAATCACCGCACAAGGATTTAGGAAAGAGCCTGATTGAAGGACGTAAATCAGCTAAAGTCACAAACAGTGATCACATGCAGCGCGGCATGAAGCATGAATGATGGAGCACGAGATGTTGGGTGCAAGGACCTTAGAGTGATTGCCATAAGGCAAATCGAAGTAGCCTAGATTGCACGCAACGAAATTAACACTTGCAAAGTGTTGGAGGATCTCTCTAAGAGCTGCACAAAGAATCATGGTTGTGCAAAAGCAAGGGCTGGGAACGCATAAGTGCAAAACCTTCAAGCTTTGACATTAGACTCCAAAGAGCTCGTATTGGACTCCGATATACTTTGGAACCATCTTCAACCATGGACTCTAGTAGATGGATGCAAGAGACACATGTCGATTTGTACAATGGACTGCATGGTTGAAATTTTGTCATGTAGCATTCTTCTGAGGCCTAAATCAAGGTGTGTTGAACCAAGCATTTAGGTAGCAATCTTTGAGAAGACACCGAGAAGGTTCTTCTAACGAATTCAAATATAGATGCCCAAGAGAGGTCTAGACCAGGTGGAATCTAGAGAGACTCTTTAGGTTAGAGAGAGAGAAGAGAGGAAGTAGACGTCCGAGAGACTCCGCCATTATAGTCTAAGGAGCTTGTTATTGCAACTTAAGAGAAGTATAGCCTGTAGCTCATGCTTAGATAATGTAATTTGTTTCTATATTAATACAAGATTTATGATGTGTTGGTGTGTACTTTGGCGTGTTTTCACAAATGTTGGGTTAGGGATTTCCTTAGCTCCAACTCGGTCCCTATGACTGCATCATAAACTCAACAAAGAAATAGAAGGCATTGAGAAAATCACATGGATATCAAAGTTATTTTAAACCACCAAGCATGTGCAAATGTTTATTTGCAATCACCGCACATCTATGCAATTTACCATAAGAAAGGAAATCGTCAAACTTAGGGATAGCAAGTATGCAATCTAGAAAGTGAAACCCAAAATGTTTGGCAACGGTACAATGGGGTCCAACAAATAGTCTAGATAAGTGGTTTCCATGATACACAAGAATAAGAAGGTGAAATCCAAGTGTTATTAAATGATGATTAATGTACAAATTTCAAGTCCATAGGTGCATTCACCATTTATTTGTTTGAAATCCATAGAGGTCCTCTCTATACTTAAATAAATATACTAAATCATTCAATGATATGTTGTGGTGTCTATACACAAGAAAAACAACACAATTAACCCATGCAGTCGACTTCCTGAGGCTGTGGGTCGAGACAGTCAAAATGTGAGGGCAAGATAGTGGAAAGATGGGATCATGAGTGATGGTAAAAGCAATGGGAGACGATGTGCACAATGAGGCTACGGATGACTACCAGTCAAAACAAGGTGGATAGAGGATCCTCTGCCAATGGACTCGTGAGAGTGTAACTTGTTCTTTTCAAGGGCAGAGATACTATGTAATGTCCCCTCGTTAACACGAGCTCACCATGAGACCCTTTTTGCCCTAGTTGACTTCTTCGGGGGCTTAAAGGGAAATGCAAGGTGAGTATTGTATCGTTACATTTTTAAGTTGCTTTATTAAGCCTTGTAATATTGATACAAAAGCAACTTTAAGTTATAACAATCAATTAGAAAGGGGAATAGTGTAATGATAAAATAAGACATAAAGGTGGTCACTTTAATTTAATAAAGTGCACCTACCACATGGAGTAGTGTGGCCCAAGTCTAAATTATAATAGATGATCAAGAGTTAATTTGTAATCATCTTAATTTACCATTTTCTTATATGAGAGAGCATTCTTACATCTTTTTCATATTGTTAAGGACGAAACCCCTTGAGAGCAAGTTATTAAGGACAAAACCCCTCATTAGTATTCAGATCTAAGGACAGAAACCCTCATTTTTTTCACATTTGAGCAAAGAAAGTAACGAATCCCAGCAAGGGCATCAACTTGAGAGGGTGCTGCATGCATTTCCAATATTTGGAGCCTTTTGTGAGGCTCATTGAAGGCTGACGTTACCCCCTCAAGTGCTGACATCACCCAGCTCCAAAAGGGGTTCTTCTCCGGGTTCAAGCACTTGATCCAACTTCTATCAAATGTTGTAATTCCAGGTTTGAACATCGGTTTGCATTTTATGTGTTGTTTTTGCATTGAAATCATTGGCTGAAGTTGTTGTAATTTCCAGCCTAAAAATAAATTAAATAAAATTCAGATTTGTGTTTTCATCTTAAATAAAAGGAGGATTGGTTCTAAATAATATTACAATGGAAGTCCCGCTCTCCCATATATCTATATAGGCTAAAGGTAATTTTTTTATTGATCTCCACGAAGCGACGCCGTTTATCTGAAAGTTAAGGAGACCTACCTCCAAGAAGCAGTGAGCTACAAAGCTGACCTGGGAATAAGAGATCGGTTCTAAATAATATTACAAGTGTTTCCTAAGAGTTTTTAAATTTTTTACAAGATTTGTTTAGAGTGAAAGAACATTCAGAATTTGAACTTTACTTTTCCGTTGCAAAGAATTTACAGGTTCTAAAAATTGACTGTTAATATATAGTTGTATTTTTAGGAGTTCAGAATGGATATTAAAGATGGAGATCAGAAATTTGAATGCTGCCCAAATAGAAATGTGGAGGAAAATCAATTTTGAATGCACATAGGCGAATAGGGTTTTCAATACCAGTATCTGTAGCAGAAGAACTCCAGTGAGGGTACCATAGGTGATTGAACCATCATGCAAGTTGAGCTTTTTTTTGCAAAAAGTCATCACAGTCAAGGTAAGAGAGATGCAACATTCCTTGAGGGAATCTCAAAGAGAAATGCGGGAGGCTTTCATGGGATCCTTAACTGAATTGACTAGAGCTTTGTAGGGTTTCAACACAAATAGGCCAAACAATCATGGAGTGGGAAATAATGGTGCTCCTTAGATAATGATTCCAGTGAAAGAGTTCTAATCAAGCCTTCTTTTGGAATTTTTAGAGTGCAAAATTTTGGAAAGAGAAGAGTTGCCATAAATAGAGATGGAGCAACCACATGTAGTAGAAGACATGGACACTTATGGTGAAGAATATGCACCCTAAATTTGGTAACTTTGTGAGATGTTGTCATTCAGGGACTTTTGTTAACTAAGGATGAATAATGGCCCTAGGGAGAAGAAGGGATCTCACCAAGATGAGCCACAAAAGGATCTACAACATAGATTGGAAAAGTAACTCTTCTCTCCTATGACGGATCTAGTAAGTGTTCCAACTAGAGTATGGTTGTAGAAGATGGATACATACATATGCTTGAACTCCATGTATGAGGAGAAAGCACTCAAGTTTGCCACCTTGCAGAAGGAGTTGCATATGAGTGGTAATACAACAGATTGATCGCCCAAGGGCATGGATCTATCACTACTCTTGATGAGTTCAACCAAAGACTCAACTTGGAGAGATTTGACATAAAAGATCCAAAGGTCCATTTCAGGGAATTGGCACAACTCAAACAAGAAGGATCGATCGGACAACTATATTAAGGAACTTTCACTGATGGTTTCGAATGTGACCACGAAAGAAGGTCAGTTGTCTTGTTTGTTGAAGAGTTAGATTTAACCTCTTAAGGCTTGGTCAAGGCTTTTGAACCCTCATCCCTTCAAGATGCATCAAGAGAGCACTAAATTTAGAGTCTTCATGGTCTTCCTAGAGGTAAATTTTTGTCTTTTGGATCCAGCAAAAGGAAAATCTTTAGGGACAGCTTAAACCCCCATTTCTAGATCAATAAAGGACAACTCCTCATCAACAAAGGAGATCATTTCAGCAAGGAAATGCACCACAAAGAGAGCTGCCAAAGTCTAACAAAAAAGGGGAGACACATAATGAATTGAGGAGGAACCTTTGTTTCACTTGTAAAGTTCCAGGGACATTGAGACAGAGTTGCCTTAGGAGAGGGCTGGAGTTCACTATTTTGAAGTAGTGTCAGATGGAGAAGAAGTGGAGGAGGAAGCGAGAAGAGATACATGAAATTGAGGAACATGGGAAAGAAGACAGTTGATCACAAAGATAACACCCTCACCACGTTATCTGAAGATAGCTAGATATTACTCTATTTTAGAGTAAGGGGTGACTTGCTACAAGGTAAACAGAGTTACTATTTGGATTGATAGTAGGGCAGACCCACAATTTTATTGATGCTGTTTGGTCACTAGATTGGGGTTGCAAGCAGAAGATTTCAAAGGATTTGAGGTGATAGTGGTTGATGGCTTCACCATCCCATGCTCAAAAAAGGTACAACAGTTGAAGATCACTCTAGGCACAGAAGCATACAAATAGAAAGACTTCTATGTTATGCAAATTTCCTTGGGTCAGTTATCTACATGAGCTTCATTTAGACTACTTGGGGTAAACCCTTATGGGGGTATAGTATTGCACCTTAAGATGTCACTCTTTTATGCAGAGCATTTTCTTGAGATCAGAGATGGACTCATCATCCGCCATCAGTACACCTTTTGTCACTGGGTGCATGCCCTCTGCATACCTCTAGGTCAGTTTCGGTTCAACTCCCACAGACTTCGGTGTGAGACTATCACCACATTGATCGGGATGATAGACTTTGTAGGCTTTGTAGCCTTCAGGAGGTGGAAACTATTATAGACTCATTTTCATCTTCCGCTGAGCCATATACTATGAGATCAGAGGACGATTTCAGCATTGCCTCTTCAGAGGGGTTCAGACTCTCCCGGTTTTCTTCAGATATATTAACCAGCGGTGTCTTGCCCTCTACATCTGTGAGTCTTTGCTGCTCTGGGACCAGATTCTTCATCCCCCTCCGAGAGTCATCCCCACGAGACGAATTACAACCTTGCTTTCCGGTTCTACTTGCAGCTGGGGGAGAAACTAAACGACAAAGCGTTTTTGACCCAGATACAGTCGAGCATAGATCAGTTTGTCCCCGGTGTGGACCCTCACATTTCCCCCGGTAACCACCAATAGAATCAGATGTCTCACACTTGCTATTACCAAAGGGCAACAATATTAGCTCCATTTGTCCCCCTTGGCCGTCGTTTTAGTCTCAGATCTCGGCAGGAGAGGAGGTCTTCGCCCCCTTCTTCAGGTTGCCAGTCCATCAAGAGTTTCTTTTCGTCGGCCTTGAATGTTAGGAGGGGTGTGACTACCATTCCTGAGTAGACCATTGGTCCTTGTTTGCCCCCTCCTTCATTCCCTTCTTTGCTTCTCCCGTCTTTCTCCCCCGCTTGCTCCATTGCCCCCACCTGTGGGAGTTTTGGCTTCGGGTTTCCTTTCTGTTTTGTCTCTTTTCCTTTCTTTTGCTTTTGGAACTCGTTTTGAGTTGTCTTTTCCGCTCTTTTGCTTTTGGGAACTCGTTTTGAATTGTACAGCAGCCATACTGTTTGGATATTGTTTGAGGATGTAGTTCCATTGACCTACTTTTGTGGTCATTCGTTGGACATTAATATATTTATATTTATCTTATCTTTATCTTTATGTATTGGACATTTGAGAGATGGATGTGGTCTTAGGAATGCAATGGTTGCACTCACTTGGTGAGATTGCACAAAACTACCAAACAATGGAGCCGAAATTAAGATCAACAGGTAAGGAAATAGTGTTGCGTGGTATGGCTAGTGGAGCACCAATGGTGGTGACAATAGAGATAATGGAAAGAGTATTCCATAGAGGGCAGATTGCATGGATAACAGAGTGTTTTGTGACTCTCATGGATCAGATTTCAGAGCAGTAGCAATACCACAAGGATATTTAACCCATGCTTGACAAACATGCAAGAGTTTTCAACAATCTTCACATGGTATCACCGGATAGGGGTTTTGAGCATACCATTGGGTTGGAGTTGGAAACTAAGGTGATGATTACTAGTCCATACCGCCACCCTAGAGCATACAAAGAAGAAATCGAGAAAGCCATATAAGAACTCTTGGAGACAGGGCACATAACACCTAGCTCGAGTCCTTTCGCTTCATCAGTGGTGCTAGTGAAAAAGGACGGGACAATGCGGATGTGCATTGAGTATAGGCTTCTAAACAAGAGAACCATCAAAAATAGATATCCTATACCTAGAATTGACGAGTTGATTGATGAGCTACATGGAGCCCTCTATTTTTCCAAGATTGACTTGAGATTTGTATACCATCAAATCCGGGTAAGAGAAGAGGATGTGTACAAGACAACTTTTACATGCCATTTTGGTCGCTTGAGTTTTTGGTGATGCCATTTGGATTGACTAATGCACCTGCTACATTTCAGTCTTGCATGTCAATTATGTGTTCACTGTTTAGTCAACAATTGAGAAAAAATGTTCTTGTATTCTTTGAAGACATCCTTGTGTATAACAAGAATTGGGACGAGCACCTCCAACATTTGGACATAGTGCTGGAACTTTTGGAGCAACAATCACTCTTTGCAAAACGGTCCAAATGTGAATTTGGTGCGACTGAAATATTGTATTTGGGCCATGTGATTAATGCTAGTGGTGTTCATGTTGATCGACAAAAGATCCAAGACATCTTAGATTGGCCTCAACCCTCTACTACGACACTTTCAAGAGGATTTTTGGGATTGTCCAGCTATTACAAGAGATTTATAGAAGGATTTTCTCAACTAGTTGGCACTTTGATTGAGTTAACAAAGCAAGGAGCTTTCAGCTGGTTCGGAACAACCCATTCCGCATTTGACAACTTGAAAAAGGTAATGAGCTCATGTCCATTGTTTGCTGTTCCTGATTTTTCTATCCCTGTTGTATTGGAATATGATGCTTCCAGAGAAGGAATAGGGGCTGTCTTGTTGCAAAAAGGGCAGCCAATTGCATTCGAGAGCCAAAAACTCAAGGAAATTGAGTGTGAATTTTCAGTTTATGACAAAGAAATGCTAGTTATCATGCTTGCCTTGGCAAATTTCAAACAATACTTGGTGTGTGGCAAATTTGTGGTCAAAACTGAGCACAATAGTTTGAAGTTCAAGGATTTGAATAATAGGCAGCAGAAATGGGTAAGAAAGTCCAAGCCTATGATTTTGATATTGAATATGTTAAGGGGAATAACAATATAGTTGTTGATGCCTTGTTTAGGAAGCCTATCTTATGTGCTATGACAGAAATTATAGCGGCGTGGAAGGCCTACATAACCGTTGAATATGCAAAAGATAAGTTTACATCAACCATATTTTAAGGAAAAATTGAGGATGAAAGGTACACGGTTATGGATGGACTGATTTTGTATAAGAATAGGGTCTTTTTGACACAAGATTCTAAGATTAAGCACAAGGTTCAAAGGGTTGTTCATGATTCACCATTGTAGTGACATCCGAGCTACTTCAAAACATACAAGCAAGTAAGAGAGAGGTACTTTTGGAAGGGTCTCAAAGATGAAGTACTTCAGTACATTAGGGAATGTATCACATGTTAACAAAATAAGGTAGAATATGTTTTCCAAGCTAGTCTATTGCAGCCATTACCTATTCCTACTAAAAAATGGAAGAGCATATCCATGGACCTTATCACAGGGTTGCCTATGGTCCAAGGTAAGAATTGCTTGTTTCTGGTGGTTGATAGGGTCACAAAATATGCCCATTTCTTTGCACTTCCGACCAAGTATAATAATCCCTTTGTGGTTGATGCTTTCTTCAAAGAGGTATTTAGACTTCATGGGTTGCCAAAAAATATTGTGAGTGATAGGGACCATGCAGATTTATGAGCCAATGTTGGCAAAAAGAGCTTTTCCGATTGACCAACACAAAATTGACTCCAAGCAGTAGCTATCACCCTCAAACTGATGTTCAAATTGAAGCAACTGAACAAATGGGTAGAGGGATACCTGAGGAGCTTTGTTAGAGGGCAGCAATCAGCATGTATTAAATGGTTGTACATGTGTGAGTATTGTTATAACACTTCCCATCACATGTCCATTGGAATGACTCCCTTCAAAGCTCTTTATAGGTATGGTGCATTTTCCTTCGTAGATGTGGTCTTAACAGATAGTAGAGATCCAGAGCACAATATTTGGTACAACAATGTCGAGAAATCTTGGAAGTGCTGAAAGAAAATCTCCAACGTGCTCAAAGCCAGCAGAAGCTATATGCAGACGAACACCATTCAGTTAGGACATTTGAGGTGGGTGACATGGTCTTTTTGAGAGTGCATCACTCAATCAAAGTGGGGCAGAGACAGCTCAAGCCTCGCATTTATGGGCCATACAGAGTGCACAGAAGGGTTGGGGAGGTTGCATATGAGTTGGAGTTGCCGGAGCATAGCAAGATGCATAATGTGTTTCATGTTTCGTGCCTCAAGAAGGCACTTGGACAACATATTATCTCTTTTGCAAAGCTGCCACCGATGGATGAGGAAAACAAGCTAATTCTAGTTCGGGAAGCCATTCTAAATGTTTGTGAGAAGAAGGTAAGGGGTCAGATCATAAGTGAGTATTTGATTCGCTGGAAGGACCCACTTTTGGAGGCTGCTACATGGGAGGGAGCAACCATTCTTGAGCACCCAAAATTGCAATTGCTTGAGGGCAAGCAATTTTGGGAAGGGAGGACTGTAATGTCCCCTCATTAACACGAGCTCACCATGAGACCCATTTTGCCCTAGCTGACTTCTTGCGGACTTAAAAGGGAAATGCAAGGGAAGTACTTTATCGTTATATTTTCAAGTTACTTTATTAAGCCTTGTATTATTTGTAGAAAAAAACAGTTTTAAGTTATAACGATTAATTAGAAAGGGGAAAAGTGTAATGATAAACTAAGACATAAAGGTGATCATTCTAATTTAATAAAATGCACCTACCACGTGGAGCGAGCCACATGGAGTAGTTTGCTGAGAAAAAGTATAAAAAAGATCAAGGGTTCATTTGTAATCATCTTGATTCACTATTTTCTTATATGAGAGAGCATTCTTGCTTCTTTTCAGCTGTTAAGGACGAAACCCCTTGAGAGCAAGCTATTGAGGATGAAACCCCTCATTAGTATTCAGATATGAGGACAAGAACCCTCATTTCTTTCACATTTGAGCATATAAAGGATGAATTCCTGCAAGGGCATCGACTTGAGAAAGTGTTGCAGGCATTTCCAAATTTTGGGAGGCTCGTTGAAGGCTGACATCACTCCCTCAAGGGTTGATGTCACTCCCTCAAGGGCTGATGTCCACATCCTCAAGTGCTGATGCCACCCTTGGGGACAGCTACAACTCCATTGGGAGCTCTTCTCTGGGTTTTGGTACTTGATCCAGCTTCTATCAGATTTATAATTCTGGGTTTGAACATCAATTTGCATTTTATATGTTGTTTTTGCATTGGAAATCATTGGCTGAAGTTGCTGTCATTTCCAACCTGAAAATAAAATAAATAAAATTCAGATCTGTGTTTTCATCTGAAATAAAAGGAGGATTTGGTTCTAAAATTTATTGTAAGCGTTTCTCGAGATTTTTTTGATATTTTTTGCAAAGGTTTAGAGTTAAGAAATCAATTTCTTTAATTTTTTGCATAAGGGTTTTAGGAATATTCAGATCTATTGTGTTTTTTTTAGAAAGGGATATTACATACTCCTACCCATCTCTTTGCGAAGCTTATTAGGATCAAGAATGATTGTGATTCGCAATTCCTAGTCTATAATAATTAAACAAAGTAGACTGTAACCAAGCTAAAAGACCCTTAGAAAGTGTTTGCTTCTCTACAGGTATTCTTCTCCAAGGAAGGTCATGCGGGAGATGGAGAAAATGAGAGCGACAAGGCTAGACCCGAGAATAAAGATAAACCAAACCTATGGATTTGCATGCCTAGGAGGGTGCACTTGATCAAACCATAATTGTTCAACAATAGAAAGACGTTTGTTTAAGGCTTTAAGTTGGTTGATGATCAAGGGTGGTATAGGAGTAGAGCTAAAGACTAAGGTACGTAGTCCTAAGTCTATGTCTCGTTTTATATAGGTCAATATCGGGTGGATTGACAATGGGTGAGAAGATTCTCCTATGAGGTTGATTTTGACCAGGAATGGTCATCTGCGAATATCAACTCACAAGAAAATGGTGAACAACGAGCTAAAGGAGAATTGAGGGCTAAGAATGGGTAGCGTGAGCTCCTAATAGCAATGTTTTATGTTCTATTTGATTTTGGATTAATTAAATGCTAGTAATGAATGAACAATGAGAAGTAAATTTATTTAAAACAAAAGACCAGGGGAATGCTTTTTAATCTATTTAAATCACTTCTAACTATTCACTAAGAAAACAAAATAACAATTTACTTTAAGTTCTTTTTGTATTTTCCTAAAAGTGCCTTTTTGAATGAAACCAATTAAAATAAACAACTATCTAATATTTGTGGGTTTTTAAATACCTGGAAATAATTAAAATAACAAATGAACTAAGAAGGAATAAAATAAACAAAAAAAGCTAAACTATTGCCTTTTCAAGTAAAATAAATCAAACAAGGAATGACCAGATGTAGTTATTCCTCTGTTGTAGATCATTAACAAAAATAATTACAGAAGCTTTCTAGCAATATAATGCCATATCAAATAAAAACTTCCTACAACAAGACTTTTAATCTCAAGTTCGTCAAGGGGAGAAACTTCTCAGAAGTTTTTCTCTCAACCTAAACAAGCTTTCCTAGGCAAATATTGCTTTCTTGACAAGAAAGTAAAGCAAAAGCGATGGAAATGAAATACTATTTGTCTTCTACCCCACTTCTAACCTTTCCCTAAGAAAATCCACATGGAATGGGCTAAGGATTGGTTATCTGCAGTAAGGACTTTCAAATAACACAAAGAAATGAAATGAGAAAGGTAATGCTCACAAGGAATCTTTTCAACGATTTCCAATACAATTTCTAAACAAATCTTACTTTTGCAGATTTCAAATAATAGCAAAAGCTTTTCAAGGAATATTTTCAATAACTGCTCTAATAAACCAGAAGAAAACTAATACGCCCGCAAGCTGGTTATTGCAGTCTTGTGGAAGCTTTGTTCCAAGCTTACTGGTGGTGATTTGGTGTCTCCTTGGACTTGTGCTCTTTAAATGCATAGTCCAAATGAGATCCAAGTAGAAAGATATGGTTGCAACAGGTAGCAATGAAAAATTCCAAGAAACTTGGTTGGTTTGACACATGGATGTAGCTTGAATGTGACTGAAAAGACAGCTTGGACAGAGTAATGGCTGTCTATAGCAAAATCTCTCAACAAATTGGTAGCATAACCTCTATCCGAGATTCAGAAATAACCAAGCCATGAATAATCTAAAAGAAAGTTATTTGTAATGTGCTAAGAGCGGAGAGATTAATTGGTTCCATTTTTTTAGCATGGATGACTTAGTAAGCACATAAGAAATAAACGGGTTAAATCTAGTAAAGATGACAAAGTAAACAAAGAAAAAATCAACGGGCTTATTTTTAGCAAAATTGACCAAGTAAACACAAAGAAAATCGATCGTAACTAAGCTCTACAATGAAAATGTGTGTTCTGATTTATGTTTAAATGGTGACAATTGTTGGTCTACCTAAACCACCAGTCACCCTAGACCGGCGGTTTCGCTATGGGTGAAAGAAAAACTCAACTTAAAATGAAAAATCATAGAGAAGGGGTTTTAGGCTAATCTAGAAAGCATATAAAAGTCTTGCAAAGAGTAGGACGGATATGGACTCTGTTCATGTTTGAATAGAACTTTACCATCACTGGAGATGTGTTTTCTGCATATTGCACCATGCTAATTTTGGGTGCGTACGGTGTCTAAAATCTATCTATGGGAGGGATCCCATATTGGGATATTATAATAAACTCAGAAAGCATAGAAATCGGGATTTCATATGATGAACATTCCTCTTTTTATGACAGGTTATTCAATGGATCCAAAATGATGTGTCAAACTCCAGAGAGAGTTCCAATTGATTATTGAGAGGTTAAGTGGATCCAAGCTGCCATTTCAAATATGTTTTGTATTGATGAGACAGAAACTATTCATCGGCAATTATCATCTTTTGAGAATTTTGGTGCCTCGAAAATGCAAGGGAGAGATAGATTGATAGTCACCCAATCCAACCCAAGTAGTTGCTAGGTAAAGCATGGAGATGAAGTTCCAAAACCAAGAAAGCTTGCTATCATATAATGCTATTTTCTCTACTGCAAACTGGAAACGGTGCATCTATAGCTTCATCCACTCTAAGAAAAGAAGGCTAAACTCTACGAGATTGGAAAAATTAGTTTTTGTACACAACAGAACGATCTTCAAGCTTGAATAGCTTCAGGACATATTCTGCCTGCTCTAGTTCATGGTTGGAAGCATTCGAGAGCAAGATAATGATATCAAACATGAAAGTGATTATTGAAGTTTTCATGAATGAAAGCAGTATACCATTCCCATGTCGATGTTCCAGATTATTTATTTTATGATGGTAGGATCACTATATACCATAAATATGTATATCAAGTCAGATTTTCATAAACAATCATTTTACTAGTGGGTTCCAGTCATTTTGTTCTATAAATCTCATTTATTTTTGTTTTTAGTTTGAAATTTGAATTATGAACAATAAATATCTGTGTGATTATGTTTATTTATTTTTTTGCTAAAGGTGCTCATGATTAAGGATCTCCTATTTTTGGATATTTTTGTACTATCCACAATCAAATCTAAATCTGGTTGTTACGAAGACTAAAAACTATTATGCACCTAAAAAAATAGCTTATGCTACAAATACAAGTGTGTAATGGCTCATTACTATGCACATCTTGTGATACTCAAAACAACAAGATTTTGACCTTTTAAGTGGCTTGCAAAGTTTAATACATATAAACCACAAGCAACACAAGAGCCAACTAGTGAAAGTGATACAGGAGCATCCAGGTTCATTTGCAATCTTGCATCACCCAAAAAAATATTGTAGGTTGGTTTTGCACAAGTTTTGGTTGCGCAGATCTTTGTTGTTTTTTCAATGCAAGTGTTGTTTTACGAGAGTCTTATTGTATGTTTATGCGAGCCTTGTTCCACGTAAATGTCTTCCGTAATGTTTCATTGCCGCTTGTGTGCGTGCTAAGGTAACAATGATCTATGTTGTGTTTTTCCAATAGTTTCTATTGCACAAGAGTATTTGCAATGTTCTACATTATCATTGGATATGCATGTGTTTTTAGACTAGTTGGTCAAAGTGATTGCAGCATTTCCAAAAGACTTCATCAAGGATCGCAATACCTTCTAGAGTTCATAATTGAGTTATGTGGATTGAAAGGAGCACCGGTTTGATAGCGCAAGGAAGATGACTACTATATTCTTAATCACCCGCATTCGAATTCGTGGAGTAGAAAATTCGTATGAAATTCGTTGCTAAAAAAATAGAGATAAATTCGTGATTAAATTCGGCCAATAGAAATATACTTGTTGTTTCATATTTCATAAAAGTAAACAAGTCAAAACAGGTGCTGAGATAAAGTGCATGTGACGTTGTTGGTTTGTCCCCTCGCGCATCACATATTTCCATCCTTCTGCATTTGATTTTGGAGGTGTCATGAAAACGTGTTGATGTCCCTACCTTTTTGACAAATTAATAAAAAAGTTATAAATTAAAATAAAATTAAACAATTTGATATTAAAATAAACAAGAATATTGTTTTGATATTAAAAAAAACGAACATTATATTAATAAAAATAACAATAAACGGTATTGATATTAAAATAAAAAAATTACTGAGTAATTAATTTTAAAAATAAAATAATAAAATGAAAAGTTCAAATTATGAGATTGATAGTAAATTATTATGATATGTTTAAAAATAATAAAAATAAAACAAAACTACATTAAATTATTATCATACATTAAAATTTAAAATAAATTATTAATTTACTATCATGGATACATTTATAAATAATTTTTAAAAAAACTAAATATTTACAAAAAACGAAATATAAAAGTTGAAACTAAATTTGATTTTTTTAATAAATTATAAATTTACTATCATGTATTAAAATAATAATAATAATAAAATAAAGTAAAATAAACCTAATTGTTCTATAAAATTTACAAATGTTTTTTCAATAAATAGTCATTTACGTTTAAGTTTTTGACCTATAAACTATTAATTTATTGCCATATACTTAAAAAATAGAAAATAAAACTTACAATTCTATTAAATATTAACCTAAAAAACAGAATAAGCATTTATAAATGAAAATAAAAACTAAAACTTAATATACTATTTATCTAAAAAAAACAAAACTATATATTTTTAAAATAATATTGAAATGAAAACAATGTCGAACCAGACCTTGATCTTCGTGCGGAAATGTGGAGTCACTACAAGTCGTTGGTGGCTTGGAAGTTTGAAAGGTGGAGTTGTTGGTGGCTTGGAATTTTGAAAGGTGGAGTTGCTAGTCATTGGT
This sequence comes from Taxus chinensis, assembly GCA_019776745.2. NCBI lineage: Eukaryota > Viridiplantae > Streptophyta > Pinopsida > Cupressales > Taxaceae > Taxus > Taxus chinensis. The sequence goes on from CM034150.1 coordinate 799,654,647, forward strand.
CATTGCTCCCTGCTACCTTGGTCGTGACTCAGTATTACGCTGAAGCTTGGTTGTTAGCCTATTACCCTGAAGCTTGGACGGCACGCTAATACACCAGTCGCAAAAGCTATGGCTATAAAATGCAAACTCGTGATTGCCTTGCTACTGGAACAGTGTAAACTACAAACCGTGAATGTGTTAGACGAGTCGCGACTGTTTTTTTTTTTTAGTTTTTCAACAGAAACCCTAAACAACCTTTAACGAATGTAAACGAATTTTTTTAATTTGTCCACTCTTGGGAATCACGATTTGGTGTGCTTCATTAAATTCGCGGATGGCAATGAATTTTAAAGTTTTGGAAAACATTCGGCGAATTTCGAATTATTTTATTAAATCTGCTAAATGCGGTGACTAAGACTATATTTAAGCAACAGAGTCACACATATTTGTGTGCAGTAACACATCCAGCTTTTCTACGAGCTAATGTTAATGGTGAATATTTTATTTTATGGCACACTCTACCCTTAAACTTTTAGGAATCATTGGAGCTATATCGAAATGACAAGCAAGAATTTAGTGGAACATATTTGAGCACAGTCTTATTTGTGATGATGCAAACACAACACGCAACATGTAGAGTTTCAAATATGACATGGTGGTATGGGCCGACATGGATTTACCTGATCCAATACTTGTAACCATAGAGCCAACTCAATTTGCATTAAGTTGTGTTTGGGTAGTATCTTGCATAGAGGAATTAGGATTGGGATGAATGGTAGTGTCATTTAGGTCACTTGTACGTTTGAGATGATATTGTAAGTAGGTGGGTCTTGCATTATATAAGCATTCGACTACTCTTGTGTTAGGGATGACTTATGCAGAAGTGATACTATACTCTGGACTAATCAATTCAATGTGTTATTGTATTGTAGAGTTACACTTGCAAAGACTGTGAGTTAGCAAGCAAAGATCTTAGGATCTAGTGTTTGTTGAGCATCTCACCTGAGGGATAGCTATTTGTATTGCCATGTATTGTTTTTTAGTGACTGAATAAAGATCGTTGAGTTCAAAGTCCCATAATTTGTGTTGTGCATTTTTGTGCATAGTATTATGTGAGTATTCTAAGACCTGTGTGGTCTAAGGCATTCCGTAATAGGGAACCCTTACTGTGGCTGCATCAAAAAGCCGCCAAATGGAAGACTTTCAATAGCAGGCTGCTTCTAACACATTAGACAAACAAATACTTAAAATATGTAAAGATGCAAGTCAACTATTATGCACCTAAAAAAATAACTTAACCGATATCCACAAATGCAAGCATGTAATGACTCGTTACTATGCACATCTTATGTTACAAAACAACACGTTTTTGACTTTTTAAGTGGCTTCCAAAATGTAATCTAGATCAAACATGCACAAGCGCCAACTACTGAAAGACACCAAATGGAGAAGACTTCCAATAGCATGTTGCTTCGAACAAATAAGACAAGCAAATACTTAAAATATGTGAAGATGCAAGTAAACTAATCTCCTAGGTGCCGATCCACACCAAAGTCACCAATGCCCATAATGAATCTGATAAAAAAGGTTGTGAATATTACTTAATTGGATTCTAGGCAATCCCACACTCGAGCGCAAATTAATTAAAGATAACACAAAATTTATTCCTGCAGATCTGAACTTTCAGTGGGGAAAGTGACTAGAAATATGAGAAGAGTCTACTCGCCTAGCAATAAAAATGATAATTTTCTTACTCCAATGTAATAAGAATATATTAGCAGACCCCGAAAAGACCCCCAAACTGATTTGAAGACTGTGCAACAATAAAATATAACTGCTGCAGATGATTTCTAGCCATGGTGACTAGTTTTGATGATGAGAATCCACAAAATTAAGGGCAGCATCGGAGCAAGGATCCAAGACCGAGCTAAACAAAATTAAGGGCAGCATAGGAAGGGATCTTTCAGTGGTATCAAAGCAACGATCCTCCCACCTTGAGGGTTTTATTTGACGTAGCCTAGAGAAGTTGGGCCACATAGATATCATATAAGGAGACATGCACATATTCTAGCAAATTTGGATACAGAGAGTAGTGTTGAAATCATGGCCCAGGAGAGAAGGATCACATAGTCCTCCACGGCAAGGGCCAGTTGACCCAGATCGTGATCTTTTCAGAGGTATGATCAATTCCCATCATGAGATGATACAAACCATGAGGAAGGTGATGGAAAGTATGGCCATGGGTAGGCCAAGAGATAGGCATGACAGAATGGAAAGATCTACATCAGTGGCTAACAGTCACAGAAGGCACGGCAGGGCACCTATAGAGGTGGGTAGCGTGAGAGATTCCCCCTCCACGTGAGAGGAGACATACAGAGGAGAGGAGATCTACTAGGACTGCAGATAAACCTATGCAACCTAGCTTCCATACCGAGAGATGAGCCACCAGTAATTGAAAACCCACTTGATGGAGTGGATTTCCAAAACAGTGTAATGGCAGCTACTGAGGAGTGGAGGAATTTACCGCAGCAAGTGAGGGATGTCTTTCCCCCTCCCTCAGTATTATGCTCACAGGAGAGATAGTTTGAGGACCAGGCATGATCGGCAGGCCTAGAGTACATCCGAACCAAGATCTGAAACAGGCCACCAACAAGATGACCCTATCCACTTTTGATGAGTATGGAGTGGGGATATTAGGAGTTAAGAGTGGGATATTTGATATAATGAGTATGAGATCCCTTTGGAATGCCCTCTCATTGTTTAAATAGAAGAATTGGACTTAATGGCCACCTTTACCCAACCAATCAGATTTTTCCTCTTTCTTAAATGTCTCTCCCACCAACTTTTCCCCCTACTATTAAATTTAAGTGGCCACTACTAATATTAATTTAAAGTGACCACTACTCCATGTGGTGGGGTGCACTTTATTAAATTAAAATGACGACCTTCGTCTTATTCCATCATGGCACACTACTCCATGTCTTATTCTATCATGGCACACTTTTTTTCCCCCACTATCTTTTGCTCCCACTTACTTGTTTCCTAGTGTAAGTTGCAATTTTCTTAAGTGGTTAACTTTGGCCTATATGCTTTTGTCTTTTCCTATTTAAATATTAAGTCTTATTATTTTATTAGGTGTGCATTACAATGAATATTTTAATTTCTTTTTTTTCTTTTTTGCACAACATAATAAACAAGTAAAACTTAATTACCCTAAGTTCACCCTTTGGCTAAGTAAGAATGGGCCAAAGGTCTTCACTCAAACTACTCAAAAAGAAGGACATTACAGTCTTCCCTTCCCGAGATTGCTTGCCCCTAAGCAATCACAAGTAACAAATCAGCATCCTCTACAGTTCCTGGATCCCAAATCAGCCTAAGCCTTTTGAATGGCTTCTCATGCACTATACAAAACTGCTCAACTGCTGCAAAAAAAGAACTCATGCAACTTATTTGTGAAAAGTGTCAGGATCCTCCTCATGTATGCCCCAAATTTGTCGTACTCCTCATCATGTGCTTGTTGTTCCATGCTGCTATGAACTGAAAAATCCTCATATATGTCTTCCTTAGGTGATTCCTTGTCCATAACTATCATAGACATGGCTGTCATATGATGGGGGCAGCGTGTATTTGAGTGACTTCATGGTAACTTGTTTCCCTTCATGTTGGAAACTCAACTCCATAGCCTGCAAAAACTGGGTGACTTTTCCTAATGAATGAAGCCATTGCATGCCTAGTACCACATTGCTATCTTTCAAATCAATAACATAGAAGTCATCATGAAGAGTGTACTCACCAAATAGAATGTTGATTTTGCTCACTTTCTTTTTCCAAGGAATAGTGAGGCCACCCTGCTGTAATTACATCAAAGCCATCAAAATGTTCATAGTGCAAGCCTCTTTTGTTCACTAATCCTTCATCCACAAAGTTATGTGTGGATCCACTATCAAGAAGTGCCATTATCTTACACTCAAACATGGTGCCTTCAAATATAAATGGATTGTACCTTGGTGCTCTTGAAAGAAAAGTGATTTTACCTCCATGTTCCATGTTTGATGTCGGTTGCTCCTCTTCCTTTTCTGAAACAGTATCCACATCTGAAATAACCTCTATGAGATGTATCTTGCCTTTACCAAGGCAATTATGTTCAGGCTCCCAATGATCCCTGCAATGAAAGCAAAACTTCTTCCTCCTCAACTCATTACGCGGTTCCTGATCCATCTTTGGTGTAGACTCTACCTTTGAAGAAGTGGGCTGCTCACTTCCATGTTGCTCTATCTTTTCATTCTTCACATTCTTCTTTTGTGGCTGAAATGCAGGAGTAGTATCCAAATCCATAGTTGTTTGAATAGCTTCATGCAAAGTTCTAGGCTTAAGAGCCTTGACAAAACCTCTCAATCTATCATGAAGCCCCTCAATAAAAAGTATCAACCACCCCTCCTCTCGAGCATCTCTAGAACCATCACCGCTATCTGTTAAAATTCGTTGATGTAGGCATCAACGTGTCCAGTCTGACGAAGTTGCGCCAAATCTTTATAATAAAGCTCCACATCCTTGCGATCAAATCTCGCAATCAACCTTTCGTTGAACTCTCTGTATGACCACACAAGATCATGGCTCTGAGTGATTAGCCCATGATGCCACCAGTCGTATGTGACTCCCTCCAGATGGAGAGTGGTAAACTGAATGGCCTCCTGCTCTTGTATGGGCTTGGGGGTAAGATAGGTGTCGAGCTTATGGATCCAAGCTCTAGCACTAATCTTTCTGCTACCATCAAAAGTGGATAGGGTCATCTTGTTGGTGGCCTAATTGAGACCTGGTTCGGATGTACTCTAGGCCTCCGATCATGCCTGGTCCTCAAACTATCTCTCCTCTGAGCATAATACTGAGGGAGGGGAAAGACATCCCTCACCTGCTGCAGTAAATTCCTCCACTCCTCAGTAGCTGCCATTACACTATCTTGGAAATCCACTCCATCGAGTGGGTCTTCAATTACTGGTGGCTCATCTCTCGGTAGGAAGCTAGGCTGCATAGGTCTATCTACAGTCCTAGTAGATCTCCTCTCCTCTATATGTCTCCTCTCCCGTGGAGGGGAATCTCTCACGCTACCCACCTCTATAGGTGCCCTGCCGTGCCTTTTGTGACTGTTAGCCACCGATGTAGATCTTTCCATTTTGTCATGCCTATCTCTTGGCCTACCCATGGCCATACTTTCCATCATCTGCCTCATGGTTTGTATCATCTCATGATGGGAATTGATCATACCTCTGAAAAGATCACGATCTGGGTCAACTGGCCCTTGCCGTGGAGGACTATGTGATCCTTCTCTCCTAGCCATGATTTCAACACTACTCTTTGTATCCAAATTTGCTAGAATACGTGCATGTCTCCTTGTATGATATCTGTGTGTCCCAACTTCTCTAGGCTACATCAAATAAAACCCTCCAGGTGGGAGGATCGCTGCTCTAATACCACTGAAAGATCCCTTCCTATGCTGCCCTTAATTTGTTTAGCTCAGTCTTGGATCCTTGCTCACACGTTAGATAACAATAATGATATGCAAAATAGATTTTTTCTATGGCTCAAAACAGAATTGGAAATGAAATACAAGACCATGTCAAGATCAGTTTGACTGCTGCAATAAATCTTCAAAATGACGAGTAGAATTTTGTTGGAAAACTTCCACAAACATAACTCAAGTAACCTTTATTTTTATTCGAAACTGAGATCAGACTTTCCCAGTCATATACAATAAAATACTGATTTTTTAACGGCAAAAGAAGAGCTGGAAAAAATATAGAGCTGAAGGTTAACAATTCCACCAAAAAGATGAGGCGGAAAAAATTGCCACCCGGAATTCCTTGGGACATGTCGCAGAACGGGCATTTTTTTCAAAATTCTCGGATAGTAACGGCCTTCTCTGCCAGCGTGGCTTGAATGGGTCGCCCGTCGGCTCAGAGGGACCTGCTCTCTCTGATCCGCTCAGTTCGGGCCTCGCTTTGGGCTCTTCGTCGCAGTTTCCAAGTTAATGTTTGGGGAATGCTCATTCTTCCGATGCCTCGGAGGAAGCGGATTCCGTGACCGTCTCTCTGGAATGATCGGTCGACTTCGATTCTCAACTGCTTCTTCTTGGTCAGCGAGCTATCATCGCAAAGTTTGTGGGTCGATGGCTTTCGGCTGACAGAAGCAGAGCCTGGTGTGACACCCATCGGGGGAGTGGTCTTCGCATGAGATTCTTGGACAAAGGATTTTTCCTAGTCATTTTCCGTAGCCAAGCTCAAAGGGACGATTCCCTTGAAAGGAAAGAGTACTTGTTTCTTGACTCAAGTCTTCATCTTCGGAAGTGGTCGGCTCATTTCGATCCTGACCAAGCCATCATGGAAGGTTTTCAGGTCTGGGTTCGACTTTATTCTCTCCCCAGTGAGTTTTGGTCTCCTTCTCTTTCCCAAATTTGTTCTGGTTTGGGGAGAGTCATCCGTATCGACACCGTTACCCTCGAAGGCACCCTTTCTTCCTTTGCGAGGGTTTGTATTTCTATGGATTTATCCAAAAAAATTCGTGATAGAATCGTGATTCTCTCCCCCAACGGTAAATGGGTTCAGAGGGTGGACTATGAGACCATTTCGAACTATTGCTTCCGTTGTAAACTTCCGGGTCACTTCCAGAATGCCTGTAAAGAGCCCCCCTCTTCGAGGCAAGTTGTTTGGAAGAAAAAGCCATCCCCTACTAAAGCTTCTACAGTGGCGAACCCTCCTCCTTTTTCAAGCCTCTCTGTCCCCCTTCCCTTCGAAGAAAAGTCTCTTTCCCTGGAACCTCTTAATTTAGATCCCAGCACCATCTCCCTTGTACAAGAAATGGCTTCGGTGGTTCAAGACTCAACGCGTATCCTTTCTTTATTTCAAGAAGGTATAGCTTTAGGCCTTGGCTCCGATGTCACCTCTCTTGAAAATTGGGTGGGGGATAAAGAAGATCTTCTCAATGCCTCCGCTGCAGCAGACTGAGGATGAACCTGTTCCTTTGGAAGAAAGAAGGTGAGATTCTGAATTCAAGCCGTGGTATTCTTCCTACTCCGCCAATCCGCAACCTAAATCTTGGTCTGAGAGCTCCTGTAGGGCGGCCCTCCAAATCGTGGTCTTCTTTAAAAGAGGTGGCTTCTGGTAATCAATCTCAACTAGGCTCTTTTTTCTCTATTTCAAGTAAGAGAGGCGAGTCCTCTCTGAACAAAAGATGAACATCCTTTCTTGGAATGTTAGGGGCCTTAACGCCCCTAACAAGCAATGTCTGCTTAGGCGCTATGTCACCGATATGAACATATCCATTTGTTTGTTGCAAGAGACCAAGATGTCTAGTTCGGCGTGTTTAGAAGGGTGGTTTTGAAGCTGGCGTGGTTGGGAAGGCCTTTTTGTTAACTTAGATGGTGCCTCTGGAGGGTTGGGGTTTCTATGGAAGTCCTCTGTTTGCAAAGTGGCTTCCCTTTCTTCGCATGCCAATTTTCAATGGTGCCAGGTAAGCCTAAAACATTCCGAGGAGTCTTTTTTCCTTTGTAATGTTTATGGCCTGAATAATCCTATTCAAAAGAGGGAAACATGGCTTAAAATTCAGGATTCCTTGAGCTCCCTCCCGGATCTTAAATCAATAGTGGCTAGGGATTTTAATGCTACAATTTCTTATCGGGATAAACGAGGTGGAATCAGTTGGCATCCTCGCTCCCAATATGATTTCATTTCCTTTGTTCATTCCTCCAAGTTGGTGGATTTGGAACCACACTCTGGATGGTTCACTTGGAACAATCGACAAGCAGGCTTTGGGAACTTGGCGGCTAGATTGGATAGATTTTTGGTCTCGGAATCTTGGCTTCATCAGAATTTCCTCCTTCAAAGTTGTGTCTCCCCTCTATCCAGTTCAAATCATTTTCCTATTTCTTTGTCTATTAATTTTGATCTTCCCCCTTAGTGCTCGCCTTTCAAGTTTGAAAGTATGTGGATGCAGGATCCCAATCTTAAACCACTGGTCAAATTCTGGTGGGATTCATTCTCTGTGCCTGGCACCAAAATGTTCATTCTTTCCAAAAATTTATCCTTGCTCAAAGATAAACTTTTAGCTTGGAATTCTTCTTCCTTTAAAAACATCTTCCAAGAAAAATTAAGAGTGGAGAAAGCTCTCTGTATTCTAAATGAAAGGGTTTTCAGGTTTGGTATGCAATTTGATGATTATCATCTCGAAAAGTCCCTTCTCAGCGAGTTGGGTGATATTCTTTTGAAGGAAGAATCTTTTTGGCATCAAAAATCTAGGGAAATCTAGTTAAAATATGGGGATAAGAACACCAAATTTTTTCATGCATCGGTTAAAGCTAGGAGAAACACAAACTACATCTCTACTATCAAGTTGCCCGATGATACGTGGTTATCCACTCAACCTGCAATCAAAGAGGAGGCGGTTTCTTTTTTCCAAAAGCTTTTAACCGAAGAAACACATTCTTCTTTGGCCTCTCAATCACCTCTGCTCGATCAAATTCCCAAATTGGTTAACGAGGCTAATAATGAAAGAATTTCTTCTCCTTTCACTTTGGAGGAGATCCGTAAAATTGTTTTCTCTATGGCCCGTGACAAAGCCCCTGGTCTGGATGGTTTCCCGGCTGCATTTTACCAAGATTTTTGGGAAGTGATTGGTTTCTCTATTTGGCAAGCTGTTGAAGAATCCCGATCTTCGGGCAAAATCCTCGGTTCTCTCAATCACACCTTCATTTGTTATGTTCCCCAAAAAATCCCCCGCGATAAGTTTGATGACTTCCGTCCAATTTCCCTCTGCAACACCTCGTATAAGATTATATCTAAAGCTATTGCTTCCCGTATTCGCCCCTTCCTCTATTCTATTGTTTCGCAAGAGCAAAGTGGATTCCTTCCGGGCAGATCTATCTCTGAAGGAGTGATCATCTCTCATGAACTTATTCACACCTTACAACACTCTTCTCGCCCAGGGATGATGATCAAGTTGGATTATAGCAAAGCCTATGACCAGATTAATTAGAGGTTCCTTCTTAAATCTTTGCAGGCTTTGGGCTTCAGACAATCTCTTGTGTGATTGGATTTTTAATTGCATTTCTACTCCAAGCTTCTCGGTTCTGGTGAACGGCTCTGCTGAAGGTTTCTTTCGGAGCAGTAGGGGCCTTAGGCAGGGAGATCCCCTCTCTTCCTTCCTTTTTATTTTGGTGGTCGAAGCTTTGGGTCGTAGCATTAAGTCTGCAGTAGCCTCTGGCTCACTTTCGGGCCTATTGTCTTCCTCCAGCTTGCCTCCTCTCACTCACCAACAATTTGCAGATGATACATTCCTTTTTGGAGTGGCTACTATCCCCGAAGCACGGGCCCTATCAAATATTCTCAATTCTTACTCTAATGTTGTGGGATCAGGTTATTAATTTCCATAAGTCTGTCATTTTCTTCTTTAATGTTCCTCCTCGGCTCCAAAGAAGGATTCTAGTGATCCTTGGTTTCATTTCTGGCTCACTCCCCCATAAATATTTGGGCATTCCTTTATTCTCTAGAGCTGGCAAAGCTAGTTTATGGAAAGACCTTCTACAGTCCATGTCGGCTAGGCTTCAATCCTGGAAAGGGAAATGGCTCTCTTTGGTGGGTCGTTTGCTTCTGATTAAGTCAGTTCTTTGTGCTCTTCCAGTTTATATGTTGTCTATTCTGGCTCTTCCTAATTCGATGCTTTTGAAATTTGAAAAGATTATCATAACTTTCCTCTGGCAAGGGAATAGTGAGGACCGCAAATTCCATTTGGTCAAATGGGAGGTGGTTAAATCCCCCATCTCTTCTAGCGGTCTAGGGGATTGCAGATTTAGCTTTGCATAATATTTCCCTGGGTGCCAAACTAGTCTGGAACTTTATCTCCTCCCCACAAAAATTGGCTCATCAGGTTCTTTCACACAAATATCTGGCGACTGGTAGGCCGGAGCTTCTTCTTTCCAGCGTAGAGCTCCCCTAAAGGTTCACATATTTGGAATTTCATGTGCAAATGTAGATCTCTTATTGCTGATTTGGTCTCTTGGTTTGTTAACAATGGTACTTGGGTCAATTTTTGGGAGGATAGTTGGAACGGGTGCTCTCCGCTTAACCTGGTTCCCTCTCTCAACAATGTAATGAATAAAACCAGTGTGTCCTGGGGTTCTCAAGTAGCTAATTATGGCTCCCGTCATCCTGACGGGTCTCCTACGTGGCAATGGAAAGATCCCTCTCCCTTGGATGTCCCGGCTTCGTAGTGCTCTATTATGTTAGAGGAGATTCTCTTGAGAAGAGTGGCTTATAAGGATTGTGAGGATCATTTGCTCTGGCTTGGCTCTGTCTCTGGCACTTACACTGTCAAAGATGGTTATCACCTGCTCCTCTCTCAATCTGGTTTTATAGATCTCCTGAAGCTTGGTTGTTGGCACCCCTCTCTTCTCCCAAAAGTGGCGATCTTCGGCTGGCTCATTCTTAAAAACAAAGTCCTTACACAACTTCGAAGAAGATCCTGGGGTTATGCTCGGCCCCTCCAAATGCGTATGTGCGGCCTGGCTAGAAGAAGATCTCGATCATCTCTTTCTCCACTGCCCTTTTACGGGCCAAGGCTGGCAATGGCTTTTGGGTAAACTAAACCTCTCTTGGGTGCATTGTAACAACATGAGAGACTCTCTCCTGTCCTAGCCGTCTATGGGACACAATAGTTCTCTGAGCTCCATCTGGCAGGTGGCCCCTTTTTTTCTTTTATGGCATATCTGGTGGGAGAGAAACTTGCGTCTTTTCCGTAATCAACTGAACTCTCTCCCTGACCTTTCTGAGCAAGTTGGAAGTTGCTATTTCATGAAATTATCTCCAAGAATAGTATGAACAATCCTACGTTTTCCTTAGTGGATGCACGCATCTCCAAGGTCTGGTCTCTAATCAAAATTCCAAAACCTGGCTCCATTGTCAAACGAGGCCTTTCCCAAGTTGAGAAGCTCATCCGTAGGAAATAGGCTATGTGGAGACCTCCCCCCAAAGGCTTGTGGAAACTAAATTTTAACGGAGCCTCCAGAGGCAATCTAGGTTTATCGGGGGCTGGTTGTATTCTCCGTGACGTGGATGGCTCCCTCATTGCGGCGGGTTCCTTTCCACTGAGCAACTACTCTTGTAACTTGGCGGAAGTGCAAGCCCTTCTGGAAGGAGTCAAACTTGCCATCAATATGGGTGGGGATTCTTTGCATATCGAAGGAGACTCCCAAATAATTACTTTTGTCGTCACCAAGGGTTCTGCCTCTTCCTAGCGTATTAACCCTTTTATTCAGTCCATCTTATTCTGGCTCGGTAAACTCAAATTTTGGAGCATCAGTCACATTTACCGAGAATCCAATTCGGCGGCAGATCTTTTAGCTAATTTCGCGATCAACTTCTCACACAGCAGCAATTGTCTCCAGTGATGCTACGGCCTAGGAAGGACTCACGTCAATCCTTTCCACTAAGAGATAGTTTTGAGTGTTCCGCAGTATGGCTCCTTTAAGTACCACCTGAAGCTTCTTTCTTTTAGCCTACTTTCGACCTGCTGGTTTCTCTGGTTTCACTGCTTCCAATTCCCATGGCCTTCTTCAGTTTCCCATTCGTTGTACTCTATGGTTAGTTCAGGGAACTGGCTGAATCTTCTACCATTGATTGCCATCGCCTCTCTATCGTTTTCAAGTACTCTTCGCCTGAGGAAGCAGAAGCTATCGAATCCATTCTGGGCGACTCTTATCGTTTCTGTTCCTGACGTCCCAGGATGGATTCAAAAATCGTCAGCTTTTGTTTCTTTTTGCCTTCTCCTTCATCCAGATCCTGCTGTGGTTGAATTCGTCGCTGGTGGATGAAATCTACCCTGTCCACAGGTGGGTTTGCATGAACAGCTGGCTGATTTTTCCCTTCCTGATCCTTTGCTGTGGGTGGAGGAGGTTGATGAACTTGCTTTGGGTTCAGGTCGTAGCATCCAGTGGCTCTGCAGGCCAGTATCGTGACCTGGTCACCTTTGCACATAATTTTCATCCCTTGTTGGACCAGCGTTTCCTCCCTGCAGTTGACATCGATGCTACTATATTTCCTGTGCATTTGGCGATCGACCACCTTAATGAACTAAAAGACCATGTTGGCAATGCTTTCAATCTACTGCTCAGGGCGGCTAACGCATGTGCTGGAACATCTCACAGTTAATCTTTTCACCCATGCAGTGCTTTTCGGCGTCCTCCTGACGCAGCCTTAGTTTTCATCTTCCCAGTTCTATGCCAGAGCTTTTTCTCTCCGTCTTCATTCTTCCCTCCTACTCATGTGCCTTTCTGCTACTTTCCCTCTTCCTTCATCTTCTCCTTCTTCTTTGTTATTGGGTAGGGGCCTTTACCCCTCTAGTTCATAGCTCTGGTCAAAAGCATTTATCAATCAAAAAAAAAAAAAAAAGAGCTGGAAATTACTTAGAAATCTGCCCTCTGAATGTGACTGAAAATACACTTAAAACCCTTCTAAATATTCTGATATTAATTTTTTTTTAGCCCAAAATGACAGTACAACTAGCACACAAATCAGATCTGAAAATACCTCTTAAACAGCATAGAACATCCAAAACATGAGTCGGCCCCACAATGGAAAATATGATAACTACTGCTGCAATTTTATTCTCCAAACACATTGCTGGAAATGACTGAAAAACTCGCTGCAAACTCTATGGAATTGCCTGAGTGGAAATTCCTCTCTATCCCTTGGGGTTTTCGTCCACGAATGAGTTCTTGGGGTTTTCGTCTGCAAGAGGTATAAACTAAGGGTTTTCATCCTTAGAATATTTTTGGTGAAAGCTTCAAACTTCAACACAAATCTGAATTTGATATAATGAGTATGAGATCCCTTTGGAATGCCCTCTCATTGTTTAAATAGAAGAATTGGACCTAATGGCCACCTTTACCCAACCAATCAGATTTTTCCTCTTTCTTAAATGTCTCTCCCACCAACTTTTCCCCCTACTATTAAATTTAAGTGGCCACTACTAATATTAATTTAAAGTGACCACTACTTCCATGTGGCGGGTGCACTTTATTAAATTAAAATGACCACCTTTGTCTTATTCCATCATGGCACACTACTCCATGTCTTATTCTATCATGGCACACTACTCCATGTCTTATTCTATCATGGCACACTTTTTTTCCCCACTATCTTTTGCTCCCACTTACTTTGTTTCCTAGTGTAAGTTGCACTTTTCTTAAGTGGTTAACTTTCGCCCATATGCTTTTGTCTTTTCCTATTTAAATATTAAGTCTTATTATTTTATTAGGTGTGCATTACAATGAATATTTTAATTTCTTTTTTTTTCTTTTTTGCACAACATAATAAAATAAGTAAAACTTAATTACCCTGATTTCACCCTTTGGCTAAGTAAGAATGGGCCAAAGGTTTTCACTTGAACTACTCAAAAAGACGGACATTACAGGTTGTACGTGATAGTTCAAAGAATATTTGTCCAAATTCCATCTTTGCCATGTGCTAGTTTTAAATTTAAAATGAAAATCTTGCCTGCAAATAGAAATTGCAGTTACAGCAACACATAGCTACCCATTATAATTAAAAAAAGACATGGCCATCCATTATAAAGAGATGCATAATATCTGTCCTCTACACAAAAATTGTCTTTGAGCTCATTTTTTGAGAGGCTTTGGCATCTTTCAGATGCAAGGCATTTTTGGAATGATTTGGAGGGTTTCTAGTACAGTCTCTTGAATCTTATCTGTTGATATTCTCTCTCTTTTAGTTATTATCATATGTGGGCTGTTATTTCTTCCTCCTATTGTCATCATATTAATAAATATAGTGTCATTTTAGTTTTTAGTTCTGTAGATAGGGACATATACTATTGGGGTCCCACCCAAAAATATTTAAACCAAAAATATACAAATAACTGTCTTTTCATAGACAATTGGCAGTGGAGATCGAAGCCCATTTGATAAGAGATTTCTTCTCAAACAAGATGCTGTTAAGAAAACAGCTATCAGACCTATAAAGCCTTAACAACCAAGCATGGAGTAACAAACCACATTTACCTCTGAGATAACAAAATATTCTATTGAGATGGCAGCTTTTTTGCAATTACAACCCCAAAGTAAATACTTAAATAGAAAAAACATGGATATACATTCATCACATGTAAAACTATTTCCAAAACTATAAACAGAAAGTATTCTTCATAGATCTCAGCAAACTCATCAAACATGTCAACAGCATTAGCACTGACAATTCTCAATCAAGGAAAGATCAGCATATTTTCAGCACTTGCTGTTAAAATTAGACAAGTGAAGACTGATACGTATGAAGGCTGAATTGGGCTCTATAAGAGATCACAAGATTTCATGGAGGGGCTTTGACATCCTGTGAGTTGAGCAGGATATCACATATTAAACAAACCTCATGGATGCATAAAGCCCAGATCTCTCTCAAGATACTACTAACCTTTGCATCCACTCTTGGATTTCAATGGAGCATGAAGCTATGGATGCACAGCTTTATACAAAGCAGTGAATGACGAGAGATACATCTCCACACAGCATAAATGACTTTGAACAGGTATTTACCAATTTGGTATGAATTTCAGCATTTTTTATTTTTACCTATAATTTAATTGCATCCCTCCCTTTTACATGTTTTGTTAGTCCTGGTTTCAGATTCTATAGCAGGTGGAGGTCATAATATTGGCATGTGGAGTAATGGAAGGTTTTTGAGAATAAATTTCAATTCTGTTGTTTTTGGTTTCCAAAAGAAGCCATCTTAACATTGACCGTATGAATCTTTTTTGCTATTAATTTATTAAATTGTCAACCTTGATGTGGTTATCTTTGATAACTCAAGAGCTTTATCCTGTCTTCGCACAATTGAATTGCTTGAGCAATAAAAGATTTGGTATTTGTGAAAATCCAATTGATAGGTTATCAAGCAGCACAGTCCCAATCCGACACTCAATCTTTTTTGTTCTTTTTCTGATATTCATGGTGCTATAATATAAAATTGTAAGAAAATTGAGAGTAATATAAGACTTCAGCATTTTCCAGCAAATAATTTGTTATACCAATAGTTTTGTACCAAACAGGTAGTTAATTTAGCTCTGAAGCTTAATAGGAATATTTGTGTACAGATATTATTCCAAACGGGTGGCTGCAATCCAAAAGGAGCTACACACTAACAAAAGGAAAACGTTGCGGGGATACTAATCAATGAATGACAGATTTATTATTTCTGAAAAATGTAGTTCCTAACTAGATTTCAAAAATAGAGAATATGAAGTGTAGTAGGTGATATTGAAATGTCCAAGGTCATTTTGTAATATATTTATTTCCATTTTCTCATAATACAACAGCTCATGGTGCTGTATGTTTATTCTTATGTGTTTGTTCTTATGGTTTTTATTTCAGTATCTTTCCTGCACAAGTTGTTTTAATTCCATATAAATCACAAATTGAGCTAAGCATTCAAATAGGGTGTGCTAGCTTCTAGGAAAATGATATACTCAGTCACTATTTAATTCAATGTCAGAAATTACATTGACTCTTCAATAAAGAAAAATACCTTAAGAAAATTGCACGTCACCTAAAATATTGCAAGTTCTATACTGGTGAAGTATTAAAAAAGGTTTTGTGCATTTAGAGAATCCAAACCAATTTTATGAATGTTCAGAACTAAAGATCTGTTCGGAAGGGTCAGTGAGAACTACAGGAAAATGTGAAAGATTAAAAGAGCACCACCTCAAACCCTCACGTATTTAGATTTAGCGGATATTTTTGCATCAGCAATTTAGGACGTATATTTTTAATATCCACAATGATTGCTAAATCTAGAACAAGTGCATGTCAATTTTACTCATGAAAGCACAATTCGTACCTTGCCAGATCTCTGATCTGGAACATTAAAGCTGAGGATAGCCTTCAAACCTGGAGCTGGCTCATCAATTGTCACTGTCGACAATATCTGTTAACGAGAAATAAAATATTAATGTTTTACGAGCCATGGAAGTTCATTTGATGGCACCATAGAGTACAGACTTATCATGAGTGAAAATTAGTTTATGAAGAAAAATGCAATGAATGTCAAAGCATAATATTCACAAAAGGCAGAAAGAGGACCAACTTTAAGTAAAACACATATGTAACACCATACATACGTAGTTGCCAATATACCACCTTCAGAGATCAACAATAATCATTGTTTGAAGTAAAACTAATCTGATAGTAGCAAAATAAAACATCAGATAAGATGGAAGAGGAATGCCATACCTTGGAGTTTGCGTCCACTTTAATTTCGGCTGTAATATTATCACTTTTCAGCTCTGTTTTCACATCTCCAAGAAAAAGCTCCCCTTTCCTGCTGCCAGTAGTTGTAAATGCCTGAATGTGATAGTCATGCCAATATGACTTAGATATGTATACCAGAAACTAGTAACAAGCAATGGCAATCTCATTCTGAAAACTGTTCATGGATTTGAGAGCTGCATAAAATAGGTTAACAATCACTAATTATGTAAGAAAAAATAATAGATTGTCTACTATCATATTATGTGCATTTAGAAAACATTTTTCCCATATGTTCTATACTATTCCAATCTTTTTATTTTCAATAATATTAAAAATCAAATTATACATTAATGATCCAACAAAACTCTGACCTAATGATTAATTGCATCTACTATCTCAGAAAAACAAAAAGGCGAGCAGGTTCACTCAAGTATTGATAATGTTAAGGAACATGAAACTATTCCAATCAATGTTTTAAAAATCGGAACCGGCCAAGGGTCAGACCGGAACCGAACCAGAATCGGACCGGAACCAGACCGGTTTAAAACTTATGAACCGGTTTACTAAAAAATACATAAAATATTACGATTTTAATGAAAACAAGAAATTTTAAAGATTACAAACAATTAGAGACAAAATATGCAATGTTTGCTCATGCATAATGTAAGGGTAAGTATAGTAAAACGGCGCCGAGTGCACTACATATCTGAAACAAAATACATAAACAATGAGGCTCTAAATGGCCTATAGAATCCAAAAAACAATATGCTACAAGCTACTACATGTTTGACATCAATCATCAAACTCAACACCGTTGCTAAGAATGGAATCCTCATCCTCATCAATGTCATCATGTTCCTTTGGCTCAGACACATCGGACTCCTCAAGGACATCTGCAGTAGTTGTAGTAGCACAGCTAGTGTTTGCCATGTCTAGTGCTACTAGTGGTTTATCATCCAAAGCCATCCACCCCAAGTCATCGAGATCAAACTCTACTAGGTGACTCTCCTCTACCCATTTTGAGGTTGGATAAATATCATCCAAGACAATGGGATCTGTATTAGGTATCCTATTTAGTAATTGGTTACGCCTTAGCCCGAGGTTGTAATGCACGAAGACGAGATCATTTAACCGTTGTTGTTCCAAACAAGGTCTATATAACATTATTTTAGAGTTAGGGTTGGAAAAAAGTAACTTAAAAGCTAAAATTGGAAAAACAAAATGTCTTTTGGCAAAACCTTCCCCTCAGCTAGTTCAGTCCGGTCCAGTACGGAACCGGCCGGTTTGACCGGTTCAGTACGTAACCAGTCATTGGTTCGGTTTTTCTAACGGTTTGCAAATTTTTTAATGAAGCAATTGACAATAACCGGAACGGTTTTTAAAACACTGATTCCAATAGCCAAATTGACAATAATTTCCATTGATCTGTTTAACACAGTCAGCTTCAAAGGGAACTAATTTCCAAGCAGAAGTCACATGTCCATAACCCTAGCATTTCCATTGAAGATTTTATTACATCAATCAAATATGCACCTTGTGCTGTGAATACAAGAGAAACTGAATAGAGGATAAACCAAGCAACTAAGATTTCTAGGCATCATGAGTCGCGTGAAAGAAATTTTACATGCATCATAAGCACTTCATGCTGAGTAGAAGAATAACCAAATAAGTGCTGTGAGGATAATTTTAGGGGCTAACCTTCGCCAGTAATATATTTTTTGTCATTTTTTCCAACAAAAAATATTTGCAATTTGAATTTTTTTGAACATGAATATTTGCCTCAATTTCTATGATACAATATTTTTTCTTTGACAATTCACCAACTCTTTCTATAAAACATATAGAATCTTAAGGACATGGAAGAATATTGATTAATTGATGCCGATTTAAGAAATCGATATTAAAAAATATCCCCCAGGCTTTCTGAACTTCAGAAAATAAGGGCTTCCTTAAGATTATCCCTTCCAAAGACAGGAGTAAACAAGTAATTAAGATTCAGGATATCACAAGTAACATGGCACTGCACCGATCGTAGGATGTGGAACAGCTTTTGGCAAAACTGGGACAAAGATTTTGAAAACCTCAAAGCTTATTAAAATGATTGTGAAGAATTGAAGATAATGAAGTTGAAATACTGTTCGATCCATCCTTTACTTTCATGGATCAGAAAGCACCAATTCCATTATAAAGAATTTTGGTTTCTACATATAAAGATTATGGAAAGATGAATAATAAAGAAGCCATGTGTCATTATTTTGTCATAGTTGATACTACCCAACTAAGTTTTAGGGGTGGGGTAGGCCAATTCATCTTGAATTCATATGCATAAGACTATGACCAGAGAACAGAATAAGCACAGGTGGATGTGACCAACAACAATTGAGGAAAAAGTATGTATTAACAATGTTGGAATGCAAATGGACTGCTTTATCTTGGCTTACAAGAGATGCGTTTCAACATCACGAATTGTACCCACAATGAATCATCAGAGGTAAAATGAAGTATTTCCACTTCCAGACATTCTAAAAAAATATTGGAAGGAAATTAAAGTTGCTGTAATGTTATCTGAATCTCAAGATAAATCAGAAGAAGTGTCTGCCAAGCAATGCTTGATGTTAAGGCCAAGCTTATCAATATTCTGCTGATGCTCGTCGGTGTTAAAAAGACGGCTGAGTGCGGTGCAATCAACAACTACCAGGCACAATCCCAACTTTTGAAGTACCATTGTTTTCTTATGGTTTCTCTGATTGGAAGCTTTCCTACCAATATAGCAATGTTATATGGTGATCTTAGGTTTATACAAATAGATCTATACCCACTACAATATCGGGAAGTGGTCTTACGGGAATTGCTGAAACAAAACAGGTTAAATCTAATTATAACATGAATGTTTGGGGGTTTGTCTCCTTCCAGAGCTTTGCTATGCAGTTACTAATGGATTTTCAATCATCAGAGAAAATTAGTCCTATCACAAAAAAGAAACCGTCCTAGGGGTTGTGAATCTGTGATGTAATGCTAATTGGGGTGTGGGTGTGTGATGGGACTGGGAATGCAGAGAGTGACCCAGGTTCAAATACCACTTATTGCAATAAGATGGTCCATAACCTCACTCAAGACTTACCGAGAGAAAAAAAGGCCAAAGCAATATTTTGTTCCAATATCCTCAAAAACATTCTATAAACTAAAAGTGTTGGGTTGTGGACTATCATACATTGATAATTGTGGACATTTTCTGTGATGGCTTATAAGGTATTACAAGCACTAAAAGATCTGCCCTTCGGAACAGGCTTGGGGTGAAAGTAAGTCTATGGATCAATGTGAGCATCTTACTTCTCTCTGAAACTGAACACCGATTTAGAAGTGCTTATGTTTCGTGTTTCCCTTACCTTTGAAATTATTTTTAATGTACGCAAAATGAAGATCGCATAGGAAATTCTAATACACAACAGAATTATCAATATCTAATTCCTTAAGACATATTCGTCTGATAGACCAGGGGGCTGTGGTTTAGTGGTAAATCACACATTCATAGACGTAATAAATACATAAGAGAGATAGTATTTTCACAATTTATGAGTTTGTTCTCGTCATGGCAATGGATCACAGTATGTGAAACATTGATCTAAAAACAGATAAAACTCCAGAAGCAATTCACCTACAAAATACATTTTAGCACCAGCCAAGTTCAAAATTCAAGAATGTGTCCCTCTCTTAAATTACAAAAAAAAGTCCTAGATAACATGAGACGCAGTCCATAATCTCACACAAAATTTACCTAGAATAAAAAAATCTCAAAAGAACAACTAATTTATAAATTTAAAATACTCACCAATCCATTTGGGGTATTGGTGGTAACACTGAACTTGTGGTCAAAGTTGTAATCTTTGTTGAGAAGATCTGCCAAAACCGCCAATAAATCTTAGTACAATAAATGCATTGAAAACAGAATGGTCATACGATTAAGACAGATTAATATAACATCTCACCTCTGGTCTTTTTTCCAATGTCTGAAAACAGTCCAGGACCCTTCCCCATCACTAAAATCACGTGAAGATGAAGGGGAAAAAATGTAAAGACAAGGATTAAATGGGTATAACTGGATTGTAAAAAATATATGAAAAAGGCAAATGATTATAGTTTTACCTGTTGATACTCGAAATGTATTCAGACGCAACGATAAAGAGCAGATGTTTTGTGTGAACAAGAGCTTTCTTTAACGGAAAGATTTTTTTCCCAACCATAAAATGATGTTTAGCCTCCTGTCAGTCACAGATTCCGAAGCCCTAGGAGAGGGTTTTGTAAGCCAATTTTTGAAGCGATTGTGACCGTTCGATCCGAGATTGGTCCACAAGATTCCTCCACGCAAGCGTTGATCATAATTTCTTCTTAATGCCCTTCAACTTTTAGGAAGCGACAGGTAGAGGACTACCTACATTTCCTAACTATTCTTTTGGGAGGGTGGTGTAGAGATGGGAAGTAGTTATATCAAGGGAATTAAGGTTCGTCTAGCGATTTAGAGTTACGGAATTCTAACATAAGGTGATTCTTCTTATAATCTATGGGTGGCACGTAAAGGGCCCTCACCAGAGACTGTGGGTAAGTTGTAAGAATTATACTCGCGTCTTGGGCCACCTAAAATAGTGGTTAAAGCTGATCGAACCAACCCTAGGAGCTCAAAAGTGGTTATATATTAAAAATGCACTTTTAGATCTAAACACATACTAGAATCAACAGCGAAAGATGCATATCACTGCTAATAGGCACCCACTATTTGTATTAGTTTGGTCCTTACACATAGAGATTAGTGCCTATTAACCAACAATGTGCTCTATGCTCTATTAGGGGTTGATTCTAGTTTGTTAGTAGGGGAAGAACAATGAATGTAATCTACAATTAAATATTTTTATTATTATTTGTATTATAAACTTAAAGAAATTCTTACAAAAAAAATCATAGATTATTAATTTTTATGGAATTTCTATGTGTACATGTTTTTTTTAGCGGATAAAAAAAACATATTGAGCGCACATACACTTGATTACGCCCAAAAATGATTTTAGAACAGGAAAGGAGGGTTAATTCCTTTTACTTAATTCACTTTAAAATTACGGTTAGAAACAAGAGATATACCCATATTAATTATTTTGTCAGAACTTTGTATTGATGCATCAGAGGATTTAGGAGGACCCTAACAGTAGTGATGATGGCCTTGTTTTGGAGAGTAGATATGGTCATTGATTATACCATACACGCACATTAGAATATACATATATAGCAATGGTCAAGGTAAATTGATCAAAATAAGTGCTAAATAAAACAACGCACGAGAAGATAAATGCACTTAGTTATTATGATGGTAAGGAGGTTAATTTGGTTATGATAAAAGGATGAAATGACTAGGAGTGATTTGCATATGCTTTGTGTTTTGGTTCTAGAAATGCATGATGAGCAAGGACGACACCGTTAATCAAATACAAAACCATTTGACAGATCCTTGCTTGTTTGGTAGTTTTGAAACGGTGAGCTGCTAGCATTTTGTAATTGTATACGCCCTATGGTATCAAACTAGAGTATGTCTCTCTATGAAATCTTATATGTCGCTAATGTGTGAAACCCTTCGTAATAACCCAAATTGACGTCAAAACTGTAACCATAGGTTAAACCCCTACAAAAATATTAATGTTTGGGTTGAAGTACAATTTGTACATCACTTACATTGGCACTACTCCAAAGAGTTCTCAAATTGTACATAGTTCTCCACCTAATGATGTGATATTTATTTGGAAGCAACTATCTTTGGTAACTTGTTCACTTGATAAGGCTTTATAGTGGCTTGCATGCTTGTGTTTGACTTGGCTTTGGTGGTCTTTGGCTTGGGAAACTTGACTCTAAAACCTGGTTTTAAAGTGCTTCAAACCTATGTTGCAGTTGTTCCTTATATTTTTTGTTGCTTTGGGGAGATTAAAAGAGCTTTGAGTGTCTTTCGAGTGATTTAACTTGAGGGGTGCTTGAAAATGTTAGGTGAGTAAATGAATGCATTTGACTTGCTTATATAGGCTTTTGTAGATTTAATTTTGCATTAAGGGCGACCTACAAGAAAAGTCTCGACCATAAAAGATATCAAAATAACAAAATGACCACTGAGTGGTTGGGACAAAACTACCAGTTTCAAACCAAAGCACATAGCAGTTTGGTCCTGTTATCAGCTAATTTTGACTTCGACAAAATTATAACATGAAAATTTAGAAAAAAATTAGAAGTGTCCTTTTCTCATGGTTTATCACCTTCATTGTGATCGTTTTAATTTGTCTTATCATTTTGACCTTTGTTTCATTCATTTTGGTTGAGAGGTACTTATCCTTTTATGTAGTAAACTATGTTTTAATTAATTAATTAATATTTTACCTTTTTATTTAATAAAATTAAATTTATTAAATTTTAGGTTTTTTAATTAATAAATATTAATTTAATCCTCATAAAAGTTGTTCGAACAAATTTGGAAGAACTTTTCTCATTTTCCCCAATTGTCATGAGCAATTATAATTTTGTTTCCAATTGTCATGGGCAATTATAATTTTGCTTCCATCATTCGAGAAATTGGGAAGATGAAAAAGCTTTGTGGGATGTTGCCGTGAATGCCAAATTGGCTATCCGCTTCCATTTTTCCCTTTTCTGGCAAAGATTTCATTCTTCTCCTACTTGTGGAAAATTCCCTTGTTATTTTCCAACCCAACCAGATATCATACGAAAAAATATTCCCCCATTTTGCCATGTGGAGAAATAAAGGGGAATTGCCATCCCACTTTGCCGTTGTCATGGGAAAACAATTGAATTATTCCTCTATTCTCCTGGACAATTAATACCCAACTACCCAAAGAAATTGGGAATTGGTTAAGAAATTGGGAATTGACTATTCAACAGGAAAGAAAGAAGAAGTGGTTACAAAAATTTCATGAAAAGCTTCTTGGACTATTTAGAACTTCCCCCTCTGTAACTCTACAAAGAAGAAGATTTGAAACTTTTCATTTCCAACTCCTTGTGACTGAAACATTTCCCCGTCGAAAAGTACATTTTTCGAGCATTCTAGGATGTTTATACGATTTTCAAAGTAGGTGATATACAAATAAGAAAATTTGCATCATTTTGGGAAGACACATGCCACTCATAGGCAGTGAAAAGAAAGCCACACATTCATTCAAAACATGTCACACCAGGAAAAAGTCCATTAGCATAGCCCACGCATTGGCTGAGGATTTTGAAACATATGTCAGTCAATATTGCCACACAACTCATCCACAAGAGGAGGTAATCCACACCACGCAAGTAAAAACAAAGCCAAAGCAGAGGGAAGGTAACTAATTGAAGGAAAATGCCACGCAAATGGAGGTGAGAATGCATTACCCAAGAGCATCGTTCATGTAGCCATAGATAGGAAAGTAGAATTCACACGCAACCGCAAGCCCAAGGAAACGTAAGGGTCACGCATCAACTCTCCCATAATACACGCACAACTGTCAAAGAGGAAGACAAAACACCACTCATTTGCAAGAAATAGGAAGACTTGCCACACAAGCCAGAAGCTCAAAATGAAGGCCACACATAGTCAAAGGAAAAGACAAACATTTCCACACCATAGGCAGTCTATGCAGTTCACAGTCAAATAAAAAGTTCGTGCAGGCCATAAAGAAGCATTGTCCATGCATTCAAAGCAAAGAAACAAAGTCCACGCATGTGAAAGGAGGTTAAATAGTTATCTAAACAAAAGTCAGAGATTATTTGCCACATATCAGTCCAAAACGTAGGCCAAAGGTAATACTCTCCATGCATTCACAGTCGTCCAAGGAAAATTCATACGCAACCAAAAGAGAATAAATGGCCACATGGACCAAAAGGAGATTCATCACACCCAAGGCCAAAGTCCACACATTCATCTTAGAAGAAAAATCATAGCTTTCAAAGAAGATAAAAAAAGAAACTAGTACACTGCCCATGCAAAAATAGGCCGTGTATAGGCCCAACATGTGATCCTCCTCTTGAGCACGAAGGGCCAATGAGAAATACCAAGCTATGGTGATAACATTTTAGTGCCTGAATTTTCTTATATTCAAGACTTGACCTTTTAGGACGGGGATCAAAGATTTCCACATGGACTTCGGTTTATGTTACATGCAAAAAACATTGATGTAAGGGACAGATCATGCATGTTAAAACTTGTGAGGAAAAGAAAAAAGAATATATTTTTATTTCCTCCAAAATTAGAGTTTCACCTCGATACCTGAGCTCTGAGACTCATATCACCATTTTAAAAAAATTTTAAATCCGGAATTGCTCTCTTTATTTTAAAATAATAAAATAAAATAAAGAGACATATTTTTCCTTGCGGTTCACGGTGATTCGAGAGACTAAGATCCAATACCATTTTGCATGCTTCTGCTTTGTTATTTCAATCAAAATTCATAATGGATGAAAAACCTAACAAGTCTATGGGAAAGTCAAAGAAATCCATAGAAAGGTCAAATAATTCTGCACTCAAATATGAATTTCCAAGGGATCATTCCTCCGACTTCTATCAAATCTGCGTATGACAATATCACCGACACCCATCTTGGCCACATAAACGTAACACAATTTTGTGATCGGGTGAAATCTGAGGGGAAAACCATCTTCTCAGATAGACTCTATCATAGTGGTCTACCTCAAACAACAACTTTTCCTGTTTCAGTGCAATAGCCTGAGCTAGTCATTGCCTACACAGAAACATTATGATCACGGAATGTGAGGAATATTCAAGGATAATCATGAGCCTTTCATTTTGATCACACTAAATCACATCAAATAATTTCTCAACATCCTTGATTTCCTTGAGAATGTTGACATCACTTGAACAATCAGTGCAAGATTTTTGGGATGAAGAACCCCTCAGGTGGACCAAGATGGTCAACAACAATTGGCGAGTGACCAAGAGGACTCATGTTGACCATGGTTTCCCAAGGAATTGTACCACATTGAATTTGTGTAGGAAAATTGGTGATATGATCACTCTTCTGAGCCGACTCTTCAGTCTCCCCTCTGTCAGGACTTTTTCACCCATGGATGTATCAATTCATATGCATCATCCTTGCAAAGAAAGAATTTGTAGATTAGGCCACCATCATCAGTGACACACTCCACAAGCATTTGATCGAGGTGAAAATGACTAGGGAATTTCTATACATGACATCATACTTAACATATGCGGTGGCTCAGAAGGAAGATATTTTCGAGGTTAAAGACGAAAGGTATCATGGGTCCTATCAAATAGTGTTTTCCACTATTATTCTCGAAATTGAGTTTCAAGAATAGATATAATCACTTAAGAAAGAGTTAATGATGCCTTCATCTTCTAAGTCATCAAGAAACCTGAATAGGAATCTAGAAGAAAGATTCTTCAAGGATGCCATGGAAGTCATTTCTCAGTGGGGAACATGGTTCATTCAGTTCCCATCCTTTTTCTACATTCGTGTGAGCGAATTTGTAGGCACTCCATGAAAGCTTCCTAAGTATGTCAGTGATAATTGGGCATTAATGGATCTTACACAATAGCTTTTCCAAGTTCATTGTCTTCTCAGTGACAAACATCGTTCAAGCATTCACTTCCCAATCCAAATCGGGGGAATACCAATTCCCAAATCTCTTCGGTGCACAACTCATGGAGAAGGAGTTTACTCTCATTACCATACATCCATTTGTGAAGATATCCCATTTTGACATCAATGGATTCATGCAAAAGGATCTTAGAGTGAAGTACCAGCACCATCCCACCATGGAAGACTTATGGTCTGCCTGTTAAGATGAACACGAAGTAAGAAGGTGAGAATTCTCCCGCTAGACCCTTGCTCAAATCAAGGCCTTTGGTATTAGAGATCCTTTAGATTCATTAGTAGATGATGGTCATAATTTGATTGATCCCTCATGTGATGTTGTTGCCTTCACCCCATCGCCCCAAGTTGATTGGACCAAGAGAGATGAACTCTCTCTTGATGACAAGAATCAACCGATTCTAGAAAGGAGCATAGCCTGGTATGAATGAGAACATGTAAAGTTACCATCCATCTAAGTTCATACCCCATGTTCACAAAAATTTCCAACATGAGGAGGTATTCCATTTGACTAAAACCTCTTCTTAGTCAACTTCCATGCCATCAACTCATACACATCAAGCAAGGAGAGAATGGTTGCCTAAATCCACTTCTCCAAAGAAGATATCGTGAGGAGAAACATCCAAGGGTCCTGACCCTATTAAAGGAAGAGAACGTGTCTCAAGGTTTACCACTTCAAGTAGAGACTCGTATACTCATGTTACTGATAGTTCAAGGAAGCTCATCATAAACACTACTCAGTCATGACATGCATAAGAGTTTACTCAAGCACAACTGGTCCAAATACCAAAATATCTTGAACCCATAGTTCACGAAGATGTTTCTCAAGGTCTCCCTAAGGTTCGAGAGGTCGATGTTGAATTTATTTCCTTAAGGATTGAAGTCGTGGAAAGAAATCTTATAGAATCTAATGATTTTGAGAACGGTGTGAATGTTGCTTCATACTCCAGGCTTATGTGTGTATAATTGGTCAAGGAGACCCCTTCTTGGGTTGATTATGAAGTCGAGAAAAGAAAAAGGGTTTGTCAAGGTGATCAATATTGACGTTGATGCCCTTTCCAAGCTTTCAAATGATGCCATCCCCAAGAATCCTAAAGTGTTCTCGAGAATAATGGTGGATGGAGATGGAAACAAATTTGCAGATCTTGTCATTCCACAAGTCGAGAAGGAGCGTAATGCCATGACGCCTGTTGACTATGAAGTATCCATAGGCTTGGACTTGGGAATTCTACATTGGAAAGTGACATGGCAATGGCCTGATATTCCATGGATATTGTGTTAAGAAGGCTTGAGAAATATAAATCTTAGAATTCTCAACTCAAGGCTGAAAATAATCAGTTGGTGAATTATTTTCAACATCTGATAAATCCAATATCCTCCACTTTTCCAGTACTTGATGTAGTGGCTTCCCCCGACAAAGTAACACTAAATTTGTTGAAGGAGGTAAACACTTTGGGCCATGTCACTAAATCCTGGCTTTCATAAATTCTCATCTTCAGGAGAGAGACAATCAAAGTAGTCGTAAAGCTCCATAAAGACATTAGTACATACCTAGATCTAATCCTTTCTTTTAAGGAATCTTTTTCTTCTAGCATATCAAATTTGGATGAGATATTACCTAGTGTACAAGAGATGACGAGTACGAAATCTACAATTCTAGCCATTGAAGGGATCCTTGAATTCGAATGCCAGAAGGACACACTTTCTATGGTGTTTACATCTCAAATCGCAGAATACACTTCTCAAAGATTCCATGATTCATTACGAAAGCATATGCAGTGAAGCTTTCACTTCGCTCGCCTCAATTCATGAGTTCGTAGCTGAAATCCCTTGTGATTTTGTGGATGAACATAATCATAGGCATTCATTAGAACATGTTGAGGAACAATTCTCACAATTTTTTAAGGACATGTACATTCCTACTATCAACTTCTCCTCTACTTCAATGGAAAGATGTATCGAATTGGGGAACCTATTTGAAGATGCTCAATCGAAAATGGTCAACCTAAATAACATGCCAGGTAGGATTTTGGAATTGCAGGTGTTCTACAAGGCTGTGCTTTAACCAGGTGAACCTCCTAAAGATGAGAAGATGTTCGAGACATTAGAAAGGTTCAGATCTTTTCAATTGGCAAAGGAGGTAGATCCTAATTTCACCAATGGGTGAGGAGATAGCATTATGGTATCTAATGAAGTGAGAGAGTCCATTTCTCATACAATTGAGATAGGTGGACCCCAAATTAATGGATAAGGAATTGGGTCTTGTTTTATGTTTTTAAACTGATATTTTAAAGTGATGTTATTGTCAAACTCATTTTTGGCAGACTTTTGATCACTTAAGTGATTTCTATTCTCAAATACTTTTTAAAAATTAGTTGAAAAAGTCAAAGTCACTTAAGGTGCCCTAAGTTAATGGTCATCTAAACCCTAACTACCTTATAACCAACTTTTCGGTTATAAAAGGAAGTTAGGGGCTCATTTGTAAGAGTGACTTTGAGAGAGGAGAAGAATACTTTTGTGCAAGCTTAGTTTGAAGAAAGAAACTTTGTGTTCTTTTGTGAAGACATTTTGGAGAGTTAATGAAATATGAAGTTCGTGTCCCATCCATTATCTCTTGTAGCATTTGATGTTCTTATGTTCATTAGATGTTAGTGTTTAAATCTTGCAAGCAGATACTATCTTTGATCTCATTGTCAACATTATTAATCTGTTGTTCTTGTCCACAATGATTAAGATTTGATATCTACTTACTCACATGTGTTCCCTTTCATTTATTCTTGTTTAGTTGATTCAAACTCCATTTTATTTGAGTTAGTTATTCATTGTTCTTCTTCTCTATACAATATTAGGCTTTGTTTTTACCTAACTATTGTATCCTCCTTCCATCCATTTATGTCCTTCATTCCATTCCATTTCCCTCATTCACACTTCTTTCCATTTCAACGTCCCAAAACACCCCCACATATAATTTTTGAATATACAGATGTAAATATAGTTTTGGTTTTCAATAAAGGCAACCTCACCTTCGTTGAGGAGTGACTTTGTCCACTGACTGTTGCATGTCATTTGCATGCGTGCAAATCCATTTGCTAATAGGTCCTTGTTTGGTGATCCCATGCACGAATAAGGAATGAAGTGTAGTAAAGTTTCAGGCATGACAATTAGGAGTAATAGACTATTGTGGATAGATGCAAGAATTTATGTGAGTGAATAAGTATTACAAATGAAGAGTAAGTCTTGCAATAGGTCTGAGGACAGGCAATCAAGATCAGAGTGTGTGCAAAAGTTTTGATTTAGGGATTAAGTCAATATTGACATTATCAAGTGATTAATTGTCAAATTTAGGTGTCTACATTTCCCCTCTTTAAGCTAGGAAATTAAATTTGTTTGCTTAAAGGAAAATATAACTGAGTCTTTAGATACACTTTCTCTTTGGTTGAGATTCTTGATTCGTTTGGGTGTTGACACTATCTCCAAAATGAAACCTACAACACAAATTTTAGTCAATGTCCATAGAAAGAATTGAACTTTAACACAAAGCTGAAATTAAACGTGAAATCTAAAAATTGACATTGAAAGCTTGCGAAAATAAAAGTGAACAAAACATAAAAGTACACATATTTGCCTTGCCAAATGAGAAGCTTCTTGATGAAGTTTTTGGAGAGAGGGATTGGAATTGAGCCACTAGAGGATTGGGGGTGTTTAGTCCCCAATTTTCCCAAGAAGGACCTGAAGCTAGGAGGAAATTGGATGTCCATACACTAAAGAGGGATTTGGGTGTCTCGATCACCAAAGTGGAATGGGGCCCTCAATCCACGGAACCACACTGTTACAGATGGATCTACATTCTAAAATGAGATACCCTTACAAATTTGAAAGGGAATGAATATGCCTTGTGCCCTCATTGTGCATTGTATAAGGCGTTAATGTGTATAAAATATGTGTAACCTAATATTGGATTTGAAACTGTGATCATGCCCCCTGCGTTTTGTACTGAAATGTAAGGAATTCTATAAAGAACCTATGTATATGTCCCTAAACCTGTATTGAAAACTCGTGTCCTAAAAAAAATAATGCCAAATGTTTCCCAAGGTGAAAGCGTCCATTTATAATGGTAACATCCAACGATTATGTCCCTATTGAATGGTTTTGTCTAGATTAAGATTTTTCTACTGATTTATATCGATTCAGGTATTCATGTATTACTATAACCTATTCTATTATATTATGTATATATCTATTTGTATACCTAAATTTCATATAAATTTGTGTGGTAACCCCATTGACTGCCGCGTCTTTTGAGGCAAGTGAGATATTATGTATATTGTTCAGCTCAAAAGAAGTGAAGTGTGCCCATGTCAAATGGAGCATATAATTTAGCATTGGGTCATGTAGGAAAATAGCAATTGGTGACCACCATAGAGATCTTGCTCCTGTAAGATATTGGGCGTTAGAAACCATGGCACGAAGAGATGACAACAAAGCATACAAGTATAAAAGCATATAAGCATGCAAGACAATAATCAATGTCACATAAATTGTCATAGAAAAGGTTAAAGGCCACGTATAAGGGATGCAAGAGTGTCTCGTGCACACAAGGAAGGGTCGCATGCTTTCATAATAAAAAGGAAACAAAGGTCATAAATAAGGGACACCTAAGTATCTCACCTGTATATAGATGGCTACCAACCACATACATAAGACAAAATGTAAATAAGTAAATGTATGAAAAAGAGACAATAGCTCAAAGGTACATTAAACAAGATATACTAGTTTTGTGCAAGCCACATGTTTTAGTCATGGTAATCTAAGTAAATAACATGTATTGTAATAAATAAGATAAGTGTAATGAGGATATAAAAAGTAACATGTAATCAAATAATAACACCTAATATTGAAGAAGATGCTCCTAGATTAGCAAGACCACTATGAAAAGGACTAAGCAACACATATCATCATGTAGAGTCTTGTGTATCCTACATCATGTTCATATACCTTGTGAAATCCATGCATGTAAAAAGTATATAAAATATATTATCTATCAAACTATATGACAAACAACATACATAAAGTAAAGAACTAGCAAATCAAGTCATATTCAAGTTCTAGTCTTGTATTTTAATAATATTTGAATGTTTTTGTGCTTTTATAATATTTTAATTTTTTTGTATTACTAGATCTTAATATTTATATACTTGTGAAAAAGGCTACCCGATACTCCTTTAAGAGGATGAGAGAGAAATACATGTAAGTGATGTGAGGATTTAGACCTCAAATTTGCATTATGCACAATAGGAGTAGGATGTATCACTTTGATCTCAAGGGTTACATTAAAGGGCAGAAGTTTGTAGATCCTTCATACTTGTAAGAGGAGACCTAATGAGATGACATCGTAAAGGGATATAATCATTTACGATGAAGTACATGAGGATAAGGCATGTCAATAGGCATAGATGTATGCAAATTGATGCTCTCATGCATAGATGGAATAGGTAAAGGAGTCTCACGTGAAGGGATGCCCGTTAATCATAACAATTTGATTGTCATGCATGTATTTGACACATGTAGATGAAGTATAGGACATGATAACCTTGAGTTTATGAATATAAGGGCATCTTAAAAGCAATGTCACATGTCCACAAGTGTATGTGGATAACCAAGAATGGTGTAGTCGTACATATAGAAGATCCCGCAATAAGAGGAAGAATTATTGTTTCCATAGAAGTATTCTGCATTGACTTGGATATGTTGCTTAGTATATCCCAAAGAATTAAGCAATGTAACATGCACATGTTATGTTTAACACTGTTATAACCCAAGACACTACAAATAGGATTTTGATCAATAAAAGTGTGAGCATAAAGTAAATGAGAAAGAACATTGTCACCAAATAAACCAACGTCATCAAATGTAATAACATTCCTATAATTCGGCACAAAATAAGTAATTCTACTAACAAGGTAATCAAGTGGATGATCATATGTACCAGGAAGAGGTTGTTCCTATGATTTAACCTGAATGGTTGATCTTTAAGGAGTAGTTACCGATGGTGGACTTATCGATGGCCTAATCAATTAGTTTCCAAATCTAATTGTAGTTAAATTTTAGGAATAATCACCGAAAAAATATAAATAATGATAGACAATGTAACAAAGCACCAAAAACAAGAGGGAGAATAAGAATTAGTTGATATTATGACTTATGTGTTAATTTGGGTTGACTTGATGACTCGAAAAGGCTATAAATGATTTAACATGAGCTTCGTTCTTGAACATGTTTCTAGAAAAGTTGCATTGGACCAAAGCGTATGGTACAACCCAAAGCATAGCGTTGTTATAGCTATTTCTATACACCCTTTTCCCTATACACTTTTATCTCTCGAAACTTCTTGGTTTTTTGCACTACTTCGCTGATATGCTCTTGTCTATAATTTGTACTTTCAAGGACATTGTGTAATGCTCATTATGCAACTAATATAATCATCAAAACCCTAGATGGTGAAGGAGTCTTGAAAAATAAACATTAGGTGGGTTATGGGCACCCATGTGCACCATCCACATCGCCACTACTCCGAAGAGGGCTCAATGTTTTCGGGTAGGTCGTTCTCACGTAGCATGTGATATCTATAATGTATGCAACCATATTGATAATCATAACCTTGCAAGAATGTGATTGTACTTGACCTTTGCCATAGCTTGACTTGAATTTTGTAATCAACCTTTTGTACTTGGAGATTTGAGTGGATGACTTCCTTAGAATGAGTATGCATAGTGTATGAATCTCAAGGGATTATTGGAGTAGTTTTGTTTGTGATTGCTTTTAATATTTACTCATTAGAATATTAGGAGTCAAGTAGAATGTGATCTCTTAATGGGAGGTGAATAAATTGCTTATGTATATGTTATGGATTTGGAAACTTGGATAAATCTGACTAGAAGTGTACCAAAGGAATTCAAATTAAGAAAAGTATCGTTAGAGGAAGAGAAACTAAAGCGGCCATGTCGGCATATTGTGTATGGGTGTTATGGCCCTTTTGGGGCACTATGGTTCAAGATACAAGTGTGAATGATTTGAAAATTGGGATTGTAATATGCAAGGGTATAACCTAATTTGATGGATTACTATGACCATTACATGAACAAATAGGTTGTGTGTAAGCAAGAATGAACGTGAGATATAACTAGGGATAACATAGTTGGCTAAATTGAGCAAGTATGGGGTAATGCAAAAGTATTGTATAATTTGTATTATTGCAAGACATGAATTACCAAAATGAGTGTCTACATTTTCCCTTTTAAGTATGGAATTAAAAATTGCACGCTTAAAGGAAAAGTCACTTGAGTGTGCAAATACACTTTGCCTTCACTTAGAGTGTATTCTGATTATGTTAGGACTTTATCTTCCATTTAGTTGTGTTTGTTTTGCCAAGATGAGTACATGCATAGAAAAGTGTATTTAATGTCCACAATATAGGAAATCAAACTTTAACATGAAAATCTTGAACTTAGAGTGAAAATAGAAATATGTAAGTAGCAACACAAAACAAAGGAAAGATTACACTTGATTGTTTTTGAGAGAAGGAGAGAGAGTACTCCCACTATAGTCGCCATGTAAATTTTCCAAGCTTTGTGTTGGAGGTGGATAAAAGGACTTGGGGGTATCAACCCCCAAGTGTAATATGCCAAAGATAATATTAAGAAGTGCAAATACAACCCACATGGTGAAGAGAACTGTATGAGGATCATTCTGATTGCTTCGAATCCCTCCACAAAAATATGATCAATACAAAGTCAAGCCTACAAGGATAACAAGCACCTTAACACTTCTCAAGACCCATGGATAAGTGCCACTACATATGAAAATGAACCCAATTGATTTATAAATGATGACATGTTGCACTAGGGAAGTGCTAGCTTGCATGTACCCTTGGTGCAACCATAACTTGAAATGTATCATGCATCTTATAATTAAAATTGAGTAAAGAACATGTAAATGTCCCTAAGAAACTATACCAACTAAGAAAATTATTGGATCTACCCCTAGAACCGAAGCATGTGAAATGGGCCACAATAGTTCGAAAATTGAGTGGTCTTTGTTGATATGTTTTTGTCCCTATATGTTTTCTAACCCAATTCTATTTCTAAGTCATTCTTTGAACATCTACAATGTCTCATTTTGTACCTGTTATTTTTTTCCTGATTCTAAACTGTTGTGAGGATGCAATATCATCCAATGGTTGCCCTCCTTGTTTAGGTTGCGTGAGATGGAAGAATGTGAGCGGGGCCCAAATAAGAGGACTTGTAGTTGATGTGTACATGTGTTGTAGAATTTATGTAGGGGAAAAGGGGAGTGTGCATGGTGTATGCCATGACACATACATATTAATATAATAGAAAAACTAGCAAATGTTAGTAACAAGCAATATGAAAATGACACAGTAGATGTAATCAAAAGCATGCAAAAACACACAAATAGAGAAACATGGCACACAATTTATCCACATACATGGGACACCACTGGATGTCGCAAGACGATTGAGGTACTTAAGGCTGTAGACACCTAAATTCTACTTTTGCAATCTTATTGCCAAAACATGCAAATCACTCTCATTCTTACCATTTCCATTATAATTAGTGATTTCTGCTAATTAACTAACGTTTCTTACCATTTTGGTTAATTAACAACACTTTGTTGATTACCTATCCTCTTTTGCATTCAGGATGCCACTTTACGACAAATTGTAAGTCAAAATCCTCTTCCAAACAGACAATTAGTGATTATTAGCTAATTAAGCCTATTTTACCCTTGTTTTGGTCAATATACCCTATTATTGGCTCAAACCCCTCTTCCAACCACTCAAAATCACCCCATTTCCTTCCACAACATCTCAGAAAGCTTCAAAATCTTATCCTAGCCTCCTAATTGACCCTAAGTAGTTGATTAAGGATCCTCACATCCTAATCACTTGTTAATTCACTAATCATGATTAACAAGCCTTAATCAGGATTAGAAATTCTTAATCTACTTTGTGTTTTTAGTCCCACATGCACCAAGATGTTAGTTTTCCTCAAAGGAAAAACTATAAAAAGGACTAACCACATACCTTTAAACTTTACACCATGCTTTGATTTGCATATCATATAAGAAATATGATTAATAATCAAGCTCAATCTTTGCCTCAAGTCTTCAATGGGGTTAGTAGATGGGTATCCAATATGATCTTGTAGTCATTGTTGGAGAGACCATCTCACCTTCCTTGGAGTAGCAACAAACCTCAATTTGATTGCTCCTAGATCTATTTAGGTCTAAGTTAGTTAGCAATTGAATGTTAAGTAGGCATGCTTTAACTAAGATAGATTGATATATCATGTTAGTTCTTTCAAGCATTCCATTAAGCTTTAATCATTGATGTAATTATTGTTAGATTTAATAAGAATTTGTTAATTAGACTATGTGGTGTTAGTCTTGTTAGTATTAGCTTTGCTTGAAACTTTTAGTAGTCTTCATTTGGCACGCCCGGTGGGAGCTTACCCCATTGCATTCATTCTTAAGCTTTTTAACTTAGTTTCAAAGTTTTTAGATTTCAAGTTTTCTAGTTTCAAGTTTTCTAGATTTTTAGATTAATTATTTAAGTTTTCTAGATTAGTTTCAAGTTTTCTTTCTAATTTCAATTAGTTTCAAGTTTTCTAGATTAGTTTCAAGCTTTTTAGAGTAAATTTCAAAGTTTTGTAGATCAATTTTCAATTTTTTTTGATAGTTGTTTAAAACTAGATTAGTAGTAGATGTTGCATTTTGATGTTCTTTACAGGATATCTAAGGAGGTGAAGTGCTGTCAAAATTCTAGCAGGAAGTCAAATATTTGATCTTTTTCAAGTTTTTCTTGTCAAAATCCATATTTTGACCACCTACAGGAAGGTGTGTGCATACGCTCAAAGGGGAGCACCCATGCTTTAAAGGTCACACTTTGTTCTTCATTGTGACATGCATGTGCACTTATGTTGGGCATGCCTATGCCTCACTGTGTTGTGCTTATGCATCATTTAATTTTTGTCCTCTATGCATAAGTCGTGTTATTGCACATTCAAAGTGTGCACCCATGCCTCACTGGTCGCGCTTGTGCAATTCAACTGTGGAGATTTTGTACAGAGCTGCACTTCTGTCTATTATTGTACGCACTACTGCTTCAAAGTATGCATTGATGCTCTCTAGGATACGCCTATTCCACTATAAAGGATGTGCACTGGCGCTCTGAGGTAAAGTTGGCTCAAAATTCAAAATTTCAACTTTTAGTTTTTTAGTGCTTCTGTCATTTTCCAGGGGTTTTTAGCTGACTGTTGCTATCAATTT
Organism: Taxus chinensis; assembly: GCA_019776745.2. Lineage (NCBI taxonomy): Eukaryota > Viridiplantae > Streptophyta > Pinopsida > Cupressales > Taxaceae > Taxus > Taxus chinensis. The sequence continues at coordinate 799,690,914 of CM034150.1, forward strand.
TCTGATTTAGAGCAGATATTTCTAACAAAATTGGCTTAGGGTTTGATGAGTGTTTTTTGTTAAAATTGGCTTAGGGTTTGATGAGTGATTTGTTTTTCATGCTTTATATGAGTTTGGAATAGGGTTGTGTATGCTCTTCTCTTGCACTTTGTGTGATCTTGAGAATCAAAAGCACCTCTAAACCTTCTTTTGCTAATTTTAGAGTAAGTAGGAAAATTTATCATTCATTTATATGCTTAAGGGAATAAATTTTCATTTTGGCATGTATATGATCTTTTAGTTTAAGAGATTTTTCATTTGATAAATAACTAAGACTAAGGTTTGTGTATGCTCTTCTCTTGCACCTAGTGTGATCTTGAGAACCAAAAACAACCTTAGTTTTTCACTAAAAAACACTTGGATTAATTGGGAATAAACCTTGATTTACAAATTTTTATGGTAGTTATTTGATTTACAAGCTTTTCATTATCTAGTTGGGTTACTTGTTGTGTATGCTATTCTCTATGTCCTTGGACAATCTTGAGAACCAAAAACAACATTTAATCCTCTTTCTATGATATTGTAGATATTTTTGAACTACTAACCATTTGTGTGAAGGACCTAATGCTAGCCAAAGAAAGGAGAACTCTCTTAAAACAAATTCTAACATTCACGTGTGTTGTAGGTTTCTAATGGTGGTCTAAACCAAATTGCTTAATCCAAAAGATAAGAAAATACACCACACATCACACAAACACAATATTGCATGGTTTGGTTAAGAGTTATGACTTGTTCTGCTTAACTAGGAGAAACTTCCTTTGGCATAAGCCTTAATATAACAAGATAATGCTCCTAGGAACCCCAAAGTAGTTCATGCAAGAGGGAACCTTGTGAACGAAATAGGAAAGTGCTCCACACTACCCAATTGATTAGTATGCCTTGAGAGATTAGAGTCAAAGTTACCTCCATTGTGACCCCAGTGAAATACAACTGAACGCAATTTGTTGCTCATTGTATTGAAGGGGGTAAAGTAAATATGAGATACTCCAAGACTAGTCAGTGTGAACTTACCTTGGTAAATTGAGCTTGCAGAGTAGTTTGTGACAACCTAGGTGAGAGAACTAATAGGAAGCTTGCCGACTTGGAGCCAATTTTGTCTTAGCTATTATACTTGAGAGCTCTCACAAAGTGACAACTTTTTTGGATTCAAACTCTTATTTTTCGAACAAGGGAAATAATCTCTTAAAGTTAAAACCACATGATATTTCATCATGAAATCTATTTAGTGTTACTTTGTCCTAGTTTTTCACTTGTCCTAAGACAAGGCGAAACTCTGCCAAAGTTACACCAAGTATTTTTCATCACCACTTGGTCTACTCCTTTGTTTTCTTGTTGCTCATTTGGGGACAAAAGAAGAACAAACATATATGGATACCACTAGAAATAATCATGTCCACCACTTTTGTAGTCTACTTGCATGACTAGGTTGCAATGTCCAGAATGCAAGTGTTGAAAGTGTGAATGGTACGTCATCAAGTTCTAGTAGGCCCTTTGTCTCAAACCCATATTGAGACTTATTATCATTGTAGTTAGGTTGTCTTATCACTGAATTCTTTGAGTTATTATGTTGCCCACATTATAGCCATATAATTGTGATATTTACATCTTGTTTCCATTGTGAAACTTGGCCTAAATCTCTAGATTGTATTTTTACACTGCTCGCATGCATAGTAATTCCTTGATATACTTAGGCATAGTTTTTACATCCTAGCCTTGTCTTGAGTTTTGTGAGTGTTGAGGTTACTTTGTTAGCATCACTATAACATCATTTTGATACTAAAATCTTACTTTCTCACAAAGCTTGATTAATGTGTCCAAATAGCGTTGTTACGTTGCTCACATTTGTATCTTCCATTTTACAAGACTTAGACTTTGTTAGTGTCTAGAAACTAGTTTTTAGTACACCTTGTTAGAGGTTCGTGTCAATATTCTCTTAAATTTTAGGTCTTGTTTGTTTCAAACTAGGCCTAACTGGTGATATTGTGCTGTCACTATTTGTTTTTAAACCTATCTCAAAAAATCATAAGGAGTAAACTTTTTTTGTGATTGGATTTGAGTTTTATACATCATTGTATTGTCATAGAAATATTGTCATATATTACCTTGCTAGGGTAGATCATTCTTTATTCTTTATCCAGTGGTTCATATAGACCCATTGGATTCATGGCTATTTTCTAGTCACCTTTTTTTGTGAGGACTTAGTGTTGTTACGCTGCAAAAATTTGCCTAGGGTTCATTTTTACTAAACCTTAGTGGAAACCTTTCACATTGTACCACCTATTTCAAGTATGCCTACTACAAGAATGGGGTCCCGACAGTTAGAAGTCGATCTCTTCAGAGGTGACAACCCTCTTTTAGAGGATACTGTCATGATTGATCATAGTAGTGGAGAGGAGGATTATCCTCATGTGGATATAGAGCTTCATCCTGCCCATATTGAGGATTACTTGTTTCACAACAAACATGAGGTTCTTATGCATGTTGTAGAACTAGGAGCTAAGTTACCTTCCACAATTAACCCTTCTCTTATCGCCGACATGGTTCATGGAGACAAATAAGTGGAACTTCCTCATCACAATATTAACGAGATCTTAAACCCAGGACATGCCACTACTTCTGGACAAACGAATAATGAGGAGGTACCTTTTTAAAATGACGAATACTATCGTATACTTATAGTTAGAGTTCACTGTGAAGATCATGAAGACCATGCTCATCATGAACAACCTCCTCCTCATGAAAATTGTAACAAAGTATCCTACTCGAGGAGGTAACCTTTGAAGAACAAGTACAAGCTCTCACTCAAAAATACCAAGTTTAGCCTCACACATAAACAATGAACAACTGAAACTGTTAAAACAAGCCATACCAACAGCCAAACCTAAGGCTTCACATCATGATTTCCAGACAAATACTCCTCGTGAGAGACACGAAAAGACCCCTATGAGGAATTTTTCATAGAGAATAGGGTGGGAATACACCTAGATTTAACCCTTCGTACAGACCTACACCACCCATACAAGACCCACTCTTCAATCAAGAGTGGTCCACTATGAAGAACGCCCTTCTAGCATTGCAAGAAGGCAAAACTGGTAATAACAACAAGAAATACTTGGTTCGATGAATATAAACCCTTATCTGTTTGATAGAGCCATGTTACAAGTACCTTTCCCATGACATTTTGATAGTATGAAGTTTGATAAATATAAGGGAAAAGGTGATCCCTGGGATCATATCAAAGATTTTTATATGACATGTCAAGAAGTCACGTATAGCGACAATTATCTTCTTCACCTCTTTCCATGGAATTTAGGAGGATGTGTGCTAGAGTGGTTTTTACACATCCCTAAGGGATCCATATCTACATGGTCGGAACTAGTGAAACATTTTGTACGTCACTTCTCTTTTAATATAGAGAGTGATGTCACCATGCTAGATCTATGCAATGTGAAACAACAAAACAATGAGAACTTTGCTACTTTCTTACAACAATGGAGAGGGTTAGCTAGCCACTTCCCTTGCTCCATACCTGAAAAATAGTTGATAAGTATATTTTTTCCCAACCTCCACCCTGGCATTAAGTTCCACTTGCAAATGCATTGTGGCAACACGTTCGAAGAGGTAATCGAAAAAGGGATTCAAATTGAAAAAGCGTTGTTAGCTAGAAGGACCCTAAAACCCTTTTCACGTGATCGTAACAATTCTAAAACCAACAAAAAGATAAATTTTGTTCCTAATAAGAACAAAAATTTGTCGGTGATGGAATAATAGATTCTAAGCGAGTACAAGATGTTCAAAACCAAGCTCCTTTGAAGCTTGCAAAGGGAACTCTGCCTACGGAGTATAAATGTTGTGCTTTTATTCCTCTGTCTGACTCAATATCGTCAATATTAAAGTAGTTAGAGGGCGTCAATATGGTTTGATGCCCTGAATCACAACCCTATGTGGATGATGCACCTAAGCCGTCATGGTTTAGGGAAAATATAATTTTACGGATTTCACTGTTACTAATATATTGTGACATTATTAATAAATTGTAATATTATTAATATTGAGTTTATATAACTCAAGTTAGTATTAGTATTTGGGTGAGTTGTGAGAACAACACACATATTTATTTTAGTGTGTGAGATAATAAAGGGATTAGAGAGATATCCTTGGGATATATTTGAGAGATTATAGGAAGGGGTTGAGAGATATGAGGGATGATTATTAACTCCTAGAATCAAGGAGATCAAACTCTATATATTGTAATCTCATACATTGATAATATATCCCGAATTATTTCTAAATTCAATATAATAATATTCGTTGTTTTATTATTGTGTTAGATTATTTGTAATAATCTAGACCAAATTTATTATTTGGTATCAGATCAATCTCTAATCTTAGGCTGTGATGGGAGAATGAATTCATGTGTTATACTCCAACTGTGAATCTGTAGCAACTCTTAAGCATTGTATTGGCACAAAGGAGCTAATAATTTTTCTGGCGTATTGATTACTTGCAAAGATCTGTCTGTGTGTATTGTTTGTAGAACAAGATAATCGTATTTGTTCTCATTGTATATATTACGTGCCCCTACCCCTGCCCATGCAATTCATTCTTCTCTCTATGAGTATCTTCATTCGTTGTCTCCACTCATACCGAGTTCTTTGTGATGATCTGTTAATTCTTCCATTTCCCATGTAAGGTACAGATTCATTCGTGCATCACCTTCATAGGAGTTTGATTCTCATGTCTGTAATTTCACACTCGATAACATGAGCCCTAATAGATCCTGAATGCTCTTATCAATTTTTATTTTAAGTGACTATGCATGCAACAGATCAAAATTGAATTCAAAGACCACGTTTTGTATTCAACGTTACAGTTTTACACGAGTCAAGTGGGATATGTAGATGGTTGTTCGCGGATTTTGATATTGAAATATGTGGCGAGATCTTATTCACATTTTGTAGGCCAGCATATATCTCGCAGCCACCAACTCAACATCAAGTGCCGTGAAAATTGGTTTTCTTAGTATTGTTGGTGCACATATTTAATTGAATCCAACCATGGTTTCCCTTTGATTGATTTTATCTTCCTTTAGAGCTCCCCACCTCGTGGATCTTGTCTACACAGGAGAATGATGGATTTACATGCAATTCGGCGCTTTACAAAACAAGTATTTGGTATAAAGCTTCACGTTTTGTATTAATTTTTTGTTCTTTCCTAAACAAATATCATTATATGTGTTAAAAGTCTTGTTTAAAGTTGTGTACATTGCTATTATTGTCAAAGTATTTAAAGTGTGTCATTTTTTTGTCAAAGGAGTTGAATAATTAATAAAGTTATTTTTTCATCGTCAGTGAGGCAAAAGTATCATTGTATTTTCAAATAAGTTATTTTAGGATATTTGTCTAGTCGAGTACTCATGTCCAAGTTTAAAGTGTCATTTTTTGAATCTGTGAGTTGTTGTAAGTATTTGTTACCATTTGCTTTATCCACCAAATTGAAGTATTCATATATTTGTTATCATTTATAATATAGTGATATGTTGTCATTAAATGTTTCGCCATCAAAAGTCATTTGTTTCATTATATGCTATTTAGTATCGTTAATAGAGTTCATTGTCATTATAAAAATAATTATGTTGTCAAAATCAAGTATTGTTTTGTTTAAATTATAGTTGTTTTGTGATTCATTAAAAGTCTTAAAAAAATTGCCTTACAGACACATTTTCAGTGGATTATGACGTCCGAGTTGTAAATGAGCTTCAAAATTACATCTCGATGAGTTAAGCAGCGACATCATAGAGGTAGGAGGCAACAAAGGAAGGAGGTCAATCAATGACCTCTCACCAGCCGCAAATGATGGGGCCGCACAATAGTGTTGTGGCATTTTATTTTCAGTTGTGTGTTTATTTTCTGCAAATAAGAATAGATAATTTATACTTGTTCATCTATTGTAATAAGTAAGCTCCTGTGCAATCGATATTTCCTACATTTTCTCTTGATGTCAGAGCATTGCAGAAGAACAGAAGCACCAATGTAAGTCAGTTCGTGGATCTTGAAAAGGTTTGTGGGAGATCCAGATAACCACACGAGGTGGACAGTTGATGGTTCCTGTCACATCAAGGTTTATGGTAAACCTGTTTAAAACCATAGAAGGAGAGAGCCTTTCTTTTGATCAAGGTCATGAGCCAAGTTGGGCATGCCACATGGGTGAGCATACTGCAGATAAGCATGTGAATATTTTTTGTACCATGTCAACATTAGGGGAGTGTATAACGTGAATTAATAATGCTAACAATAGGGGAGTGAATGTTACAAATATATTGTGACATTATTAATAAATTGTAATATTATTAATAATGAGTTTATAGAACTCATATTAATTATATAGTTGTAATAGTTAGTATTAGTATTTGGGTGAGTTGTGATAACAACTCACATATCTATTTTGGTGTGTGAGATAATAAAGGGATTAGAGAGATATCCTTGGGATAGATTTGAGAGATTCTATGAAGGGGTTAAGAGATATGAGGGATGACTATTGACTCCTAGAATCAAGGAGATCAAAATCTATATATTGTAATCTCATACATGGATAATATATCTCGAATGATTTCTAAATTCAATATAATAATTTTTGGTGTTTTATTATTGTGTTATATTATTTGTAATAATATGGACCAAGGTTATTATTCACCGTGTTAAAGGTCACAAAACTTACAAGTGCTTGAAATTAAAGCATTACAGTCAGGACTTGATTGACAATGGCGATGTAGAAATATATTTTTCTGCCCTTACCAAGTCTCCAAAAACAAACATGGGGATCTTCAAAGAACCTTTCCCTAAACACGAAGCAAAGGAAAAAACATGATTAGGGACAATCTTCTCAAAATAAGAGTACTAACTTTGTATATCTAAGATCAGTAAAATATTTACACAAGAAATAACACACAATAATAGTATATTTGGATGATATTGTATATATCTTGATTACAATCAATACTAAGGCTAATAAATAGCCATGGAAATAGAAAACTGACCTCCTACAAACCAGGAAGTCACACAACAAAAACAACCCGTTAATATCATTACGGGTATAACAAAAATATATTGTTGAAACAATATAACAAACCTATATTATTAATAATGAGTTATAATATAACTCATATTAATAATATTACAATATATAATAATGAGAGCACTATGATATTAAAACCTAACATTCCCCCCCTTAGTGCGAACATGGGGGAAAACACCATCTTCAACCAAAGCAGCATGCCGCTCGGTAGCCTGCACATGGTCTCGATCCTCAACACTGACTGTGGGAACTACATTATCCAGGGACCGTTCAACCTATTAGATGAATACATGAATTGGGACTGTTCAACCAATTCACATCAACCATCAAATCAGTCTGATCAATAAAACTTCTTGCAATAATATCAATGGTACAATTTATCATCACGGGGGACACACAAGCACTGCACTGCACACAGGAACAGGGATGCTCATCTGTTCTTATTCATCACACAAGACACCAAGATGTCACTAAAGCAGTTTGCGGCCTCTGAGGTAGTGACGAACTCGAGGACGCTGATTGTCCTCCTGCCTCCGTTGCCTCCATCCTCCAATGTATGTGCTGCTAACTCAGCAAGATGTGAAAATGAAGCACATTTGTTTCCACATTGAGCTTATTCTTTTCTTCCCTCCTGCAATGTGAAACACTGTATTTTGCCGGACGTCGGGTAACACCGAAAATGCGTCCATAAGGCAATTTTATTTTTTAGACTTTTTACAATAACATGACTTTAACAATTGACAAGACAATAATCCTAAAATCACCTATTTAACATTGACTACCTATATTCACCTAAACACAATTTTAACAATGTTGATACCTAGACAATACTAAATGACTTACAATGATGAATGGCTTTCACAAAAATAAAAATAAAAACTAAACTTATGAAGGAAACGATATATATATTACAAGACTATTAACTAAATACGATCAAAGAGTCGATGACTTAACTGACATACTTTACAATGGACACAACAAAATAACATTGTTATTAACTCAAATGAGAGACATTAACTCAATTCAAGAGAAACTATATAAGAGTGACATTTAAAACCAAAAAACATTGACCCACCAATAAAACTAATGACTAAAAATGACGCTTTTAAATGACTAACATAAATTTGATCCCACAAATTAAGTTAGACCGAAACACATGAAAAGACATGAATACTAATGACGATAATACTTTGAATTTTACAATAATGACTTAGACTCGAAAAAATGTCATATTGACTTTTTCATGGACTAGATTTTTAAAACACAAAAGACTATGCTTGACTCTTCTGAAAATTAACATAAAATTCTAAGTTAGATGATGGATGAAACCAATTCACCGTTTAATGACTTAGAATGTCGTGTGGAGGTCTTTGTTCACACGCACAGGCTCCCTATGCCACTTTATCTCTTTGCATGGATGTCACTTGTCTGTATTAATTTTGTAGATGCCATTGGTATTTCAAGATCAGTTGCTTCAAATGGGATCGGGTCGTGCCAATCGTTTAGATTGCCTTGGAGTCTTGCACTTTGATTAATGCAAAACACAATGAAAAGAAGCAAATCGCAGACTTGCAATGGCCAGAGAATTACACGATGCTGTTACAACTGTATGGACCCAAGTGCGTCAATGGAGGCTCAAAATTGTAGAATAGAATAAACGGCGATGCATAATGGTCTGTCAAATCAGAGATGATGAAGATGTATGTAGTTGGGCATAGATCTAATAATAATCATTGTAGAAGATCCGTCAATTGATGCTCTGCAAGTGATGTAACCAATAACAATTGATATCAAAACCAATTCAGGAAAAAAAATTGAAAGGCCGTGTAGGTAGTGCTGATGTAAACAAATAAAATTGCTTTAGATTTCTTATTCTATGCTAAAAATTCTCGCTCTAATATTTCATTCATTGGACAACGAAAAAAAAAGGAATATCAGTTGTCTGGATAAAACATAATTATTCCTCCATTGCAATGAACCGGCTCTGATATTTGATTCTTGGATTTTGACACAGAATATCAATGGACCAGCATGGATTAGTCTCACAGATACAACGAATACCAAATGATGTGAATCAGAGCTATTGAATAGAAAAGCAATATCCCTTGCACCGTAGTCAATACAACACGAACCTTTGATATTATAAATCCATATGTGGATTTCAATTGGAGAGGCAGTGACCAATGACCAGTAAGACGACCCCTAGAAAATCTATTACATCTCTATTACAGTGGATTAAACTTCGCTCTGATACCAAATCTAAGATCATCAAAATATTTACACAGGAAATAACACACAATAATAGTATATTTGGCTGATATTGTATATATCATGATTACAATCAATACTAAGGCTAATAAATAGCCATAGAAATAGAAAACTGACCTCCTACAAACCAGGAAGTCACACAACAAAACAACCCGTTAATATCATTACGGGTATAACAAAAATATATTGTTGAAACAATATAACAAACCTATATTATTATTAATGAGTTATAATATAACTCATATTAATAATATTACAATGTATAATAATGAGAGCACTATGATATTAAAACCTAACAGTATAAAGGATAGACCATTTTGATGCGTTATAGGTTGTGTTGATTCACCTGTTGAGCATATCAACACGATCAAAATTAGATCAAGGGATTGTATCGTGGCAATGCGACGGGCTCGCCTTGTTATCTTAGAACCTCCTTCCCCTCCTCAAGAGATTCATTAAGACGTATTAGATCAATTAGAGAAGACCACAACTAAGATTTCAATCTCAGATCTTCTAAATATTTCTAACTTCCATAAGGACATCCTTTACAAAACCTTACAGGGATCAAGAGTGTTTGTTGATATAGACCTAACACATCTATAAGCAATGGTAGCACAAATCGCTCCTTTAGAACACATAACCTTCAGTCCGATAGAAGTCTTAGCAGAAAATCCATTCCATAACTTTCCCCTTACACATTGAATTAATAATCAAGCGTAAGAAGTTCAAGAGAGTGCTTGTGGATGGAAGATCGAGTCTAAATATTTGTACTCTTAAACTAGTTCGACAACTAGGGTGAACATAGAAGCTGATTTAGAGATAAATGTCATCACCATAAAGGTGTATGCCAATGAAGAACGACAATCAGCTGGTATGATCCACTTTCTCGACTAGTAAGTAGTGTCTTATAAACCATGATGCGAAGTTCCATGTCTTAAACTTGGAGCTCCCTTATAACATATTTCTCGGCCGCTGATGGATTCATGTCATGCAAGCTATACCTTCAATGTATCATCAGTGTTTAAAGTTACACCATGAAGGACAAACACTTACTATACAAGGATATCCCCAACCCTTTGCTCATTGCAGAGCATTGTCGGGCTATTTCCCGACCATTTACAAGTTTCCTTATATGGAGATCGTTATTCCTATTCAATCAAAGGCCCTCACTTCGCGAGTAGATCCAGATACCTTGTCTCCTAATTACAACGGTGCTTCCACATCAGAGACTCCTTTCGTTGCATGGGAGATGAATGTTAGACCAAGACAATTGCAGAGAATATGCTCTTCAGTACATTCCCTTCTAGTTCATAACATTCCCCTATCTACCAAAGCATATGGTAGGTCATGTTACAAGTTTCAAAGATCTAGGGAGAACTTACCCTTTTGATGCGTTCACTCCCTAGTGGATTATTAGAAGATGAAATGGTTACTCAACAGATATTGTATTTTCGTCCTGAAGAAGATGCAATGGCTCTATGATACCAATCACACTAGGTATGGTATCCCCAATCGAATGATGCTTACTATGGGATATAAAGGATGTGGTTGTGGAAAAAATGAACAAGGTATCATTGTAAGCCCTTCCAATACCTTGTCGTATAGATGGGTAAGTACTGGTATCGACATCCAGCTGTATGAGTCTCACCCCTCAGATGGTCAATTATACCTCTTTCTGAGCGTGAAGATAGTTCATCCGAAGGCGAAAGTGAAACATAGATTCCTGGTGTAGTATTTACGAAGACCTTACCTCCATGAACTTGTTTTCTGACGTGGCTATCCTAACCATAACCCCCACCATATCCCCTACAACTTAGAAACTAAACCTCATTTACCCATCACTCATGAATATGGGACCAACAACAACATATGTCAATCGATGTATTTCAGAACATGACGAGGTTATTGGTGAGTTGCCTTGGTATTCATGTCACGATTATTCCAAGAAATGACCACAAGAAAGGCTTCCCCATTTAGCTCAATGCACGTGCATGACTTTGGGGAGGAGGCAGAGGTTATGTGGTCACCTAAGAAAAAAATTAAGCAAGGGCAAAGGTCCTACAGAAAATCCTTACGGAAAGAAAACGTCCAAGTCTTATAGTGAAAACCTCTTTGAGGCACTTGTGGACAAACAAAAAGAACAATCAACATATGGACGAGATAAGTATGGCCACCTAAAAGATGAAGTATCTCTTTGAACCACCTTTGGAAGAAGATGATATTAATCTCCCCCCTGATCCTACGCGCATGGAAGATGATTCCACAGTTACTGAGTGGAGGAGAGAATAGATGTCAACATTGGCATGAGAGGAGCTACCTAGAATAGTTAATTTGGGAGCTTCGCTCTCAGCTCAAGAACATAAAGACTATTACAAGTGCTTTTAAGATAATTTGTAGATATTTTTGCTTGGTCTTATGCACACATTCCAAGACTGGATCTTGCATTAGTGGTGCATAATATTGTTGTACACGCAGATGCCAAGCCCATAAAACAAAAGCTCTTGAAACATGCATCCTCACGTCGCCTTGTTGGTTAAAGAAGAGCTAGAAAGTATTATTAGAAGTAAGCTTCATTAGGCCTATTGACTATTCAGAGTGGATCTCCAATGTGGTCCCAGTTCGGAAAAATCATGTTGGTATTATAGTGTCTACCAGATTTCCGTGATATTAATAAAGCTTTTCCTAAGCATGACTTTCCTCTACCCAACATTGACATGATTTTCAATTCAACAGCTGGTTATGAGATGATATCACTCATGGATGGATTCTTAGGATATAACTAGATAAATATTATTGAGGAAGACCAACATAAGATAACTTTTACTACTCCAAGGGGGACATTCTATTATCAAGTTATGCCTTTTAGCCTCAAGAATGTAGGCAGCTACCTATCAACGAGAAATGCGGTTATTTTTCATGATATGATTAGTGACATCATGGAATATCATGTAGATGAAAACTTGGGAAGAGCACCTAGAAATTTTACAATGCATATTTCAACATCTAAGAGATTAAAAGGTTCAACTAAACCCAAAGAAGTGTGTCTTCTGCGTGTTATCTGGAAAACTACTAGGATTCATTGTTTCAAGGAGAGGAATAGAAGTAGATCTTGTAAAAGTTTATGCTATAATAGAAATGTCTCCTCCTGCCAATATTAGACAGCTACGAAGCTTAGAAGGAAAGATTCAGGCCATCAGAAGGTTCATCTCTTAGCTTGCATGACAAGTGTCATACATTCACACATCTTCTCAAGAAAGATGTTAGTTTTCACTATGGACCAGAGCAACAACAAGCATTTGCTTTGCTCAAAAGCTATTTACCTAAACCCCCTATTTTAATGGTGCCCACGATAGGTGAACCTTTGTTACTCTACATCTCTATCACACGCTTTGCAATTGGGGCACTGTTGGCCCAGTATGACAAGGAGCAGAGAGAAAAATTTGTGTACTACATAAGAAAAATGTTGATAGCTTATGAGCTCAACTATCCGTACATCGGAAAGGCTTGATTGGCCATAGATTTTACCTTCTAGAAACTACGTCATTATTTTCTCAATAATAAGGTCAAGCTTATTTCAACTTAAAATACTTGTTAAATCCTGCACTCACAGGAAATATGGCTAATAGGATCATCTTACTCAATGAGTTTGACATTGAGCATGTGCATCAAAAGTCAGTGAAAGGACAGGTTCTAGCATATCAACTAGCAGAAGCTATGCTATGTGGTACCAAACCTTTGAATTTGGAGCTCCTAGATGCATTTACGATGTACCTCGAGGAATCAATCATATGACAACTATACTTTGATGGATCCTTTATCTTTTATGGTTTAAGTTTTGGAGTTGTGTTGATCACTCCTATAGGAGACTTGAGCCCCTAGGCCTTTCAACCTAGATTCCCATGTACAAATAATATAGTGGAGTATGAGGCCCTTATTGCAGGGATGAAGCTAGGTATTAAGTGGGATATCGGATGAGTAAATGTAATTGGTGATTCCATGTTGATTATAAAACATGCAACAAATGAATATAAAGTAAAAGATGAGAAACTTCTTCTATACAAGAGAATGGTTGTTTCTTTGAAGGATTTCTTTGAGCAAATAACATTTGAACAAATACCAAGATCACATAACAGAGCAACAAATGTTATGGCTACAGTAGGGTCCATGTTGAGTATTCCACCTACAAATAATGACATGTCATTTTTTTGTGGAGCACCTACGAATGCTAGCATATGACATGCCAAAAATATTTTTGGTATGTGAAGTTGTAGGTCCATTTTCCCCGTGGTACTATGACATCTTTAATTACCTCCATGATGGAACATTTCCCACAAACATTTCCCCTACCGATAAATGAAACCTCATCAAATGTATAGCCTGTAATACCCTACTTGGGGGCACCCTCTTTCTTTGAGGCTATAATGGGAATCTGCTGTGCTGTCTAAATTCAGACGAGTCCATCCTAGAAATAAAAGAGGTACACAAAGGCATCTACAGGGATATTAATGATATCATCTTAGCAAAGAAAATACTCAGAGTAGGCTACTATTGGCCTACAATGGAAAATAATTGTTGTAAACATGTGAAGAAATGCTTGGATTGTCATAAGTATGGCAATTTGATAGATGCATCGGTGCAATCCTTGAAACCTATCACAACACCTTGGTTGTTCTCAAAGTGGGGTCTCGATATCATAGCAAAGTTGAACCATGTATCCTCAGATGGTCATAAGTTCATCATCACTACTAAAGAATACTTTACAAAATGGGTAGAGGTTGCTCCTCTTACCTATGTTGAAGGTTCCCAAATATCTAAATGTATAATGAACCATATCATCTGTCGATATGGTATCCCCTCTGCCATTATCACTGACAATGGTAAGTGTTTTAAAAATAAAATTGTGAAAGTGTTATGCAAAAGTTTTCAAATATCTCTCAAGTTCTCAACCCCCTATTACCCTCAAGGTAATGGGCAAGTTGAAGCTTCCAATAAAACCCTCATTCGTATTATGGAGAAGATGGTGAATACAACAGGTCATAACTAGCATTTACAGATTCACCTGGCCCTTTGGACATTCATAACATCTATTTGAACTACTACATGTGCCACTCCATACTCCTTAGTATTCGGAATAGAAGTTGTGCTACCCCTAGAGATCGAGATCCCCTCTCTACGTATTGATCTAAGGGATTACCTGAATGAAGAAGAGGACTACAAAGTAGCTCGATTGACAGAGTTAGAGCTATTAGATGAGAAATGACTTCACACCCTCAATCACCTTAAAGTGTATCAAGATCGAGTATGGTGAAGCTACAATAAAAGAGTAATACCTCATCAATTTGAGGTATCAAACTTGGTGTTAAAATAAAATAAATTCAACAACACAATGGACTGAGAAAATAAGGGAAAATTTTAGCCTAATTGGCTAGGGCCATATGTTGTGGTTGCTAAGTTTAGTTCAAGCAACATCAAAACATCCACAAAAAAATCAATCAATCTACAATCAGGACATTGAGTCACCCAAATCCAATTTTATCCTACCTCCCACATTGCCAACCCAAGCCACATTGTTTTATCAGGAATGGCTAGCAATAGAAGATGATATTCAAATATTGCTAGGAAAAAAACTAATTGAAATCAAATAATATTAATTTTAAGAGTTTTGCTCATATCTCTTGGATCACTACAACATAGGACACGACCCATTTAATAATTGGGAATATGTTGGTGACACCTCAATCATCAGTGAGGAGCCCTCCTATGTAAATGAAATAGGGTCCACTTACAAAAATTTGGCTGTTACAAACTCTTTTTGTGACATTGTCTTAGCCATTCACCTTAGCCTTCAAGATTGAAAAGATCATGTTCTTATTATCTTCTTTCATAAAGATAAGGCTTTATGAGAGTTATAGAGGTCATCCTACTAGATGATCACACAAAGGGCTTAGATATCATCATGGGAATTGTAACTTATGTTGAATAATAAGTTAAGTTCCTTAATCACAATCAGTCTTAAAATCAAAACAATCACCATCACATATATCAAAACCACACAAACCCAAATCATAAAAAATCAAATAAAAAATAAAAAATCCCAAAACACATAAATCCCAAAACCGCTAAACATATTTCAAACATCCCACAAATCCCAAAGCAGAAAACCCCACCCCAACTAAAAATATTTCAACCCCAAAAAAGAAAAAAAATTAGAAAATTTTTCCTTAACTTTGCTTAAGGTGCCATAAAAATTCAAAATCCAAAAAAAATCTACATATTTTGATAAATTGTAATAAAACATTCGGTTCACACGAATGTTCTTTCCTTCACTTCCATCCCAAGACACATTTCGTATCACTACCAATAGCTTCACTCACATGGTGTCTAGACCCCTGACATGGCTTGATTAGACTATCTGTATACATTACGACTCAAGAGACTTTCTTGCATTTTTTTGGCTTGGGTATTTCATTTCCTGGTAAATTAAAGAATGAATGTCCTCCTAGATATCTCAACATTATCATACATCTAATAATCTTATTGTGAAGACTCATACGTGTATCTGTTGACACTAGCCAATGTCATCAACAAGATCACTTCCACTCCCTTCATCAAACCACTAATGGTTCTTAAGCCCTTATCATCACAGTTGAGAGAGTTTAATATATTTTCAATTAAAAATCAAAAATCAAAAATCAAAAATCAAAAGAAAATCACAAATTCAAAAAATATATCAAAATGTTCTCTCTAGGGGTGCTTCCAGTATCTCTATCAGGGCCATCAACACCTAGCTAGTAGTAAAGAAATGTTGCGATTAGAATAAGATGCACCTTCGTTGGGGCTATAGAAACTTGGATAAAAGTAGAGTAATGCACATCTCTCCTTACAAACACCTTCATCCAACATTCAAATTTCCAAAATCAATCATTCATACACATTATCTAGTAAATCTTCACTTATTGATCTTCACTTCAAGCAAAAATTCACTTTCGCACATACACACTACATCTCGATGAGAGACAGGGCTAGTATGTTACTAGGTGGTATTAAGACCTTGGCCACACTCGTGTTTTAGTTTGTCTCTTGTAAAATGAATTATGTCTTTGGGCTCATCACTTGTTCACCAATATTGTATCAACCTATATCCACACATTACATAGCTACCTTACTTTCATTAAAACAATCCATGACACTTACATTTGCATTTTGATTCACCTAGATAAAACATGTGTGGGCAGCTAATGCTTTCTGCACATAGCTAAGGGCAACATTGTCCTCACTTTAATAACCATTCATGTAACAAAGTTCATTTTCTATCACATGTCAATTGCTTCTTTTTATCCCATGTTATGTTAGGGTAGCATGTGACCCACACAATAAAAGAGTAAACACTAGAAAATGGACCTTTCTCAAGGTTACCTCATTCAAAAAAACCCAATAAAAATGAAAAAAATCAAACAAAAAGAAAAAAGAAAGATAAATAAATTCCTCCAATTATGAAAATGATGTTTATGATGCCTTGGATACGTGCCATGATGTAAATGAGTTTTTGGTGTCATGTGAAGGTCTTGTTGTCTAAAAATACACTACTCTTGGGGGTATGACCACTCGATCCTACTTGTGTCCACCCATCCATCAACCCAAGCTAGTTATGTTTGATTTTGATCCTGCACTAGACTAGTTTGAGAAATTGTGTGGGACAACATCTTGGTATATTCAAACTATCATCAGGGCATAATGCATCATAACCCTTCATTATCGAACTTATTTTGTAAATATTCTAAAACATCAAAATCTAAAAAAATATCTAGAAAACCCAAAAAACCAAAAACAAAAAAAATACGAACAACTAATAATCCTTAGCCTTGTACTTAAACATACCCAAAATTGATTATTGAAATGTGTAATAAATCATCGTTATCATTTTTTGGGATATATCATTCCCAATCTAGCCTTGTTGAATATATCATTGCTGGGGACAAACCATGTCTATCATCATCACATATTTTGGGATATGTCATCATCCCCAACCTACCCCCTTACATACATTATTTTTCAGGGAAAATCATTGATACATTAGTCACAATCATTAACCATTTGGGTGTCAATAAGAAAAAACTGCTTTATTTTAATGGCTTGTGTTTTTGTTTGTCTATTTGTTTTTGTATATGTGTTATTTAATTTTTGAGTCAAAAGCCCTGCTACATATGAAAACAACTTTATCAAGGGACATATTATCTTATGGTGCATCTTTTCATGTGCTATATTGAAATTAGGTTTCTCAAACAACTAGACCTCCGTGCAAGATATATAGTTTGTAACTATCATCTCTCTAACACCAATTCCTTCATGCACATTCTCATCTATCAGCTATTACACAACATGAATAATTTTGCATCATCATAAATAAAGTAGGAAGTTATTCATATTGACATCATATGCATCGTCATAACATCATTCATCAAACATAATCCACATACACAAGCAACATCTCACCCATTCAAATACCTACTTAACGTCACTCCAAGGCTTATAATTCCTTCTGACCCACACAAAAATTCACCCCTTATTTAAATCCATGAAATATCCCCAACTAGGAGATATTGTGCCAAACTTACAAAATTCACGACTTTTAACTCGTAGGCATTTTGTCAATCAGTTTGTATGCAATGTTTAGAACAACTATGTCAATGATCAGAAATCCATCACATAATCATGAAACTATTCAAAGATTTCTTAGTGTCATTCTGTCAAACAATTGGTAGTGTTTCTATTGAGCTGGAAATGTCATTAACACTCTCATAAGTAGTTTAAAAACAAGGAATAAGGAAAAGATATTTTAACAAACAATTACCATACATCCAACTGAAGCAAACATTCTAATATATAGTGTTCAATTTAATAATTTCTGACCTCTTAACTAATATATTTGTTACTGGTGATATATTTCTGAGTGTAGTGATCTACAGTACAAGGATATGGATCAGTATTCTAGGTAAAACTTAATATATTAACAACTAATGGTTATGCAACCCTTTAGAACCTTTGAACTCTTTCCTAAAGATTGTTGTGCACTCAATAATCATCATCAACAACTTATGAGGTGGTAGCCAACTATGACATCAACCTTTAGGGCCCACTCTATGACAAAATACCCTTGTGAATTTCCTCAATCTGTATGGCTAGTACCAAAAGAATCGCCAAAATGGTAAAAATAATCCTCGATACCTATAAATGTAGTTACTAGGGATTGGGGATAATTCCTCTCACCAAAATAACCCTTCTAGCTAGGGTCCAAAGTATCATCTACACCAAAACCAAGGATCCCAAGGGATTTCACTCCTTCAGTAAGAGAAATGAACACACAAGCTCACCAAACATTTCCTAGAGAATAATAACAAATGAACGTAATCCCCATTTTAATCCTCAAATCATCCTTATAACTCCTTTGAAACCCTAATCCTCCACTTTTTCCAATGCCACTTTATAAAATAATAATTAATATTTCACTTTAGTCATAATTTGTGACTTGAAGCACCTCAAAGTGAAATTATAATATAAAGTGCATTAAAAAACATCTCAACATAAAATTATAACGTTAATGTATATAAGGGTCCAAATATTCCCTTTACATCTCCCACACCCCGTTTCCGAAGGGAACAATAAAGGAAAAGGGAAGAATAGGCCAACTAGGCCTTTGAGCGTTTGGAAAGAGACATTACAGTCTCCCCTTCTCAAGATTGCTTTTCCCCAAGCATTTGTAGATTAGGGTGCTACAAAAAAATTTCACCTTCCCATGTGGTGTCTTCTAATAGAAAATCCTTCCACTGCACCATATATTCTATGATGAATCAGTTCCTAAGTTTTTTCTCTCACACCTCAACAATTGATTTAGGAACTAGAATCAACTTGCCCTCCTCATCTAATGAAGACAACTCAGTAGACGACTCAATATATTGTCCAATTGGCCTTTATAGGCAAAACACATCCAAAAAACATTATGGATCCTGTTATGCTCATGTAACTCAAACTCATACACAACCTTCTTAATTTGTCTCTGAATCCTATAAGGCCCATAGAATCATGGTTTAAATTTCTTTGCATCACCCTTCTTCAAAGAGGCTTGCCTATAAGGTTGTAGGTGAAGGAACACAAAATCTCCCACATAAAATGCTCTCTTCTTGTTGTTCCTATCAACATACATCTTCTGCTGATATTTTTCTCACTACATATTCTCCTTGAGAGTTTTCATGATGTCCCGATTTTCCTGAATCTAGTCATGAGTTTTAGGAGCTCGACTATTTGATATTACCAAATCAAAAAATGATGAAGTATCATACCCATAAAGTACTCATAATGGTGTCATGTCAATGTTCATATGATAGGTCATATTGTAACAATGTTTTCACAAGTACAACCACTTAACCCATGCCTTCTGATGCCCTGACACATAACTCCACAAATAACCCTCTATCCATTTATTCACAATCTTGGTCTAATCATCGGTCTACGGATGATAACTGGTACTCAACATCAACTCTATACTAGCTAACATAAATAACTCCTACCACAATGTACTCATGAATTTATTGTCTAGATCATTAACTATGTTCTTAGGCAATCCATGTAGCCTAAAAACTCCCTCAACGAATAATGTTGTTACCCATGGTGCCTTGTACTCAAACGAAATCACACATAAGTGGGCATACTTGGTCAATATGTCAAACACCACATAAATATAATTCTTACCCTGAATCTTAGGTAAACCTGTAATGGAATCCATGGATATACTCTCCCATTTCTGGTCCAGAATGGGTAATAGATGAAGTAATCTTGTAGGGAATGAGTGTTTGGATTTTCTCTACCGACAAACCACACACTCTCTAATATGCTTAAGGACATCGTCTGTCAGCCCTCTCCATGAAAATATCTCTCGTATATATTTGTAAGTCTTGAATTACCCTTGATGACCAACCAATGGTGTGTCGTGTATGATACTCAAGATCTTATTCTTCATCCTCGACTCATGCACAATGTATACCCTACCCTTGTAAAATATCACATCACCCACAACCTTATACTTGTCATCTTGTATCAATCCATCCATAATATCAAAAGTAAATTGGTTCTTAGAATATTTAACTAAGAGATTATCCTTCGAATCAACTGAAATCTTTGACATAGAGCAAAGGGATGGTTGCCTGGATAATGCATCAATGACTACATTGTGATTTCCCTTCACATACTATATATCAAAATCGTAAGACTATATATTTCTTACTTATTTTTGTCGACGATCATCAAGGTATTTCTACTCCATGAAATACCTCGTGTTATTGTGATTTGTTTGAACCACAAACTTGATACCCACCAAATATTATTAGAATTTGACCAATGCATGCAAAATAGCCATTATTTCCTTGTCATAAGTAGAGTACTAATGCTCTACCATATTCAACTTATGACTCTCATAGGCAATGGGATGTCTATTTTGTATTAATACAACATCGATACCCACATCTGAAGCATATCATTCAAGAATAAATGGTTACAAAAAATCTGATAACATTAACATTGGGCATGTGCTCATCACCTTCTTAAGGTGATCAAATACTTGATGTGAATATTCTAACCATGAAAAAGCCCCTTTCTTGTTCGAATCTATCAATGGTGCTATCAACCAAGAGTACCACTTTGTGAACCTCTTATAATAACAACAAATTCCTTGGAAGCCTCTCCAATGAATCAAAGTCTTCGGTGGTGGCCAATCAATAATCACCTATATCTTCATCTGATCCACTTTGACTCCTCCTGCTCCAATCACATATCCCAAATATAGGACCTCCCTCATCCTAAACTCACACTTGGAAGCATTCACATAAAGTGTGTGTGATCTTATAATAAACAACACCTCATCGAGGTGTCTAAGACGATCCTCCCATGTTATATTGTATATCAGAATTTCATCAAAGAACACAAGGAAAATTTTCTGCAGGTGGCAGTTAAACACATGGTTCATAAAATACTGGAAAGTAACTGGAGCATTAGTCAACCCAAATGACATCACCAAGAATTCATAGTGTCCATAATGACACCTGAAGGTTGTCTTATGTATGTCCTACTCCTACACTCTAATATGATGGTGTCCTGAATGTAGATTGATTTTTGAGAAGTATTCCACTCCATGTAGCTCGTTAGGTAACTCATTGATTCTAGGAATGAGATAAAAAGTTTTGATAGTTTTTTTGTTGGGTGCACGATAATCAATACACATCCTCAAAGCCCCATATTTCTTCTTCACCAACACCATTGAAGAAGAAAATACACTAGAACTAGGACTGATATTTCCCATGTCAAGAAACTCTCTAATATTATTCTCAAATTCTTAAAATGCTGAGGATGACAATAAGGAGTAGTGATAACTAGCCTCACCCCTCCTCAAGCGCTATCACTTTCTCAAACCCTCTATCAAGTGGTATCCCTAGAGACCTATCTCACCAAAAACCCCACTATGTTTGTCCAACAAGGACTATATATGTTATTGTGGCAATCCTACTTACCACTACATGTATTCTTTGTTGAAACGAAGCAATGGACTACCCAATCTATATCACCATGCTTGAATGTCCTGTCCATCCTCTTGGTTGTAACCACTCTAGGAACTCCATTGGACATTCCCTGCAAGACCACATGCTTCCCATTTGATTTGAAATTTAGATCCATAAGCAAGAAATTTTGAATGAATTCCCAAGTGAATGTTGTCATTGAACACCCAATATAACGTTAGTATTCCCAATACCAACCATCCAAAAATCATCAGTCACTGTATGATTTTCCAATGCAATATTGAGTTGTAGGACACACCTAATGCATGTAATAATAAAGTCTTCTTCTACTACCACATTGAAGCCCTCAAAGTCTTCATCCTATTGCTCTCGTTTCATGACAATTGCCTCATCAATGAAGTTATGGATTTCCCCACTATCAATCAAAAATGATAACCGATGCTCGTGAAGAACACCACAAACCCTGAATTCATTATACCTAGTAGTACCAAACAATGTAGCAATAATACCTCATAATGTGAGCTCATGTGTTTGTGTAGGGGCTAACTCCTCATGTTCACTATGATTATTAGGTACATCAGTATCTGAAATCTCACCATCCTCTTCGAAAATCACCTCAATGTAGTACATTTTTCCCATTCCTTTGCACCTATGTCCCAATTCCCATAGGTATTTGCATGTGAAACATGGTTTCTTCCTCTATAACTCATCTCCAGCCTCATTTTTCATGTAAGGCTTCTTCGACAATCCAGGTCCCTTTTCTTGATTCTATGGAAAAGGCTTAGTATGAAGCTTTGATGGAAATCTTCTCTAGGGAGTAGAGAACTCCAAGTCTCGTGCTCTCCTGATAGCATCCTGGTAGTAAAACTGGACTAAATGCCTTCACCCAAATCCGCAAAGGATTTATCAATCCCTCTATAAATAAGGAGGTCAATCATCTTTTGGAAACATATGAAATCGTGACTAACAACCTTTGAAATTCTGCAATGTACGCATCAAGCGTCCCAAACTATCTCAAATGTGTTAGCTCTCTAAAAAACATCTCAAGATCCTTCTTATCGAACCTATCTATCAATCTCTGAGTGAAATATTGATATGTATCAATGAACCTTTGTCCTGGGGTTACCAACCCATGGTGTCACCAATCATTTGCCTCTCATTTCAGATAAAGGGTAGAAAACGTAATCGCCTCTATCTCATGCATGGGAATCAACTCCAAATATGTGTCCAACTTTTGGACCCATGCCCTCACTATGCACTTCCACAAACCATAAAATTTTGGGAGGGTAAGTTTTCCCAAACGTCTTTGCATATCCTGATTAGGACCACCTCTATCCTTTTGAGGTCCAATGCTAGACTTCCACATGTAATAATCAGGAAAAGGCATAGTTTCTTGAAAATCAGCCCCCAACTGTTAATAAGTTCCCCAAAACACCATCTTCGTTGGATCCT
The DNA here is from genome assembly GCA_019776745.2 of Taxus chinensis. Lineage (NCBI taxonomy): Eukaryota > Viridiplantae > Streptophyta > Pinopsida > Cupressales > Taxaceae > Taxus > Taxus chinensis. The sequence continues at coordinate 799,714,310 of CM034150.1, forward strand.
TTAACTGCTTTGGTATAGTTGGTGTTGCCTCTTGTATGAAGGTGGGCATAAATGGTCTCAACCAAACACTAGAGGAATGATTCATGTGAGGGAAAGTATGACTTGTCTCCCCATTTGTAGCTTCATCACCATCATTGTTGCGTACCTTTGAATTATGCATAAGTTGACTCAAGTATAAATTTATTTATTCCTAATACTTGACCATATTTATGAGGATGTGTTTCACGAATTCACCATTAAGATCACCTATATTTGCTTCATTTCCTCAGTCCTCATCCATCTCTTCAATCTCGCCCCCAAATGGGAAATCAGGAGGGACTCCCTCTGTATTACCTGGAGGATTGAACAACCTTCTTCTTAGATAATAATTGTTCACACTTGTACTTGGTTACATATGAATGTTCTATTTATATAAAATTATTTAAACCCCTACGGACTGGGATGAAAACCTCGTTCTGATACCACTGAAATATCCAAACCAGGAGATATTTTCCCAAACTTGCAAAATTCCTTACTTTTAACTTGTAGGTATTTTTTCAAATAGTTTGTATGCAATGTTTAGAATAGATGTGACAATGATCATAATTCCATTACATAATCATGAAAATATTATAATATTTCTTAGTTTCATTTTGTCAAACATTTGACAATGTTTCTATTGAGTTGGAAATGTCATTAACACTCTCATAAACAATTTGAAAATAAGGAATAAGGCAAAGATATTTTAACAAACATTTACCATACATCCAGCTGAAGCAAACATTCTAATATATAGATTTCAACTCAATAATTTCTAACCTCTTAACTGATATAGTTATTGTTGGTAATATATTTATGAGTGTAGTAATCTACGATACAAGGAAATGGATCAGTATTTTGGATCAAACTTAATATATTAACAATTGACTATTCTACAACCCTCTACAGCCTATGAAGTTCTTCCCAAAGATTGATGTGCACTTAATAATCATTAGCAACAACTTGTGATGTGGCAACCAACTATGGCGTTAACCTTCGGCACCCACTCTATGACAAAATACCCCTATGATATTTCCCCAATATGTATGGCCAATACCAGAAGAATCGCCAGTGTGTTGAAAATAATCCTTGATACCAACAAACACAACTACTACGGATTGAGGATAAATCCTCTCACTGAAATAACCCTTCTACCCAGGGTCCCAAGCATCATCTGCACCAAAACCAAGGATCCCAAGGGATTTCACTCCTTGAGAATTAGAAATGAACATGCAGGGTCACCAAAAAATTCTGTAGAATAATAAAAAATGAACATAACCTCCATTTTAATCCTCAAATAAACCTTATAACTCTTTTGAAACTCTAATTCTCCACCTTTTTCGAGTGTTATTTTATAAAATAATAATTAATATTTCACTTTAGTCATAAGCACCATGGACGGATTAATATGAACCATGGATCTCCTGCAACTAGCTGAGGATAATATTTGTCCTGACGCTACCTTCTGATAATGCATCTCGCTGGGCATTGGGAATTTAAAGAAATTACGCTCCATGTTTGTAAGACTTGTTAGGCAGCAATTGGCGAGAGCGTATTCCAATCCCCTTATGTGGGAACAGTAAATATTAGTTTTCACGAGACCAATTTGAAAATCTGACAAATAAAATCACAATCGTGATGTGTAAAAATAGTTTACCTCCTTTGTTTTTGAGAGGAGATGAAATGAGATCTGATTTTTGTTTCTGAAAGATGAAAACATTGAGGAAGCTTTGACATTTTAAAAATGTTGAGGAAGATTGACGTTGTCGAAACCATTGTTTATAGTATTCAACCTCGATTAAAAATGTCATCCCAAGTCATTACATTTTTGTACTGCTTTCATGGATGTTAACATTCTGCTCTGAAGAAAAATAAATCTGTTCGTAGTAGGTAAGAATGGAATTCATGTAGAAAAGCATTGCTTTTGCTAGATTTATTTTTGACTTTTAATAAAAATTTTAGCACAAGAATTCCTTTATGACAAATGTGTGTTTGCAGTAGTGCAAGAGTTTACACGCCTTTTTTTAGCAAACAAAGTGTTTACGATACCGATTTAATCAGGTCCACAATTTTGTCCCACACTTGCCATATTATGCATTAATAGCCATGCATTATTTCTTTCAGGTTGAAGCTGGTGTCATATAATCCAGTAGCCAGGGGGGGATTAAAGCATGCCTTAGAGCAGAGTAGTCAAATATTATACACATTCGTGATGGATGCAAACTAACATCTTGGTTGGTCTAAGAAATTAAATCAAATCTGCAAATGGAAAGGAGATTCCTCGCACTACACATCTTGATGGGCTATAAATTTCATCATCTTTTAAGTTATTTTATAGATATTTTAACTATCCCTTTGTATTCTAGACTTTGATTTCAAACGCTTTCTCTCAACTCTAAATATCTTTTTTTGTATTCCACCGTCACTAAAAAGGATCCACACCCTTTCCATACCCATGAGAGGGAAGTATTAGCTTCAATAAATAGATACAATAGAACTCCATGGTCTTTTTTAGGAGATCTCATGGTATTGTTACATGAAAAGAATGACTATCTTTTGCATTGCTCCTCATACTAGTAATTATTTTGGCATTATCTAAAGTTTGGAGATAACACCTTAATTGTGAATTCTTATCTAGAGTGATAAAATTAAATGATTTTACATAAATTATATCTTAGGATAATCTTAAAAAAGAACAAAATCCACGTGGGCAGACAAAAGACAAGCCACGAGGGCAAACAAAAGCACGCCACATAGGGCTACAAATAACGGCCAACAGGGGAAGAGAGAGCACCAAAAACTACATCAAGAGAAAACAAGATTAGGCACAAGGAGCCGCTGCACCCGGAAGAGAAGGTGGATCATCTTGCGGTGGAAGAACGTTGAGAAGAACCATAATTCCCCACCCGGGGGTGGCGAGCCACCAAACTGGGAATCCCCGCTAGGTAGAGAGCCCCAGTTGGAAGAGCCAACCACACCTTGCCACGCGTCGGTGGGCTCCAGCCAGGACCAGAAGAAGAGGGCCCTGGATGAGCTAGCGACAAAGATGGTTGGGCACTTCTAGAGTGATTGCGGGATCACCCACGACGTCTATGAGGTGGTTGGGGTGGCGGGGGGCACATCTAGAATGTACTAACAACTAAAGATATTTAAAATTTTACCAAGATAGAGTTTTTTCAATTAGATAAGAGTTAGGTTAGCTATATTTTATTGAAATCTTTTCCATCTTAGCAATGTAAATTCATCAATTCACATGTAATCTTCTATTCCTCTCCTAAAAAATGTAAATGTAGAGGACATTTTTTGAAATAATGTTTTGAAATATATTTTCTTTATCAAATATGTTTACTTTATTAAATTAAAAAAAAACCTCTTCTTTATTTATATAATAATTTGAAAAAATTAAAGAATCTTATTTACCTCAAGAAATTGAAATTCAATGAGATCAAAATTTGTGCTCCTATCCACCAAAAGTTGTCAATTCCAAACATTAATGAAAACAACAACTGTTCCTTTAATATATGCATTCAAATACTAAAATATTTAATTTCATAAATATTTATATCAAACAGTTTAAAGAGAGCTTATCTAATTGAAACTATTTTCTAAACAAAATAGTATTTTTCATATATTTATTTTTAAAAATTGTGTTCCATGTATTAAAGAGATTTATTTCTTTAAGTTTTTTACTAATATTTTTTTTCCTTTACAACGATTTTTTTTAAAAACTATTAAAATGATTTTTAATTTTATTTTTTAGCATGCATATATGTATGCATTTTAAATATTTTATTAATACCATCCATAAGAATTAATTCAATTTGAAATTTTCATTCTTGAAAATTTTATTGTTTGAGCTATGCAAAACTTTTTATATTTTATTAAATGTAATGATTTCTATTTTTAGAAAAAAAACCATAAAATATAATTTTATTTTTTTAATTATGTTAATTATTTGAAATTAGAAGTAAAAAACATATTATTAGACAATTTAAATTAATTGTAGAAATATAAATGTATACATTTTTATTTTAAAAGTTTCACAAACAATTTTAAAATTGCAAAAAATAAAAAATAATAATTGAGATTATAATTTTTATAAAATTAAAATTGTGAAAATAATTACACCTTTGGCATTACTATACCTTTCAGTTCCACTTTAACAAGTTATTACTAGCAATCGTATGTGAAATGCATGATGGAAATGTCGAAGGGAATATTTTGAAGCAGTCAAATTGGAGGGAGAGAAACAATGAGAGAGGAAGAGGGGTGAAGAAAAAGGGGTTTGAGGGTGAAAAAGTCTTATATGATTAGGAGGTCAACACGGAAGTCAACAAGCAAGATGAAAATATTTATATGATTAGCGACATCCAACACATAGGTCAACACATGTCCAGAGGGAGAGATAGGAGGGAAAATGATGGCTCAACTTTATTTCAAGTAGGAGATGTCAAAGAGTTTTGGTGATGTTGATAATTCATTGATGTACAAAGAGTTATGTTTATACACATAAATCATTTACGAAATCTCCACTAAATGAAGTGTAGGTATATACAATGAAATAGACATACATAGATGACAAAAAGTGTGTCTGAATGTTAACATCCATGAAAACGAAATCCAAACCACCATGCTCACTAACCAATGTCAAAACGATCCACCCCAATCGAATGTGGCAACACATCTAGTGTAAAAATAGAAAGATTAGGATATGCATAAACTTTCAACCGATAAAATTAAAAAAATCAATTGTTTTCTAGATAAATATGGAAAGTGACATGCATTTTCCCAAATCAATAAGCATAAAAAATAGGAAAATTGTATGGAAAAGCATGCATACTTCCAAACTAAGGATGCATGAATCGTACTCATGGAAAGGCTGTCAACGACTATGTTTTTTTGCATTAATATCTTAATGGATGTTAATTTCCCACATGGCAATGTGTGTTCCAAGATCTATGAGAAGCAAGCCTTTGGCCTAGGAAAGATTTTTGTTTGAAATATGTCTTAAAAGCCTACAAATTTTTTTTGTGGCATCTAATTTGTAGGGCAACACACAAAATGGAATTACTTAATCAATTTTATGTCAATCCTAGATATGGAATTTTTGAAGAAAATAATAAGTGGACATATATAAATTGACCGGTTTTGAACTTCAAGCATCATGGATCTACACGCGTTCATAGGGAGAGATAAGAGGAAAATTAATGACTTGATTTTGTGGTGAACATGAGATCCAAAGGGTTTCAACAATGTGGACGAGGTGATGATGAACAATGATCTTTATTTATATGCATACACTGTTGGCAAATTGTCTAGTATATGTAGGGGAGGTGTAAACATTGAAACAAAGATACAAAGATGATGAAAAATGTGTTTGACTGTTGGCATTCACAAAAATTCAATGCGAAACACTCCACTTGCTAGTGGATGTCAAAATGCCGTACCCCAATCCAATTTGGCAACACCTCTTGCGTAGGAAATGAAAGATTAGGATATGCGTAAATTTTCAACATATAAACTTAAAAAAAATCAATTTGAGATAAACATGGAAAGTGACACACACGCTCCCATTAATGTGTGGATGTCAATCACCCACATGGAAATGTGTGTTCTAAGTTCTATGTGAAGTAGGCATCTTGCCAAGGTATGGATGAATTTTTTCGATAAATAATTAATTCATGTGTATGTGGTTTTAATTACATTATCGATGTATTCATACAAAACATATATTTGAAACATTTCTTACAAGACTTAGTTTTTTGTGGCATTTAATCTGCAGGTCAACACACAAGATGGAATTACTTATAAAATTATTTAGGAATTAGAGTGAATTAGAGTGTAGAAATACTCCTCAATCATAACATATATGTTCAGGGTTTCCTCGCGAATGTAACTTGTTAAATCAAACAAAAATTAAACATTTGGCTCATGAATACACTTGAAATTGAAATATTGATTTAATACATATTAGATTCATGAACACGAGTAAAATTAAAATCTTGATATAATAACAATAAGATTTATATTTAAAAGTAATTTTATATGACGTGTTCTATGTATTTACATCGAAGGCATTACCCCTATGGGAAAGAGCTTTGCGGACATTCATGGGACTGTGTCAAATTTGACGGTTTAAATGATGGTTTTGCTATTTTTAACAATTTTGCTTTTTGCTTTTTTTCACAATTTTGTTTTTTTGTTTTTCTAACAATTTCTTTTTCTGTTTTTACATGTCGCGGGTTTGCTGTTTTTTAATTGTGTTGAGTATGTACTATGCAAAAGCAGGAGGGGTTGAATCGTTGCAGTAGGTCTCCATTATTCGTCTTCATCTTCATCTTTTGTTTTTTCTTCGTTTTCACCAGGTAAGATGCCCTTTCGTCTTTTATTTGTTGGGCATGGTACTGATCTTGGTTTGGCCTTCCTTTCCCCTTCCCCTTCATTATATTTATTATTAAAGGATATCCAGGTGTTTATTTTCAGTGGATCTCCCTGGTGCTATTGTCTACGAAGAAGGGAGAGGAGAGTGTGTGATTGATGGTTCTAAGCATGTTTCTTAAAGAGTTGAAGGATCTTTAGAAGGATCCCCCCACTTAATGCAATTCTTGATCTACTTTTTTTTTCCGTCTTTAAATGAATTGACGTAGGTTTTTGTTTCGTCCACAGAAAATATTTGTCGTGCTAGGTGTGATGAATTTTTTGACAATAGGGGTATTGAAAGTGGTTCGTGCAGCTTAGTCTTGGGGTTTATATTTCTTAAGCTTTTAGATATGAGAAATACAATTTGTTCAATGTTGTTGATCATTCTTCCTGCCTGTAATCCATTGTGTGGATGCATATACCTATATGTGTTTATGTCTTCCGTCTTTAAATGAATTCATGTAGGCAGGGATGAGATTTGACGCTCGTCCCGGGCGTTTTTTGTCTTTTGGGATGTATTTTATAGTTTGTATTTATTTTAAACCGCCATAAACAACGTTTAATATTTTCCTAAAGCCTTCAAAACGATGTCGAGATAAAAACATAAGTCATTTTGTTTGCTTATAGTGATATGCCGTATGGCCAGCCTATAGATACAGTAATGAATGATTATAAATTTTTAATTTAAGAGTTGTTTTATAAAGCAACATGCACACTTTCTATTTATGTTGATGTGACTTGCAGGTACGTGGTGTTGATGTATTGTTTAATTATATTTTCATTTAAAAATGTTCCTCTTTATCATCAACACGGTATGCAAGTGTGAAAAACTCTATATAATTTCTTTACGGTTGTTTGGTGGAAATAGTTATGTAATATATAGTGCCATAAAAAATACAGTTGGATTTGGATCGGGGGAAAGAAGCAAAATTATAGGTTGTGTGGGAAATATCTTTAAAAATTGCAGAAAGTAGAACAGTGACATGAAAACCAAGGAGCATATCTTATTTTTTTTTCAAGAGTGGTTGTCTGGTCTAAATGAGCTCCGAACGGATATAAGGCTATTAAAAAGGGTTTTATGTGAAAGCATTTAAATCTCACCTTCATAATCTCAAGAAGTTTTTTTATTACATTTACCTGGTAAGTTATTGTTTATTTTATTTTATTCAAAATGGTTGAAAAAAGCTATAATTTTTATTTAAATTTCATGGATATTTAGCTTGCCAAGTTACACGTTCAATATTTTTTTGGTGAGAATAGATCTTCTTGGTATCAATGTTGTCTAATAAAATTTCTATGTGATTGGATCTCCTTTTACAAAGGTTGTCTCTAATTTTATTTTGGAAGAGTAACATCCTCAAATATAAACATTTTGCAAAACTGGTATTATTTTATTTTGTTAAAATAAAATTTCATGATCAATTATTTTATACCTTTGTGAATCACGTGATTAGATATTCTATGAAAGTTTTTAAACATTAAAAAAACCGTATATCAAATTGAAGGTTTTAAACAAACGAATAATGTGTATCGTCTTTACAAAATCAAAAGGAAGTTTGATGTTGTTAAAGATTTTTGTAAAACGTATAAGAAAGGTCACTAAAATTAATAGAATGTCCTAAAAAATTTAGTTGACAGGTAAGGGAGGACGTCAAATCTCATCTCTGCACGTAGGTTTGTGTTTCGTCCACGGAAAATATCTGTCGTGCTAGGTGTAACAATTTTTTGACAATAGGGGTTTTGAAAGTGGTACCTTTTCTACTTTTGAAGTGAAACCATTGATAAGTTTCATTCCGAAATTTACTGCTCCACATGCGAGATTCAAATCCTCTTATTGAGGATTGAGAACTCCTAATGTCTCACATAGACACATGCTCAACTGAGCATGAGCTCAACATTTTTAAGGGCACACCACATTTGTTTGCAAAAAATGATCTTGTGGACTCCCACAACCTTCAAATGTTGAAGACATTGAACGTTTCGATAGCCCAATCCATTGTTGAAAGTAACAGGTGTGTTGGACTAGGAGATCCTGATGATGATCAGTTGGAACACAAAGTTCTATCATGCAAACAACAAAAAATCATGCTTATTACAAATTTATGGGTTGACGTCGACCTCGTGAATGGTGCTACAAGAACAATCACTGACATTGTCTACGACGCATTAATACCACCACCAACGTTACCTTTATTTGTTGTTGTCAAATTTGATATATACAATGACCCATGTTGGTATCCCTCCCACCCGTTACATATTCCAATACCCCCTATTTCGAGAGGGAATCAAAGAAATTTCTGATTAAAATGGTCTAGGGATTAACTATCCATAAGTCCCAGGGACTTACTTTACATAGAGCAACTGTCGACATTAGAACCACTTAAAGGCAGGGTTTGCCATTCACATCTTTCTCCAGAGTTCCCTCGCTTGCAAATCTGTGCATTTCACCCCCCTTTTCATTCGAAAGGTACTCAAAAATGGCGCATGTAACAACATTTAGAGCAAGAAGAAAGGAGGAGTCAAGACTATTATCACTTAACCCGTTGTAAATACTACCCTCTACTTTGATAGCACCTCCACTACTACTTTACTCAACACTTCTTGTATCCAAAGTGGTATTGTCGTTCAAGGGATATCAAATGTATTCATGTTTAGTGAAAATAAAATTGTCCACAAAAGGCTACCATTCATGATATAAATTATGCAAATGTACAAATGTCTTCATGTATACATGTTTAGTTTAGATGTTATGATATAATATTTACAACTGCATATGTACGAATCTGTAACAAATTAAATGTACACATACAACATTTCAATGTAATGTTACATCTATATTCCTACACTACAACTATCAATCACACGCCTTAACGAGTGTACGAAAGACTTCATGTATTCATGTTTAGTTCAAATAAACTACTCCCCATAACGCTAACACTCATGATATAAGATTTACAAATGTATATGTTCAAATTTGTAACAGGTTTCAAATGTAGATATGAAACCTTTAAATGAAGTGATATCTACACTTACAAAATCAATCAAACCCCTTATCAACATCAACTACAAAAGTAATAACTATCCCTCTAAATAAAATAACGTATACCGTTCGGTGTTCACATTACATTGTACACATGCGATTGTTAGTATATAGATTTAATTTAATTATACAAATAAAATGTTTAATAAAAATCAGGTTTTAGAGTAATTACCCGAAGGCGTTCCCCCTATGGGAAATACCTTTCCAGTCATTTATGGCATTGTCGTAAATTTGACGACCGTTTTGACATTTTCGCAAAACATTAAATTTGACGTGTGTTTTTGCTATTTTTTACCTGTTTTTGTTGCTTTTAGTAGTTGCATTTTAAATGCAGGGGTTGATTTCTGAACGCATAGAGTTTGCATACAAATTGGAATGCGTTTGCTAATTGTCAGTTTCATTATGCAATTTTTCTAGAGCATTTGTAAATTTTGGCCAGAGTTTTGTTTTTGCGATTTTGCTGGAGATTTGTAAACTTTGGCTAGGGTTTCATTTGTATAATTTTTTTGGAGCTTTATGAGTGGTATTTTTACCATTTTGGGTTTTCTGAAAGATTTAATATATTATTTTTAAGTTATGGTTTTACTTCCATTGGCATGAAATTTGATCCCTTGGAGATTCAACTTGTGACGGCTGAATCTAGAATAGGCGACAATACGGGTTTTTTTTTGGATTTCGACTTGCCATCATATAACGACAACGCCGCTACTGGCTTGTCGAATTTTTCCTTGGTGTTTAATGATAGCAATTTTTCTGACCACATTTTAAGGATTGAGATCATGGTTGGCCCAACGCAATACAAGTTGGAAGGGGAGGGATGCAGTAGTATTTCCGATTGGGCGAAGAACAGGAAGTGCATGTGAGAAGGTGTCAAGAAAGAAGTCGATATGTATGTTACTTATTTTGACTTATGTATATTTTGCGTCGATGTTTATCCCAGGCTTGAAATTACATGTCGATTAGTGTAAACTTACAAATTTAAGTGGAATTTTAATCTATTTGAATGTTTTGTTTCGATAAATATGTGAGGCTTGAAAGTTTATGTCGTTTGCTGTACATTCATCAATTCAAATGTAGTTTTAATCTATTGTAAAGTTTTGGTTCGATATTTGTGGAAGACTTGGAATCTCATGTTGTGCAAGGTAGATTCATGAATTGAAGCATAATTTCAATTAAGTGTTCTTGTGATATTTGAGTAAACATTTTGCTTCGTTATTTATGGAATGTTTTGAACTTAATGTTGTTGGGGTTAATTTTTTTGCTTGATAGTTTATGTTATTGATGGTTTTTTTTTCAATTTTGTTTATTTTTATTTAATGCAAAACCTTAAATCAAAACACTATAAAATCAAAATAACATGATAAATGAATGTAGAGAATGCATAAGTGTCTTTTCTATTAATATTGACTGAAAAAATGGTATAAAATACAAACTACAATGCTCATAGTCATAGACTATAGTGAATCGGTGACATAGTCATCAATGCACCAAAATATACTAATAAGAAATATCAAATCATCTCCAACAACTAGCATATGATTGTTGCTTGCCCCTTGGAAGTGGAAGGTAAAGATTCCTCTTAGCTCCAATGGAAGGTAAAGAAAGTAACGCTTTCCACTTTTCCTACATGTATTCTCTGAATCTCTGATTTAAAACCTGTTATTTTCCGCTAAGTACAGGCTGTAATACTTTATGTATTCCTTGATATTTTGTTTTACTCTAGCAACAATGTATTGTTGTCAGTGTCAATCTATCACATTCATTGTATGCATAGAGAAAAAAATAGATGCATGTTTATTTTTGGGATAAAAGTGTTTTTTCCCTATCTTGGGCATTTTAATCTTTCACTCGCTAAATCAACCGAAGAAACTTGGTGAGTTTTGCTGAGTAATTTGTAGAAATTACTTGGTGAAGCTCGCCAAGTTTCTCAGGTTGACTTATTTTGTGATTTTTCAAGTGATTTGATATGTATAGTAACCAGAAACACACTTAACCATCCATTTATTTGATTGATGATCCTTTATTTGATTGGTGGTTGGATTAGTTTAGGCCCAATTGTTGGATAATTTTTTCTATTTGGTTATGAAAATTAGAGGAAAAATTAGCCTCTTGAAATTTCAATTTGTACTATTCTTTTATTTATATAGAGATGTCGGATTTGTCGAAGAAGTTTTGTTATTGCCAATTTGAGGGGAAGTTAGGTGATGGTTAGATGTCTACTCAATTGAATAGCTATTGGAAATCAAGCTAATAAAGCTAAATAGTTCCTATTATTTGAAATTAGACTAAAAAGTAGGTTCAAATTAAAAACCCAATTTTAATAGACTCTGCTTTTATTGGGATGGATGCTAGATATCTTCAATAAAAATTTATGTTGGCTTAGTAAAAAATCAATTACATTTTTTTGTTGGCTTAGGAACCTCACTTGTATCGTGAATATTTTAGATCATTATATATATATCCTCTATATCATCAAATCTTCTATTGGCATAAAGCACCTTGAAAATGCTAATGTTTTTTGTCAGTTGATCTTTTAACTCCACAATCATCATATTTGTTTTAGGTCCATAGAGTGTCTTTAGGATTTTTTATGGACGGATTCATTTGCTTCAAACGGGTTTTTGAGAAGGTTGGACCAAGCCAATATGACTGTCTACAGAAAAATAGCTATCACACATTTCCCATTGATCTTGTTTGTTGAATCAAAAAACAACTTCTGGAATGAATATAATGTGTGTAGGCAACAATTGTATTTAATGCTCTTTGGTTATCTAATGGATTTTCCGCTTGTGATTTTGTAATAGATTTATTTCCCCTAATCTTGCAAGTGATCTGTGGAAAATATGCATGATCTAAAACTAATCATTTTTAATGAGTTAATAGAAGTGCATTAAATTAAAGACTACATTAATCATGCTTTAGAAAACATCCATTTATTAAATTACTTCACAAACATGCATACCTACAAACCATTTAAAAGTCTAAGAAATCTTCTCTTTTCTCGAAATAGTTATGGAGAGGTGAGGACGCAAAAGAAAGGAACAAGCCCAAAAGTAATAAGCTTCAACATTAAAAAGTCTTATAAAAGTGCTTTCAGTTGGGACCATTCTTTCATCATTATTTGCATGCAAAAGAAATGCACAATCCCAAAATTTATTTAGTTTATTGTCAAAAATACTATTGAAAAATACATTTTTATTTTAGAAGTCATGAGAGTCTACCTAAACATTGTCAATGTTTCCTATAGTTTTTCTTTTAATGTATTTTAAAACTCCTCTTACCATGTTTATACAAATGTAAGCTTAGCATATCTCTATAATCAAATGATATATATTTTCCAGGCTAAATTAAAAGTTAGGAGTGCCCTAGGTAATAATTGAAGTAGACGCCTTTCTTAAAATTTTAGTTAATTAAAACCTTTGGTTCCCTTCTTAAGATAATTTCAAGCACATTATCTTGTCATGAAACACTATTCTCTTCTTTTAATCCTACCACCGAATTGGTCTGGGTTAGATTGCCGCATTTACCTTAGCAATTTTAGGACCATTCTAATCTTGTTTCCATTGGAAACATTTTAGAAAATATCCTAAACATTGACTCCCATATCACTTACTTTACACATACAACCTATGCCCAAATTATTTAATGTTTGTTGGAAACAATTGTATTTAATGTTCTTTGGTTGTCTAATGGATTGTCCGCTTGTGATTTTGTAGTAGATTTATTTCCCCTAATCTTGCCAATGATCTATAGCAGATATGCATAATCTAAAACTGGTCCATACAGAGTTAAAGCCTGAAAATACACTCTTTGTTTCTTCAGAGTTTGTCAAGGTTCCTAATTACAAGGTAGCCCACTAGTGAAAATAGACCGGTGATTATAGTTATAGTGATATTCACCAAACCCACATGACATCAATTGAACTTGGGACCTGTTCAAGCACAACTATAGACCGTGACATGTTCAAGGATACCACTCATGATATAAAATTTACAAATGTACGAAGGTCTTCATGTATTCATTTTTAGTTAAGATCTTATGATATAAGATTTGCAAATGTATATGTACGAATTTTTAACAAATTTGAAATGTAAACATAGAAGCTTTCAATGTAACGTCTCATCTATATTCCTACACTTCCATTAGCAATCACACCCCTTATCAACATGTTATTGATAATACAAAAAATGTTTTTTCAACAAAAAAACCAACCAAACAACCGATGCAACCACCATCTCAAACACATTGCAACACTAACACAATTTCCCCCAAATAATTACAAACCACATCAACTACAAAAGTAATTAACTATCCAAAGAAATATCAAATGTATTCGTGTTTAGTGCAAAAAAAAATTGGCCACAAAAGGATACCACTCATGATATAAAATCTGCAAATTTACAGAAGTCTTCATGTATTCATGTATAGTTCAAATAAAATAGTCCGCAAAATGCTACCACTCATGATATAAGATTTGCAAATGTATATGTATGAATTTGTAACAAATTTGAAATGTAGAGATAGAACCTTTAAATGTAATGTTTCATCTTTATTCCTACACTTGCAAAATTAATCACACCACTTATCAACATCAACTACAAAAGTAATAACTATCCCTCTAAATCAAATAACATATACCATTCAGCGTTCACATTGCATTGTGCACATGTGATTGCTAGTTGTAAACATCTTTTTGACATGATCAGGTGAAAGTATAATGTTCTGAATTGTGTCCCTGTCCTTTTATCAAAATGGGTATTGATATTTAAGGACACTTGTTTGTCTGTGAAACAAAAATAAACAAGGAATGAATTATAAAATAATGCAGAAAGAAAACTTGGAGGGATCTTGAGAAGCACTATTCATACACTTTTTCCTCCACCTATTGCTCTTAGTATTGAAGCCACCTCTCAAATTATGAGTTCACTTGTAACTTATCAAAGTTAGCATGTTGATTAATAGAGTGTATCCTGGGTTTATTGCAATGTTGGTGACATTGGCGTTGGAATATCTCATATTTGTAATGAATATGGGATGTGCAGAAATGGAAAATACGTATTTCATGAAGGAAACACTCAGTCGGTTTCATAAACAATGACAAGCATACCTGAAGAGCATTTCCTGCAACATACAAAAGCATGTCTGTAAGCATAACGACATTAGAGGTGAAGTTAAATTGTGGTGCTGTAAAAACCATTATTTTAATGTATTGAGAGATCGGAACCAGTGTGGTTCGTGTGGAAGTTATTTCTCCTTCGGATGTTCTTGTTGCAATGTACAATGTGTAGACATGGCCTACGATAAAAACAATTGCAAAAAATGTGCTGCCTGCTACAGAAAAAAATAGAAATATCGTTTATGGCTTTCGGATCATGTTCTTTGAAGCACCTGAACTGCATGATTTTCCATCGATACGGCTTGTACAGGTGGTGTCAGAATCAACCTTTTCCCATGTTCTTTATATAATTTGGAGTACGAATTTAGCATAATTATAATAAAACTGGCAATGTGTATAATTTGAGGACAATACTAAAAAATTCCCTTTAGTAAAATTTTAAACCACAATCACAATACTTAAAAATACGTGGTTATTCAATGGCTACAGTTATCAAGCCTACAACCTATTATTATGTATAACTAGCAATTGCAAATGAGTTGCAAGTTACGCCGGAGAGGGCTTGAATTTTATGTGTATAATATGGTTTGGGTGTAAAATATATTCTATGATCTATGATAGATGTTTGAGCGAAGAACATAAGTTACATTTTGCTAAACAATTCACATGTCTTTATGTAAGGTTCCACATTCTGCATACATGTCTATCAAAACATTTGCAACCATATCTAAAAAATTCCTCTATATTTTGGCACATGTTGGGAGTACTTTGGCAAATTTAAACTAATTGGGTTGGAGCCCTGTTTGTTGCATATGGTGAAACAAGGCGAGGAGTATGCTGGCAAATGTAAACATGAAACCACTCTCTGTGCCTGAGTGGTGCAAGCGGTTGCAAAAGCTGATGAATATGTACAACGGGAGTAGAATCGGATGGATAAGAACACAAAGATGGAAGCCTCGTTTATAAGAAGTGTGGAGATGCTCTTCCGCTACAACATCTTGGGTATCATTGGCAGGTTTCTTAATCTCATCTACCCACCAAACATAAAATTCCCTAGAGATATTTCATCTCATGGAATGAAGTGATTGAAGGATACTGACAAAATGAGATTGTTGTCTACGCTTTGGGAACATTTAAATGCCAAAATATGAACTTTTGTTAATAAACGCCAAGTGTTCAACCAAATGATACAACATGTTATCTTTTAAATGAATATCATAGTTGTATCTTACAAAAGACGTGGTCATCGTCAAGAGACATTGTGATTGTTTCATCAAATAAAACAACTATATATTCACCCCGATCAACTCACCTATACCAACATACGTGTGGCCCATAACAAAATACGAGCTTTATAGCAATGTACGGACATCCATCAAGGCATAGTAGGCAATGTTTTTTTTGTTGGAAGTTACTATATTGTCCTCTCCCCATCACACAAACTTAAAATAGAACAATCTTTAAAAAAATCTTTTAAAAAATTAGATTGAGTATCATCTTCAAGATACTTAGATGGATTATTCCTCTATCAAATATGAACAATTCAACCATATGACACAAACATTAATTGACTATTTATAAAATATGCTCACTATGATCAAATTCAAATTAGGAACATGAGTTTTATTACAAATAGAACTATAGGAGATAGATCAGGACACCTCCATAGAAGGCGAGATAACCTAGCCATCACCTTTCTAATCTTTTTCAATTTCTTCTAAGCCTTCACCCACTTCTTGAAAACTATTATAAGAAGCACACTAACATTCAATAATACTCAGTGTTATGAATAGTGTTTATACATTAAAAAACACCATTAATAACAAATTCAATCACTTCCCTTTTGCTTGTGTTGTCAATGTGGATGTAAAATGATGATGAGTTATCAGGACGAGTATGGCTCCTTTATGTGCACATCAGTGCCAAATCTTGTTCCCCCACAAAAAATCAAGAATATGGGTAAGACACAAATCTATTGCTACCTCTATTTTGGCGATGAGGATGCGATTTGATCAAGATTGAAAACAAAGCCCATAATGAAAGCTTGTTCAAAACCAGGCTGCACAATCACACTGAAAATGTCTCCTCCCAGTGTTATCTCTGAGCTCATCTATTTTCCTTTCATCTGCAATTTACAAAAACCAATAAGATCCTTCAATCTGGTAATCTGGTAATTGAGCCCTCCACAAAAATTTCTGCTACAGAAACCCTTCTAGCATCCACAAGAACAGAGCATCTTCTTCCTACCGTAATTTATGTTTTTTGACCGCTTCATTTATCTCCTAAGAAGGCTTTACATGGAGATATGTATCTCTGAGAGCAAGGAGCAGAAATGGCATTATGGCCATTGGATCTGTTTAACCACTAGGACTGTAAATATGAAATTTATAGCAGGGTTAAGAGATTTGAAACGAAATGAGGATTGTAAATATCTAGGATAGTAAAAATATCTAAGATTGTAGAAAAATATCTTGCATTGTAAAAAAATATCTAAAATCAGGCAACATGTAAAGTTAATCGCCGGAATTTGACACTTTCCAGCAATACCTTCTTCAAAGTAAATGCCTCCGGCGAAATATGTATGCGCAACCTCTTACTTATAAATGTGTTGCTTTACTAACCTATTTATACCAAATTATAACTAGCAATCACATCTATATAATGCAATGTGAACGCTGAATGGTATATGTTATTTGATTTATAGGGATAATTATTACTTTTTTAGTTGAAGTTGATACAGGGAATGCCTTTAGTATTTCACAGTTACATATCCCCTATATAATATGGCCACTAAATTCAACAAAACATTGAATATAGTTGATGTGCTTCCATAAAGGAAAAGCCACAACTACTAAAGGTTTGCTTCCTTCTCTATAAGTATCAAACCCATTTCCTTATTCATCACACATAGAGTTGGTACAACTAAATACATGCATTGGAGTAGTAGAACCTATATCATCAATATTCAAGCAAATAGCCAATGCAACTAACTAAATATATACATAAACCCATTTCATCAGTCAAGATAACATCTCACATTGGAAAAAGCATTTCATCAGTCAAAGATAACTACTTTTTTTGGGAAATATATTCAATCAGTCCTCATGTGAATGGAAATGACAACTACATTATAACACAAACTTCAATACTTAGGTAAATGACCAAAAAAGATAACAAGTTACATTACCAAATACCATTAAGCACATCCCATCATGTGCTAAACAGACTGAAAAAGGAGTTCCAGGTCATGACAAACCACAAGGCACCACAATAAGATGAAACCCAATAGAAGTGTTAAATTTTGTTATCATTTTTTTTACTGAGTGACGTCATAAACACATACCATGTTCATCATAAGCACATTCTATGTTCTATAAATCATTCATGTTAGTCGCTTCTGGTAAGGTATTTTTCTACATAATGGTGCGGGATTAATTCTACATCTTAAGCGAGGTAGATCACTTTCCCTTGTTGTAATATACAAATACACATTGTTCTCTATAGTATAATCAACTTTGAGGATAATGAACTTTTAACATCTTAGACATAGTTGTATAAGTTCTAGTGGAAGTGAAAGTTTGTCCTAAAAATGTGACGGGAATAAGTTCACTAATAGCTTTCAAATAATAAATACACGAGTGAAACCCACCTGAAGTTTTTTTAGAGACAACACTCTCTTCTTTACTGTAGGAGAGAGAGAATAAAAAATATCTTGTAACAAAAGTTAAAGAGGAAGTTAAAGAGGAAGTTAAAGAATAAAGTTAGAGATATCCATCAAAACCACTAGATAGAGAGAGTTTCACATATGAGTGGGAGTAATATTTTAAAACTATCAAAGTGCATTTTAATTAATCCAACAAAATTTGAGTTATTGTCTACAGGTTCCTTGAAGAACAATTCTATAACTGTATACATCAGATTTCTTATTAAGAACAACTACCTAGGCAAGAAATTGGACAAAACCCAAGGGCAGGTGTTGGAAGTGTTGCAGTAGCTGTTTGTAATGATAAGAATAACAAGCATGCAGTTAAGTGGGCAATCCTACACATGAGGCCTCCTGTTGATACCATCCCAACACCCAGTAAGATATAAGAATTCCTTACTTGTGATTTATCAGATATTATGTCATTCAAATGTTTAGGCTTCAATACCCACAAAACAAATTTAGAGACTTGTTTGTGCATGCTGGTTACGGTTATCTTTTATTTGCTTCTTTGTGTGGAGGAGGGAAGGATCAAATACATAGAATTTGATGATGTAGCCGACATCTCTGGTGAAGGAGGAAGACAAGGAGGACGAAAATGAAAATCTAATTGGTTTGCACTGAGAGCGTAAGTGATATAAATTTTTGTTATATGTTTGATGAATTAGCTACTGCTATCATATCTTATGTGAATTTATCCAAAATTTTCTACGAAGAACCACTTGACATCATCACCTTGGCCGCAACTTCATTAAGCTTCAACACATTCTTTGTCAGTTCACTCCCTTGATGCTCTGTCATCAGCAAGCACTAATTTCTCCACCTCCTCTCTTTTCACCATCATGTCGTTGTCTTCTAGCAAAGATTCGATACACATCACTATGTTGCATATCTCTTTCGTAAATCAGGTTGCTCACTCACCTCAAGCCCAAGAGCCAATTCTTCCTGCTGCAATATAGAGATCAATGTGATGCTTCCAAAAGACACATACGGTACTAAAAATGACGCTTGTGTGTCAAGCCATTCAAGATAGTCCAGATCGCCCTCCCAAAGGTTGGTAGCAATATTTACAGAAGTGTTAGGGCCTTCTAGAAAGTCTTGGAGGAAAACGGGGCCGATGGTCAGAACAGGGCACCATGTGGAGAGCACTGCTACAACATCGGGAACTTCCAGCGCTTGAAACCCTTTGAGAAGCATATAATTGACTTTCTTCTACATATTGGATTCATACAACAAAAATTTGGAACATAGAATCAGACTCTTAGCCACGACAGAAAATGATTAGATCCATCTAATTGCATTTATATATTATAAAAATGAGGAAGGTACATACATTTACCAAAGTACTCAGGATAACTTGCCGAATAAGTTACATAATTTGCATTATTCAAATTAAAAAAGATATTTGAAATTTAGCGTAGATAGATGCAAGATTCCCCTTATTTCCGCGTCATTTAGAGATTTGATCGAGCTATCTATCACATAATGCTCGTCGTGTCCATCCTTGGAGCTTTTATTGGGTTTTTCGAGTATGACTTTCTTTCCATGAGTACTTCTGGCAGACAGTGTTTCAATTTTCTTGGCCATGAGATGACGTCCTCTTCTTTTATCTTGCTCTTGGTGTTCAAAAATGTGCAAGGCATCTTTCCCCAGGGAGGATGTGACATTGCAACCAGGCGGGCTCAGTGACCAAAGGATGACTGTACATAATGATTTCGAACTCCACTACTGTCGATGTGCTCCCCGGTTTCGACCTCACGAGGTTGCTGCCCTTCAACATGATCTCGCCTAGACTTTCCCCGTCACGTAACACGTTGAACATGGTCTTTGGGTGCTTGACATCGATGCCATCGAGGGTCAACACGGCGATTCCTTGTACTTTGCGTGAAGAACAAATTATAGACGGATATACCCATCGAACGCCGTTGGATTTCAACGAATCTGCATGGAGGAATATCATCGGCTCGATTTTTTGTAATTTTTTTTGAAGAATCACCAGGTTGCACCCCTCTATGTAACGCCTTCGGCGTGATAAATTTAATGCTATAAGTAAAAATGTTAGATCGTATAATTTGATCAATAAAAATTCGGTATGAAACTCAACACATTCCAGGTAATTGCAAAAAACAAATCTGAGAAAGCCGTGCAGGCTAATATTGAAGAGTAACGACGGATGTCCAGAATACAATGAATAAAAGAATAGAATGTCATGGCAAAATTCTGCCTTATCTACCGGAAAGATGTCATACATATTATTATTGGAGGAAAAGTTGAAGAGTATCATGCTTTATATTTTTATGGGATATTGAAAAGTGTGACCAGCTATGCCGCAGCGTCAACTTTGCCTCTTCAATCGCAGGAATTTTGTGACTGAACTTTGCATACACTCTCGGAAATTTCAAACAAATCTTGGTCTGCACATTTGTGTGCACCATTTTTGCTTCAATCTCCTGGCTGCCGAATTTTAAAAAAAACCTGCGCGATCATGCTGTGGACCAGATAATTCGGGGCTAGGATTAGATTTGACAGCATTTGCTGCGTCTTTGGACACATTCTGTTGTCTGCGTCGAACCTGGATAAATGGCCGATCGTATACCTGTCAAAACACAAAACACAATATTGAATTTAGACTCCATAAACACAATTCATAAACATAAGCCAATCCATAATAATTGATGAGAAATACTGAAAAGAATTGAAGTTACCTGGCCGGTGGCAAACATGACGGGATCGGGCAGAGAAAATGTTCAGGCGCAAGAGCCACAAAATCCAGAATGACAGGCACCTCCTCCGCACCGCCAACACTCGACCCCTTCACCTACCCAAATTTGAAGTCAGGACACGGGCTATCTTATAAAAAATGTCAACACTGTAAGAGCGCTCATTGTTGCCCCCCTCAGTCACCAAACCCACCAATTAATCTCCGCAATTCCCTCTTCAGCTGCGAACCGCCATGTCTCTTTTCCATAAGACTGACCGTTCTCCTTCCTCTTCCTCTTCGCCTTCCCCTTCCCCTTCCACTTTCCCTTCCCTTTATGTGAAAACCTTTCGCTATCAATACCTCGTGAGAGGATGGCGCAGGGCCCGAGCGAGGACAACAAGTTAAGATGCGAAAAAATGTAATCGATACAACTAATGTTTGTCTGTCAAGATGTTCTTTTAACATGCAACTGCAAAATGCAGAAAAACACAAAAACGTATGGATGCCCGTCTAAACCGTCAAACAGACGTCAAATTTAATCGTATTGGAAAAACGTCTGGTAGGCCGTCAAATTTAGCATCGTTATAGAAACGTCCGTAAGTACCTTTCCCATAGGGGGAACGCCTTCGGCGTAACTACAAACATTTCATTTAAATTTGAAAATAAATTCAAATTACGTTGAATGGGTTATGGTTTAACAGTGCGTATTATGGTGTCAAAGTTTTTGCCTAGCCATCAACCAAGGTTTCACTCCCAAAAGATATCAATAAATAACAGATGAGATTGGGATTGTGCCCCGTGAAAACTTGGTAGAATGGAAACTCCTTTGTCCTTGGCAGTTAAATCTAAGAATTATATCCATTGTATCCCTCCAAATTCAGAATCAATAAAAAATAAAAAATCAATTTATAGGTAGGGCCAACCTAATAGCATGTTATGCATGATGTAATCATGTAGCATGCATTTAGTATCATGGTACGTTAATGTTGCCATATACGTTGGATAGCCACAACCTTGTTCAAAGGGGAAGAGCTTATAAAGTATGTTAGTTTGTTCAATAGTTAAATATCTCGGTGTTAGTTTATATTATCCTGTCACAATGAATATATTATTTTATTTCCTATCACAGGTTGTGTCAATTGTGTGCCAATTGTGGTTGAGTGCATGGTTAAATATATTGGTATTTGCAACAAAAGAAAGTGTAATATTTATGTTGATAGTAATTTATATTTTAAGTGTTGGGTGTCCATTGTCTATTTTAAGGCTCTCAATTTGGCACACACTGGGAGGATGGTGGAAAAGGTAGTGGAGTCTTATCTTTATAGCAACCAATTACATCCGCTTAAATGTTTCCAACACCTCTTCTACAAAACCATTTTTTGCATATATTATAATCATCATAATTTATGAGGCCACCCGTGGAGAACACCTCATGGAGAACACCATTTTGTGCATATCCTTCGATCACAACAACACATGAAACCATATTATTTTGAGGTCTTTTATGAAACACTTTTTGTGTGTTGTATATGCTTGCACATTTTACATACATACATCTATTCGGTAATTTGTAACTACGACATACAAGAAAAAAATCCTTTTCCTTTATAATTTGTTATATATGTCGATATCCTACTCTAAAGTTGCCATTTTGCCACAAGTTAGGAGTATACTGGAAAAGGTTGTGGAGTATGGTTTTACACCTTCCATTTTCATTTGCATAAAATTTCCCGAGGCCTTTCCAACATACCCTTGTTATGCATACCCTACTATTATGGTCCATAAGACTACATTTCATTACACATTTATCTCAAACAGTGTCGTGTTGTTGGTATGCTTCCACATCTTGCATACATATATACCAAGGTATTCCCAACTACAACATCTGCCAAAAATATATTTTCGCTTCCACTTCTTACCTACATATCTAGCGAGGTATTCCTAACCAAAAATCAATTACGGAAAATGCAGTTCCTGCTGCAGAAAAAAATAGAAATGTCGTTATGGCTGTCGGATCCTATTCTTTGAAGCACCTAAATTGTCTGATTTTCCATCGATACGACCTTTACGGGTGGTGTAAGAATAAACATTTTTCCCTGTTCTTTATATAATTTGGAGTACAGCTTTGACATAATTATAATAAAAATGGCATTGTGTATAATTTCAAGACAATACTAAACAATTCCCTTCAGTAACAATTTAAACCACAATCACAATACTTAAAAATATGTAGTTATTCGATGGCTATAATTATCAAGCCTACAACCTATTATTATGTGTAAATATGTATGTGTGACCTCTCACTTATGAATGTACTACTTTACTAACCTATCTATACCAAATTATAACTACTAACATTTCATGTAAATTTGAAAATAAATTTAACTTACTTTGAATGGGTTATGGTTTAGCAGTGCGTATGATGGTGTGGAAGGTTTTTCCTAGCCATCCATCAAGGTTTCACTCCCAGGAGATATCAATAAATAACAGATGAGGTTGGGATTGTACCCTAGGAAAACTTGGTCGAATGGAAACTCCTTTGTCCTGAGCAACTAAATCTAAGAATTCTATATGTTGTATCCCTCCAAATTCAGAATCAATAAAAAATAAAAAATCAATTTATATGTAGGGCCCACCTAATAACATGGTATGCATGATGCAATCCTGTATTATGCATTTAATATCATGGTACGTTAGTACTACCATATACGTTGGATAGCCACAACCCTATTCAAAGGGGAAGAGCTTATAGAGTATGTTAGTTTGGTCAATAGTTAAATATCTTAGTTTTACTTTATATTATCTTGTCAAAATGAATATATTATTTTATTTGCTATCACATGGTGTGTCAATTGTGGTGGAATGCATGGTTAAATACATTGGTATTTACAACAAAAGAAAGTGTAATATTTATGTTGATAGTAATTTATATTTTAATTATTGGGTGTCCATTGTCTATTTTAAGGCTCTTAATTTGGCACACACTGGGAGGATGGTGGAAAAGGTAGTCGAGTCTTATCTTACAACTACCAATTACATCAGCTTAAAATTTTCCAGCACCTCTTTTATGAAATCATTTTGTGCATATATTGTAATCATCGCAATTTACGTGGCCACTTTTCTTTGGGGCATTCCATCGGAAAGTCTCAAAACCTCATGGAGAACACCATTTTGTGCATATCCTTTGATCACAACAACACATGAAATCATATTGTTTTGAGGTCTTTTACGAAACACTTTTTGTGTATTGTATATGATTGCACATTTTACATACGTACATCTATTCGGTAATTTGTAACTACGTAATACAAAAAAAACTTTTTCCTTTATAATTTGTTATATATGTCCATATCCTACTCTAAAGCTTCCATTTTTCCACAAGTTAGGAGCATACTGGCAAAGGCTATGGAGTATGGCTTTACACCTTCCATTAACATTTGCATAAAATCTTCCATCGCCTTTCCAACATACCCTTGTTATTCATACCCTACTACTACTATGGTCCATAAGACCACATTTATTTACGCATTTATCTCAAATAGTGTCATGTTGTATGTATGCTTCCACATCTTGCATATATATCTACCAAGGTATTCCCAACTACAACATCCGCAAAAAATCTCTTTCCGCTTCCACATCTTACCTACATATCTAGCGAGGTATTCCTAACCAAAAATAAATTACGGAAAATGTGGTTCTTGCTGCAGAAAAAATAGAAATGTTGTTATGGTTGTCATATCCAATTCTTTGAAGCACCTAAATCGTCTAATTTTCCATCAATATGACATGTACGAGTGGTGTCAGAATCAACCTTTTTCTCTATTCTTTATATAATTTGGAGTACGACTTCGACATAATTATAATAAAAATGACATTTTGTATAATTTGAAGGCAATATTGAAAAATTCCCTTTATTTCAAATTTAAATCAAAATCACAATATTGAAAAATACGTAGTTATTCAATGGCTACAGTTATCCATCCTACAACCTATAATTATGTATGCGTGACCTCTCACTTTTGAATGTATTGTTTTACTAACCCATCTACATCAAATTATAACTACTAGCAATTCATTTAAATTTGAAAATAAATTTAAATTACGTTGAATAGGTTCTTGTTTAACATTGTGTATGATGGTGTGGAAGGTTTTTCCTAGGCATCCACCAAGGTTTCGCTCCCAAAATATATCAATAAATAACGAATGAGGTTGGGACTGTGCCCCAGGAAAACTTGGTAGAATGGAAACTCCTTTGTCCTTCGCAGCTAAATCTAAGAATTTTATGTGTTGTATCCCTCCCGATTTAGAATCAATAAATTAAAAAAAAATCAATTAATAGGTAGGGCCCACCTAATAGCATGGTATGCATGATGCAATCATGTAGCAGTATTTAGTATCATGGTACTTTAGTGTTGCCATATACGTTGGATAGCAATATCCCTATTCAAAGGGGAAGAGCTTATAAAGTATGTTCGTTTGGCAAATAGTTAAATATCTTGGTGTTAGTTTATATTATTCTGTCAAAATGAATATATTATTTTATTTCCTATCACATGTTGTGTCAATTGTGGTGGAGTGCATGGTGAAATACATTGGTATTTGTGAAAAAAGAAATTGTAATATTTATATTGATAGTAATTTATATGTTGAGTGTCGGGTGTCCATTGTCTATTTTAAGTCTCTCAGTTTGGCACACACTAGGAGGATGGTGGAAAAGGTACTGAAGTCTTATCATTACAACTAGCAATTGCACATTCTTAAAAGTTTCCAACACCTCTTCTACAAAACCATTTTGTGCATATATTGTAATCATCACAATTTGTGAGGCCATTTTTCTTTGGGGTGTTCCATTGGAAAGTCTCAAAACCTCATGGAGAACACCATTTTGTGCATATCCTTCGATCTCAGCAACGCATGAAACCACATTATTTTGAGGTATTTTAATTAAACACTTTTTGTACGTTGTATATGCTTGCACATTTTACATACATACATATATTCAATACTCTGTAACTATGACATTAAAAAAAACTGCTTTTCCTTTATAATTTGTTGTATATGTCCATACCCTACTCTAAAGCTACCATTTTATCACAAGTTAGGAGCATATTGGCAAAGGCTGTGGAGTATGCCTTTACACCTTTCATTTGCATTTACATAAAATTTTCCAAGGCCTTTCCAACATACCCTTGTTATGCATACCCTACTACTACGGTCCATAAGACCACATTTCTTTACACATTTATCTCAAATAGTGTGTGATGTATGTATGCTTCCATATCTTGCATACAGATCTACCAAGATATTCCCAGCAACAACATCTGCCAAAAATCTTTTTCCACTTCCACATCTTACCTACATACCTAGCGAGGTATTCCTAATAATAAAAAAAAATTCCCATAATTATTTGATGAATATTCACACCTAATTTCAAAGATCCTATTTTGGGAGAGGCTAAGTGGATGCTAAATAGTTCTTAAATAACATGCCATGAAATGAGGAAACCCTCGGGAATTTGTTAAACAACTCACATGCCTTATATATTATACTTAGTCAAAATAAAATTACTTGTATTTTACATTACAAATCCTACATACAGGCATATGGACAAAGAACGTTAACCCTGCAGGCACATGTGAAGAAGCTGAAAAATGGCATGTGTCCTTCATGGGTTGTAGGGGTTTATTGCGAGTCACACCACCACCATGAAAGGTGGATATGCCTTAAACAATGCTATAATTTTTGCTTGCAAAGCATACGACCTCAAACAAAAGATAGTTGTATTTTAATATTAAAAAACCCAAGTGAAGGTATACATCCATTGAATTCAACCCCCTATTTTTCCAACGGTGTCCTCTGTAGAAAAAACCAGAAAAGTTGTTGTGGCCGACAAATATGTTTTTTTTAATCAAATGTCTTACTTTTATTTTAGGGTTCAAGAATTCATTAATTTTGTTTGCTTTTACCGTACAACATCACAGCTGGAAAGAACAAGTGGAAATGGCGAGGCAAAATGGAGAAATGAATTACAAGGATTTCTCCGCTGCAAACTTTGTTTGAAGGGGCAGGAGAAGATTTTCTCGAGACCCGTTTTCTGTACCATGTTGTGGAGGACATTCCACATGCAGAAAAAACTAAACCGTCTGTTTCGTGTATCAAAATAATAAAGGTCGTTGAATTTAACGTTGTTATGGCCTATCACATCTATGTTAGTATTTGAAAGCCTCAACCCCTTATTCTAACTTGAATTTACGCCTTCGGCAAAATTAAACATGTTTTCAACCAGTAAGAAATTAGTATTATTTTCCTATATTGATTTTCAAATGTCTTAAAATTTGGACGTGCTCATTTTTTAACCAAAAATCTTTAAAATGTATTTATCTAGTTTGAAATTGACTAAAAACTTTTACTCCTTATTCCCACCTTCACATAAATTGAGACACCATGAAGTCATCATATTTGTTGTGGTTTTCATTTCTAGATTTTTAGAAATAATTCACTTTTTTGGAATTTATTGCTTAAAATAATTGACCTATTTTATAACTATGCACTTTTTTGTCTCATATAATATTTACAAACTAATTAAAATTGTATTTTATATATAGACTTATGGTACACATTTAATTGTTTTTTAAATTGGAGTGCATATTTTCTAGAGAATTCCACCTAAGTATTCCAAAGGTCTTCTTAAAAACATAGAGAATAGTGCCACTTTTCCCTGATATTACACCCTACATATTTTTTATTTTATTTTAGCTTAAAAAAATATTATAATGACTTTTTAAAATCAATAGAATATTGTTTACTTTAAAATAATTTAATGCTAATTATTTTAAAATAATAAATTGTTATTTATTCTCAAACAATTCAACAATTCAATGTTAGGGTAGGGACTAGTCGCATTGCGACTCTTGTTTTAGTATATGACACAATTTTATAATTAAGGATTTACAACATTACTTAAATTTTGGAAATTGTCACAATTTTATCAATTGTAGTTATGTAACAATATTACAATTGTGACAAATGCCACGATAATAAAATAATAGATTTTTCACAATTTTCACATTTCATGTTTCCACAAAAACATTGTGAGTGGAGTTTACAAAATTGGATTCACAATTTTGCAAAAGGTATCTACAAAAATATTGTGGAAATATTGGCGATACTAAACCCATATTCTTGTAGTGAAGGCTATCGAGGTCCATTATAGTATAGGTGGATTTAATACGGGAGGAATGAATTGAGCTAGTGGGAGGTTTAAATTGGGTTTAACATCTCCCAAACATTCACATGTAGGAATCCCTATTGATTTCACTTGTTTTTTTGCTCACCTTTTGCAATGTTTAAGATAATTTCAATTGGAAATATAATTGAATTGGCGAAGACGGTTTCTTAAGCCTCGTCATTCTTGGAAAATGATATATTACTGAAAAATCCCTACTACAATTTGAGGTCCCACACCAAAATGCTACCTCCATACAATTTCAACTCCCTTATCAAAAATTGCTCCAAAAAAATTTAAGGCTCATTTTTGAACGAGAACTTGTATCATGACTAGTCATAGTAATAGTGATTTTTTTTTCATTTATTGTAAGAAGGATAAATGTCGACAATATATAAAATATGGACCAGTTATCTCAATGTCATAATTTTTTTTCCATATATCCATGTAATTGTTATCATGTTTCTCCTACACGTGGTTCACACAAGTAACATGTATGTGACTTACAAAAATAAAGAAGTGATTATTGCCTTCTATTGTTGAATTCCTTGATATGTTGTCACTTATTTCTTCAATGTTTTATATAATTGTTAGAAACACTAGCAATTTGAAATGAATGAACCATATAAGACTTTCTTGTAAATCCTCTTAGTCTGCCATTTCACATGAATTATAATCCAACAATCAACTTTTAACTTCCGAAGAATTTTTTTTGGCAATGAGGAAGGTGAACAAAGCTATGAATTTCACCTACTTTTTGAAGTTGTGGTAGAACATGATATTAGCGCACAAGAAGCGTGTCACATGTTACTGAAACAACCTCTTGTTTTTTCCGGCAAAAGTTTCATTTCTTTGACTATTTCCAAAAAAAATTTAGGGCAGGTCATTATAATAGAAGATCCTTCTTAAGAATATTCTCATTTCATTGACATCTACTAACAAAGACCTGCATCCATGAAATATCTTTCCCTTATTGAAGTAGCTAAAACATGGTCTTGCAACAAGCTTTGTAAGGGAAACAAATGGAAGATACATCCTACTCTAGTAATTGTCAGGGTCTCACCTAGATTTTGTCGGGTGCCTCCTTGTACTTAGAATCTTTCACAACTTTCTATTGGACTAAACTCATCCTATACAAACCATTTCACGATATTTCAAATGATATTAGCGTCACTCCCTTTCAAATAATTTCTAACTAGAACCTTATTTGTAACATTTACCACCCTTTTCATGTTAATCACAGGCTGTTAGATATTGAAAATCTCTTGGATGAAGACCTATCAAGTACAGAAGATAAAACAATCACATTTGATCATTTAGATGAATGGGAACTTTTGTCCCGAATTTGGCCAAAAAATCAGATGATCTTAGATAGTCTTGATATCTTGGGCCATCAGGACTTTGAAATTCAACATTACTAGGAAAGAAATATAATTCCTCTCCCTCTACTAGAAGCTACATCATCTTTCATTGAAGTAAACAAGGGTTCATGAAATATAAGGATAAATCACCCCTCTGCATTCCAACCTTCATCACCTCTTCAACAGAACAACAACTTGATTTTGATACTATTTTGCACCACTTCATGCTCTAAGACCAACTACCTCTACTCAAATTGATAATTCATGGCACCATAGGGACACGAAAATCATATCTCACTAGTCAATCAAGTCAACACTCTCACCTGTAAACAAAAAAATTTCCCCTTCTCTTGCTTGTGACGACAGGTGTCGCATCATTAAACATTTCCACATCTACCATGATACATGCTTATTTTTTGCATACTGATCAAAGATATAAAACCATTAGAAGGCCATACTTTATCTAGCTTTCAAGAGTCTGTGGCTCATATTCAATATTTACTCAGTGATGAGATGAGATTCATTGGTCCCAAATTGCTTTCTATGGTAGACTACTGCCTCCGTGAAGCATTTCCTCATTTCAAAACATCTTAATTTGGTAATAGGTCTATCATTATTTTTGGTGACCTTTCTCGATTGCCTCTTGTCAAAGACATTCCATTATATACAAGTCATTCCTATGGTGCCAAACTTTGGAAAAGCTTTCTCACCTCTATCACATTGGGGAAAATTTTTTGTCAACAAGGTTCAAATCATGCCCAAACTCATTTTTTTGATCTATTGCTCCATTTACGAGATGTTGTAGACATAAAATCATGAACTTGGGTACATTTCTAGGTCCTAAACACATACTAGCATTCATATGATTACTAAGCAAGAAAACTAGCAATTGATGATTATTTTTTGCTTGTTTTTGTGTTTCTTGTTTTTTATTTGCTCTTGCACACCCTTAGCCCAGTTAGGATTTTACTGATTTATCTTTTGTAAGTCTAGACACCAACACCTAGCCAAGACAATAGCACCTAGGTGCTCTTGTCCCCGTTGGGTGCCCCTGATCCTTGTCCACTTTAATCGTTCTTTTTAGGCCTATTTTATCTTTTGGGCATCTTTTTCACTTATGGGTCAGCCTTCCAATAGTCAATTATGAAATTCAAGCAAGGGAATAGTATAAATACATATTTATGTGTTCAAAATGAAGAACCAAGCACTAAGAATTACTACCATCACCTAAGCTTGCATTCAAAAGGTACCTAAAGCACTCCAAAGCATCCACCTAACATCCACTCAAGGGACAAGGGCTCCAACAAATTTGCATACACATCATAGGAAGGGGAAGTTCATTCTATTCCATCCACACATTCTACTACATTGCTACATTTAGTTATAGCTAGCTATCAAGTGCAGCTTGCACAAGGGCATCCTAGGGAACAAATTCTACACACACTCACCAGAACTACATGGAGTTTGAAATGTAGTGCAATGCTCGGTCATATCGTCACACTCAGGGTGACCGCTAGGGTCAGTCCAACTCCCCATATTGCATCTTTCTTTTTAGGTTTGATGTGGTTTATGGGTTTGTATATGTGAACTTCTATTTTGCAGGTTACAAGTACCTTTGACATTCATTGTGTGACTATTAGGAAATCAACATGAAACAACAATGACAATCTTGCGACATAGTAAAAACCATATTTTGATCATTTCTACAGTCACAGGCACCCACAAGCGGTCTTCAACACCTAGGCGCCTCTGTCTTGTCATGGGCACTTGTGTTCCTCCTCATTCTTACATTTTAGAATTTATACTAAGCATTTATGACACTCTGTCCAGCTTATTTAGCACTTTTCCTAGTCCAAGTCATTTTTAGATCAAACGTAAATCAACTAAGTCCTCTCTCCTTCTTCTTTTCTTAGGGTTTCAAATATTACATCTTAGCTTTCTTGTGTCTTTTTTGTATTTCTACATTTATACATTATTTGGTTCTGTAGTGAATCTACAATATTTAAATTTAATTCAAATTAAATTAAATCATTTGGTGAACCCGTTCATTCAAACCCTACATTATGAGAATGTATCAAAATCTATCTCCTTCTTCTGAATCCATGGATCAATCTTCCTATCTTTCTTTTAATCCCACCAAGATTTCTAGAATGGCCACTACAACTACTGATTTTATGCAAGTCAGTACTCAACATCCTCCTCACTTCATTACTCCAATACTTGATCCAGTCATCAATGTAGTCACCACCCACCGCACTCGTCCTCCTATGGCTCCTCATGTCTCTCTTCCACCACCTATCACTTCTACAATTCCTACCACTACCTCTAAGGGTTATGACATCATATATCAACTTAAGAATACACCAACAAAAATCTCTCTTTATGGTTTATTGCGTAGTGCATCCAATTTTCGTCATACATTAGAGGTCGCCCTTCGTTCCATTGAATTTTAAAAGCAATAATTCACCTATTTCCTTTGCTCGCCTCATTCAATCACTCAAGAATTTACCACATGTTATATTTTTTAGTGATGAGGATATTCCTCCTATTGCTGACGATCCATTTGCACCTTGCTTATCACCTCTACTATTGGCACCATTTGTATTAAGTGTGTACTCATTAACAATGGCTCTGCTATAAATATATGTGCTCTATCCCTCCTAAGGAAAATTAGCATTACTGATAATTTAATATTAAATCCTCTCAAGTCATTCGCGGATATGATTCCACTACTTGCACGTGTATGGGCACTATACGCTTACCACTACAAGTTGGGCCTAAAATTGTTCCTATTGTATTCTTTGTTATTGATGCCACATTCCAATTCAATTGCTTACTTGTCAAACCCTATATTCATGCAATACATGTTGTTCCATCTATAATTCATCGATGCGTTAAATGTTTATAGGATGGTTATGAACATACTATTGCTGCAAACCCCGAGCCATTCAATTTTTGTCATATAGATCTTTTCACCACGATGCCTATCCCTCCATCACAACCTATTCCATATTGTAATACTGGTGCATATGATGTTGGGCAATCTAGTCTTCCTATTTCGTCTATTATTTCTGCATGCATTCCATCCATTCCTACTCAAACTATTGATATCTTATCACCCACTATGTCCACCCCTATGGCTACTACTTCTCCACCTATCATGGATACTCTCAATTCTTCATTTGGTTCCATCCCTACCAATATTCTTGATACCGCTATACAACAAGATGATGATATCACTGATGATTCCAATGATGAGGTTGATGTCATAGAGCTTAATGATGACACATTACACAACCTTATTTTACTCTTGTCAAAATCAATGAGTCCTACTTCCAGGATACTTTCATTGCTATTGGCCCTGCTGAATACTAATTCAAGAAACTTCCTCCTTCCACTAATGCCATGATACCTTTTCAAGGGATTGTACATACAATAGATATTCTCTCACTTATTGCATCTCCCCGAGTTCATTCTACTTTACGCCTGCATCTCTTCACATGCATTCTCTTCATTCGTAAGTCTTACGGGCCTCATATTCCATTTGAACCTACTTGCTCTGATATTTTTTACATGCATGATGGCTTGGCTTGGCTATGATTCACAATTTTTGATCTCCTTCCATCACCTCCCTCTCCTCACCTTTATCATAGATGTGTATTCATTACTGCTAATCATGGCCTTCACGTCTTCCTATTTAATAGCCATTCCTTTCACACACTCCTCATTCTTCTCCACTCACACTTGGGCATTCTTCGCTTGATTACATTGGTGGCACACTGGATCCCAATTATACTGACATCACATTTCCTATGCCTTTTGGTGGTATCTCTATTTGCAATGACTCATTGCTTGGCTACTCTCAAAATCTCACCTACTGACATGCACATGATTTTCCACAACCACCTTTTAGTGACGAAGAATATGCTATATACATGTATAATTTATGCCACAAATGCTCTTTATATGATCAACCTTACACTATTGCTTACCAAGTCTCTAATCCAGATCATATTGGTTATGACCCTGACACAAATGATATTCTAGATGAGTTTACTTGATTCTTCTCTACATCACACACTTGAGGGCATCGCGCTTTCTCCCCCCTCCTAACATCATTATTTGTCTATAGTATCTACTATCACACTATGTGCTTCATACTTAATGTTTCTCAATACACTTACACATTTTGACACACACTTTTGTCTTGTCATTACCCTATGATGCACGCTAGTTCTATGGTTCATACTCGACTGTTGAGGGTCTAAATATGAAATTAACCTCACCTTACTCACTCTTCATGCTTAGTGCTTCGTGATCTATCTCTCTAGCACACATTATCAGACCATTTCCCAATGATGCGCACTCTTTAGTTCCATGGTTCATACTTGACTGTTGAGGGTCTAAATCTGAAATTAACCTCACCTTACTCACTCTTCATGCTTAGTGCTTCATGATCTATCTCTTTAGCACACATTCTCAGACCATTTCCCAATGACACACTCTTATTCTATGGTTCATTCTTGATTGTTGAGTATGAACCTCGTCTCATACACATCCATTGGGGGGCATGCTGCTCCTACCATCTTCACATACTGCATACCATTCCATCACATCCACAACATTTGCATATCTTGGTTGCACTTACTCTTGTTTGCTTATACTCAAATGTACACTTTATTTCCCATGCTAGACGGATACTTAGTATGTAAATATATTTTCTATATACACATGCTTGTTCACTTGGTCTTTTGGATTGAATGCAAATATCCTACATGTCTTTACATGTTGCAATGATGTTTGGCATTGTACCTCTTACGAGTCCCATCGAGGCTCCTAGGGACATATACTTTCTCACACATTACAGGTGCTATCATTTCATCGTATATTAATTCTTATTGTTACTAGAACACTGATTTCCATTGATATATACATGTCTTGAAATATTTTTTATCTTTCTAACATGCTAATGAGTGCTTCATGTGCAACATTTGCCTTGCATGACTATATGCCACCACGGTTGTCTAACACATTTTATTTGCCATTATTTGTTATTATATGTCATTTTTTGCATGTTATGTCTTATGTCTTGTTTCATCATTATTTGTATGGTTTTGGCCATTGCGGTCTTGATTGTCTTGTGATATTGTGAGCAATGTCCCATGTTTGAAACCCAATTTTCATGTTCTATCTTGTATGCACACTTTCTTGATTACATTGTCTTCTATTGCATGTTTGTTACCTTTTCTACTAACACATGTTATTAGCCACTTTGTTTACATGTGCCTTGGTTTCTACCATGCACATCCGCTGCCCCCTGCAGGCATCCACTTCAGCACAACATCAGGTCCTCTCTTTTAGGCCGCACACTCTTATCGACATGGCATGCACCCCAAATGAGGGGGGAATACATTGGGTGAATAAATCACC
Organism: Taxus chinensis; assembly: GCA_019776745.2. Lineage (NCBI taxonomy): Eukaryota > Viridiplantae > Streptophyta > Pinopsida > Cupressales > Taxaceae > Taxus > Taxus chinensis. The sequence continues at coordinate 799,749,324 of CM034150.1, forward strand.
CCATACATCATCTCAGAGCTAGAACACATCACATAATCAACACATGTTATGGTTATAACACTGGCTTAAAATCAGACTTGGGTCAGACTTATAGCATAAACACCAGCGTCCAACACTAGGCAATAAGGTCTATGCGCTTGTGTCCTCCCCTGAGTGCTAATGTCTCAGGGGCATATACAATTATTCTATCAGATCAACACAGTTCACAAAAGCCTTCATAGTAGTTTTACAATATCAGGCACTTGCCTCAAAATATAGCATGCATGTAATCTCCAACAATCTATTTCAATCGAAACAAATAATACAATTGTAATTAATTCGATACAACATGAACAAATCAGGGACGTACCATCTACAATGGTGGTTATCGAGCATAGTCATGGATGGAGAGTAACACTAGACCTATCTCCCCAACACTTGCTTTTTGGTGTAAGATCACTGAAAAAACTTGCCATTGACATGAGGTCACCTAAAAAACATGCTTTTTTGCGTGAGATCTCCCAAAAAACTATCTCTACAGTACACGACAGATTTCAGGACACTTTTCTATCCTTTTTACATTATTTTACATCAGGTGCAACACTTTCCTTTACACACTTTTACATACTTTTACATAATTATGGCACATTTTTCTCTAATTTATCATATATATTATGGCTTTGACTACATTCTTTCTCTTATTTTGTAGGTTCATCCTTATAAGAAGCAGCAACATAGTACAATGCATATGCTTCATCCATACGGTCAATTTTCTTTCCTAGTATCCACACTGCACTTGTGCATCATTCCACACTTCACTTAACCACTCAATGTGCTATTTCGTCGCATGCTCTATAGGATCATAAGGTATGCATATTCTATATACTTTATGTTATCATGTACTCACTCAACAACATAAAGTGGGGGGAAAATGTAGACAACCGAAACCCACACACTTGGGTAGATTTCTAGGGTCCTCAACACATAATAGCATCATATGATTCCTAAGTAAGAAAACTAGTAATTGACGACTGTCTTTGACCTCTTTTATGTGTTTCTTTGTTTTCTATTTGGTCTTGCATGGCCTACAGTCTAGTCGGGATTTTTATGGATTTATCTTTTATGTCTCTAGACACCAGCGCCCAGCCATGACAACAACGCTCAGGCGCTCCTTTCCCCTTTGTGTGCCCTTGACCCTTTTCTAATTTACTTGCTCTTTTGGGCCTCTTTTATCTTTTGGGAATATTTTTCACTTATGGGTTGGTCTTCCAGGTTGAAATTACAAAATTCAAATAAGGGAATCACATAAATACATAGTTATGTGTTCAAAATGAAGGACACAAGCACTAAACATTACTACCATCACCTAATATTACATTCAAAAGGACACCTAAAGCACTCTAAAGCATCCATCTAGCATCCACTGAAGGGATAAGGGTTACATCAACTCTACATACACAACATAGGAAGGGAATGTTCATTTTATTCCATCCACACATTCTACTACATTTTTACATTTAGCTATAACTTGCTATCAAATGTAACTTGCACAAGGGCATCTTTGGGCTATGAATTCTACACACACTCACCAAAACTACATGGAGTCTGAAATTTAGTGTAGCGCTCGATCGTATGTTCACTCTCAGGGTGACCGTTGGGGTTAGTCCAACTCCCCATATTGCATCTTTCTTTTTAAGTTTGATGTAGTTTTTACGCTTGTGCAAGTGAAATTCTATTTTGAAGGTGACATGTACCTTTGGCATTCATTGTGTGACTATTAAGTGATTAATAGGAAACAAAAATGAAGATCTTATGACATAGTAAAAAACTATATTCTAATCACTTACACAGTCATAAGTACCTACAAGCGGTCTTCAGTGCCTTAGGCACCCCTGTCCTGTCGTAGGCGCCCATGTCCCACCTCATTCTTGCATTCCAAAAATTAATATTAAACATTTTACGATACTCTGCCCATATTTTTCAACACTTTTACCAGTCCATATCAGTTTTAGATCAAGCGTAAATCAGCTAAGTACTCTTTCCTTCTGCTTTTATTAGGGTTTAAAATATTACATCTTAGTTTGCTTCTGTCATTTTTATATATTTTGCATTTATACATCATTTTGGTTCAGTAGCGACTCTACAATATTTAGATTTAATTCAAATTAAATTAAATCAAATGCAACTCCTCTACTTCAATATTGGAAAATCCTTATGTCATGAATAAATGCACATCTTTTAAAACACAAAGCTTCTCGATTTCTAGTTCGCACCCCATTTGTTCCCGAAATGAGCTAATTGATCAACACAATCTTCATATGCTAAAATCATTAAATGCTCCAGTAGCCCTCTCAATTGCACAAGTTACCAGACGATGTGAATCTGGAGAAGATTATGACAATCAACTCAAACATAAAATACTTCTCTGCAAATAACAAAAAGTTACGCTTACAACTAATTTTTTTGGTTAAGTCTAGCTTTGTGGACGGTGTAATTGGAACAATCATTGACATTATCTTACAACAACTGCACCTTGCCACCAGAATTTCCATTGTTCATTATCATCGAAATTTGAAACATACATTGGACCTTGTTGGGTTATAAATAAACCTTTTCATGTTCTAGTTCCTCTGATTGCAAGAGGTTCACATAGCAACTACCGCTTCGAATGACACGGACTTTAACAATTCACAAATCACAAGGACTTATTTTACATAAAGCGACAATTGACATTGGAACCACAAAAAGATAGGGCCTTACTTTCACATTGAACTTGAGGGTTCCCTTCCTTGACCTTTGAATATCTCCTCCTTTCTCCTTCGACCGCTTCTCTAAAATGTCGCTCAGACCACACGTGACAATAAGAAAGGTTTTGAGAAGCCCGACTCATTTCTCATGTAAATTCTCCTTTTTTTAAAATTAAACTTCTTTTGATTTCTCAAACGTTTGAGTGTTTTTGGACATCTTGCAACACCCGATTGCAATTAATGGTTTTCACTTCCATATATCTTAGTGTTTATGTACAAATACAAATGTTAAAATGAAATTATCTAGGTCTTGACATCAATACAATATGTGTTGTGTATACCATATTCATTACACATTACATACCACATAATTGTTTTACTTTCAAATGACATTTCCTAACATTCCCTTTCACATTTTATGATTCCATCCACCCTTCTCCCCCATTGCCAAAATCTTCCTATACAAATTCCCCCTTCCCATCCCCTCCACCATTTCTCTTTCAGCATCCACTTTGCCTTACCTACGTGTGATTACTAACACACACACACACACACACACACACACACACACACACACACACACACACACACACACACACACACACACACACACACACACACACACACACGCACACACACGCACACGCACGCACACGCACGCACACGCACGCACACGCACGCACACGCACGCACACGCACGCACGCACGCACGCACGCGCACGCACGCGCACGCACGCACGCGCACACACACACACACACACACACACAACACACACACACACACACACACACACACACCACACACACACACACACACACACACACACACACACACACACACACACACCATGGTCATATATGTATACACATGTTTTTTTGGATACCAAATATATATGGTCATATGCGTGCAGGATGAACCATGCCCAAAAGAGGATTGAACCATGTGTGTAGGTAACAACCTCTTTAATTGTTGTATGTGTATAGGAATGAACCAGCAGGTAGCGGCATCTCTACTGGTCGTAACACCTTTGTCTTATTTTTATCTTTATCTTCTTTTTTTTAAGAACATTTTATTGGTGGGGGTAGGGCCTAATCCTTTCCCATCCTAAATTCTTTTAGGGTTTTCTTTATAAAAATAGATAACAATGGTGGGAGGGCCCTCCCATCTCAATACAATTATTTAATTTAATGTGTTTACATTACCCGGGATACATATAACAAAGTCATTTCTCCTTCCTTTTAATATTTTGAAAAAAAAAAATTATGTAAGCTCGTATGGGTATTAATGTCTTTTTTTTAATAAGTAGTGTGTGTGTGTGTGTGTGTGTATAAAAGGTAATTTGTAAAATCTTGTGTAAAGGTAATTTGTAAGTGTAAATATTTAATTCATATATTTATTTTTCTCTAATTTAAAAAAAAATTATTATATAATTATGCCAAAGGCATTTCCCCTAGTAGAAACTACCTCTCGTTCTGACACTTGCAACAAAGATCAAGGGCACATTTATTCAATCGTTCTGACACTTGCAACAAAGATCAAGGGCACATGTTATTTGGTCGTTCACATATGAGTTTAATATCTACTTTCCATGTGTCTAGGAAATTACATCCACCACATAAAATTTTAAAGGACTAGTTTCCAACTATTTTTATGATTCCTCCGCTTGATCTTTCTTCAGTGGAGAGGGAGGAAAGCATAACATAATGTACTCTGTCTAGGAATATGCCTCCGCTTGTCTTTCTTCAGTGTTAAGTCATATAAACTCCTCCACATCAATGCATTTGTCTTCGTCCGAGTCCAGTTGTTTTACAATCTCTCGTAACTCATCGTCCCCTACTATCTTCGCTAACATAATTTAAAGTAGTCTTGAGATCTTCCCACAAAATTTTAATTTAAAGTAGTCTTTGAGATCTTCCCATCAAAATTTTATTGTCTTTGTCAACATCCACGTGTTTGAAAATAGCACACAACTCCTCTCTCACCATGCCCTTGCAATATTCCTTTTTTTAAGAAAATAATTTTGGAGGCGAATAATTGAGGAAAAAAGACAAAAAAGCAACAACATACCAAGACAAAAAAGCAACAACATGGTGTATGCAAGGACATAAGGCATAAGCTAATTTGGGGGGCATTTTTAGCCACTGATTAACTTAATTAGTAATATGTGGATAGTTAATCTAATCTAGATCGACATGTAAATGCAGTAAACAAATATAGAAAACGTCATATGACCCAAAAAAGTAAAAAAAATGGAAATTCGAAACCCTAAAGTGCAAGAAGAGTTAGAATGAACTTGGTTAATTAGAGGAGCTTTATGGACTGTGTCATAGAAGTGACTGGAAAAAATAGAAAGCAAACAAAACCCTTCTACCTCCACTAAAATTGATAATTGAACGACTATGTAGAGACCCTAAAAGGATGGATCTAAGGTATCTAGTTGGACTAGAGTAACTAGAGAGGGACTGGGGTGCCTATGGGCGGTCTAGTCTACAGAATATAGGTGCCCTTGTCTGTGAAACTTACTTTGCACAAAGAAAGATATGGAACTGAATTTCGGAAGTCTGATAGGTGGTCTGAAACCCTTGTTGTGTGTCGCATCATATTAGTTTGTACTGCTCCATATGTTGTTGGTAATCCAAGATGTATAGAAGACCTCTAAAAATACTAAAAGAAGTATAAACTAAACCCTAAAAAAAGAAGAATGTAAATGAATGGGTTAGACTGACCTAAGCTACCACAACAGTGGGCTTACTAACTGAGTGATGCAATATATTTCAGACCCAAATGTAGTTCTTGTGTGTGTGCATCATTTGCCCTAAGGTTGTTCTTGTTCCAGTTTTTAAAGGACCAGTTTCCCAGTCGCACTTTGTGAAAGTAGCGAGCAATAACTATATGTAGAAAATGTAATAGAATGTGTGCATGGAATAAAAATATAATCCCTCCCCCTATGCTTGTTGCAATGAAGATGAACCAACTTTGTCCTATGTGATGGAGCTAAATGGATGCAAAACCCTAAAGTGCAAGGAGAGTTAGGATGAACTTGGCTAATTGATCTCCAAATAGATGCAACTCTAGGTGGATGATAGTAGTGACTAGTGCTTGGTCCCTCATTATGGTCTCATAACTTTATATTATATCGGGTTCTCTTGTTCTAATTTTGTAATTAACCTTGAAAAGGCTGACCACAAGAAATATGAAATGTCCCACACGGTTCTAGAAAGTGCCTAAAAAGTGGTGGGAAAGTGGAAAAGAGGATCAAGGTGCTCTAACTAGGACCAGGACACCTGTTGACACCCCATTACTAGCCCAAGCGCCCCAATAAAATGCAAATTCATAAAATGGAAGGACATAAATAAAATGGCCATGCATGTGTGAGAGGTTGGCATTAATGACAGAAAAAAAAAAGTAAAATGGCTAAAAGCCGGGGTTAATTAGTATTGTCTTCACTCAAAAACCATATGAATAGTAGTATGAGACTGGGACTAAATAATGACTAAGGTGCATTGATTTAGTGACTACAACCATGAGTTTAACAAGGCGGTTCAAAAGATCTTCTCGTGGGAGATTTGGACGCATGCGTTATCACATGAATCTAAAATCATTACGAATCTTTCTTGAGGAAGAATATCCCTAAAAAATGGTTTTTCATAATTATATCTAAATTTATGAAAACCTATTAACCAATTAAAGGAAAGGATTGTTGAGTAGATTGCGTATTGAAAATCTTAAATAGGGTGTTTCAAGTATACATTTATGCTCCATTTAGGCGTCTAAACCTCATGCTCGGTTTTCCTTGTTAACAAATCGATAACTATGAGCATAGTTACATAAGATTTCACATATCCTTTCCTCCTTCCTGGGAACTTTGTATAGATTCATGTAACTCTCAAAAAAGCTTGGTAATTGTCCAATTGACGACCTTGCAAAAAAATAGCCAAAGTATGATCAACAGATACTTTGTCTCGCATAACCATTTTTTGGACAAGCTCAAATATTGATGATCATCCATGCATCTTCTTCTTCCCTACAAATTTGAAATAAAAAATGAAACAGAGTCCTACAAAATTTTTACAAGAAGCAAAGCAATGTGGTTGGATTTTGTATCTTTTACCTTTTGGATTTTCCTCTATTTATCCCTTAAAGCACCAATCACACTCATGTAAATAATGCAAGTGATATTGAGATGATAAATTGGAGCACATATAGCAGATATTATTTAGATAGTGATGTAGACCCTAAGGTATAGTATGCATTCATTATGCCCCTTGACTCAATACTTTCCTTATCTCAGTCTCTAGTCCACCTAAGCCACTCATTTTTCTTGTATTCACATACCCTTCTTTAATCTTGGTTCTTGATATATGCCTTGCTATCCACTGGTCTTGGTCAATTTCTCTGTGTGTTCCATCCCTAACTATTCAACTAAAAAATTATTTAAATTACTAAAATTATAGCAACAATAATCTTACATAGGTGAAGCATTGTAGACTGGTATAATCAACTGGTCCTCCTAATGTTGATAATTAATTTAGAAGAGCTTCCTTTAAGGATCCTTCAGATCTTACCCTTTAAAACCAAGACCCTCCTACTTGATATTCTATAACTTCTTCATAAACCATGTGCACCCTCAAAGATACACACAAATCTACCACAATGATAATTTATTAAGAAATGGAAAACACTTATCCATCACAGTATTTTAACCAGTTAACCTTGATAATCATAGTCCTTAATGTCAAATAAGATTCTTATAGGCCCTTCATACCTACCTAGACTAATACAAGGATAGGTTCTTCTCTACCAAACTCATAGATGGTATGTGAATCCCTTGAATGGAAGCCAAAATATAAGATCGACCTCATACCTGTGGCAGGGCCATTTTGATGCACTCTTCAGAACCTTCATATCCCAAATGAGGCTTCAACACATGTGCCACTCAGAATCCTTTGAATCATCCAAGCAGCTTTAAAAACCAGGTTGGGGAATGTTAGGATCCTCCTCACCACCCCACTAATACTCCTTTATATTATAGTTATAAGGATTCTGGTAGGTGCTTCCCACTCTCATGGAAAGGCTTGTGACCTCCTTGTCAAAAAAGCCTGTACCCAACTTCAGAGGTGATCCTGTCACGACTGGTGACCCATGATTACTCATAGGACACTCTCATAGTGATTATAAGGACATTAGAAAATCGAGCCCTTGATTTCTTCTTTGTCCAACTTCCCTTGATTAATCCCTCGTGCATATGAGTAAATCCTCCAACCTATAGAAATATCTGACACTCTAATAACTCAAAACTAGCATGGTCTTATTACATTGATGTCCTATGAAAAATATCATGGCATTATAGAGATTTCGACATGACCCGATAACCTCATAGTTTCCCAATAGGTTAAATAGCTTGTCTAAGGTCTTTCTATAGAGCTTTAATGAATACCCATAAGATGATCCTCACCTTATTAGAAACTCCCTAAATCCTTTGATAATCCATATTTGAACAATACCTCCCAAGACTCACCCATGGTGGAGTCCACTCCCACAGTTGAGACGCCTCTCACATTATCGAAGGTAGTACTCAAGTCTATGTTGGCATTCACTGTTATTAACTACGCTTATTTCAATAAGATAGCTTAAGCTCAACCACAAAACCACCATTATGATTCTTGATATTTCATACTATTGTACTAGTACATATGGTACTACTACAGGAAGTCTATTCTAAACCTCATTGGAACTTTTTAGATGTCAGATAAACTCCCTTACATGTAAGATACACATTTAAATGGACACTCATGTGTACTTTGGATTCACATCAAAAGTTCCTTACTTCAATAAACTAACAGTTCTTTAAGGATCCTACTTAAATGAGGATCCCAAGGCTCATATCATATCCCCCAAGTCCATATACTGTTTCAATCCTATATAATGAGATTACATGGTCAAAAAACACACTTACAGAACTCCATGTTTGGGTTTCCTTAACCCTGGAGTCAATGTCAGAGAAATAGTTACAAAGTGCCTCAAATATGGTGAGGTCCTTAAATTCATGTCCACATAACTGACCAACCCCTAATCATTATTGTTATCAAGTCACATGAGGGGTTATATAACATATTTAAGGTCCTCAGTGACAACATGAAGCTATTAGGACCAATAACTTACCTCAATAAAAGCCCTTATAAGGAATCTCAGATACTGCTATCAAGATGACCTTAAACCTAATGTTCTAAGACACACTTGTGGCTCTGACAAAACAAAACAAGAAAGCCAACATAGGCATACAAGGAAGGTTCACCTATTCAAATAGATCAATTGGACCTAAAACTCCGTCTATAACAAGCTCATGGTGCTAGATCTTCTTGAACTCTCATCATAACCTCTTATTGAATCCGACCAGCTAGGATGCATCACATGCACATAGTCACATTGTTCAGGTACCAAAATATTAAGTTCATCCATAACCCTAGATTGCTACACCCTGCATCAACCTATTGATTGTATTAGAAGTATTCTCATTAGTATTTGCTTGCAAGCTTGGTGGCTCTACCATATCATTTATAATTGTATCCGATATTTATATACGGTCCACCTTGGTGATGGCCATAGCATATGAATAGTATACTCCTGGGGGATTGTAGGTAGTAATTCATTCTTCATTTGAGCTATATTTTGATCAAGCTCTTCCATCCATATGGTTTGGAGGTTGCCCCCTTGAATTGGTGATTAGCTATTATAGGATTGCATATTGAGATCCATTTCACCTTATGACTAATATCGTGCACTTATTTGGTGTTATAATTATGCTGTCTCCTCAGGTCTGAATTATACTAGTACCTTATCATTAAAACAGTGGTATCAGAGCTGTGATCTGGGCCAAAATTAGGGTAAAAACCCATGTAATCTTCATGTTTCCTCAATATAGCTTCTCGAACTCAGAATGAAGTGGTGGGAGATCCATGTTTATCCCTAGTAGTTGTGAAACATTTCAAGTAAGGTTCCCTGCAACAATTTTAGACTGTCTTCCTAAATGTTCCATTTGCTGCACAAGTTATTACAAATTTAGGGTTTACTTCATAAAATCACTCCCTAGGGTGTCAATTATCTTATTAGTTGGTTCAATTATTCTTTTTCAGAAATATCTTAAAAAAAGCTAGTATTAGTATCTTTTCTACATTTTTTTCCTCATTCATGCTACCCTTGCTTCATATCGAAACCACATAAACCCTATTCTTTTCCATATCATGGCTAGGGCCACTCCACTATACCTTGCAAAAAAGAATCTTAGGTTCTTGCTGGGTAAAACCCTTAGATAAAGATGGGATAGTGATTGATAGAGATCTTGCTCAGAAGGGGTACTTTGTACAGATTTCAATCCTCACTAGGGTGTTACCTCAAGCTTTGTATTCATAAGGTGACTCATCGACTTGATGTATCGCTACCCTTATAAAATGTACAATCTCACATCATCATGGCCTTCTAAAGGAGACATAGCCCAGAACTCAATCATTAGTTGGATGATTATCATGCAACATGTAATAGGGTATAACCGCAATGAGCCCAAATCTAGGCCCATATCAACCAAGGAGGATCTTTAGTTCAAAATCACTGGAAAAAATAACCATGTCTTGATCACTTCTTCCTTAAGCTCATCCATGAGTTCCCTTTGATGAATCCAACTTATTTGCAACCAAAGAACATGATGCCGAAAGTGGATATGCACAAATTTGATGGTAAATATACCTTGAATTAGATAAATCAAATGGAGAAATTATTTGAGCTACATCAAACAACATCAGGAAAAAAGGTGAAATTGGCATCCCTATATCTTGAAATAGACCAATTCGTTTGGTATCGATGGTTATGTTCTCAAAGGTAGAAGAATGGTCTCGGTGTCACTTGGACAGTTTTTACCAAGGAGTTACAATTGCACTATAGTTCTAGTGTTTCAAAGAACTAATTTAGTCAGTCAGAAAAGTTATGAAAAATAGGATCAGTCAAATATTATGTGCATCAATTCCAAAACCTATCCTTAAGTGTGGAGAATATTACCAAGATTAGAATCTGAATGACCTATTTCTTGGGGGTCTTAAGGACCACATTGAGCATCAAGTATGTATGTTTAATCCACTTAAGCTTTCTGATCTCTATTATTATGGCATGTCGAGAAGAGGAAAAAAGTTATGTGTAGCAGGATGATCATCTTTCATTAACACTAAAGATCATAGTATCTCTTCCCCTTCATTTTCTAGGCAAATTAGACTGACTCCTCAAAAAATGGAAGAAAAGAGAGCAAAAAGGATTATGTTTTAACTGTGATAACAAATATGGACTGAGACACAAATGTGCTGAGAAGAAGTTATTCTATATTGACGGAGGTAATGAGGATGATGAGGACACTGAAATTATAGGAGAGGCTGAGGAACTAGTAGAAGATGAAGTAGAGGATCACCAAACTATAACTTCTTACCATGCATTATCAGGTATTAGTACTCCTCAAACACTCAAGGTTATTGGCTATCTCAAAAATAGAAGGTGACAATTTTTATTGACTCAAGGAGTACTCATAACTTCATAAATAGCAAGTTAGTTGCCTGCCTCAATTGTTTTATCTACCCAGCTCCAGAAATACAAGTTATGATTACGGATGGTGGGACAGTCAAGTGCATAGGAAAGTGCCATAATGTCAAGATAAATCTATGAGAGGACTACATGTTAGACTCACCTATGTTTGCTATTTCTATGGAAGGGGACATATATTGTGTTGGGTTTCCAATTGCTCACAACCTTAGGTACTATAGAGATGAATTTCCAAAGAATTGTTCATGTGATTTCATTCACATGGAAGGACAATACAATTGAATGGGATGGTAGCTAATTTTCCACAGATTATTAGCTCTCATCAGATGTAGAAGGTTCTCAGAAAAGGAGTAGATGGATTTATAGCAAAGTTATTTTCCATAGAAGTACAAAATACAGAGTCTTCAATGCCACCTGATCTTCAGAAGATTGTTGATTCTCACTCATCTGTTTTTGATGCAATTCCAAAGGGACTACCACCAGTTAGGGATCATGATCATGATCATGCCATTCATTTGATTCTAGGGATCCAAACACCTAACATCAGACCATACAGATACCCATATTCCCAGAAAAGTGAGATCGAGAAAATGGTTCAGGAAATGTTGAAGGCAGGTATCATCAGGCCTAGCCAGAGTGCATATTCTTCACCAGTGGTCATGGTACATAAGAAGGATGAAACATGGAGGATGTGTCTAGATTATTAAGAAATCAACAAGTACACCATCAAATATAAGTTTCCTATTCTAGTAATTGATGATTTACTTGATGAATTACATGGTGCTATTTATTTCACAAAATTAGATCTTCATTCGAGGTACCATCAAATTAGAATAAAAGAGGAAGATGTTCATAAAATGGATCTTTCAGGACTCATGAGGGCCATTATGAGTTTTTGGTAATTCCTTTTGGTCTTACAAATGCACCTTTAACCTTTCAAAGCTTGATGACCACTATTTTTAGGAACATTTTAAAGGAAATTTGTATTAGTTTTCTTTAATGACATATTGATTTATAGTAAGACATGGGAAGAACACTTACAACATGTAAATAAAGTGTTGGAAGTTTTGGAGAAACATACTCTCTATGAAAATCCATCCAAATGTTATTTTGGTGTACAAGAGGTAGAGTACTTGGGTCACATTGTATCCCATGAAGGTGTCAAAGTTGATCCTCAAAAGATCAAAGCTATGGTGGAATGGCCAAGGCCCAAAACTCTCAAAAATATTTGTGGGTTCCTAGGACTAACAGGATACTACAAAAGATTTGTGTGGGGATATGGTAGAATAGAAACCCCACTCACTACATTGCTAAAGAAGGATGCCTTCCATTGGACAGACGTAGCCACTAAATCCTTTGAGCTAGTTGAAGGAAGCCTTGTGCAGCACCCCAATTTTGGCTACTCCTAACTTCTCAAAAACCTTCATTGTTGAATGTGATGCTTCAGGATCAGGATTGGGAGCAGTTCTAATGCAAGAAGGAAGACCAATTGCATTTGAGAGTCACCAATTCAAACGAAAAGATCTGCTCAAACCTGTCTATGAGAAAGAAATGATGGCTATTCTTCATGCGGTCAAGTAATGGAGGCCCTATCTCATGGGTAGACACTTGAAGGTAAAAAATGATCATGATAGTCTTAAATAATTTTTGGAGCAAAGGTTATCATTTGAGGAACAACAAAAGTGGGTGAACCAAAATGTTTGGGATTATGATTTTGAAATCATATACAAAAAGGGTAAAGAAAATGTAGTAGCTGATGCGTTGTCCTGAAGGGATACATCCGCAGATGCCTTACTATGTGGAATGTCCATGTTGATGGCTGATTGGGTGGATGAAGCAAGATTGGAATAGGATCAAGAAAAGGATACACAATCTCTAATACAAAATATCAAGCAAGGATCTATGACATCTAACAAATTCGAGTGGAAAGGTAATGACCTATGGTATAAGGACAAGTTATACTTGAGTAAAGATTCTGAGTTGAAGCATAAGATTCTTGCAGAGCTACATGCCTCACCTGTTGGAGGACACTCTGGGTTTTTGAAGACATATCATAGAATAAAAAGAGAATTATTTTGGGAAGGACTCAAGGGGGATGTACAAAATTTTGTATTAGAGTGTTTAGTGCGCCAACAGACAAAGGAGAAACAATTAGACACCAAGTCTGCGTTGCAACCCTTACCAATTCTTAGCCAAAGATTGGGACTTGAGGTCTCCATGGATTTCATCACCAGATTTCCTTGCATTCATAGGGTAAAAATGTTATTTTCGTGATTGTAGATAGGCTCAAAAATATGCCCATTTTTGTGCCCTATCACATCTGCATTTACAGCTAGTACAGTCACAGCTAGTTTTTTTGGAGTATACAGTTCAAAGGATACATGGAACCCCAAAGATAATTGTAAGTGATCGTGATCCTATTTTCACTAAGTAATTTTTGGGACTGGAATTATTTTCATGTTTAAGGTACTCAGCTAGCTCATATTTCATCTTATCATCCTCAAACTGATGGGAAAATTACAAAGTGGTCAACAAATCCCTACTCAGAGGGGTATCTACATTGTTTTGTATCAGATAAGCAGGAAAGGTGGATTAAATGGCTACCACTTGCAGACATCAGGTCTGTTACAACCCTTACCAATTCCTAGCCATATATGGGAGGATGTCTCCATTGATGACCATCATTGGATTAGCATTATATGGTTACCAGGGTCCAAGAATCTGTCTATTTCCTCCTTAAGGGTGTAAACTAAGGATCAGGAGATGTTGAGGATGCACATTTTTGTGCCCTATCACATCCATTTACAGCTAGTACAGGTCGCAACTAGTTTTTTTGGAGATATTTAGCATTAGGCATAAAATAGGAACCCCAAAGATAATTGTAAGTAGATCAACATCCTATAGTGACAAGTACATTTTTGGACGGAATTATTTTCATGTTTGGTGTACTTAGCTAGCTCAAGTTCATACGTATCCAGCCTTAAAAATAGATGGGAAAATGGAAGTGGTCAACAGAATTCTTAGAGGAGTAACAACGTTTTTTTGTATAAGATAAGCAGGAAAGGTGGCCCTTATCATGGCTACCACTTGCAGAATGGTTGGCAGTGTTGCATCTTTTCATAAACTCTTCTCAAATGACCTCCATCTTTAAACATTATATGGTTACCATCCAGTATTCTATCACTTCCTCTTTGAGGGTGAAGACTAAGGTTAGAGATGTTGAGACAGACACATTCAACATGAAGCCCAGAAAGAGTATTGGCTAGAACTTGAAGGAGGATTTAGGATTGACACAAAATAGGATTTGAGCCAGAGAAGATTCTATAAACACGTACATAGAGAAAGAGAATTTTGAAATTGGTGACATTAAGGAATATCTTTGTCAAGTGGTCTCCATCCTGAGCATAGAAGATGTAACCTAGGAAGATGAACATTTTCTGCAGGAACATCTAGGATTGTTTCTAAATATTAAGAACAATTATCAAGGTTTGAAGGAAAATTGGCAGTGTGTCTTATAAAATAGAGTTAACCTCCATGCTTCATGTATTAGGATATGAGTAGTCAACTTGTTTCCTTACCTGATATCATTTTATTGGACACAAATTTGATACTTTCTCAATGAGTTACCAGGTCAGTCTGGGTGATGGCCATAAGGATATGAATCAGTATATAGCTAGAGGGGAGTGTAGGTAAACAGTTCATACTATCAGGCTGAGAACCAGAGACATTTGAGGAATTATAATATCAAGTTTGGAAGAATCTGCCCCTTGAAGATGGCGAAGCTAGGAGGATGAAGGTTTTCTATATTGAGATCCAAGATTATTCTGAACGTTGAGGATGTTATGTTGGTGTTCTAAAGGGGAAGGGCATGCTACGATCATAACCTATTTCTTGTATTATAGGATATGAGTAGCTGACTTGTGGCTTACCATATCATTTTATCTATATCATTTATAATTGAGTCATGATTAGTAGGTGAGCCTTAGTGATTGCCATTAGTAAAGAATGAATAATGATATACTAGTGCATCTATGTAGGCTTCCATTGAGTTCATCAATCTTCTGAGCATTTAAGGAATATTATTGGCTATGGTTTGAAGCATTTGCCCCCTTGAAGTGGCGATGCTAGTTCCCAATGTATGTTATAGGTTCTCAAAGATCTAGTATAATCTGAAACTTTATCTTACTTGGTGTTCCCACCATTGCTCTTCTCAATCTGATGATTCCTACAAGTAACTACCCATGTACAATAAAGGCATACTGTGTCACTATCAAGAGGAATGAGGATAACACTAGCCATTACCAAAGTATACAGAAACAATCAGTCTTCAAAGAAGAGTGTCTATTAATAACCTGAAGTGGGTTCGTCTAAGGAGAAAATATCTATGGATTCATCTAGAGGAAATCAAACTTAGAGGGTTGATTCTCAGATTGAGGTGCATTTGTTAGTTGGTCAGTGATAACTTGGCCCTTCAAGGAATTTTGATCAAAGTGAATGCAAGGTAGAAGGTATCTATAAGATATTCAGAAATCAATATAGGTTACAGACATTGATGTCCTGATCACCCTAGTTAAAGGCGTACATATAGTGTAAGGGGTTAGTGATTGGTAGATCAATCGAAGGTTTAATATGGTGTTGATCCTTTTCTAATGGTGGACGTCTGAGTGGTGACGAAAACAAAGGCTAAGCAGAGTTTTTCGGTGTGGGTGTACTCTCAGTTTACCAGTCTATAAGGGTAATGACTTATGTAATTAAACCACTTGCTCTCTATTTTTCTCTACCATCAATGAGCTTGCCTGGATCCTAATGAATGCTACTAGTGGTGGAAATATAGGGAGGTAATCAATTTGTTGGTCATCCTAAGGAGGAATTGATCACTGGTGGTTGAAGAAGCTTATTCTCTTAAGACTTAAAGGCTTTATGGCATTCATCATCTTATTTGAATGAAATGTTCTTCTTGATGAAGGATGATAAACTGGTTTACAATGATCAGAAATTATGCGAGATAAAATGACGAATTTTTTGGCAACTGCACCTTTCTAAGCTTCGAAGTCTGGTGGATCTTAGCAGGTAGAGGCATTTCTAGAGTAGGCTTTACATTGTAGTAGGATCCACTTCTATGCCATGCAAAAAAAAGATGAAACCAAGGATTTTTCATGAAAATATTGGAAAGATGCACTTCTTATGGTTGTAAAAGACAAATAATACTGAATGAGACGGTCAAAGATGACCATTAAGGGGATGGTGAAGTGAACATTCGGCTTGATGTTTGGATTATGGCAAGAAGATCATCTGGAATGGATTAATCCATTCCAATATGCGATGCATGATTTTACTCGGAAGATATAAGTCATGTTGTATTCTTGCTGATTATCTTAGCACTAAATGTTTTTAAAGCCAAAAGGCATGACTCAATAGCATAAGGTCCCCCATCCGAGTGATGAAGGCAATTTTGTAAGGATAACAAGGAGCAAGTGTGTCTATTTGAACTATAACCTGAGAATCACTATTTCCATGATTGTGTCAATGTGTATTTTATGGCTGACAGTGAGATCAACTTATTTGGTTACGTATCCTGGTAGGGGATGTTTCTTCATCATTGAGATGGACAAGCTATGTTGAGGTAACAGATGTTCATGCAGTTAATGCGGAGTCTACATGTTTTCTTATTATAGGAATAATGTTAGAACTCTCACTTAGGGATAGTCAATGGGTAGGATGAAAGAAACTGAGAGAAGGCGCTAAAGTTCTCCTACTTGACCAGATTCTTCCCTGCAAGGAAGCATTTTCCGTATCATTTGTTTGATGGGTTTGGCATTAGGGGTGGTTACGATATTGTGGACCACAATTTTTGGGTCAATATCGGGTATATCGGCATAAGACCAGGAAAAATAATTACTATGGTCTTGAAGGTTAGAATTAAAAGCTGTACATAGTTTCCAACATTTTAATAATGGTATTTAACCCATCTTGAAGTGGAGGGGCCTAGTCCTGCATGAGCATTGATGATGTTGCCATGTTGATCGTTGATTCCTCTTAAAATGGTTTGTGTCTCAGAGGGTAACGAATGATGAATATAAGAGTCTTCTGGCACCCATTGTGGGTGCATATTGTTTTGTCCTACACCCTTGTAGTTGGCATTGAATGATGTTAATAGAAGGTGTATCATCATCGATCATGTCAGGTTATAGGAAGGAGATAGAAGAGGGATCCTTGCATTTGCATTGATATCTCAGAGGTCCCAGGGAAATTGTGTTTACAATTCTTTTTTAGGAGGAATAGATACAGGATCTATGGACTCCATGGGTGAAGATGGTGATGTGGGGGAATGAGGTGGAGAAGCTTCGTCTGTACTCTGGGGCACATTTGTTACCTGGTGATGTTTCGTTGCGCATAACGGTTTTTACTTGGACCTAATGTCCATTATCATTTACCCTTACATGTATCCTTGCTCGGGGCATCATTTTAACCCTTGTCGTCAATCATGAACATGTGGATCTCTTCAGCTTGATAACAAAACATTTGTACAATTGTCTTGACTATTGTTGGATTGGATATGTGCGTTCGTACTTATTTTCCTTGTTAAATGAGTTTGTTTCCTTCTCGTATTACATGTCATTGTTGTATGTTGCGTGGAGTTGGTATTTTTCAGTAATGGACAATTGTTCGTAGTATGACTTTTCATGTCATTCTACCTTTGTTGTATGCTTATATTTTTCATAAGGACCGGTGACGTAGATCTTATGGCAATATGATGACATCAAAATTGTTCCAATACACAGTGGCTAGAGGCTAAGCTCTTCTCTCCCCTCCATATTTCTTTTGCATCACTTTCCTCTCACCCCTAATCTTCCATCTTACCGGAGCATCCTTCCCCTTTCCATTCTTCTATTTATCTCTCACCCTTTTCGATCGTCGATCGTCTTCCTTCATCACCCTATCAACACTCGAGGGGACATCTCTCCTTCCTACTAACTTTTTTTCTATCCATTCAAAATTTCTTCCGTCTTCTATCTTTGAAGTGGCATCACTTACGCCACCCCAAAGAGGGGAAAATGTAGACACCCATAATTACACCTGAGCAATTTAAATACATAAATTGCACTAATTATCCCCCTTCTTGCAAATTGGAGATATATCGATAATAAGTGCTCATTTTCCCTCATATCATCATTAATTCATTACACTAAGCTAATTAATTAAGTCGCCTATCCAAAAAATACCCTAATTAACGACCTTTCGTTAATAAATCACCCCTTCTACCTAGAATAATTAATTATTACTGATTAATTATCTTTCCCTTCCATTTAACCAATAAATCAATATTTAATTGATTTAATCCCCTTCTAATAGCCTAAATCGTACTAATATTTCTGTAATTAGCTTCTATAAGCTTACATCTACCTATTAGTTAATCACCTTTGATTAATTAAAACACCCCCCAACTCCCATGACTTGCTAAGCATAAATTGAACCATTCTAAAGTAAGGTTACCTTTTATAAAGCAACCTTATCCATTCCTAATCATGTTTTACCTTTATCCCAAATGCAAAGGGATGAAGTGTTTCCTTTATCCATTGGGATATATAAGGAGCCCTCCTTCTACCTTTATACCTACACCTAAACTCCTTGAGAAAGCAAATGTAAAGCATATAGCAAATTAGACTAAGAGCTTGCCTTTTGTTTTCTTGAGAGTTCATCATCTTGAAGAGTTAAGCCTCTTTCCTAAGTGCTTAGGTCATATGGGAGGTGTCAAAAGGGTCTTGTAGCCCAACTTTGACAAGCCCTCATTCCTAGGTTCTTGGAACACTAAGAACAACCATTTTTGATAGCCATGGAGCCTACCTAGGTTCATTTCATTTATTTGTTGTTAGAGAATAGAGGATTTTAGATGTTTTAACATTGTTAGTTTCAAAGTTTTATTGATTAATGTTTAGCATCTAACCCTTGTTTAATTATTATCATGGTGGTGCTAAGTAGTTTGTTTAACTCTTACTAATTAAGGCTCTTTAGGTGTTAGTCTTTTACTCATATTAGCATTGGTTTAAAAACAACACATGCACACAATAACTCTTATCAAATGACCCCATTTTTAGCATTATATGGTTACCATCCACCTTCTATCACTTCCTCCTTGAGGGAGCAAACTAAGGTTAGAGATGTTGAGGAACACATTCAACATCAACAACAGGTTTTGGCTAGTTTTAAGGAGAATTTAGCATTAACACAAAACAGGATGAAACAACAAGCAGATAAACACCGTAGTGAACGAAATTTTGAAATTGGTGACTGGGTTTTTGTACAAACAAATGTCTCTAAAGTAACAAAAAAAGGACAAAAAACTTGCTCCTGAATATTATGGCCCTTATCAGGTTCTACAGAAAATTGGCAGCGTTGCTTATAAACTAGAGTTGCCTCCATCTTCACACATACACCTAGTATTCCATGTTTCATGCCTGAAGAAGGTTATTGGACAGGAATTTGAAGCCAAGATAGAGTTACCAGAACTTGACGAGGAAGGAAGAATCATTTTAGAGATAGAGAAGGTTCTGCAAACACGTACTAAGAGGCTGAGAACCAGAGACATTAAGGAATATCTGATCAAGTGGAAGAATTTGAGCATAGAAGATGCAACCTGGGAGGATAAAGGTTTTTTGCAGCAACATCAAGGATTATTCAACGTTGAGGACAACGTCTGTTTGAAGGGGAAGGGCATGTTACACCCTTAACCTATTGCTCTTATTAGGATATGAGTAGCCGATTTGTGGCTTACCATATCGTTTTATTATATCATTTATACTTTCTCATGCTTAATAGGTCGGCCTTGGTGATGACCATAACATATGAATAGTATATATAGAGGATTGTAGGTAGTAGTTCATTATCATTTGAGCATTTGAGTCTTATTATATGGTTTGGAGGTTGCCCCCTCGAAGTGGCAAAGCTATTATAATTGCTTATTGAGATCATTATTCTAAAATATTGTGTTATTTGGTGTTCTATTGTTGCTCATAATCTGAATTATACTAGTAATTTCATCACAACATAGCTCCAAACAAATTTGGGTATTGTATTGAGAGATTGGTGGCTTGTAATAAAATCTAAGAAAGTGATTCTTGGTGGACGTAGCCCAAATTGGGTGAACCACGTTAAATAATGTCTCCTTGTGTTGTTCTTTTATTATTCTGCACTTTTATTTCAGATCTGTAATATTTTCTGCATATTAGTTTCTACTGTTGCGATTATGTGAGGGATTATTCCACATATTTTATCCCTTATTTCCTAACAATAGTTATAATGATGATGGTGGAGATTTCCTATATCTGGAAAGGATTTGATTTTCAAAAACATTGTACACTATGTCCTATCACGATTGTGACCGAGGATTGTCATAAAATTCTCCTTCAAGCCGAGATGAATTGAGCTAATTTCTTTTGCAACTCCTTTATGAACATGCCATGAGTAAATCCTCCAAATTTTAGGAATTTTGACTAGGTAAAACTCGAGATAGATGGTCTTATTGCATCGATGCCCTAGTTTTAGGGTTTTTTTACTGTGATGACTCAAGAAGGAATTTTAAAGGTTTTATAGCTTATCTTCGACCTCTCTTCCAACCATAAGGATTAGGTAAGATGACATCACCTTACAGAAACTCCCTAAACCTTTGATCCACTTTGAGCAATACCCCAAACCTCTCTGCAACTCGAGATCCTCTGTGAATTATATTGAACTTTGTATTAGCATTCACTGTATTAACTAGGCTTTTCACTAACTCTTCGTTCAACCACACAAGGAGATTATGACAATCATAAAATCATAGAAAAGTTTGTTTTCAAAACTTCTTCTCTTGGATATGAATCTTGGATTATACATGCAATAATATAGTCTGTTACAGGATGTCTTGCACCATAATATCAATGTAAAGCAATCAAAGAATACATATTTAAATGCACTAACCTCCTGAAAATCAATCCTTACTAATAAAGAAACTCTTCTTTCAATTACTTAGATGGAATTCAAGCATCATTCTAAGTACATATATTGTTTCAATCCTACAATGAGACTGTTGGCTAACAAAACACTTTTGGAGCTCCAAACTTGATTTCCTTGATTGATCAATGTCAAGAAATAGTTACAAAGTGCCTCAAATATCTTCTTTCTCAAATTCTTCCACATAACTGACCACCATGATTTTATGACCAAGTCATATGAGGGGCTACATAACAAGAAGGGATTAAGTGACAACTTGAAGCTAATATGACCAATCTTACATCAATAAAAGCCCTCAAAAACACACCTAATGCCAAATATGGCCTAAAAATATGTTTAAGACACACTAGGACCACAATACAAGACAAAAAAGCCAAAATTGGGATAAAGGAGGTTCACAAACTCAAATAGATCAATTGGAGGGAAACTCTGCTATTTGAAATTTAAACTTCCTGAACCCATCAAACCAAAATTGAATGATATCTAGGACTCCTAAAGGACCTTTACAAGCCAAAATTGATAATACTAACCCTAGACTAGCCCCTGGAGTGATGCTCTTGCATCTGATAGGAACAAACTAAGTTATGGAGTATGTGTGGGACATGTAGGGATTTATTTCCCACCTTTTTATTTCCATATTTCCATTAATGTCTTTCCCTTATCTAACAAATTAAACACCACCCAATTGAAACCCTTGACGATGACAATAAAATATAACAAAGACAAATTTATGGTATTCCTTGTGTTGCCCTTGTTAGACACGCCCTGACACATACCAACAAATATTTATCAAATCTTGTCCACCACATCTTTCACAAATGTTAACCATCATCTCTTTGTTATGTGTTGGGAATGAGCATAGGGCTTAAACTTTCCATTCAACGTTATTTTCCATTGTTGTTTTTCTTTATCATGTTCAATCCACCAATATTTACTTCCTACTTTTTTATTTCCAAGTTTCATGTCCTCGTCAAGTATCTAAAAAAATTAATGTTGTCTTATCAATAACCTAAAATTTTCAAGCTCAATCAACATATATTTTCGACCTCT
Source organism: Taxus chinensis (assembly GCA_019776745.2). Lineage (NCBI taxonomy): Eukaryota > Viridiplantae > Streptophyta > Pinopsida > Cupressales > Taxaceae > Taxus > Taxus chinensis. The sequence continues at coordinate 799,771,668 of CM034150.1, forward strand.
CACTCATATGAATAGTTAATTTATGGGCTCAATTATTGATGAATGTTTGTGTATCACTTGTTTCATACAATCATTCAAGCTCACAAATACACAGGGAGGCTACAAGGTGTTACAAGAAACGATAATTGTGTCTAGGTTTTGAACCTAAAACCTACTGTAATTCCCTAATTTTTAATTTGGATCCTTTAAGCTCACGTGAAAAGTCTGAGTAAGATCATAACTATAAATTTGACCATATATATGAGATATTTTTTGGGGAGGAATGATATGATCCATGGAACAGGTGTGGGGCATGTAGGTGATTAATATCCACTATCTAATCAAAATCCTCAATGACCAACAACAATATATATAAATAACCTATCTTTTTTTTGGTTAGTGATAATTGAATGAAAATGATATTAAGGTTGTTGATGACGAAAACTATGCATGCAACCACTAGTTTGAGATGTTACATCCACTCCATATCTTCTTGTATTTGACGTTTCCCGTGATACAAGCATTTAAATTCCCCTTACATTTATGTGTATTATAACTACCCAAAAAATTCAAGAGCTGAACTTGCAAACAATTTTTCACTTCGACAATGCTTTCCTACCACTCCTTATGTTCACAAATATCTCCACAAACAATTTCCTCATTATATTAAACAGCACATATTTCCACCTTCAATTGATTGATATAATTTTCACGTGGTTATTGGAGGGTTAAGTTTTTCATTGTTACCTCATTCCACTTTCTCCACCTTTGCACTTCTCCACTTTTGTAGTCGCAAAGTCATGCACTTTAGATATTATTTAATTTGGCCATCTTGTTTTATTTTATTTCTTCATTCTCAAACATCTTACATCCATATGCCCAGTCATGTTTCAAGTCATCTTCCATTATTTTAGCCTCAACTGGGGTGCCCAGATCTAGTACTGGAGCACCCGTGGGTGCCCTAGTCCCACCATGGGGCACTCAATCCTTTTCACACTTTCCCGACCACTTTTTGGCTCTTTCTAGCCATTTGAGAGGTCTTTATATTTTTGGTGGTCGGAGCATTTTAGGGTTAATTACGAAATTAGATCAAGAGAACCCTATAAATATAAAGTTATGAGACCATAATGAGGGACCTAGCACTAGTCACTACTATCATCCATCTAGAGTTGCATCCATTTATTGCATTGGAGATCATTTGCATCCACATAGCTCCATCACAAGGCACAAGGCTAGGTTCATTTGCATCACACAACTTCATAGGGGGAGGGATTCTATTTTATTCCATGCACACATTCTATTACATTTTCTACATTTAGTTATTTCTCACTACTTCACAAAGTGTGACTAGCATAAGAGCACCTAGGGCACATTATGCACACACTCACCAAGAACTACATTTGGGTCTGAAATGTAGTGCAACGCTCAGTTAGTAAGTCCACTATTGTGGCAGCTGAGGTCAGTCCAACCCATTCATTTGCATTCTTATTTTTTTTAGGGATTTTGATACTCTTTTTGGTCTTTTGTAGGTCTTCTATTCATCTTGGATTATTGAAGTGAACATCTGGTGCAGAGCAAAATTCTAATGTGACACACAATGAGGGTTTTAGACCACCTGTCAAACCTGTGAAGATCAGTTCTAGATCTTTTGCACATACCTAGGGCACCCATTTATAGACCAGAGCACCCATAGGCACCCCAGTCCCTCTCTAAGCACTCCAGTCCTATAGATAGCTCTAGATCCATATCCTTTTTGGGGCTTCTGCATAGTCATTCCTACTTTCAGATTTTCCAGTCACCTCTGTGACACAGTCCTACAGCGAGCATCTTCTATTCAGTTGAGTTCTTTCCTCTTCTCTCTTGCACATTAGGGTTAGCATTTATTTTTTACATAGTTGTTGGGTCATTTATATACTTCTTTACTACATTTATTTACTACTTTATTTACAGTTCATTCATAGCTTAGATTAACTATCCCCACATATTCACATTTTAGTTAATCATTTTGGTGAACCCTGACTTGTGAATTTTTTCTTCCTTCTTTCATTTTATGCCCGTTACCCATAGTGGTCGTTTTGGGTCTCTTCAGTATTGTGAGCTCCCTTCATTTACCCATCGTATTTCTAAGTTCATGGCTGATACAACTACATCTATGGCTGAAAACCCTTTAGATAATTCCAACTGTGTTCCTCTCCATGAAATCAAAGTATCTGATAGTGAGAAGTCCTACGATGAAGACACCAATGTTGACCAAGAACAACTTAATGTTATTACTGACTTCCATAAAGCTTTGCACGAAAACCCTACTCATCTTCCTCATGTCTTGCATGCTTTAATTTCCTGCTAAATGAACTTGTGATGCTTCCACTTCTGTCGTGGCTTCTTTCGGCTCCCATGGTCTCCACTCCACCCATTTATGTTTCCACCCCTATTATTACAACTACCATTCCCATCACCCACCCTAGACACTTCTAATATGCAGCTTGGATCTTCCTCAAACACTCCTGATTTAACATCTTTATATTAGGATTTGTAAAATCAAATTCATCAGCTCCAATTCACTACTTCTCCAGGAACACCATCTTTAGATTCTACTTCATTGCTACATACCCCTTTCATTTCAGTTATCTCCACTTATTCATTTCCACCTAACTTCATCCCTCCCAAATTGCCCATTTTTAAAGGCCATGGTGACCCACAAGAATATCTCTAAGCTTTCCACATAGCATGTCTCGACTATGTAGATGATCACACCATACTCGCTAAGCTTTTTCCTCGTAGTTTACAAGACTATGTGATGTGTTGGTTATATGACCTACTTGTCCATTTGGTAGTCTCTTTCACGCATCTAGTCGATGCCTTTCTCACACATTTCTCTATCAACATTGGCTCTAAGCTCTCCTATGCTCAACTTGCACAGCTCAAGCAATGGTCCAACGAACACTTATCCGATTATGTCTTGCGATAAAAATTTTTTTTAGCTAAGATGACTAACTGTACTTGCAAATTCTGAGCTTCGGGACTTATTTATTCAAATTCTATTACCACCACTCAAGAGAGTGTTCTCTTTGAGACCTCTTCCTCATTCAATCACCTTTATCAAACTCTCAAGCTTCATGAGACCAAACTCTTGGAAATAGGAAAACTTAAATATCAGGAGCAAGCATCATCATCCACACGTTTTCAGAATAAGCCAGCCTTTAAGCCTTCTACAACTAAACCTATGGATGGAAAAACCACTGTAAACACAGTCTCTACTCCTAGGGAGCTTTGACCACAACCATACAGATGTACTTTTACTAATATTAGTACACCTCCAAGCGTCTTGCTACCACAACTCATCGATAGTAATCTTATTACCCTATCATCGCCTCTACAACTTGATCCATCTCGACCCAAAGGGTGTCATTTCGATGACAGTTCTTATTGTGATTATCATCAATGCATAGGACATTCCACTAATCATTGTTTCCAGTTACGACATCTCATTCAGGATTTTCTTGACAATGGTCAAATTGAGCTTTTGAAATCTACAACCTCTACACCTATTAATGAAAATCATAAACTTAAAATCTTTAATAACCCCTTACCAAAACACAATACAAAAATGATGATTCCTCTGCTAATTATGTTTATCACGCAATTCCTCCTCCTACATCAGGAGCTCTTGATTTCTTAGTTTCAACATTGATGCTTCACCACCAATCATCTTCTTCTCCAATCATGATTATCATGTAACTTTTCATCTAATCATTTTCATATCAATGCATCTATTAGCTCGACCTCCATTAACAACACTAAGGTTGACCCATCATGGCCCGTTAGTGCATGTTCTATTTCACTTCTCAAGGCTATTGGTTATCCTCCATCACAAATTAAGTACCCTTTCAACAAACCCTTTGGTGTTGTCAAGCTACATGTTACAGTCGGTCCTCTTACAATGCTTGTGCCTTTCCTCGTTGGAAACACAGTTGATGGATGCGACATGCTTCTTAGTCTCAATTGGATTCATCGCTCTCAATCTATTATTTCTATGAATCATTTGTGACTCAAATTTATTCACAACAATTAAGTTATTTTTATTGACGGTGTCCCCCCATCTACTCCATGGTCATCATCTCCTCACATATCAGCTAGCACACCACCTACTTCATCTAGCATGCATCACATTCTATGTTGCTCAAAGCACAATCTACTCCTAGCTCACCTACTCGGAGCATCATCTACATGAACGCATCATTCGATTAGTCCTACACATAGGTATAGGCCCATTCCTAGGATAGTTACTGCATCTTGACATAGATCACCACCTCAGTTTATTCCATGACGGGTCTTCATCATCTTCGCATTCAGCATCACGTAGATCTCCATCACCAATGCATTTTGTGATGCCACGACCTTCATCATACATTCATCCCTCACATGCACATAGACTTCATTCACCAGCACAACATTTATCTACTATACCACCATTATTAGAGCATCATCATACACTTTCATCATCACACACATCAGATGAAGGACCTTCATCCTTCACTATTATTAGTTAGTTCATTCCTCATGTACACTTGGGGGGCATAACATCTAATACATCTCCCCCCACCACATCGCCACATCTACCACATCTATCATACTTTACATTCTCATACATCAATCATCTCACATAGGCATACTCATCACACATTTTAGCATCGTCATTACCTGATGACACACTCTTGTGCTTCGGTTCACACTTGACTGTTGAGGGATTACTACACATGAACCTCACACACTGCACAATAGGTCTTACACACCGCATCTATTCACATATCACGCATCATACATCATACATACTATAATCGTCATTATGCATACATCATACATCTGCATCTAGCATCATACATATTACATTACTATACATACATATTACTAATCATTACATACATTACATTTTATCCATTACACTTTATGCATTTACACATATTGCATTGCATTCTACACATCTGCATATTTACACATGTCTACTCATCATATGGTCGGTTATTATCTCATTACATACACATACTACATCATCTTCTACGCATTGCACTCACTACCCGATGACGCACTTTAGTTCCTTGGTCCATACTCGATTGTCGAGGGTTTAAAAATCAAATGGACCTTTCTTCATCATGCATTTATCATTCAACCTTTCATCATGTGACATTACTAGGTTAGTGTCATATGCTTTAGGCTAAATGGTCACCCATTCTATCATTTTGTAGTGGTATACACCTTCACTCACTCTTTTCATCTCGTAGTGATATACCTTAGGGATAAATCATCACTCATCCATTCATCTTATAGTGATATACGCTTAGGATAAATCATCACTTATACATTCATTTTATCGTGATATACACTTAGGCTATAAGGTTCACGCACATCTCTTCTATATGTTGCATATCATCATCCCTATGCATACATACTCATCACAACACGCTAGACACAACACACACTATTCAACCATTTCCTAATGACACACTCTCGTTTATGGTTCATTCTTGAATAGCTGAGGGGGAAAACCAAATGAACCTCACTACATACATTTCCATTCACTTGGGGGGCAACGCGGCTCCTATCACTCCATTTTGCATTCCATTCCATCCATCCACAACATACTGCATATTATGGTTTCTTTTACTCTTGCTTACTTATGCTTGTTCATGACCACTTTATTACACATGCTAGTTAGACTTACTTATATGTCATTTATCTCTATCATCCACACATGTACGTTCACATCTTTGTTTCTAGTTGTGATCACAGATACAAGTCTCTTACACACAATCATGGAGGCTCTCCTTCTACCCATCCTACACTGGTGGCTGGGGGCATCCACATTCTTCTCTCATAGGTGTTATTGTGCCATTTTGTACTTAGCACTTTACATTAATCGGTTATACATGCTTTTAACATACTAGTTATCTCTCTAACATGCTAACGGGTGCTTCATGTGCAATAATTTGTTATGCATAGATATTTGCTTCCATACTTGTTTGTTACCTTGTTTGCTATTGTTTGCTCTTGTATGTGGGCCTTGCCCTATGTTTGGTGTGCACACTTATTTGTTGTATGTGGCCATGATGGCCTTGTGTGTCTTGTGACATCGTGAGTGATGTCCCATGTTTTCAGCCCTCTTTGTGCGGCTCACTTGTTTCCTTACGTGTTTGAATTACTTTTCTTGGTAACTTACACACTATTTGCATAGATTACACATTGTCTTATACATGCATGCTTGTTTGTATTAACACTTGTCTTTGGCTAGCCTTCTTGTTTGTACGTGCCTTGGTTTCTACCAAGCACATTCCTTTCCCCCTTTAGGGAAAAGTTTCAGAGTTCATGTGGTTGGTCCTCTTTTAGGGCCACATTCTCCTATCAGCGACATTACATGCACCCCCAAAGAGGGGGGCATCATTTAGGGTTTACATACTAACACAATGTGTTTTCACCGGTTTAGTTCAATGCATTTTCCTCCCTTGAAATTGTGGGTTACCTACAACGATTGGGTTCAGACTATTCTACAAACCTTGTAGATAATAGCTTTTATAGGACATAATGTCCTTAGCATTTTGGGAAGCAGTTACAGGTTCAGAGGTTACAATGGGTATGCCTCCCTACACTATTTTGGCTAGTGGCATCAGATCACCCAAAAAACCAGGACATACATAGATCTCTTCACACACATTCGGGGAGGTAGTTAAAGGTTAGAGGATATAATGGAATTCCTCCCTATACTTCTTTGGCCTATGGTGTCAGATGGCCCAAAAAACCTCGGCAGTACAATATATCCTTCTACACTCTCTTTCTTGACATGGATCATGTGCACATGTTCCATTTACATTTTTCATTTGCGTACTTTACATTCACATAATTTTACATGTGTCTTTTACATTGCATTTTTACACATACATACATACATATTTGACTACTTGATCGTTTTCTCCTTGCATGTTCGGCCATATGAGAAACAAACAGTCAAATGGGGGCAACAACAACAACAATGTCAACAACAATAACAACAACAATTCAACAATAGTACTTCATGGAAGCACACACCATACTAACCATGTAGGTACATTACACACATCAACAACTACACACGCATTTCCGTCCTAGGTTCACTCTCATCACTTTTTTGTGCATTTTCATCTTTAGTTTACATGCTCCACCATCTAATTTTGTCATTCCACACTTTGTCTAGTCCTTCGCACATGCATTTTCTACTACAATCTTCACGGACATCATGTACACATCTCTATCTACTTTATGTTACCGAGCTTTCCGCTCACCAACATAAAGTGGGGCTAAAATGTAGTCACAAAATCATGCACTTCAGATATTATTTAATCTCATGTTTCATACTACTATTTAGAAGGTTCTTGAGTGAAGAAAGTACTAATTAACCCCTATCTTTTGGCCATCTTGTTTTATTTTATTTTTTCATTCCCGACCTTTTACATCCACATGCCCAATCAGATTTTGTCACTTCGTATTATTTTAGCCTCGACTAGGGCACCCATGGGCGCCTTGGTCCCATCATGGGCGCCCTGATCCTTTTTTATCTTTCTACCACTTTTTGGGCTCTTTCTAGCCGTTTGAGATCTTTATTCTTTTTGGTGGTCAGCCATTTCAGGGTTAATTACGAAATTAGATCAATAGAACCCTATAAATATAAAGTTATGAGACCATAATGAGGGACCAAGCACTAATCACTACTATCATCCATCTAGAGTTGCATCTAGAGATCACTTGCATCCACATAGCTCCATCACAAGGCACAAGGCTAGGTCATATGCATCACACACAACATAGGGGGAGGATTCTATTCTATTCCATACACACATTCTATTACATTTTCTATATCTAGTTGTTGCTCATTACTTCACAAAGTGTGACCGACACAACAACACCTAGGGCACATTATGCACACACTCACCAGAACTAAATTTGGGTTTGAAATCTAGTGCAACGCTCAGCTAGTAAGCCCATTGTTGTGGCAATTGAGGTCAATCTGACCCATTCATTTGCTTTCTTATTTTTTAGGGTTTTGATAATTCTCTTTGGTCCTTTGTAGGTCTTTTATTCATCGTAGAATATCAACAACATCTGAAGTGGTACAATGAACTTGATGTGACAGATAATGAGGGTTTCAAACCATTTGTTGAACCTGTAAAGATCAGTTCCAGAGCTTTTACACAGACCAAGGTGCCCATTCTGCAGACCAGAGCGTTTCCAGGCACCCCAGTCCCTCTCTAAGCACTCTAGTCCAGCAGGATACTCTAGATCCATATTTTTTGGGGCTTCTGCACAGTCATTCTTGCTTTCAGTTTCTCCAGTCACCTCTGCAGCACTATCTAACAAGCTCCTCAAATTAGTTGAGTTTGTTCCTCTTCTCTCTTTCATATTAGGGTTAGCATTTCCTTTTGCATAGTTTTTTTAGTCATTTACATATTGCTTTACTAAATTTTATTTATTGCATTTACATTTGTTCATAACTTAGATTAACTATAGGATATCCCCACTTTATTCCTGATTTTAGTTAATCAACTCTCAAACCACTTCTTTTATGCCCCTCTTCGTCTCTTGTTATTTCTCTCCCTCATATTTGACTCCTTTAATACATCCCTTTCGACATTTCCATCATACATTTCACGTACGATTGCTAGTATTTAACATGTCAAAAAACTCACATATTACACCTACTACTTATATATTTATTTATTGATAAATAAAGATAAATTTACATTGTTATCATTTTGTGTTTCATTTAAGAATTTCATCAATCTTGAATATATTTATAAAAACACAGATCAACAATGTATAAGTTGTGAATTTATAAAGGAATATTCATCTATATATTTCACGAATAATATATCCAAAGTCAAGATCAAAATCACATGCGAGTTACTTTTTAGCATGGCCAATAGAATGGAGTATCTTGAGAGTACACAGATTATGCTTGTTACGTGGATCAACCAAAACGCTTGTATAGGGACTTGATTAATGTACGCACAAACACACACACACAATATCTAAGACAAGATTAACATTTATATCAGAGTCACCAAAAGCAATAACTAATGGAAAAGGTGGCATAAAAATGATAGTGTCAATCATTGCATCAAATGGGTGATCGTAAGAAGATGGAGGTGGCATTGTGTGATGAACATTACACACTTTTGAAGTATAATTTTTAGTGTTATGATTAGGAAATGGATCATTAAATATTTTTAGCTTATCATTATCATTAATATCTTAGAGGATTTAATGGGCTTATCCCATTTTATTACATTGTATCAATAAGATCTTGTAAAAACATGATGAAACTTAATACATCAATCGACAAGGTGACTGATACATCCATTATAATCAAAATTAATATTGACATTGAAACTCCTACTGCAATGCTTACTCACATCAACCTCAAGAATTGAAGGGAGAGACACAAGATTGCACTTAAGTAATTATTTAAGAATGATATATGGAGCACAAGGTAAACACATAAATTGCCTTCGTGTATGTTATAGTTGTAGTTTGGTAGGTTGATTTACTACATTAACAATGTCTTTAGTAGTGGCCTTATTGTCACTAGTCTTACTTTTGAATGTATATTTTCTTGGAAATATGGCATTAGATGTAGTAAAAATGCTGATAACATACTTAATCTTGTTTGTAAGTAGTAACTTAGCTTCAAGTTTTTTCAGTGTATGACATAGATGATCAAATGAGGGAAACTTATAGAATATAACTGATTTTTTCAAAGGAGGAAACAAGCTTTTTGTAAAGAGATCTTGAAGTTCATTATCAACTAGAAGATTTCTTGTTTTAGTAAGCATAGTCTTGTAGCGTAAAACATAATCATTGTTTTGCTCATTAAACCCTTGTCATATTTTGGAAATTCAAGCATAAGAAAATTTGTCCCTAATGCTAATAGAAAATTGTGCAAGAAATTGATTTGCCAAAGTGGCAAAAGGTGTCATATAATGCGTGGGAATATCATTAAACCATTGTAAAGAAAATTCCTTGAGACTTGTAGGGAAGAGAATTGTAAATAAGATATCATTAGATGTATAGTCAAAGCAAGCAACATAGAACGATTGAAGGTGCTTTATGGGGTCACCCTTGCCATTGTGAATAGGAAGCTAAAGAGTAATGAAACCAAGAGGCAAAGGATAATAATCCACTTAGTGGGAAAGTGGTTTATGAAGCAATTGAGTAGAATCCATAACATGAGAATAAGTTTATGCACCATGTTGTAATTGTAATATTTGAGCTTGTAAAGTGTGAAACATGGTGTCAAGATCCTATGTGATAAAATAAGAAGCATGCGAACCACTATGATTGCATGTAGGAACAACAATAGTTATTGGAATGGGCATAAAAACACTATGTGTTGGGATATTAGGCGCCCCCATTGAGGAAAATGCCATAGAAATAGGAGATGCGTGTATAGGTTAAGGCCTCCCAAAAAAATTTCTTCATTAGATTTATGATCATGAGCAATTTTGACTGTGAGGAGAATCTTAATAATAGGCTCAATGTGATGAGGATTTACATGAGGTTGCACATGAAAGTTAGATAGACATTTAACTTATTATTGATTCACAATGTTGTCCTCATCATGGTTATAATCATAAGAGTGCTCACTATTTGTTTCAATTTCATGCAATTGTACCTCACGAGTGGGAGGATCAAGTAGAAATGGAGTACTTGAGATGGGAAATGAAGAAGGAGAAGTGATGATATGACACTTGTGAGTAAGAGGAGAAAGATCAATATGCTCAGTGGATTGAATGTCAAGCCGATTACTACACGAAAGGGCATAAGAAGCAAGCATATGCAAGGTGAAATATACTAAAACCTTAAAATCCTAGTGAGTGGGGAAACCTTAGATTTAGTAAAGTCTTAGTAATATATTCAATTCAAGAGTTGGGTTCACCAAATGTTTACACCTTTTTTAAATTAATAGGTAATAAATAGATGCTACGAATATACTAAAATAGGATGAAAGGTTTGTTATAGGGAGTTATTATGATTAATCAACTTCCAACATTAATCGTCTAGTATCAAAAGAAATGATTTAATATTTGTAAATAATGATACCAATATGTTATAAGCTCCAAAACACAAGAGGAGAGATGCACTTAGTTGTACATAATGATATACTAGACATCTATGTGCATAAATTGGATAAAGTAGGAGTATCGAACTTGAAGCTGCTTTGTTTATGAGACTATAGCTAGAAAACACGTGGGTACAAAACTATACAACTCTACTGGGAATGTTTGTATGGTCTTAGACATTTTAAAGGTTTTGGACCTACTCAGAGTGCGCTTTTGTAACTTCACGTCCCCTTCACTTTCCTATAAATGAGAGTAGTAAAACCCTAAATGTTGGATAGTTATGAAACCATCTGAATAATCTAAACTGAACTCAAACCCTAACCATGGGTGGAATACCCTACAAAAGGTTAATGTTTGGGTCAAAGTGTAATCCATACATCGCCCGCGTCGACACTACTCTAAAGAGTGCCTTTTGTGTTAATATTTGTAATGAGAGCTCATGCGATTTCCAAGTGAGTAAATTAAGTGATATTAACTTGATTATATAGGATACTGAAGGTAAATTGTTATGACAAATTTGGCCCATGAGAATAAAATAATATAACTAAGACAATAGAATTGAAAGCAAAGTTGGAGGATGTGTCGATCCAAGACCGTACAGGTCAGTCAAGATTGGATTCCACATCTTGACTAGATCACATGATTTTGGACAAGGTTTTTTTGCACGTAGTTTAAAAGATGTATCATGATAAACAAAGGTGAAATACTCATTTATGCATCTATATTTAGAATGTGATGACACATCAATGTGTTGAATTAAGCAAGTTGGGAGAGAGATAGTAAGTTGTACTTAGTGGGGATAAAATGTGGATATTTGTCATGGTAAAGGAACATTGTCACTACTAACAATGTTAAAAGGTAAATTGGAAAATTTAAGTGTTTACAATATTGTGCATCCACATGTGAGACCATAAAGTCATTGGAATACTACACATGCAACTCTTGAAACATGGTATGTGTGACTTTTAACGCACTAACACACAAGGTTTGTATGTAGCAAAAATGGTGTATTACCTAATTGAAAACCTCGAGATTACAAATGGGAGTCGAAAATGATTTAACTACCCTCAAATCATGTTCATTGGTCTAATTTGTATTAGCATCGAGTTAAACTATGATATGGGTCATTTGGACCTAATATGTCATATAATGTTTGCAATGCAATCAATATGTTTATGGGCTTGATGTAGTTGAGCCTCAAACTATTATAACTAGATGATTGTGTGCAATATAAACATATCATTACACTTGAGAAAGGAATTCACTTCAATTTCCCTATGAAGAATTAGTGTAAGTGTAGTTACAAGGAGTATTATAAGTAGAGATTTGTGTGCAGGTCTGGGAGAGACTAATAAGCTCAAATCATTTGGGACAACACTGCGGTGCTAAAATGTTTGTAAACCTGCAAACATTGTGTATGTGTTATTGATGTAATGTGATAAAATTATTAGAGTGATGTTGAATAAAATAAATATGTTATTATTGAGAATTCTATTGTGTATTCTATTAATGTTGCATAGTCTAAGGCACCACTTTCTCGAGACCCCAAACCTTGACAACATGAAATCGTGTTTTGCATGCTTTCACAAATGTTTATATATGTTCTAAAGCTCTTATTTTGTCACAGGTTGGGAGCTATGCTAACAAATATATACTTTTTATGCAAGGATATTAGCTAAAGTAACTCATATGCTTACCCCATGCACGAGATTGCACCTTTTCTAGCAAAATAATCTTTATATGGCCTCTAAAACATTAGTACTTGTCATTCTGGATTCATTCATTATTTTTCATTTACCTACTCATTCTAGTTTCGACAACGAGTATCAAATTTTCTATATATATCTTACATATGGAAATTCATGGTTGTATACACAAACATGTGACAAAGTATCCCACCATACTCACAAAAATCATTATCATTTTTTTCTCAGTGCAATTTACACCCAAAAACATGATGTTTTTTTGATTTAGTATCACTATCAATTCTACATCATTGGATAATGGAGAGAGCTTACGATTACTTGTTCGCTCCTCTCATAAATTCCACAGATAATACCAACTTAAACAAATTGAAAATAGACTCAAAAAGGACTTCAACATGCTCTAATGTTGTAGAGAATGAAATACCTTTAAACAAATGTATGTCGAGTGTAGAAGTTAGATAATTGCTCATGAAATATTTGAGAAAATTTTAGAAGAAGACATTGTCTTATGAAATATCGTAAAAACAACTCATATAAGACATGGGTATATGGAAAGGAGTTCAAACTCTGGGTACCTTGACAATTCCATCTCACACAATTTGTTGCGTGCAATGTAAATTCTTGTATATATCCTAAACTATTGCAGATATGTATTTATAAGAAAACAAATCATATGTTAAAAAAATAAAAATAGATGCTTTGGAACAAGGTATGGACATCCATCAAGTTCTTTTGTATTGTTTGAAAAAATGCCTCGTAGAGGTGTGGTATCATGGGCATGTATAAAATGTTACACTAGATATGCAAAAATGCCTTGCCATGCATGGAATCCACGACCTCAATCATCTTGTGCTGCCACTCGCAAACCCCACTATCTGTAAATTATAAGATGTGATCTAATGGAATCTGATGATTGTGAAAACTTATCAATTGAAAGAGGTGTTACCGATTCTTCTTACTACACAATCGTCATGTAAACTATTCTATATATCTTTAACTATCTTGCATTTTAAAGAAAACAAATACACTCCCATGTCAAATCCCAAATACTTATTTTTCGTAAAAAAGAAGCCCACTTGAATTGTTGAACAAATTACAATATAAACACTAACCAAAACCAAAACAAAGAAACAAATATCATATCATGTACACACTAAATTTGACACATACACATATAATAAGCATCCTCATATATAAAGATTCCTTAAAAGTAGTAAGCCCCTAATCTCATGGATATAAGTTTCATCGACACAAGGGAGCTCCCTTCACCAACCACAGTGAGATGGATCGACAATATTTCTCGAAGGTTACAAAATGATTTGAGCAAATATACTCCTTATAATCTTCCATCATATATTAAAACACATTAATAAAGTAATTGACATTATGACTAAGTACCTTTACACCCTTACCTATTTAAAAGTTAAGAACTTTTCCCAAAAAAAAATAGTCATGTCAACAAAGAAACAACAATAAAATACTTCTAAGATTGTGCCACAACCATAAACAATTGCATTGGTGAGTTGTAGGTCATATGTTCAATTCTTAGGGAGCGGTCCCATGTGGGGGGCAACCGTATTCTTTTTTTGCAGCCAGGTGGTCCCATGTGGATTTGCATTTACAGCGACATGATAAAATGAAATCTAGCCCTGAAAATGTGGAGCAACCCTTGTAAAGGAGAGAATGTTTTAGCGATGCAAATTAGTGGGGGGTTGAAGCTTTCCACAACTTGCATTCCACATTTTGCGGCCGGGTGTTACCTAAATTATTGCATGAATGTTTCCCTCCAAATACTTCCCTCCAATAAGGATCTTTGCTACACATCAAGGGGCTAATTTTTCCTATTTTTATTCTGCAGCAACTGCTAAAAACTTATGCATTCCATGGGACCGCTGCATTACTAATTTCTCCTATTTTTGTCTTTGCAGTACCTACTAAAACTTGACATTCCATGGGACCGTTGCGCTGCTAATTGCTCCTATTTTTTCTCTACAGTACTTGCTAAAAACTTTTGCATTGCCCCCTGCATGGGACCGCGGTATTAGATTATATATAACAAGCTCCAACGTGGAGTAGGGCACTTTCCAATCTCTTTAGGCTATTGAAAAAATAACAACAAAATATAATTTTGAAATAAATTGGTTGCCTATTTACAACAAAATATGTACTGATAGTGCTAATTTTTTATGGCACCAAATATTCGAAAGTGAAAAATTAGGGTTTCTACTACTTAGTTCAGCAGCGACAAATAAATATCGGGAGTTAGGATTTGCCTTAAGACGATTTTTATTAGGGTTTCCTTAACGACTATTGCTGCTAGGGTTTGCGAATGTGTATATGATCTCGAGCCTGCAATTTATTTCGGCAATGCTATTGCTTCCATGCATATTGGCTTTGTTGTCTTCGTAGTTCAGGGAAGGTTCTCTGTTTCTTGGAGGAAGTCAGCAAATGTTATATTGCGACATTCCTTTGTATAACAGAGTATAATAAAGTCGAGATATCGTTTCAGTCGCCCCGCGTACGCATGGGTGATTCGATTGTTGCTCGACAACACGTTATTCTTTACCAGGTCTTATTCCAAGTAACCTTTACTCCTCCAGTTTTCTGCTTTTTTAGGGTTTAAGCAAATTACTGTTGTAGATGATCTTTCAGGGCTTCGATTTAATCTCTGTAAGTTATTGGTTAGCTGGATTTTTCTTTGCGATTACATCGCATTTATAAGTGGAAATCCTTCAGATTCTTAGGACCTCATCTCATTCTTGCATTATTTCCTAGGGTTTAGTGCAATATTAGAGTTCACCGAGATGGGGATTGTTGTAGTGTTATTTATTCTAGCAGTCCGACTTTTCGCCCAAGATATTTAAGCATCATGATGATAACAAGCGTACAATCCCTAGGGCTTACTCCATGGATGAATTTTGCAACCGAAAATGTAGCAATCAGAATGTAGCCAAATGATAAAGCTGGCCACATGCAAACAAGGTTGGGAGCAAGACTAGGGTATGTTAAATGTTTTGATGCAATAAATGCATAGTCATTCCTTATTTGCCCATCACAAGACAATAATTAACATTCATTCACAAGCATCCATCCACTTGAACCCATTTCTGATGATAACTTAAAATTGATCCAGACAAATTCAGCTTCCTTTTTGGATATTAGACTACAAGCCAAGGCTCAAGGCTCTACATGTAGCCTCTAAAACTGCATTTCATCACTGTCAGAATTAGCATTTCTTTTTTCAGAGAAAGTTTGCTCACCTAGCCGAAGACCTCCATGAGATGTGCTAACACAAGTAAGAATACAGTGGATATGAAAATAAGGAAACAATATATCATAATGTTTTGTCCAAAATAATCATAATATCCAAAATAAACCTAAAAAGAATGCTCCGGTAACACTACGATATGCCTTAGAGTCAAATATAAATTTTTACTAGTTTGCATCTAGCACAATATTAAGCTGCAAAACCAAAATTCTATCTCAATCATTAGAACGAAGATAAGTATATGATGCACAGTTCCTGATTTTAAATCAAATTTAAGACGGACAAAGCGAGATTGGACTGGTCTTATAAAACTGCCTCTACTGTACAGTAATAACAGAAAAAAATTCAAGAAAAAGTGTGCTATTGCACATGAGAGAGAAATTTAAGCAAAAAAATATTGTAGCATTCACGGTTATAAATATATTTTAAACTAGATTCTGCATTTTGGAGTATGAAATTTTGAAATGCCTCTGCTTGCAAATGAATTGCATTGTTAGAATTGAATTAAACTGATATTGAAGTAAAAGGGTGAAAGTTGTTCATGCCACAACTGTTGATCCAAGCTCTGGCAGAAAACTCTTGTTGGACTGCTGGTA
Source organism: Taxus chinensis (assembly GCA_019776745.2). Taxonomy (NCBI): domain Eukaryota; kingdom Viridiplantae; phylum Streptophyta; class Pinopsida; order Cupressales; family Taxaceae; genus Taxus; species Taxus chinensis. Next base: position 799,788,361 of record CM034150.1, read on the forward strand.
GAACTCACAGGAATCAGCGGCTCTAGAGCACCTCATCAGGTAGCCTCATGCAGCCTTCTCAGTTGGTCTGTCACTGCAAAGAGAGGTAGGAAAAGCACTGCAAACAAAACCCAATCGGAGATCGCTTCACGAATTGCGAGCAAACAAATCCTGCACACCATAGATTTCCCCAAAGACCTCCATATACCTTGCATTCAGCATACAAGTGCTTAATATACCCTGCATTCAGCATACAAGTGCAAAATATACCTTGCATTCAGCATGCAAGTGCTAAAAAGGGATAAACTAAAAACAACAAAACTGGTAAAAACAATGAGAAAAAGCAAAAACCACTAATCATGGAATAACATATTTGTAGCCAGAATTGAATTAAACAGGGGTCATCTGCATCTACCAAGCTCATAAATGGGAAACCACTAATCAACAAGGACATATCTTGAGGGATCAACTCAGTTGATGGAATCTGTTTGGCAGAACAAACATCACTGAATTTAAGTTGCAATCACGCACTGAACAATTTTTCTTTCTAAACAGATTTGAGCAACTCTACAAATGTTTATGGCGAACAAGCTTCAGGGAAATGTGTGTTATATGCCTATGAATAAATTATCACACCCTAATTTCCATAAATTGAAGTTTTATTAGAAACATTCTAGTTGTAAATTCTAGAATCTTTTAACCTCGTCATCTCCAAATTTCTCTGCTTTATTGAAAATAACAAGATGTAGTTCCTCTGAGTTCGTTGCAGGGAATTGATTTCAATGAAGATAAAACATTCAGTTGGTCAAGTGATGAAATGAATATGATTCTTAATTTTTTCACTTCCCCTCGGTGTCAGTCAAATCAGGCTGGGCTTGTGTGAAGAAACCAGTTAGGAGTGAAATGGCAATTGCTTGTGGTATCAAGAAAAGAGAAATTTCAAATCTCTAATTAAATATCATCAAACCTTCAAATATATTTTCTCTAATATGATCGGTTCACTTTTTATAACATAACTACATAGACCCCCTTTTTTTGTACAAGTTTCATAGAAGCCTTACAATGTTATTCTATTATGTTCGATTAACTACTGGCCGACACATTTAGGATCCAATTCCTTCCAACAAATCAATACGATCTTGAATCACACCTATTTTTCATAGTTGCCACACAAAGCTGGAAGAGCTATTGTCTGCTATTATGAACCACCTCAATGGAGTGAATTTCGTAGCTATTTGCAATGAAGTGATTTCCATTGAATATGAAATTATTTACAATTTGTATTGTTTTTGAGACAAGAATCAACATATTGGCTACCATTTTGGGGAGCAAGGTCATTGAACAAGTGCTGCCAACAAAACCCACCCAATAAATTTGACCTCTCAGCTTCTTATAGTGAAGTTTTTGTTTATTCTTGTTTGCGTTTTTAGAAGTTGTGTTCAATTAGCGGTATGCAAACAAACTACTTTGGCACTATATTGCTATACTCGACCATTTTGATGTTGATGAAGTGTGGTGGTGGATTAAAACCTGAAAGGGCAAAACCCCACTCAAATGCAGGGTCTACATGTGGGTACTCTAAACACCAATCTAATTTTGTTTTGTCTTTTACTAAAGGTAAATGTACTTGAATGGAACCTCCTCTACTTCACTCTCTTAAAAAATGGTTGGATGATAAAGCTTAAAAGAGTATAAAGCCATTCCCTTCAAGCAAAGGAGATTCCTCCTCTTCTGGCATTTGCACAGATCAAACCAATGTTTGAGTGTGTATTAAGAAGAAGTCCATTCCTAAACAACCTATGCAACCATTATTCTAGGAACAACTGGTGGCACTCTTCTCTTAAGCATCTTAAGAGTGTACTATGCAACCTTCTGCGGGGTTTGCTTTCTCCTTATATTCAACACCAGGGGTTACCATATTGGGTTTTAACAAAATACCCTCAAACGACACATTGTTCTGTGCCAAGTAGAAGAAAACCTTTACCTATACTTTGTCTGCTACTTCAAGGGTCCAGAAGAATTGTGAAATGTGAAATGTCTCTCTATATCTGAAAGAATGTCACATGTATGGCATAGTCAATGCTAGTTGAAGTCTAAACATATTAAAAAATTCAAAACAAGGCTTTGCTTTTAAAATGTCATTTGCAATATGAGAAGAAGTAATTTCTGTGTTGAATTCATTTTAGCAAATTAAAAAAAAAGTATTAATACTGGACTTACATTTATGCTTTTCCATATCAACATGCCCTGGGATCATGCAAACAAAGCATTTAAAGAGAAACAAACCCAATAAGCATATTATTCTTGTCATTTATCTGTAATTATATTTGAAATGGATCATATGCAGGATACTGAAAAATAACAATTTATCAGGGGAAGTGCCATTGCAGTTTGCCAACTGTTTCAGCCTTACTACATCGTGAGGATTCCTTATTTAACTCACAACAAGAAACGAACCTCTTATCGAGCATGACATGTTTCAACATAGATTTTAAGAGATATGAATGGAGGTGCGTCATAGTTTTATAGAATCAAAACATAGTTAATCCAAAAAGGGCCCATCCATGCTAAACAACCTCCAAAATTAATGACGGGTTTTCATTCCATTTGAAGACCCGCAGAGGATAATGATGGCCAAACCTGTCACTGTTTCTCCACACATTTGCAACTATGTTACCATGTTTTAGGTTTGGATATGTTGAAGCCTCTCTTATTTTTTGGAGCTCTGAATAGTACTGACTTTTGGCTTCATCAAAGGCTTCATGTGGATTTGATTTCTTGTGAAGATGCTTGGAACATGTTATGTAAAGGATATAGGTTATGGCCATAGCCACCGGCAGCGTTGCTACCAATGTAATCGTCTATGGCTCCATTGAAACAAGCTGATTTCTTCATGAATTTAACAAAACCATGTGTGTTGGGTGTGATGACTTTGAAAACTTATAGGCTTCTAACTCAGGCAAGAGGGAAAATTGTTACAAAATCTACTGAGGAAGAAGGAATTCATTACATATATGGGTGTAATACCAGAGAGAAAATTGTTGCAAAGTCTATTGAGGAATAAGGAATTCATTGCCGTATATGAGTGTAATACCAGAAGGATTATTAGACCCTGAGGAAGAAGGAATTCATTGCCATATATGGATGCAATACCAAAAAGAGATGGTTCAATGAATAAATGTACATCCACCAATAAACATTCTTACATGATAGAAACAATTTATTTTAATTCTAGAAAACTAAAGAATTATGTACCTACCAATCACAGGAACATGCCAAGATGCATAATTTTGTACAACCTGGGTCAAGGTCTCCTTTTCTTGGGCCTTTTTGTCCTGATTCATAGCATATGCACCAATTCAACCCCTCCGCTGAGATATGATTAGACTGTAGAATTTACACCCTATTTGTGAGGTTCACTTCTCATTTTTATGCTAGAAAATATCTGTGATATATCATTTTTCTACTCTGTGACCTGTGCAGGGATTTGAAGCCTCTTAATCCTCTTGTGGACGAAGCCAAGGATGTGCTTAAAATTGGAGATCAACCACCAAAATCCCCAAAATCTAACAGTTAGTGACTTGCAAATGTGTCACCAACCACCATACACCCAATATCATATTCCACAGGAAGAAAAACAAGATTTTACCTACTGCTGATCAAAAGCTCAAACCCTAAAACAAATGAAATAACACACATTTACAAAAATTCGTTGAAAAAGACTCAAATTATGAAATCTACAATTAGTATAACACAATTCATTACAGTAAAACTATTCACGTATATGAAATGGTTTTAATTAGAGAAAAAAACCCAACATATTTTGTAGAAAAAAACCCAACATATTTTGTAGAAAAAAACCCAACGTATTTTGTTTATTACTGGTTGAATCCCAAGATTCTTGGGTGGCGATGAAGTTTCTGCATGACAAAATTTGGGGTGAACAGTCTGGATGGATGTATCAACAAAATTGGAGTTTGCGCGGTGGCTACAGAAGTTGTAGCTTGCCTGACACTCGAGCCCTGTAGACGATGCTCACAAAAAACACTCTTAAATTCATAAATAACAATAGCCCATTCAAAGCATGCAAACTGCAATTTGAAAATTGTCGCATGCAATTGCTAAAAATAACAAAACATTTAAACACCCGTCAACCCGTCAAATTTAACTCCATCGCGTGAACGACCAGAAAGACCTTTTCCAAGGGGGAACACCTTCGGCGTAGTTACATAAATAATCTTTATATAGAGGGCGTGCTCATGGCCCAATGCTTAATATAAACAATCAAATTGAGGTTTATTTTTTGGCCTAATATTAAATAACATACCATATATGAGTAGATTAAGGGTTTTTAGTTGTATGCGCTGATATAATATTTGTAGCGATTCAATTTTTTCAAGTCTTAAAAGTACTATATAATTAAATGCTTTATGAGCAATCAAATGTATGACCTAATACTAAATTATAATCAAGGCCAAATTAAGTGTTTTGAGTTATTGTAGGTAGTAATTAGAGCCAACATTCTTTTTAAGTTTTTAAAATATTATATAGTTTTAAAAAAAGGTTTTGCTCTAAAAATTTTCTCCAACACAAATGGAAATTAGTATTCCATATTAAAGAGTTATAGGTTGTAATATTTGGATCCATCACCTTTTTTGAGTTTTAAAAGCACTTTAAATGTTTTATGAACAATCAAATGTAGATTTTTTTTTTTGCCTAATACTAAATTACAATAGGACTAGATTAAGTGTGTTGACTTATAAGAGCCACACTTTTTTAAAAATTATAAAACATTTTATAATTTTGCTAAGTATTGTTGCAAAAATTCTCTACAACAAATAAATAAAATAGTCTAAAAGACTATAAATTGTATGCTTTTAATAATATGGTACCGCCTCAAATTAAATGTTAAAGTATTACACTTGCTTGCCATTGTTATTGATTGTTCATAAATAGTTATTAAATAAAATTAGTGTATTTGTCTAGATTTTATACAACATCATTATACAATGACATGCAAATGTAAAATGATGTTGTATAATTATTGTATGTTGTCTTCTCCCGAGAAGAAGTTTGTTGGCTTCATAATGCCCTAGTAGGTGGGGTTGTCCTTAGTGGTTGTGTGGTTAGGATTGGGTTGGGTTAATCCCTCTCTTGGTTGTCAATGCATGTTGTGTGAGGATGTTGGAGATGACTCTCTCCTCCACCTCATTGTTAAGTTCCAACACATTAGGTTGTGTGAAGAAAAAATGTAAGCTGGTTTTTAAAATGTTTTGTAGGAATTGTGGTGTGTTGCACTAGGATGGTAGCGATTGTTTGTGTTAATCCTTGGTAAAGAGTGTAGCAAACGATGCCTATTGTATTGGGTAAGTGATTGCCTGCATTGGAAGGGAATTACAAGCTTCTCACATGTGGCAAACTTCTTGGTTGTGGTGTTTCTCTGAATCTAAAAGCACTTTAAGGCCAATAGATGGGGGGATGTGTTGCAGTTGTCTTGGAATGGACATGTGCCTTGGGGTTACGTAACCACCAATGAGCTAATGCCTAGTCGGTAGGCCAAACTTTCTTGTCATGTACTTAAAGGTGACGAAAACTATGGGTATTATTGGGTGTATATTTCGGGCGCATTGGGGTGGATGCCTCCTATGATTGTTCATATGTAGGGAGTTCCTCGGACAACAAGATCGATAGTACTAGAAACACAATTTTCACTGTAGAGCATGTTGGGGGTAACCCTTGAATGGCCGGGTCTTGAACTTTGAGGTGGATGTAAGTCTGTAGTTGTGTTGGCCTTGAGTGTCTCCAACTCAAAATCAAATAAAAAATCTTGTGCAAACAAAAGCTTTGGATGTTTGGGATGGCAAGTTTAGATTGTATTATTATTTGAAGTTCTTTAACTAGATCAAATTGGAAGAAATTGAAAGCTATCTATCAAACGAGTTCAAAGGTATGACAATGTTATTGTGGAGGTTGTATGTTGTCTTCTCAGTGCACATTTAGGTGGATCTGTCCTTCATATTCATGCAAGTAGGATTGGGATGGTTGATCCCTCTCTTGGTAGTTCGTCCATTATGTGGGGATGTTGGTGGGGGACTCTCTCTTTCACCTCATCATAAAGTGTTGGCCAACACATTATTGTGTGAGATGTAAATATACAAGCTTGTTTTCAAAATTTAATGTAGGAGCTTTGGTGTGTTGCCCCCTGTGGATTTTGGTGAGAGAGGCTTGCTCGCGTTATTCCTTGGTGTGGAGTGTAGTGGACAACGTCTATCACATGAGATAGGTGATTGTCCATGCATTTGAGTGTTCTCTAGACAATAGGCAAAAATGTGACCACAATGATATTAAATGTTTGAGGTAACACCTTAATGGTTGAGGATTGACCTAAGAGGATGAATAAGTTGGGGCATGCATTATCCTTGAGCGTCATTGGCTCAAAATAAAAATCAAAGTCAAAGTCAAAGTCAAAATCAAAATCAAAATGATAGGCATATTGGATTAATTATGGCCTAGTAGTCAAGTTGGACAATTGAATTGATATTTGTTTAAGGCTCTTTTTGAGATAATGCTCATCAAATTCTTCAAATAGTATGAAGAATTACATTAATCACTCACATGTTTTGATAAAATTTAAAATCAAATGTATCAAAAGGATACGAAGAGAAATAAAACAATGATGGAATAGAATTAAAAGATTGGAATTTCTAATTAAATTTTATGGAAGAAGATATTGTAACAGTAACCAAAATTTTTATTGAAGAAATGGTACAATTTCATGTAATATATATATGAGAGCACATTGAAATTGAATTTTATAAATTAACATTCAAATTTATTACTAGCAAAAGGAACATTGCCCCATAAAAATTCTATGTTTTTATGGTGTTATGTTTAATCTTGAAGTGACATATGATAGTTGACATTATCAAAATAGATCACATATATCAGTGAACAATGAGGTTCAACAATTTGAATATTGATTGTGATCTGAGTTGATTTGAAAATTATCCACACAATTTTATCTATAAATATGAAAATATTGATGCACATTGTAACAAACTCAACCATAAATTTCATTGATATTTAGAAGAGGTTAATTATTTTTGGTGTATCGTTATACGAGGAAATGAGTATGTTTTGGAAAGAAACGGGACCCACCACTCTTTGTTTTGTCACAATCTTTGAGAACAAAACTGTAGTTACCACTATCTCTTTAATAGCAAATTTCAAAATTTTAAGGGAAAAAGGGAGTTGCCATTTTGTTTTGTAGCAATTTTTTGTGAAGAAACATGGCACTTGCAAGGATATATTTAATGCATATAAATATTGCTTGTATTGTAACAAAATTTTCAATAAATTTCGTCTCAATAGCTGCAACAAGTGATTTTTTTACTCATTACAAAGCTTGTTCCAACTATATCTTTTGCTAGTAATTCTTTCCATGATAGAGTTTTCAAACTACAAAATATTTGTCTATATTTCCATAAAATGGTATGTTTGGTTTGCAACCATGGGTTGTCATCCTTTAAATGTCATTATTTTTCAAGTGACTTGTGCAAAAAACAAATCCACATTTTGATTTCATCTTTTCATTTTTTCCTACATGCCATTACCAAGGCTTGCTAAATTGCTACAAAATATAAGTAATATTCTTTATATGAAATGATTCAACTTAGAATATGAAAGTCATGTAATAAACAATCTCTCAAAATGACGTGGTATGGTAGTTTTTAATATTATGTAAACAAATTGTCTCAAAACATGGAGTTGGTAGAAAATATTTATTGGAGTTGGTAGAAGATATTTATCGTATACAAACATTACTTGTATTGTAATAAAATTAATTATAAATTCTACAACAAATTCTCACTTAAAATTCATTTATAAAGATAATAAGGTCTTTTTTAATTTTGTCACAAAGTACTTTTTAAGTTCATTGTGAAACTTGGTCATGGTTTTGTTTCAACTTCTTTAACTAATAATCCTTCCATAATAGAGTTTTCAATTTAAAAATATTTTTCTTCATTTGGCTTTATTCTAATTATTTTTACTTGCAATCCTTTCATAATAAGGTTTCAAGTTGAAAATCATTCATCTACATTTCCATGAAAAAGTGTGGTTGGTTTCAAACCATGGGTTATCATTTTTTAAATATTGTCTTTTTTTAAAAGTGACTTGTTTATGAAATAAATCAATGTTTTGGATTCTTGTCATTTTCCCTACTAACTACTACTACAAAATATGTTGTCTTTTTTTTACATGTTTAAATAACAATTAGTTTATAATTATTAATTATAAGAGAGTTTAAAAATAAAATATGAAATAATTGAACTATGAAATAAAAAGTCATGTAACAAGCAATCTTTTGAAATAAAGCGGTATATTGGTTTCTAGTATTAGGTCAATTTGTTTTTCCAAACTACCACCTAAATCAAATTCTAATTATTACAATTGAATACTTACAAGATAAAATGCATGCACCTTGCTTTCAAAATTTATTTTCATAAAAATAAAGAAAGAAAACTCTACAATTTTGATCAAATTCTATTAAAAATTTAAGTCAACATAGTCAATATATCACTAAATTTGTTTAAAGCCTTTTGCTTTGGGATTTGCATATTAAATGAGTGGTTTACAACTAAACTATGTAATGAGATGCACAAAGACAATAATCTATTCTAATAAGTATATTATGAAATTAGAGAAAAGAGGTGAAATTCAAAGTTTATATGTATTTGATTTTTTCTATAATAGATGAGTGGTTTACAACTAAACTATGTAATGAGATGTGCAAAGACAATAATCTATTTTAATCAGTATATTTTGAAATTAGAGAAAAGAGGTGAAATTCAAAGTTTATATGTATTTTATTTTTTCTATAATTTAGCTAATGACGCTACAAGGTGATATAAAAAATGTGTATTCTTAAGTTCTTGGAGTTGTCTCAGAAATTTTGTAAGAAAGAAAGAAAGTTGTCGATAACATTTGTATCAATGACATGCAAAATGCAAACATGGCCAACTATTTTCGATGATTAGGTTTTGTTGGAAGCAGAACCACTGAGAAAGGGGGGGGAGGAATCAATGTGCATTAAAAATTTCATTCACTTATACATTTAACATCAACCATTCAATTTAACTTAACCATTATGAATCATCAAAATAACACACCCATTAAACACATGCAAAAGGGACACATGAACACAAAATTTAAGTGGGAAACCCTTGTAGGGAAGAAAACCCACTGATCAATGAAATGAACAACTGTCCTATAAACAAAGATCAAATTTAGTGAAGCACTAATTCCACAAAGAGCACAAACCCCTAAGTTTAGTGAGACAAGCCCACAAGGAGCACCAACCCCTAGATTTAGTAGAGCACCAACCATACAAGGAATTTACAACTCCCTAGATGACTTAACACCAACTCAGCCACCTGATTGTTTTTCACCTTTAGAATGTTGCCACAACTGCTGATGATGACTCTTCTTTAACTCTTTCTTCTCTCTTTCTCAAAATTACCTTCTAGGCTTCTTCACCAAGTTGATTAGGTCATTTGACCTTGAATATCATATACTCGCCACATGTTGGCTCTACATGACACCTTCTCTGCCCTCTCCTAATGGTCTCCAAGACCTTCTACACCTCTACACACTGCCCTCTTACTCTCTCTTTTCCATACTCACTAGCACACCCAAATAGGTCTTCTTCACTTGCTTATATATATGGCTCAACATCATACACATCTAGGTTGACCATCATAAGGCATAGAACATCATAACAACATGAATACACCATAAGAGAATCATACACAAGCCACCTTAGGTCAGAAATAACACCATATGCCCACATTTCTTCATTAGGACATGATTAAGCCTAAATGCCTAAAACATCCATTTCGCCAAAACCTGAGTCCTCTTAGCCTATATGGCCTTCATCAAACACTAGAAAACTCTTAGACATGTTGTCTAAGTCCACTCCATTCCTTCTACATGCTCCTTCAAATCCACACTATCATCTCATGCTATGAAGCCATTCATTAGGACTTAGTCCTATTAGGTCTATGCACCCAGAAAAACTAATCTTCAAATATGAAGCACAAACATCATCAAAGCACCTTGACCATGCATGTATGACACATGCATAGAAACCTCAAGACCTCATGGTAATCACCAACTACTTGTAACACCATCACTTGGACTATAACTGCCCAAGAACACCTCTGCAACCAGGTCACCAAAATCTGCCATCACACCCCAAAAATCAATCTTGCAAGAACGAATTTCACAGACCATCTAATGGCTTAGCATTATTTTGAAACCTCCCTGGACATGTAGTATGGCTTCCATACTTCCCTAAACATCCATTTATTCATCTAGTCCAATGCAAAACTTGAGAGCAAACATAACTTCTTCGGAGACTTACCTTTTTCTGTGGGGTCCATTCACTATCATGACACTGCAATACCACATGGATAAAGCTGGAGGAGTACTCTACAACCTCCAATCATCATGCAAGGTCAATCAATCTATTCTGAGACATAATAAGTAGGTTCTTCTCCATCACTACCTTAGTAGTTTAAAGAGGGTTTTAAACCACCTTACCTTCTTAATGATTGTTCATAAAGCTCTGCCCCTCAAACCACAAACTAGATGCCATGAATCTTGAGTATGACCCTTCTCCAACTACCATGAAGAGCTTAGCATCCCATGCAAACTTCAAACATACCAATGAGCATCAAAAAGTCCTTCTCGAGCTAGATTTCTCACTTTCTAGGAGCTCGATAGAGCTAAAAACAACTTTTCTTTCAAATTCCTTCAAATTAAGGCCTGAAACTTTGACCACACCTCTAGAACAACCTGTTACACCTTTCTAGATGCTCACCTTTACACACTTAGCTCAGAAATAGATCAACGTACCTCATTAAGCCATCTAGGATCAAGAATAGGTCTAGGTATAGACCTAGAAAACATGTCTTATCCTCATACCTGCATTACGAGACACTTGTGAGTGTCTCTACATCTCATCCTCGTGCTCTCCACACTCTTACCATGCTTAACCAACTACTACATACTTGTGAACCATCATGACATACCATTCTTCTAACTAGGCCTCTTGACAAGATTCTTTATCATCTATACATTCAAACACTACCACTCTTGCACACCTACAAGATTCATGACTTCACTACAACATCTTCTTGCACTCATGATATCATCACAACAACATCCATCCATCACTAGACCAACTCAAGAAACCATGCCACCTCATCAATGCAACTCAACATGACAAGACACTACCAATCAACCTTTATGTTCCTCTCTCCTTTTGAGATCAATGACTCTCTACTCAACACCTCCATCATCACCAACTTTGAGATCAATGACAACATAATGCCAACAATCTTCCCCTTTGTCATTGATGGAAAACATATATAGCTCAATCTCTCATGCCATCAGCTCATTCTCCCCCTTTTGACATTAATGACAACGTCATACCCGCAACATCTTAATTTTCTTCTCCTGTCATCACAATAAGGTTCACCATTTGGTTGGAAACATCAACCAAATGAGACAAGGTCATTTGACCTCTTCATTTCTATTTTGAATTATTAGAGCAACGTATCTCCCCCTTAGCATATGCATGCCTTCAAAGAACTTACTTACCTGCCTTTTGAGTTGAGAACATACCTGACTGACTTTCCTTGAGTCCTTGACACCACTAACATGACTGCTAGATTCCAATGCAAATTTTCTTAACTTTCTCTTGATGCAACTGAATAGAGCCACCTAGCTCCCCCTAAGACCAAACACTCTTGCAAACCTTCACAAGCGATCTTAAGAGCACTCACCTTGTTTTGACAACATAGACCACCATACGATTCATTAGGACTCTCATACAATTCACATCTCTTGAAAACACTTCTTAAACTAGATCAAACTCTTCTGAATTCATTACAGATACTAGTAGACCACTATCAACTATCAACTTCTAAAAACAATGAAATGCTTTCTTACCTTTCAAACACCAATCAATACTTCCCCAATCCGTCAATCATGACTTGTGTACCTTTTTGATACTTCATACTTGCTTGGGTCCCAACTAGATAGATACCAATGTGATAGAGTACCCTACCAACCTTTTTCATGCTCTGCAAAACCTTCTTGTACCAACTCACTTGCTCATGGAACTCTGCTCTGCTCCCCCTCAGACTTATACACCTTATGGACTAATTCTATGCAAAACTTTACCCACATCAACAAAATGTCACTACAATTTCTATTTGAAATTATCATAATCCAAAGTTTTCTATTCTCAACATTTTATTCGACTATGATAACAAAGTTCAAATCTATACCAACACTTACTTTCACCTCAAGAAATTCTATTTTCAATCATCCTTTTCGTCGAAAGCAGGGCAACTATATGGGTTGGCTATGCAAGGCCACCCCGTCACATACAAATCAATCAAAGACCCAATGACCAAATGGTCAAGTCTAGATACAAATATGGATTTGATACTAAGTTGCTAAGTTGCAAATGAATACGTCACTACATTTATCGCAAATGCAGGTGGAAAACGATTGTCAAAATTACAACTTATAGACACCATAGTTACTACAACACCCTTGTATAATGCATATTGATGATTGTGCAAGGTTTTCTAGCTTTGGGGACCTACACCCGTCTGCAATGGTGTAGTCCCACAAAATGGGAAGTGTTATTTTGAGACGACCAAAAATCCCTATGATACTCTTCCCTTGGTATTAGGACACCCAATTCCTACCTAGTTTTCAAATACACGTTGGGGATTGATCACCCCCAACTTTCCACGAATGCCAATTTTAATCTCCATATCTTCAAATACGACTTTTATACTTACAACACGCTCCTCCGTATCTTTATGTGGGTCACACCGGTGGCCCATGTTGTTCACCACATTTTGATTACTTTATTGACATGCCTAACAACTTTTTTTGCTTCAACACTATTAGGTACACTCTTCTTTCCCTTTCAACCAATAAATTTTATTCACTAGCATAAAGCGGGGGAAAATGTAGAGACTAAAATTAGCACAAAATCATTATTACATCATGCTTTTGGAAAACTTTATATATGTGAGTCTTGAATGATGAAACTATGTCTTAGTGGTGCAAGTCTTTATTGTTTCACTTTTACATTGCTTGATTTGTCTTTTGATTTATGATTGATTTGATGCTTCCTTATGTTATTATGTTGCATCACAAAGATCTCTGATCTTTTAAACTTATGTTATTTTTGATGACTTTGGTCCACACAATATAGATTGGTCAGGCTCATACTACAATATTGACTAAGATGTATGGTCTTGGCCCTTTTGGTTTTTGGGTCCTTTCTTCCCGTTGGTTCTTTTTGTTACTATTTTCTCTTTCGATTCTTATGTTTTAGGTTGGTTTGCACACCACTAGTTCAAATTTTGAAGTAAGAGACTCCTATATTTACAAATTCACACTAAGCATTTATTATCTAGTGAACACTTATCCAATTACCACCTATTGAGATAAGAAAGAAATTACTATCTTATATTGCATATCATAACACAAGAGGACCCATAAATCTGATTTGCACATTTGCATACAAGGGTTTTTATGGGAGCAAAGTAGCATAGCCTATTATTGGCGTGGAAGCACGAGGGAACAACTAGGTCAAGGGTTTTAGTTGCATGCAAACTTGCACAACGCACTAGGAGAACGACAGTGAGTTTGAAATGTAATGCAGTTCTTGGTGAATCATAAATGGGGTGATCGATGAGGTTAGTTTGACTCAAGCATTCACATTTTCTATTTTTGATCTAATGTGTTCTTGAGGTTCTTGTAAGAATCTAGGTTTGTTTTGTATGTAAAAGTGTGAAATATAGAGTTATAGGTGATGATGAAGATATCAAAGCACGACATAGGGGACAATGAAGTGATAAATAAAAAACCAAAATCCTACCATTTATATGTTCAAGACCATACAATAGGGTTTGTTTGTGAGATTTAGTCTTGCCTGTTTGTATAGTCCTACTTTTGCACTGTTGGTCGAGCAACGGTTGATCTAAGAACATTAAAAATTCTTCATCCTTTTCAGATCCATTAATGAAGCATTTAGAGTTCAACCCGAGTTAGCTAAGTTAGCTCTCAAACCCTGTTTATACTTCTAATTGCTTTATCCATTTGGCACACTTGCAATACCTTAAGTTGCATTGTGCAATTGTAAATGAATGTAATTTGAATCAATCATTTTCCTATAATAAATATTCAATCCTTTTTAAAAATTAATTATAGTAAATCCATTTAATTAATTTAGGGTTGATACAGAGAGCCATTCCAATTTGAAACAATTATTTTATGGTCTCCACTAATTAATCTTCTCCCAACAGGACATAAAGTGCTTACAAGGGGTTTTCTACCATTCAACTATTTAGGCCAAGTTTGTTTAAGCTCGACCCTTTGATTTGTCTCTCCAAGCCTCGTTGATGCTCCTCCATAATGCGTTCTCACTTCTGTAACTTAAATGAAATAAGGAAATCATGTGTGATTCTTTCTTGCTCACAATAGTTCTCCAGGTTGAATAAATGGTTGGGAATTAGAAATGGCTTGGAGTGTGGATTTTGTTTTGTAGAGTGTCCTCGTCACAAAAATGAAAACCACCTCCATCCACCATCATGGGTTGAAATCTAGGCTTATATAAGGTTGAGTATTTGAAAGGAAAAACCTGTGAATTACCACAACATCCTAAGGCTTTATTACAAGACCTTTTGGGGTTGAGTAATGCTTTAGGTGGAGGTAGGAGGGAGTTTTGCAAAGAAAATGGGATGAGTGGGACATCAAGATATTTTTGCAATGTAACTGGAGTGATGGGAACAACAAAAATTTATTGCACATGAGGCGGCTAGGGAAACAATCTGTGGGTTCAAGTAAAGCTAAGAGGAAATCATAATGTGATTGAAGGAGAGGGGAAATGGGGATGGGATTCCCTTTTCCATCCTAAATGAGGTTATTCTCTTTTTGGATAAAAAAATCATAGGCTTGAAGAAGAGCACTGACTCAGTGAATCATAACAAAGTTGGGATAAAAAAAATTTCAATAGAATAAGAATGTCATACATAGTTAGGGTTTGTATTCTTGAGGGATTTTCCCCCAAGTCCTCTTGAATATGATATTGAAGTGTGAAACGTACTCCACGAGTACCCTCTTTATGGTGCCGATGTGTTCTAAAAGAGATATTGTATTTGCATTCTCCTTGAATTGGTTAAACTTTTTCCCTTGCTGGTCCCATGTAGAGATTGATTGTGTAGCCAAACTTTTGTACCAATCTAGATCTTTTCCTTTGAATAAAGAGAAAATAGTCTAATACATACATTCTCCTTTGTGATATTGTGTATTGCACAATAGTTGGACATATCTTGGAAATGTCCAATAGGATCTACAACATCATTCCCATGAAAGAGGGACGATATTCTAGGGTTGTTTTGGGAATATCATCCCATTATTACAAATGGAGGGGGTTAGAGCTTTAATGAGGGAATGAAAGAGCTATGGGAAGAGCCATGGAATTGTGAAAACATTAAAATATGGAGGGAGATGAAAAAATTGTATGCAAACGAGAGAATGTGTTCTTGAATCAATGGAGTTATCAAGTGTTATAAAGATTGTTCAGACATCAAATGAGATAAGAACACACCAAAAATTAGCTATAAATTATAAAAGTTGCGTTCCCACATCAAAAAATATTATAATTTTTTACAACAAAAACACAAGGTCGTACTAGATGTGCCAGAAAAATTGTTGTGTAATGGAAATAGACACCTAAGGGAACAAACAGTTTGGGGGTTACCTCCTAAGGCATGGGACCTTGGATATTTTATGGCAAACCTTTATAGACATTTATCTCTGATTCTAATCTAATCTAATGCCCTAATAGTACTCTATTATAAAAATTCTCAAGGGAAAAGGGAGAGGTAAAACATGAAAATAAAAGGGGCGGTGATCGCATCAAAGAAGACGGGGGATCACTCTCTTGTTATTGTTTTAGACGATGCATTAAAAGATTGCAACTATAACCCACATAATATAAACCACAAAGATGAGAAGGAAAGGAGACAATAATACAACGATGAAGGGAAGACAGAGAGCCATAACTAGAGTTATATTAATGCTTATAGTATGCACAATCCGTTATAAAATGGGAGAGAGGCATTTGATGTATTACAACAGTTCAACACAAAGGCTAGGGACAAAAGGGATTTGTGGGGAACTCAAAAGGGTAGAGTTTACCCACATCTAGAAGTGAGGAATCTTTTACAATGAAATAACCTTGCCATTTATAGAAGAGAAGAGAGGAGAGGAAGAGAGAAGAGTGTAGGATTGAGCTTTGAATGCAAAACATCCTGCCCAAATGTAATTGCAGACAATAAATCATCCAAATCTGACTCCTAACTATAAAATATTTTACAAAATAATTTCAAGCCCTAAATCTTCTAAAAATGGGTAGTGCATTGATGAAGAACAAGTATGCGTGCTAAAAAGGTGTTGGGCCCAATAAATGAGCCCCGTCGAGCTCTGAATCTTTCTCTAACCTACATTAAATGAGAAAAACAGACAAATGATTTCATTAGGAACTGATCTCAAAACATTATGGCTTGGAGCTCAAAACATATTCCATTTAAGGGAATTATTCAAGAGATTTCCAATGAAACCACTCTTGCATGATTTGGTGCCCATAATTAAAAGATATGGCCCAAAAAATAGAGATTTTTTGCCCACCTACACCATTAAAACTTGAAAGAAAAAATTGATTTTTAACTATATTCTTCCTCTGCTTTTATCATTGCCACGTGTTAGGATCTGATTAGTTATAGGCTTCGGTTTGCTTCTCCACTATGTCTCCATTCTCCTCTATTTTCCTCAAGCTTTTTCTCCATTCTTCCTACCACTCGATTGCTCGAGATCGTACCACATGACACAATCTTGGATTCCTACCTTGGTGCAACTTTTCTACCCTAATTCCACTCTTTCTGACATACGAATGTGTCGGTATCTTGCCATGTGGCGTAATCCCAACTTCCTTAATTGATTTCTCCCAGGCCCAAGGCCACATGAACATCACCCATTTGGCCTTTGCATACCTACCTGACTACCACTCAATGCTCATTTTTATGACTCATGACCACACATACATGTGCAACTTGTCACCAATTTGGGCCTCTCGGATCGTGTCTTTGCCTTAGTTGATATTCTCAAACTTCTTGACACTAGACTATCCAGAATTGTATCACGTGGCACAATCCTGAATTTCCAGTCTTAATCGATTTTTCCCAACGTTGTGGCCATGTGTTAGGTTCTGATTGGTTATGGGCTCCATACTCTGCCAGATTTTCTTTATTTTTGGGGCCCAAATTCATGTCACATGATATTCATTCAGGTTTCTACACTTTCGACCAAATATCATCTCTATCTTCATTTCCTTGACACCCGATTAACCGGGATCACGCCATGTGTCCAAATATAATGCAATTTCAAGAATATTCCAAGCCTTGAAAAAAATTCTTATCAAGTTGCCCGAAATCATACCATGTGACCTCAAACCTAGGCCTCAATCGATTTTTATGTGTTTGGAGCCAAACACTCAGTTGGTTTTCCCAAAAGTTTAATAATGCAAAGTCTTGCTCCACTTAATAAAGGGAGTGTGTTTCTATATAAGCACTTAGGCGTTTCCTCTCCCATCGAATCCAGGACTAAAGCCTAAGGTGAAAATAAAGGGGTACTATATTTGAGTGTATGTGAGATGAAAAGGAGTGTGACTTCAAACTAGGTGGAAAGTAGGGCTTTTCCATGGCTTCCTCTTGACAGCAAGGCAATATAGAGGCTCACAAACACTTAAAACTCAACTATAAAAGTAAGAAAAACTCAAATCCATCTTAGGCCAACAATAAAGAAGAGAAAAGTTGGGAAGCAGAGCCGAGACACCAAATGAGTGAAACCATATGAAGAGAACCGTGTTCCATGTGTCTAAAACTACTTTAAGATCCTGTACATGTTATTATAATCCTTTGCAAATCAAACATATTCAGTTCAGTAAGGGAATCGTAAAAAAACTTGGAAATGGTTAGAAAAAAAGGGGGGATGCAAAAACGAGAAGGCTTATATTAGCAACACACACCATAGCATGCTAACCAATGTAAATTTTCACTTTTGACTGGAAAGTCAAAAAATTAGTTTTCACAACCAAAATTTATGATTTGAGTTTAGTTCTCATCATGGTAAACTATTATTAGTCCCCGTCGAAGGCAGGGTAATTATAATATTCACTTTTCAATTATTTAATTTTTTTGCCAGCCAATCAAATTCAATTATTTTAGTTCAGTATAGTTTGGACAATAGTTTTAAACTATATATATATATATATTTTCATCTTATAATACCTATTTTCAAATATGTGATTGGCTTGTAGACTTTTCTCCTTATTCTCCTATAAAAAAGTGATGTCATGGGATATTAATGCTCATTAAATGGTGTGTCATATCAACTCCGAGTTATCTCCTTAATATTATTTGGCTTGTTGACAAATGTAATTTGTAATAACACATAATATAAAATTTGTATTAACCCATCACACTTTTGCTTATGTATAGGTGATAATATTTTAATTAATAATTGTTGTGAGGCATGAACATATAAATTTTGTGGCAAAATCATTTCTCATGTTTTTAAAGTATAATCCAAGGGATCAACGAATACCCAGCAACCCAGAGTCTTCTTCGAGGAGTGAGGCTCTAACACAAGGCGAGCCCCATCAATCAACCTCATTTGGAGTAACATACACCAAGCCTCAACACATGTTGCGGGTAAATCATGAGATTTGAACCCACGCCTTGAACCACCTAAAGTGGTGGTCGAGGCCAAGTGAGCCAACCCCAATTATAAATTACTTCCCATGTTATTATTCTCAATCACCTACGAACACCCAGTCATGCCACTCTTATACCATCATTTTAGTAAATTATTTATTTTATTGCTGTGAACATTTTTAAAATTATTTAATAATACTATTACCGTTGCATTGAAAAATTTTCAAACCATTTTGAATGCATATGAATATTTTTGTTTGATACATAACATGACTCAAAGTCAAGGCTCCCACTTTTTTCTTATTATTTTGTGGTCCAAGGGTATTTTATTTTGTTTATATTATTTATTAATGTATTAGTTCAAAATGACTTATAAGCATGACTTTCAATTATGTTGATTTCTTGTTTCTTAAGACAATCCCACCAATTTCTCTAACCATCCCCTCCATATAAAACTAATTACTAAAATCTAAATACATTATTTTATTTTATGTCAATTTTTTTTATTGAATATTGAAGCATTATAATTGGGCACTGACTTACATACATTGTTGACATCTCTGCGCATATTTCAGAAGAAACATATAGAAAAATTATAATATTGAGTAAGTGTACAAACTAAATCAATGAGCACCTTCAACTAAGTAGCTATGGGCAAAGGGCATCCACACCATCAAAATCACGCACAACACGATCCTAGTCTCAACCACTTGACTCTCTATGTCAGGGTATTGGGGATTTTGCATTTAACAAGAATTGATCCCTGATAGGCTCTATGTGAGTCAAACAACTTCACCAATAAAACAAACGATTGTTAACTTTATCATTATTTTAAGATTAGATGAAATTAATTTTTTTTATGTTCGTTACACTTTTATATGAAATGAAAACCTTTTAATGTCCACGAGGCTAAAAATAGCATATGAGACAATAAAACCAGTCTCTTTTATTTTCATCATTTAATCTTCTGTTAATCTTGATGATGAAGTCCCCCATTTAGCTATCAACTCCTCATTGAACATATCTTGTAATAAAAATGTTGTGAAATTGATTGCATATCTCAAACAAATGTCATTGTAAGCATTGTAATATATAATAAAGTGCTTTTTTGATTCCATTTCCCCGTCTTAGCAAAAGATGCAGAGTCTCTCTTCCCATTTTTCTTTGGGTCTTTTCCATCTACATGTTTCGCATCTAAGCTGATGGGAGTTAGTCCTTTGTTGAACTATGAGAATCTTAGCCCTCTAAGGGACGATGACCCCTATGTAGGCCTTTTGTTGATGATCACAAGTATAGTTAAGTTCTTCGAGGTAATATCTGTTTTTTCTCCCCATTTTTTCCCACGTAGCTTTGTGGAATTTATCTATTACAAATGATTTTATTTCTTTATTGTGCTTGGGCCATGCATTCCATTCAATAGTCAATCTTTTCATCCACTTGATGTTTTGATTCACCAATGACCTTTTTCTCATGCATAATGGCTCTTTGAAGACTATGTTGGGCCACCTACTTGTCATCTGTTCAATTTTATTGAGGTATCTTAGAAGTCAAATCATAGCAACGACTTCGATTGGAACTGCACCTGTTTCAGCTAAAAGAATCTCATAAGGGACATAAACTTTAACCTTGAACTTGCTTGTGATCATATGTTTTTGAATTCTCTTAATTTGTTTCCATTTTGATACTAGTATGCTGCTGGACCATATTTCACACCCATAAAGTACAACCGGAGTAACTAATAATTCAAAAAGGGTCTAAGTAGTTTTCCAATCCCATAACTCGGCTTCTCTGCATTTGTTTTGTAAAGCATAAAAAACTCTCCACTCTCCCACTATTCTCTTTTTTCTACAAGTCTCCCAAGTAAGTTTGTTAATGAAGTTAATCCCCAAGTATTTGTAGTTGGTTACTTCTTCTAGAATACTACCCTCAAAGGAACATTATTGCTGATTTCTTTTCCTTCTATTGCTAAAGATCATAATCTTGGTCTTGCTTATATTAACTTGCATACCCACTTTTTTGCAAAAAAAATTCAAGTGTGAGCAAATGTTTTCACAATCCTTGAGTGGATGTAGCAATCAATATAAGGTCATCAACATATAGAAGAAGCCTTATAACATACTCACCCAACGCCACACTCCATATTTTACAATTCTTCAAGTTGGTCTATATATAAATCAAAGAGTGTGGGTGATAATGGACATCCCTACTTAACACCAATGTCACTCCTAAAGCTCTCTGAAATGCATGTTTGAATTCTGATTTTAATACTCACCTTTTCATAGAGTCTATGAACTGCTGCTCTGAGTTGCATTGGTATGCCAAGCTCTTGCATTCTGCACCATAACTTATATGTAGGGACCGTGTCAAAAGCTTTCCTAAAATCAACAAAACAACAAAATACTTCTTTCTTTTCCTCCCAATATTTTTCAATGATATGTCTTTGAGTAATACCATGATCTAAAGTGGAGTGTTTAGGTCTGAAACCAACTTGCCCTTTTTATCTATTCTCATTTTGTTCTGCCCAATTGTTGATTTTGTGATCAACCATGCTACCAACTAACTTTGCAAATAAGGAATTGATCATGATGATCCTGTAATTGGTTGGGTTGTTAACATCTCCACTCTTAAAAAGAGGCAACGCCATGCTAGTAGTCCAATCGTTTGGAAAACGACACTGAATTATGTTGTTGAATATATTCAAAATATGAGGAGCAAGGGTTTATGAGCCCCATTTTAGGTACTCTTCTTGTAACTCATCTAAATCCTTGGCCTCACCTACACCTGGCCTTTTTATACCTATTTTAACCTCATGTAATGTGATTTTTTTTTTTGTTATGTGTACTAAAGGTGGGGCCTTGACCTCTTGTTCTTGTTCATATAAATGTTTTTCACATTCTAGCCATTGAGTCATTGTAATGTTATTTACTTTTTGTTTCTTTCTTTGTTGAAGTTCTCTCCAAAATAACTTCGGCATATTTTTCCCTAGATAAATGAGTTCTTCTCTCCTATTTCTCACAAACTCATATTTTTTTCTCTTAAAAGTATGCATGTACACCTTTATGTTTATTTTCTCTTTCTCTAAAACCTTAAGAGCTTTCCTTGCAACTTTGCATTCCTCATCAAACCACTTATTTGTTGGAAAGCAATTTGATTTTTTCCTCTTGTTTTTGGACCTTTTGTATCTCCCAAGTACTTTTTGAATAATTTTTGTTAGCTCATAAATTTTGATGTCCTATAAATATGTTCTTTTTTTCTGCATTAGATGTTCTATAGTTTCCTTGAAGACAACACAAATTTCATGTGTTATGAAAATTCTGCCCTTTGTTGGAGATTGTGGACTGGTATGCAGTTTTTGTGTATATTATTTTTTTGATCCCCAAGATATCACTATGCAAATTGAGTTGTTGTCTGATTTCAAATCATGCATGGGGTCATCAACAATTTTTTTTGTTATTTTTTCTATCAAACTTTGTGAACAAATGACATAGTCAACAACACTTGAACCGTTGTAGGTTTTGCATGTAAAATTTCTAAACTTTTTTCATCTATTCAAACCATTGCAAATAATCAGATCAAACATGCCACAAATAGCAATTAGCTCTTTGCCAAAATGATTGGTTACCTTGTAATCATTTGTGCATCTACTCCATGAATAACTTTTCTCTTTGGGGAGCCATATAAGATTGTGGTCCTCCCTGTTGCATAAAATGCTAGATTGTTCATTCGCTGTCCTAGCATTGAAATTTCCCAAAAGAAGAAATTTTTTGAGTTGAGATTACACATAAATATCATTTTTTAGAAATGTATATGAATCCTTGCCATTTAACACTTTTTTTTGTAGATCTTTGAGCCCTATGGTGCAAAATAACAAGCTACAATTCTAATGCGTCTCCCATTTTCTGATACTTTCAATCATATATACTGTACATTTGTGTCTTCTTTTCCCAACTGGATCATTCTACCCTATACCTCTCTTATTAACACAATTATGCCACCATATCATTTTCCCTTACCCATTGTATTGTTCCAAGTCGTGAACTTCATATAGCCATCAAAAATAGGAGTCTCACAACCATCTTGTTCATGAGATTCTGTGAGGCATATCACGTCGCTTCCTTTTGCAACCTGTCCTAATCTTGGCAAATATTACTTTGTACACTTATTATTTTATCACTTGGGCAAGTGCACAAAGATGGGGGGCCAAAAAGTGGACACAAATCCAATTTTAAGCGAAACACGAGAGCGTTTTGGGAAAGTGTAAGCACATTTTGAATTATCAGGTTTGGCAATTATCAAGACTAAAACGCAAGCACCTTATAATGCGAGCATGTTATAACGCGCTCACGTTCATATTTGTTATGTGGTATGCATGTTTATGGGAGGGATATATTTACTAAAATAAATGGTTTAAGTATAAGAAATAATAAAGTATAGAGATTAATAAAAGGAAACAATAAAGTATAAAGATTAATAAAAGAAAAACTTATACTTTTAAGTTTATTTTAGTAAATATAAGAAATTAGGGTCACTCTTCACCTTATGGAACTAGTCTCACAGCTCCATCTGTCACAGTTTAGAAGATGGTTTTTTATATTCTAACTTGGTGAGTACATAGGTATTTTTCAGGATTTCAACATTTAACCTAAAACTTTTAGGGTTTAAATTATATAATCGATGTCTATTTTGGGAAAGAAAATAGTCATTGTTTAGGTTTTGGGGCCTTTTGGATTGGTTATTGACATTTGTAGGAGTTTTAGATGTGTCAAAACTATATTTTATAAAGCTCACAACTCTCAAAGGTAGCAACAATTGCTCGAATATATGGACTCATGTAATTCCTTATAACACATAATAAATCAAAACACATATGTAAGTTTTTATCAATTCAAATAATCAAGGGAATGGTCATCATGAGATATATGAAGGATTTGAAACATCATGAAGACAATGGATGCAATTAGAAAAATCACGAGGTCTTCCTCAAGGCTTCCTTAATTCTCTCAGTGTTATCCCTATCCCAAGAATTTCCTCTAGTGCTCTATTTTGGTCCAACTCTTCCCTGGCTAGTTCAATTGGGTTTGTTTCCTCAACTAAGAAACTTCAAATATAGGCACCTTTAAATCTATTCCTCTCTTATGAGATAGTCTTACCATTCCATCATGTTCTTAGACAACTAAACCACCCATTTCACTCATCTAGTTGCTCAACATTCATCCAAAGACTCATCTCACTTGCCTTTACCAAAATTGCCCTTACATTGCACAAGAGCAAGGTTAACTGGTCACTTCTTGGTTTGTTTACTCTGCAAACTCTTCATGCAAGCTAAAAGCATCCCTAAACACCTTCTTCAATCTCAAGGAGATATAACAAATCTCTTTAACATAACGTTCCATTAGCTGCTCCATTCACTATCCACCCTTTTAGACTGGCCTTCCCACTTTCTAGCACTGTCTAGGTGTTACGTTGATTGTATCTTCAACTTTAAGCAAATACTAAACAATTTGAGGGAATTGTAAAGTACCCATTAAGGGTTTCTAGTTGCATTAAGAGTTTTAAGTTTGAACTCCAAAGATAAATACCACTTCATTAAATTGAGCTAACAATTAGGTCTAGGTTTTTATTTGTTGTTTCTCCCCTAGATTGTCACTCACACCTCAACATGCACCCAATGAACCTTCCAATTTTCCTTTGAATATCCTAATAGACCTCATTAGCATCGTATATACCAATTTTCAAGCTTCAACCCTAAACCCTAAACCCTAAGCCCTAAGCCTCAAAACTGAAACCCCAAAGCGTAAACCCTACATCATAAACCTTATTTTTACCACCTTAAGCCCTAAACCCTAAACCCTAAACCCTAAACTATGATCCCTAAACCATAAACCCTGAGCCTTGAGCCCTAAACCCTGAGCCTTAAACCCCAAACCCTAAATCCTAAACCATGATCCATAAGCCCTAAATCCTAAACCATGAGCCCTAAAATGTGGACCTAAAGCCTGAACCCTAAACCCTAAACCCTGAACACTAAACTTTAAACCCTGAAACTTGAACCCTAAACCTTGAGCCTTAAAACCTAAATCCTAAACCCTAAATTATAAACCCTAAACTCTAAACTGTGCACCCTAAACCCTTAACTCTAAACTCTGAGCCCTAAACCCTGATCCCTGAGCCCTAAACCCTAAACCCTATTTTTACCACCAGAACCCTAAAGCCTAAACCCTAAATATTAAGCCCTAAAGAATCTCAATCTCACTATCACTCTCTTTTCTTCTCACACTCTCACTAACTCTCTTTATTTTGAATCAAACAAACTTTAGTTTTATTGATGACTCGACTAGGAGGACATGACAACCACAAGGAAACCTAGAGATTGTTTAAAATCCCTCTAGTTTACAGTAGTGATTACAAAGTGAAAAATGATCTTGATCTTCTGCACTAAAAGGATAGGAAAACCTCATATATTTCTCGTAGGTCTCATGAGTGAGTTCATCTTTTTGAATATCAATATTAGGACCATATTTCCTAGTCTCGTGCGTAGAACCATCATTCAATCTGCTTGTACAACTATCTTGTTTATGAGAGGTGGGAAAAGTAACTAAATGGATATGGCATCTAACTTGTGCCTTGCAATGCATATTACACATCTATACCAAACCTGTTTCTCCCCACATATACTTGCACTCTTGAATGTCAATTTCTTCACACTCTGAAACAAATTTCACATTTCTCATATTTCCATGTATGGTATTATACAAGCCAGGATGACCCATTGGAAGATGGAAAAAATAACCATTGCAACAAAAAAATTAATCTAAAAGGAAATACAAGAAACATAAAGAATATACCAATGCAAAGGTGTAGGATCAGTACCGAATTTCCTGTAGTATCCCCTCCTCTGGAGAAAGAGAAAGCTCTTCTGCTATTGGAATGGATAACAAATTTGACAGAACTTCCTGAAGTGTTGAAAATAAGCATAGCAACAGGGTAATGACTAAGAACACAAAGGGGTAATCAATCACCTAGTAAATCTTTCTTGTTTAGTTTTGAATGGGAGTCAACTAGCCTTAAACTTAGTGACCTTCCATTCATTGATAATTCCTTCTATGATAAACCCATTGATGCTTTCAAAAGTGTCTTAAAAAAGATAGGGGTAGTCATCAAGCCTAGTGAAGGGTGTGATGTGATTTTTAGAAAATTTGAAATGCATACAAATTTAGAGGTCATAACACGAATTTACAAATATCTCTATCGTTATAAATCGAAGCCAAGTAACAGTGTCTCCCTGTATCCAAGGATCAAGGACTACTGGGGTCTGTGGTAGGATTGGACATTCAATACTAATAAGAATGGGTAAGACACAAAACATTACAATGAGTGAATGGGTAAGACTAAACCCTGAGCCCTAAACCTGAAACCCTGATCGCTAAACCCTAAACCCTAAACCCTAAGCCCTGAGCCCTGAACCCTGAACCCTAAACCCTAAGCCCTAAACCCTAAGCCATATACCGTAAACACTAAACCATGAGCCTTAAAACGTAAACCCTAAATCCTAAGCCATAAACCCTGAACCCTAAACCTTAAAACTTAAACCCTAAGCCATCAACCTTAAACCCTGAGCCCTAAACCCTGAGCCTTAAACCCTAAACCATGTGCCTTAAACCCTAGTCCATAAACCTTAAACCCTGGACCTTAAACCATGAGACCTAAAGATTAAAGCCTAAACCCTAAACCTTGAGCCCTAAACCGTGAAAAGCCCTCAACCTTTAACTCTAAACCCTGAGCCCTGAGACATAAATCATAAACCCTAAAACCCTATTGTTACCACCATGAACCCTAAACCCTAAACCCTAAACACTGAGCCCTAATCCCTGAGCACTAAACCATAAACCCTAAACCATGAGCCCTAAACCCTAAACCCTAAAAAGTATTCCTAAATTACCTCCAACACTTCCAAGATTCTTTGACATCACCTCCAGATACTTAATATATTTTTTGAACTCTCCCAGAGGCTGTTTGATTAGCTCAAAATGACCTTTTTAGGCTTCCAGAGGAAGTTATTTTCCATCAAGTCACACTAAACTCATCAATCATCTTATCCAATCATCCCCGCACTTTGAAACAAACTTAAAAAAACCTTGTTAATAATTTTTTTTTATCCAGGTTGAGCCAAAGGAAGGATGCACATTGACTAAGAAGCAAAAGATGCATTCCCTAAGCTTGTAAAATAGGTACTCATCCATAGTATTATTTTACCATATTCTAAGACAAAATTAGGGATTCAATTCCATGCTCATGGAAAAATTCATGAGTCCATATATTCGATTAGTTGTTGCTACCTTTGGAAGTTGTGAGATTTATAAATTTTTATTTTGACACATGTAACACTCCTACAAATGTCAATAACCAATTCAAAAGGCCCCAAAACCTAAACAATGACTATATTTTTTTCCCAAAATAGACATCAATTGTATAATTTAAACCCTAAAAACTTTAGGTTGAATGTTGAAATCCTAAAATTACCTATGTACTGACCATGTTAGAATATGAAAATTCATCTTCTAAACCGTGACAGATGGAGCTGTGAGACTAGTTACATAAGGTGCAAAGTGACCATAACTTCTTATATTTACTAAAATAAATGGTTTAAGTATAGGTTTTTCTTTTATTAATCTTTATACTTTATTAATAAAAGAAAACTTATACTTAAAAAATTAAAGATTAATAAAAGAAAGACTTATACTTAAACCATTTATTTTAGCAAATATATCCCTCCCATAAACATACATACCACATAACAAATAGGAATATCCCTCCCATAAACACACATACCACATAACAAATAGGAACACGAGCGCCTTATAACGCGCTCGCATTCCAACTTCTGTGGGCTTGAAAATCCCGACCCATAGGCTTGGATTTGCCTTGGATCTCCCACCCTAAGCTTCGGACTATGTAATCCGTGAATGGATTCATGTTTTGCAAGAAAATATCAAAATCTCACGTGTACACCCCGATATGAAATGCGTTATAATGTAATATTTCAAAAAAAATTATACTACGACGTGAAACTCAATTTTATCTTGGTGACAATATGCTTCTTTCGAAAATCTAATTAGTTTAAGGCTTTCATCCTTAATTTCTTTTACTAGTGCCTTCTTTTCTTGTCAAAACGTATGCATACGTTTTTGTACCCAATTTATGATTTTTTCAACAAAATTTCACAAAAAAAAAACTCTTAGAAACTCCATTCTACACACTAAAAAAACAAAAAAATGACTTTTTTTTCTCAAAGTTACGAGGGTGTACACACAAATTTTTCATTTTCGAGATGTGTGCACTTTGAAAATTAATTAAAAATTATATATTCATCAAAAAATTATGAAAAATTAGTGGGACCTTGTACATGGTTTTATCTAACTTTCTACTGAAGGGATTTTAAAAATAAATTATATAACTCACAAAATGGTGGGGGGTGCACACACAATAGGTTTTTATCATTTTGACACAAAAATAAACATACTTTGTGTGCGCTCCACATTTGACCTTCTTAATCTCCATCATTTAAAAAAAAAAAAAGTTTAGAAACTAGATTATGAGATCTATTGTACTCATTTTTATCAATTTGTCAAATTTTTAACATATGCATGCCGAATTATTGAATGAAGTTCACGGTTTGCTGATTTCAAGATAAATGTGTCCCTTTTTTACTCCCTTTTGGCCCCCCATTTCCATGCACTTACCCACTTTGCATATCACTTTGCATATCTTATATATTCGCTCTATAGGCAAATTTAACTTTGTATACTTATTATTTTAATTTTACAAAATAACGTGATCTAACATTCGAACTTTAAACTTATCTTAGTTTGATGGTGAATACTCATCTCTCACTTCTTTACGCTTAAAACAATTTAATACTAATTACTTATTAAAAATTAAATCTTAATTACTTTAAAACAATTCAAAAATTCAATACTAAAACAAGAACTAGTCCCATTACAACACTTAACTTCTCACATATAACCACATACAATTAACCTATTAATAACTACTCGAAGCATTCTTACACAACCACATTAAAAGAGGTGGAAACCTACACCTATTAACACTTTACCTAATTAGCTAACACTACTACGTACTAGGTCAATGCATAAATGCAAGACGAGACATTTAACAATTTTTTGAATTATTGTGTAGCCTGCCTGCCATAGACATGGCATTTCCTAGTGGGATTTGATCTTGGGTCAATTAACTTGTAACAAACACCATTACGGTGTGCTTGGCAAAAGCATGCAGCAACATATAAGCTTTATAACAAAGTGGCTTGTGTTTTGGCATGTGTCTTCAAACTCACCCTCACTACTTCCATAATTCTCCTATGAGAATATCATGCAAATGCTTTCCAGATCTTATGCATCTAGTTTTGTTGCAACAGATTTTTGGCTTCTTACATTGACTGGTTCAAAGCTATTAAAGGGGATTACTATCAAGCTACAATTAAAGACGGAAGACTCCAATTCCAAAATAAGAAACTATGAATGGCTTGGTGGTAGTTGATTGTAAGAGGGCAACAACAAAGCTGAGGTTGAAATCCTGCTATGAATAAATAAAATATAATAAAATCTACATGAAATTTTCAATCCTAGTAGTAAGTCCAAGACCTCAACAACATTTGTAATGATGCTTAATACCAGTTTGTGGCAATCCAGAAACTGTGTGTGTTTGACGAACTTGACTGTTACAATGGAAACTGAATTGGGAGTGTTGATTCAGCCATCATGTAACTCTCTAATCAAAGTGCACCATGTTTTGTTCCAACATCATCCTTTCATGCATGTCTCTGCTAAAACTATTTCTTTCTTTCTACACTGAAAAAAACTCCAGTATTCCTTGAAAGAGAAGGTAATTTCTAGTTGCAATTTTTTACTTTTTATTCAAATCATATACTAGCTTTAAGAGATAGAACACAAGAGTGCCTTAAATTATCCACTAAACAAAGTTCATCATGGGCTTTCTTGAGATATACACAATGCCATGTTTTTTGAAGAACAATATTGACTTCGAAATGAATCCATGACTACTTTTTAATTAGGATTCAGTTTTCCACTGGCCAGAATGCTGTCTTTTGGTGGCTGTGGCTTATCTTCAACTGTAACTTCCTTGAATGTTTCAGTAACATGCTCCACAGAATGAAGAACATGAGCATCATTTTCTTCCTTGGGTTTTTGAGTCTCTTCAGCTTCTCTGAGGCTTTGCAATAGTAGTTGTTTCTTTTCAAGTATTTTTGTCAGCTTAGAATCCAACTTCACTAGTTTTTCCTTGAGCTTCTCCACATTATTTTCTTTTCCATCCTCTTCATCCGTATCCTTCTTTTTATCTTTTTCCTTCCCTTTCTCTTTCTTATTTTTCTTTTCGTTGCCCTTATCTTTTTCCTTCTTAGTCTTTTCTTTGATCCCTTCAAGGCCAGTATCTTTATTTTCCTCATCTATTCCTTTCTCCCTGCTCTTTTCTTTTATGTTTTTATCACCAAGATCTTCATCTTTATCTTTCTTCTTTTCCTTGTCTTTCTTTTTCTCCTTGCTTTTGTCCTCATCTTCACCCTCATCTTTCTTATTCTTGTCCTTTTTTTCTTTCTTCTTTTCCTTGTCTTTCTTTTTCTCCAAGCTTTTGTCCTTGTCTTCAACCTCATCTTTCTTACTCTTGTCCTTTTTTACCTCCGCGCTTTCATCCAGATCTTTATGCTCATCTTTCTTCTTCTCCTTCTCTTTCTTTTTATCCTTGCTTTTGTCCTTATCTTCACCCTCATCTTTTTTATTCTTGTCCTTTTTGTCCTCCGTGCTTTCGTCCATATCTTTACGATTATCTTTCTTTTTCTCCTTGCTTTTGTCCTTATCTTTCTTCATCTCCTCATCCTTTTTGTCCTCGGTGCTTTCGTCCATATCTTTATGTTCATCTTTCTTCTTCTCCTTTTCTTTCTTTTCTCTCCTTTTCTTTCTTTGTCTCCTTGCTCTTGTCCTTACCTTTCTTTACCTCCTCATCGTTTTCTGTCTTATTCTCATCATGGTTATTCTTCTCATCTTTTCCCTTGGTCTTATCTTTCTTCTTCTCTTTTTTCTCTATCTCGCTCCTTACATCAGAGCTCTGTTTTTTCCCAATGTCTTCAGATTTTCCCTTCTTTGCCTCTTCCAAGTGCTTTCCAACTTCTTTTTCCATCGTTTCTAGTTTGTTTTTATCCTTCTGTGCCTCTTCCATGGTAAAGAAAATGACCGTTTTCCCTTTCCTTGTGTTCCTGTCAAAGAATACAGGTACAGTAAATTTTGATATAAGCAACATTCATCAGTAATACACAGATAACAATCTCACATCTGCAATTGACATAGAAAGCTAAGGTTATCAAAGGAACAGTAAAGCACAAATGAAAAAGCTTCTCAAGGTATTACAATTGTAAATTGAAAATACAAACCCCAAAGAAAATATTAACTACACAATGTATATTGGTGCATCACATTTAAGATCAAATAAAGCTCAACGCCGTGGATCTATTCCATCTCAACAGTTTACTAGGCCGCGGGACAGGCACACATTACGACTTTCTTCACTGCCACGGGCCTTTCTTTGGCCTTGGTTGTTAGGAGAGATTTTAGGGGGAGTGCCTTACTTTCTCCAAGGGTTACCTTGCCTAGCCCCTTAGCCCTAAAATTATCATATACTACATTGGCCTGCCCTAGAAACTCCTTGATGAGAATTATCATATCCTACATTGCTCCTTTCACAATGATAGACGATGACACAAGGCATGGTCAAAGATGTTATGATTCCTCTATTCCAGGCATGGTCAAAGATGTTTTATGGGACTACCATTTGGTCTTTCCAAACTTCCATCAGTCCATGCTCTTTGAGGGTTCTAGCATTCTACACATGGCTATTTGTAGTAGTACTACAAAATCACAGGGGTTGGGGCCTTATTGCTTTGGGTTTATCCCTAGTTTGTTTTCAGTAATTTTGTTCTTTTTATTTAATTAGTCTTTGATCCTTGGTCCTTTTACCATAACAATTTCTATTGTAATTGAACGTATTGACCGAGTCTCATTGAACTACTGGTCATATGCGAACATTAACATAATTTCTTTCTTTCTTTTAGCTTCAAGACCCAAAGGACTTATGACAAGATGTGCATATTTCTCTCGTACACATTTCTATGGGGTACATCCTCCAAATTTAAGGTTCACACCTTGCTCTCTACAAGGTAAATCACTTGAGTCAATCTTCCTAAAATTGAATGGATCAAAGTACTTTAAAATTTGTATAATAGAACATCTATTGAGCATGTGAAGTCTCCTGACGGACACTCCCTTAATGTGGCTATTTGTAATTCTACTAGGATCATATGGACGGGTAGGCCTGTTTTGGTTTTAATGTTTCCTTCCTTTGTGTTTAGTTATTTTTCAACTTATTTTCCTTGTTTTACATTATGCTTTACTACTGTAATTGGTTTTACTCTTTGGAGTACTGTTGGCCTACTTTGATCATTCGTACATCAATATAATTTCTTTCATTCTTTTTCATGTGAAACCAACTTGCATGGGAATGTGACAAGCATCTATAACAAATGGCTCATTGGAAGAATGGTGATGCAAAAGCATCCAGGTAAGTTTGGTTATCGCACGTCAACCAAAAGCAAATTTATTTCATTCAATAAATTGTTGCCATACCTGGGAGTTGAGTCATTGATTGTTTTACCCACCATTTGGCTTTAAATTTGAGGCAGGCGTTCACATTGGTAGAGTACTGAATTCAACTTTCCTTGCTGGGCTATCAAAGTTGCTATGTTTTCATAATAAAACTCATGACCAGATCACGTGTGTGTGCAATGGATTCATATTCACATTGGAGGTAAAGTATGATGTTAGGCATGTTTGAGGAGTTCCAGGTGACTTCAGGGAGAATTGGAGCATAATTGAGGTTGGTGTTTCCTTTCGAATGTGAGTATTTTCTCGAAATCCATGATTGCATTGCTTGGGTGGACTTGAATACAGTCTCATGTTACCATACCAAGACAGTCTCATGTTACCATTTCAAGGCTGTTAGGAGGTTCAAAACATCATCCAAGCACAAAATTGAAGAAAAAGACAAAACTCTCATAAGCAAACCCAAAATTACCTTTGCTAAAAACATTCTTAGAAGAAAATGCTCAAAAAACGCCTTTGAAGGAAATTCAAAACGTCATTTCTCTATTTGATGTATGGAGATCATGATAGGGAGTGTCAAAAGGAAGTAAAAAGAATGGAGAACCAAGGGAAGAACTCTGTTGGAACTCGGCAACAAAGAATGCAAGGATTTTTCAGTTTTCAAACCGAGAAAAGAGAAAAACATTGGTCGACTGCCAAGAGGAGCCAAGAACAGATTTGGAATAAGTTTTCAGCTCTGATGGAGTAGAAACAAAGTTCTAGAGCCAACTCTCAGCACGAAGGGAGTAATCAAGAGGGAAAAATTGCCCTGAATGTTCGATCAAACGCCTTTTCTTATATTTTCTGCTGAAACAGTCAAGGAGGGATAGTAAATACTGCCTGGGATTTGCGTAGAAGTGTTTCTTGCCTTATAACATTGCTATAAGTCAATAGACTCTGTTTCAAGAGTTACGGTGTAGTTTGAAACCCTTTGTAAGCCTTTGAAGTGGCTAGAAAGGCCATTTTAATAGCAAAATCAGTCCTTGTCCCAATTGGGTACCGAATGACATTGTAAATCTCCCCAAATGCAATGTGAGACACTTTTTGATTACTCATACGCTATATCCCATTTTCATGTCAAACAATTTTAAGCTTCAAGCAGTTCACATGGTTTCCTAGTTAAAATATCCTGTTAAATGACATAATTTTCAAATCCTTCCAAATGGCCACCAAAGGGGTTGATATAGCATAGCTGGATAGAAAAACAGCACAAGGCTGCCATTCATTTGACCCCCGACCTAGACTTTATCAAATGGTCTTAGATTTGATGACGGATCTAAACCACAAATGTTCCAATCAAACTTCAACAACCATACCTAGCATACCATGCCCAGGATGGAGGAATCAAAGTTATTAATCTCAAACTTTGATTAAAAAGTCACCCCTAATGTACTAACTATAAACTGAAAACATCATGTATGACCCTCATTAGGCAGGAAGAAAATAAATCAAAATCCTATTTCCATGCCACTTGAAAATATGCTTGGATGCTCTAGCAACAACACTGGCATAGATCATATACCAGAAGCAATATCTACTTTTCCAGAAGCAGTCCCCTTTGGACAATGAAATATGGCAGATTTACATTCTAAAAAACTCAGTAAAGGGAATAGAGAGACCACAGTCAATGTGACACTATTTTCGGTATAATTTTCGAGTTTGAAGTTTAGTCTCCTTTCATAGCCCAATCTAGTTCTTGTCATGTTATCTTCATTCACAGAATTTATGACAACATGGAAGTGTATGTAAATTTTTGTATTTCTTTTCCTTGTTACAGATGCAATTGTTCGGGTACTCGTAATTTTTCATTGGGGTGATATACTCACCATTTAATGCAAAGTATATATGACATATTTACATAAACGGATATGATTTTTGGTGGATCAACACAAAAAAGTAGGTGAAAAGAACTTTCTAGAGGGAGGGCTTATTTACAACATTATTTTAAAAAAATAATTTAGAGCTGCTGGATGGCTTCGTTGTTCCCAAAGAATGGTCATGGTATATTGCAAAAGATAAGAGCACAAAATTGCTATCATAAGAATGTGTGATCAAGGACGTTATGGGAACAGACAAAATGTCTTTTTGGTGGATGCTCCACTGATGAAATGTGTAGGTGATAGAGGTTTGACCTACAGGATGTTTAATCAATTCTAAAAAAATACCAGTTTAGCCTTGCAAGAGAGGGAGACTACATGAAGTTGAATATGAATTGAATCCCTATAACTTATGTAAGTACATCTGATAATGTCAAAAAATATAACTGGACTGTTGGTAGCAAAATGGCTCATTTTATTATCGACTGCAGACATTGTGCATTGCAACAAATGATCACTCACCGATGTGTAATGTCTAAATGGAGTTTTATCTGAATTGAATCCCTATGACATACATAAAAACATCTGATAATGTCAAAAATATAATTGGACTGTTGGTTACAAGACTGCTCATTTTATTATCAACTGAAGACATTGTGTATTGCAAGAAATGATCACTCCACTGATGTGTAATGTCAACACAACTCGAGTTTACAAAAGAATTTGTGATTCTTGTAGACACTAATAAATCACAGATGTTTGGAGGCCACTGGGGGACAGTCAATAATGTAAAGCTTTAGGGGATACCAAGGAAAGGAAATTCAATTCCTAGCCTTTGATATTTTTAGGAACAGCGCTAGTATTTTCATTGATATTAAAGTTTTCTTAATGGGGAGTGTTCACGTTCTTAAAAAAAAGTAGGTAGGCAGGCGATGAATCATTAGTCAACGATGAATGCTTATATATGAATTCATGAGAAATGTGAGAGTACTCTTGAATAGGTGGAAGGTCATAGACCAAGTTAATATGTGAGTATGTAAGTATCTATGTAAATTTGGTGGGTGTGAAGGAGATTTGAATGTGTATGTTTCTCTGCGACATGAGTCAAGGGAAGGAAAAAAGGTAAGTTTGTACTAGAAAAATCAATGGTAGTCTACTTTTTCAGCTAAATCCAGTGTATTATGATTATAAATGATCCACTATGGTTCTTTAAAGTTTCCTATAATACTTGAAACATTAAATTCTTTTTTAAAAAGAAGAAATGTTATAGCAAAGCAACTTCAAAACTAGTGGCATGCAATGGGTTAAAAAGGAAAACAATAATTCAGACAAACTAACATGTTTTGACAATCTTGATGATAACATATGATGCAGTCAAGGAAAGGGGGTCAAGTTAATGACAGGATTTCCCTTGCAGCTAGATCAACATGCACTCACCGCCACACATACCTTCACCCTGGGATAAAACTCATTAATTGATAGCTGAAACAATATATGATAACACCCACTCACAAGCATTAGAACTATCACACTTCTATTTAAGAATGCTGGTAAGAGCAATTGATGAAACAATGAAGAACACATCTGGTTACCATTTGATGAGGATCACATCAATGGAACAATAAGTCCATGGGAATGAGACAAGAAACAAAGTTAAATCACTTTATAAACACTAAGTAACACATACAGGAAACTCTCACCACCAACAATGGAGTTTTTAACTCCTTCCAATGCTCATTACAATTCATAAAATGGATTGTTTTGCTGACAGTGTTTGTCATGAGTGTTAAGAAGACTTTATAAACACCTGAGAAGATCAAACAATTAACAAAATCCGTTCAGTCCTCACACTAACTAGACACCAAACAAACATAAATTTGGCATTATGATTAAACACAGCCTCAAATTGAACCATTAAGATTCACTACGGAACAAAATGCTGTTCTAGTTTTGAAGGTTGATACTTCAATAGGACAAACAAACCATGTCAATTCATGAGGATATCTTTGGTTCGTGCTAAAAGTCCCTAAAAGTCTTCAACTTGCAGATCACTATAATTTGCCTTTACTGTATAGAATAGCTCCACAATGGGCTCACAATGCCTGATCATGAGATTTTTGAATAGTGATACTGTCTTCAAGAAAAATCCACCACGAAAAAGTGATCAGATGCTTCCAAAGCGGTCTGGATTGTTCCCATCTTGACTTGGCCAAAATAGGCTTAGAGGATGAAGACAAAAGAAAAACTACCTAATGAACTGATTCATCACAGTCAAACTCTTCAAGATGACTGCTAGGAGGACGGAGTGACATTGATGGAATAGTAAGGTAGTTAGTTCAAAGTTGGAATGTCCCTCTCGATGTCAATGCTTGCTTCACATTCAAGGCCAAATGATGGGAAAAGGTAGTATGGAATGAAACAGACGTGTTCTTGGTGATGCTCAATAGGGAAGAGGAACCAATACTTGTGCATCTAACTTGGCACATACGTCAGCACTTGAAATTTATCCCACAATTGAGTCAACATGTATCCAAAATATATTTTTTGTTTCATGTGTTTTATGGAGGGAAAGTCACCATCTGAATTGATTTAAAATAGCAATTTTGAAATGCACTAAAAAAAGATTAAACCTAAACTTGTCTGGGCATTTAAAACTTGGGCATATGATGTGGCACCGTGTGATTAGCTACTTTACACCATTGTTGGGTACAAGTTGTACAATAATATGTAATTTATCTAACTACTTTTCATTTATAATTGTTTAAGTTTTGGGTAATTTCCCTGCAGATACCCTCCCAACTATTGGTACTCGTTCTACTATTGGCTCCTCTCCCCTAACCGAATCATTATGAAGATGCTTCTGCATCGGCATAGTAGGTAAACCAAGTCATGTCTACACTAAACCGATTGTATGGATGAGATCAAAGACTTGGTAGAATTCAGATCATTGTCTTGTAATCATTATGCTCAATCTTACCACAAATTGAGACTATACTTCTATAGTTATTGTTCTTGAATTTCAAACATGGTTGGATATTGAAAGATGAAAATTGCATAATCTCGTTCTCATAACAGATCAGAAACTTTACGAATGGCAATTACAGGGATAGAGGACCCTAATGACAGTCAAACTGACATAATATTGAACTGTTGTCCAAGTTTCCAGTTTTTATCAAAAAGGTATATACACCGTTTCCCAGAAAGTTAACCAAGTACAAAAGGAAAATCTAGAGCAAATTACAGATCAGGATCTAGCAGATTAATCAGCCTACTTCCACGGCAAGTAGAATGGCATACCAGCAAGAAAGCTAGAACAGATCCAAATGAATCTGGATCTGAAATCTTTGCCAATAGGAGTTGTTTGAAATATTTTTGGCATTTGCTTTCATGGTATGATGTGATACATTGGATTAAAGATTTGATGGACACTTCTGGCCCTTTGGGCATGGACCATTAGATTTATCTAGCTCTGAAAAATGCCAATTAAGGGCCAAATGTTCTATAAATAGATCCAGACACATTGAAATGCGTACAAAATGGGTGCAAATATACAACAGTAGAAACAAATGAGTCAATTGAACTGTAGATCCTAAAATTTGCTCCAAATCTGTCACTTGTAGTTTATTGTTTCTGCCCAATTGGCTCCCATATTTAAATGTAAGATACCCTTATTTTTTAAGCAGTAAACCAATAAAAAAGAAATGGGTAAAATATATATATCCTAACGAATAACACTATATATTTAAACTATGAAAATCGAAGATCGCATACCAGGAAATCTTTTTCCTTTATAGTCAACTGAGAAATTCAAAGATCCAAGTCTTATTTTTTTAGGAGCTTTTCAGATCAAGCTAAAGAACGAAGGGAAAAAAATATGGGACAATTAAATTCCAAGTAGATTTGTTTTGGAGAACAGTTCTGACCTTGTGATCAAACTAGAGTGTAATATTCTCCTCTGGATTTTTTTTACTGCAGAATTAGTAGAGCTCTTTAACAACCGCCACAAATGCACTTAAAAGAAAGACATCAGCTTTCTTTCTCAAAAAACATGTGGCGGTGACGGATCGCCTTCCTTCTTGTGATACGTGTCAAATGCTTCCATAATGACTGTTACAGGAAGAAAGATTTTAATAACGGCTAAAAGAGTGTTAGGTGAAAATAGATATTCCCCTGCCCAAGGTAGGTCATATAGGCATCAAAAAATCAATTCATTTGTATTTAAAAATTAATTACAAAATTCTAAGTGGCACTTTATAGTTTATCATAAATATATATTTATTTATTCTTTTTAAAATATTCAACTTAATTATTTGATTGGTTGAATTAATTATATAAGCTTTTTAGATTTTTTACATTAAAAAAACATGTTTTTCGGAATTTTTGTTTCAGTGTAGTTTGAATATTAGAAAATATTATACTATACAATAAATATCATGGTCATTACAACAATGCTCTCACAATATCATGATTAAATCTTAATTATGACATTTATTTGCCGTTGTGGTGGATGCTAGTGACTTTAAGGCTGATGTGAAAGGCATTCGGGCTAATGACTATGGTATGTTGAATAGCTTTGGTAGGTTGAAGATTGTAAGGGTTGTTTTTCCTGGTAAGAATTCATTTTTCTGTGCTTTACTATCCCGGTTTGTTGTTTTTCCTCATTCTGCTTTTTGCATTTTTTCTTTTCATGTACCTTCCGATGAAAAAATACAGATCTCCATGGGAACATGGTTTGGTCTATCCGACTGCTTGCTCAAAGAAGTTTGAATCTAATGTTCACACCGTATTTGCCTTTTGCATACACACTTGAGTCTCGCAAGGCTTTCTGTTTCTAATTTCGAGAGAA
This sequence comes from Taxus chinensis, assembly GCA_019776745.2. Classification (NCBI taxonomy): domain Eukaryota; kingdom Viridiplantae; phylum Streptophyta; class Pinopsida; order Cupressales; family Taxaceae; genus Taxus; species Taxus chinensis. The sequence continues at coordinate 799,827,599 of CM034150.1, forward strand.
TTATCTCCAAAATCTACTCTGGCAGGTTTGTCCATATCTCGCACTGCATTATTATATTCCTCGTCTTGCTCTGAGAATACATAATAATTATCAAACAAAGTTTAATTTCTGTGCGTTTGTGTAGTGGCAAGATTTATGTCACTCCATGTTCTCCTCACTTCAACTCTTACCATTGGTCTTTAGCAAAAATGAACTCCACTGGGGAATGGAGTAAAGATTACACATTTAGATTTTGTGACTCTACTACAAACATTTGCATAAAGGCTCTGTCAGGCATGCATAAATAATAGTCGAATATTTAGGGATTCTGTAGTTAGCATTTAAGGAATTTTGTTTTATATTTGACAACACATTAGATGATATGTATACGTGTTGTTAATGTTTTCTATCTATAGGTTGAAGAGTAGAGATATGATACTTTACGTTTGAGTTTGAATAATACTTTGGTTACTGTTATTTTATAAATATTGTATTCTCTGATTTAACATAGTAGAATAAGAAATAGACTAAACAATATTTGCATTTTTGTGTTCCATTTAATTTAAGATTGCAAATAATCTTCATGGTATCAGAGAAGTGTCGGTGAAGTGTTGCTACAAAGGAGTATCAAAAGTTTAAGATAGAGAGATGGCCACATTTGTTGCAGGAGATTCTCACAGGATGGCAGAACAATTTTATGGCATTGGATTTAATCTCTGTAAGCTCAGAATGAAGATGTTTGAAATGAACGATAACCAAATCGTACCAAGCCAAGAACACAGATGCTAATCAAACACCACGATCAATAAGATGAAAGCAATTCGCCAGAATAACTTTACATAAAACCTTTGCAAACAAATGAGCAGCAATATCATATATTATTATGGAACTCAATGCAATACATTGAGAATGGGCCTTGCTTAAATAGACAAGGAATAACAATCTAAGAACCAGTCAAGGTCGTAGATCAAGCCATGAATCAAGGAAATAACTAGTCATAAAAAAACTAGTCAAGACCATAGATTTAGGAGACAACTAGACATCAAGGATCTAGTCAATACCATAGATCAAGGAAAGAACTATACCTAACAACTGGATAATATCTCCTAATATCTAAATAAGATAAAAGAAATATCCACACATATAAGTGGGTGAGGATAAATACAATAAAAGTAAATAAAGTACCTAGGTGAACATGAGCTAAGGTAAATACCTATTCTAACACCCCCCTCAAGTGAAGCTAGGGGCCAAAATAGAAGTGGCATGTCCACAATATGAGTTCCGACAACTAGGCCTGATGAGGTACTCATGTACAATAACTAGGAAAAAATAGACACCGCAAGGTACCCAAAACCAGTAATAACAAAGTAAAGAGAGTAAAAACCCGCTCCAAGGCATCCCAAGAAGCTCAGCTCAAAAAAATCGTACAATGCTGAAGAAGTTTGGCGTGCACTGTGGTTTGAATCCACTGCTCGATCACAAAACTCAAAAACAACTGACACTAAGTTTCACCAAAATAGCTCCATACAAGGAGACTGTCAACAGAGTGATGTCGAAAGTGTAAAAAAACACCAAACATAATTTGATCAACTGCTGCAAATAGGTGTGCCGTGATCCAAGAACAATAACCAAAGCAACAAGGTAATGACACAAACTCCAGAGTGTCACGATCCAAGAAAAGCTAAGGTAACAAGACAAGGACACGAAACCCGAAGAAACAGGATCAGCACCACACCCTCCCATACTATTGAATGGGTGGAGTGACGCTATAAATCTGTATGAGTTGTCAAAAAAACTACTCGAATACTAACAAACTAACACTGGAATACACTAGAATAAATCCCCCATAAGAGATAATGTCAACATGCCAAAAGTGTCAAAAATACAGATACAAAATCTCTCAACAAACAAGAGAGATACACTACACCTGCTGAAGAAAAATGCTCAAAACAAGAAGCATCACAATGCATAAGGTATAGAAAGTGGAGCAAGAGGCCGAATGGTGGAGGAGCCATGCCTGTAGAGTCCTCTCAACGAATGCCTATGTCGCCGCCACGAATGATCAGATATCCACCCCAAATCAACACGGATGGATGAAGAAGATGCCTGCATATGACTTGGTGCAGAATGCACAATGGGTGCATGCAAAATAACATCAGAATGTGTGTCAGGTTGATCATGTCTGATAGCTGAAATCTTAGGTTTCTCAATCTTGAGTGAAGGTGCATAACTCATGTGTTGCTCATGATCCTAAAAAAGAGTCGAGCGAACAAAAAAAGGAGCTCTGTCAATGTGTGATCCCAATGAAGTATCTGCTCGAAAACCAATGTCATGACGAGAATTCCACTTAACATGTTGAATAGAGGAAACAATACCCTGTGAATGTCTGCCAATGACTCCGCTAGTGAGACCCATAGAACAGAGCATGCGAGAACTAAATGCAATGGTATGCTTCTTAAAAAAACCATGCAACTGAGCAAAAGTATGATACACAACATGTGGTACTGTAATAGGCACAGATGTGGAAGAGCATGTAGTAACAAGCTTCATAGGTGTATGAGCATCAAGAGCAGGAACAAACTCAAAGACTGACATATCAATGTCAGTGGGTTCAGGAGAAATAGCTGCAAGTGGATTAGGAGCATGGATATGGCTGTCCACAATATGATGGTGATGTTGTAGGCTAGCAAGTTTGTTCTGTAGGGAGTGTATTATTGTATCCTTATCGTGAATGAGTGATTGTAGAAGAGAATTTTGCTTCTTGAGCGATCTACTTTCTTCCACAAATTTTACAATATTCTCTTGAAGTCCACATACTTAAGAGAAAAGCATATCATTCTCAGAATCCATGATAGGACAAACTGCAACTCCCAAAATTTAGGACGTCGAGCTCAACCGAAATTACATCCACAATTGATTACAACACTCCTCCATATTTGACACTTTATAATTATAGTGCAAGTCTCAAAATAAATATTTCCAATAGAAAGAACACGAAAAAACAAGCACTTTTGCAAAAAATAGCACTCAAAACTGAGTTAACGATCAAAAGTTACAAGCTTTTTAATATTTTTCTCTCCTTATTTAGTTTAGTTGCCACTAAAATAAAATAAATTGTTGTTGCCTTCACCACACAAATAAAATTAAAGTAGGAATCACAAGCTTTAAGCCCTCATATGACCATACCATATGACCAACGACTAAGGATTTTAATGGGTGTTTGCACAACTTACTAATCTAGGGAGTGTTGCGTGTTTTTGAGAAAGTCACATCCAATTGCCTCTTCAGATAAAAATTACTATTTCTGGATTGTGTAGACAGTGACCTTTATTGCCAAAAATAGCAACTTGAGGATTTGCCTGAAATAGCAACAAACATGCACAGCATCCGTGGACCCCTGCCAAAAAAGGAAAGATCTGAAAACCTTCCTACGCATAAACCGAGACAAATACGTTGCAACAAAAAACTACCTTGCGTATATCTCGATAAATCCAACAAACTCAAAAAATAATCCCACGTTTTTTCTTCACGGCACAGATCCCGAGGCAGACCGGTGTCCTTCCCTACAACAATGCAAAAAACCCAGAAAAATGACTGCCTCCAGAAATGGTCGAGTTTATAGTCGAACTTAGGGTTTTGTTGCCTTTCGAATCTAATGGAAGCCTCCATTTTCCATACAAATGCACACAACAAAAAAATACAACCAAATCCCACATATATGAATATACAAAGATTTTATTTGCAAAAAAAACTTACAAACGAATGTCACCAACAATCTCCTGCTTTGATACCATGAAAGGAACGATAACCAGATCGTACCAAGCCAAGAACACAAATGCTAATCAAACACCATGATCAATAAGATGAAAACAATTTTCCAAAATAGCTTTATATAAAACCTTTGCAAACAAATGAGCAACACTATCATATATTATTATGGAACTCAATGCAATACATTGAGGATGGACCTTGCTTAAATAGACACGGAATAACAATCTAAGAACCAATCAAGGTCGTAGATCAAGCCATGAATCAAGGAAATAACTAGTCATCAAAGAACTAGTCAAGACCATAGATTTAGGAGAGAACTAGACATCAAGGATCTAGTCAATACCATCGATCAAGGAAATAACTAGTCAATACCATAGATCAAGGAAAAAACTATACCTAACAACTAGATAATATCTCCTAATATCTAAATAAGATATATCCACACATATAAGTGGGTGAGGATAAATACAATAAAGGTAAATAAAGTACCTAGGTGAACATGAGCTAAGGTAAATACCTACTCTAACAATGTTGTTGCTGAACAAGGATCTACTCAATATATTTGAAGGGACCGAGACTAAACCCACCCATGATGCAAATACGATAAGTAAGTGGGAGTCAAAGGAAGGTAGGGCTCGTTCCTGTATACTTTTAAGTTTGAGTGATAATGTGCTTTTACATGTAAGTGAGGCAAAATCAGCAAAGGAAGCTTGGGATCAATTAATCAAGTTATATGAATCAAATGATGTTAGCACAAGATTATATCTTAGAAGAAGATTTTTTCAGTTAAAGATGCAGGAAACACAAAAGATATCAAATTTCACAAATTAGTTTAAATCTCTCAAAAATCAATTGGCGGCATGTGGATCAATGAATGTAGAAGAAGATGTTGTTATGTCACTTCTTCGGAGTTTGCCAGAATCCTATTCTGGATTGGTAGTAGCACTAATCACCCAAGCTAATATGGATTTGACAAAAGTAATAGCAGTCCTACTTCAATAAGAAATAAGTAGGAAGGATGGGGGCCTAAATGATGAGAATTCTACAACATTGTTTTTAGTAGGATATAAGGGCAAAGCAAAAAAGAAGTGTGACAAAAAATCTCATCCCTCCCAGTCCAATGTCTCAAAGAATGGTAAAGACAAAAGGAGGAGAAAAATAAGGGAAATTGCTTTCATTGTGGGGCTCCTGGGCATTTTAAGAAACAATGTCGAAAGTGGTTAGCGCGGGTAGAAGAGGTAAAGAAAAGGAAGATTGCTGAAGTTAACATGACCTCTAGCAATGACCAAGAAAATTTGGTTTCGGTTGTCACAACCCCAAGTTCTAATGTTTCAAATTGCTGGTATTTAGATTCAGGAGCAACTCAACATATGACACCTGAGAGAGGTTGATTTATGGCATATAAAGAAGCACCCAAAGGCAAGATGTCAACTTGGAGATGATAGCAAATGTGAGATGATGGGAATTGGAGATATCCCATTGCAAATGCCAGATGGTGGATACAAGAAAATCCAAAATGTATGGTATGTACTTGCTCTAGTAAAAAGTCTTTTATCAGTGAGCAAGATTACCGATGTTGGGATAATTGCACAGTTTGAAAACAAGGCATGCATTCTAAAGGATGTTGAAGGAGTAATTATTGCTAAGGGAATCAGAGATGACAATCTATACAAGTTATGTGCAGTAGTGCCTGATGTGGTGTTAACAACAAAAAATAATGAAATATATGATTAAGTTGTTTGGCATCATAGATTCAGACATGCAAACACTCACTCGCTTCGAATATTAAAATTAGAGCAGCTTGTGGAAGATTTTAATTTGCATCTACTAGTTGAGTTGGGAGTGTTTGAAGGTTGTTGTTTAGGAAAGAAACATAGATTCTCCTTCCCAAATAAAGGAGCAACACGAGCTAAGGAGAAAATGGAACTTGTACATTCAGATATTTGCGATGCAATGCAAAGGCTGACAGACAAAGGGGCAAGGTATTTTATCACCTTTATTGATGATTTCTCAAGAATGACCTTTGTTTATTTTCTCAAAAATAAATCACAGGCATTATAAATGTTTAAGATTTTTAAATCATTTGGTGAGAAGCAGCTAGGAAAACCTTTGAAACGTCTTATATGTGATAATGGAGGTGAATATAGCCCAAATTATTTCAACAATTATTGTGCAAAAGAAGGTATCAAACTTGAATACACTGTTCCCCATTCACCGCAACATAATGGTGTCACTGAAAGAAGGAATAGGACTCTTGTTGAAAGTGCTAGATGCATGCTTAAGAGTAGTGGGTTATCTAATGTCTTTTGGGTTGAAGCAGTCTCTAGTGTAACATATATACAAAACATGTTGCCAAATGTTGCATTGCATAAGAAGACACCTTATGAGGCATGACATGGAAGCAAGTCAAGTGTCAATGATTTAAGATTTTTTCGCCGCATAGCATATGCACATATACCAAATAAAGAAATAAGGAAGCTAGATGAAAAAAGCAAGAAGTGTGTAATGGTTTGATACAATTTTAATTCAAAGGGATATCGAATTTATGATCTTATAACACATAAGATTCTAGTAAGAAGAGATGTCATTTTTTACGAGAATTTAGTTCTACACAAATCAAAAGAGTTGTAAAATGTTAAGGATTCGGAAACAAGGTTTTATGATCATGGATCTGACGAAGAATATGAGTATGAGGATTCTACACTAGGACAAACAATTCAACTTGCAACCCCACAACACACAGGAAATGTGCTAGGAGAACTACAAATTCATAGATTAACAAGACTTCAAAAGCCTACTAAAAAGGCATTGGAATCATTTGCACTTAATGTAGAGATTGATGAACCACTCAATGTTCAAGAAGCACTTCAAAGTATTTATGCATCAGATCGAAGGAAAGAATTGCTCATAAAAAATCAGACTTGGAAACTCACAATTCTTCCACTTGGAAGGAGAGTGGTTGGGTGCAAGTGGTTATTCAAATAAAAGTACAAGTCTGATGGTTTGATAGACCGCTAAAAGGATCGTTTGGTGGAAAAATGTTACACCCAAATTACAGATTTGGATTATCATGACACTTTTTCTCCTATAGTCAAGATAACATCCATCAGGATTCTATTCGCAGTGGCAGCAACCTTGGATCTTCCTATACATTAGCTAGATATAAAAATTGCATTTTTAAATGCATTCTTAAAGGAAGAAGTTTACATGGAACAACCAGAAGGCTACATATAAGAAGGAAAGGAGCAGTAAGTATGCAAGCTTCAGAAAACATTATATGGACTGAAACAATCTTTAAGAGCATGGTATGAGTGCATTGATGGGTTTCTCCAAAATGAAGGATATGTAAGTTGCAATGCTGATTCAAATGTCTACATAAATCATATTAGTGAGTCTCTAGTCATTTTAGCTTTATATGTTAATGACACCATCATTATGAGTAATGATTTTAAGATGTTAAGCTTGTTTAAGTCTCAATTAGCTTCAGAATTGGAGATGATTGATCATGGCGAGATTCATTATTGCTTGGGCATTCAAATTTTAAGAGATAGGGAGAAGAGGAAAATCCATCTTAGCCAAGAGAGGTACATTAGGAACATTCTCAAGAAATTCGGGATGGAAAATTGCAAGCTAGTAGGTACTCCAATGGAAGTAGGAAATAAACGTTCATTGGACATGTGTCCCAAAACACAAGAAGAAGAAAGTTATATGAGTATGGTTCCATATCAGAATGTTGTTGGGAGCCTAATGTATGCAATGGTTTCTAGCAAGCTTGATATTGCACATGCGGTAAGCATTATGAGCCAATATTCTAGCAATCTTGGACAACTACATTGGGCAACAGTTAAAAGAATTTTTAAATATCTTCAAGGAACAACTAAACATGGAATAAGATTCAATGGGAGTTCAGAAAAAACTTTGCAACTTATAGGGTATTGTGATGCAGATTGGGCAAGGGACATTGATAGTAAGAGATCAACTTCAGCGTTCTGTTTTATTCTTAGTGGAGGTGCAGTTTTGTGGGCAAGTAAGAAACATCGAGTTGTTTCTCTCTCCAGTGTAGAAGCATAATATATAGTAGCATCTCAAGCTATAAAAGAATTGATTTGGTTGAGAAGATTGTTGCAGGACATCGAGGTTACTTAGAGCCAACTGACAATATTAAAGTGTGACAACCAAAGTTGCATAGCCATGACAAAGAATTTGAAGTATCATGGGAGAGTTAAACATATAGGGATACAATACCATTTCATCCGTGAAAAAGTTGAGAACAACACTGTCAAAATGGAGTACTGTGCAACTAAAATGATGGTGGAAGATGCATTGATAAAGGCATTACCAATAAATAAGTTTGTGTTTTGCAAAGAAGGATTCGATGTGATACAACCTGGTTGACAAATATTTGGCTAAGTGGGAGTGTCAGGCATGTAGAAATAGTAGTCGAATATTTAGGGATTCCGTAGTTAGCATTTAGGGAATTATGTTTTGTATTTTACAACACATTAGATGATATGTATATGTGTTGTTAATGTTGTCTATCTATAGGTTGAAGAGTAGATATGAGTTTGAATAAGACTTTGTTTACTGTTATTTTATAAATATTGTAGTCTTTGATTTAGCAGAGTAGAATAAGAAATAGACTAAACAATATTTGCATTTCTGCGGTCCATTTAATTTAAGAGTGCAAATAATCTTTAAATTCTACGACTCTCCCACAAAAATTTGCATAAAGGCTCCACCCCATTATTATCCAGGTGTAGCCTCAGTGCCTGCAACTGTCTTCTCCTTTTGAAATCTTGACTGTAAAAAACCCCTCTAGCAATGGCATCGAACTGTACGGAATTGTGTGCTTGGTTTATCTTCAATAATTTTATTCTTTATTTCTTCGGCATCTGCTCTAGATACAATGGTCAATGTTTCTTGGCCCTCTTCCTTAGTTTGGAATTGACAGTTTGTAGCGTGTGATTATGTTACCTTGCTTCTCTCCATGTTTAAGTTAGATACAACTTCCAACGTAGTTGTTTTAGTTTCTTAGGTCTTTGTCGCTTGCACTTTAAACTTTGTAAAGTGCTTTATTACATTGTAGTTATGCAGTTCGGGACTTATCTGCTTCACTTTCTCCTTACTGGTTCTGCTCTGTTTTGATGCTCTGTCATCTCTTTATGGTGATTGAGATTTTATCCATCTCCCGATAGGATAGGCAAGGGTTCTGTAGAGATAGTCATGGACTTGGACTGACTGTTTTCCCAACAAAAAAAGGACTAGGATCAAAGAAATATTATGCTTCCTTACTTCTCTCTATTTTTCCAAGCAAACAAGGAAACCAACATTTTCTTCAAGCAATCAGAATTTGTTTAATATCATGTGCATGTAGTCCAGTTAATAGATTTCTTTATAAACAGGGTTACAACCGTTAACCAAGAATTTTGCTGCATGTTTGACAATGACGTTGGGATATGGACCACACATTGTTAACAATTAACATTGGCAAACAATCTCTGCTTCCATTAACAATTTCCCTGTACTCTACACTCTTTTGTATGTCATTGCTAAGGATCTATTTCAAAACAATTTAGAATGAAAAAAAGAAACTCTTGTATAAAAATGAAAACAAAAGGAAATTTATAACAATGAAAAATAAACAACCATACTTGAGACTAGCTTCTGTGTACTTGGTATGGTACTCAAGAGTTGGGTTTCAAAATGGATGTCTTCTCAAAGTACAGTGTGTGATGTATACTGTGTAAGCTACTAACATGGAGAGGCTATACATCAATACATCATATTCCACTAGTTTCTAGCAACAAAAAAGGCTCTTACTGCTCATGCTTCTTTGTAATCACTCTGTTCGAATGTAATTACTTTGTGCTATGTATTATGAAAAGCTAGGATATTGGAAAATGTATGGATATTTGCGTTTAGAAAACAATATAGAGTATAGACGACTGACAAAAAAAGTGTGGTGTTGGGATATGTAAATTACAACAGCTATATATCATTCATCTGTGCTCTTAAATTTTTTTAATGTGTCTCAACATGAGAAATATTGATCTTTGCATTCCTTTTTCACAGGGGACAACATACAAAAGTGACTCGTAATAGAAGACATTGTTCGCATGCTTGAATTTGTGGCTCGATAGCACTTGTAAGGTGACTCCCAACGATTTTATCTTAAAAAACAAATGGTTTTGAATTCATACAAATGTTTCCATTGGTTCTAGTTATCTCTGAACCAAAACTTATGTTTTCATGCGTCTCCGCAAAAGCAGTGTTGATGTGTACATTATTTTTACAGGGGGCAACATATTCATAAAAAGAATAGTGTAGTAGACATCGGTGTGCAAAACCCCTTCTTTGTTGCCATAATCTGGGATTTCAAATTTGGACCCAATAGATGTACTTTGCAGGTATGACATGAACATTTTATTTTCTTGACAACGTGTGATTCCATTGTTTGGAATTCTCTTTGATGCTATGGGAGTTTTGTTGTGACTGTTATTGTTTTTTATGTAACTGGACTAAACAAAAATGAAAAAAAAAATTATGGCTTCTAGCTGCATTTCTATTGAGGACTATGTCTCCACGAAAAGAAATCTATTCACATTGACGATATGTTGACAAAACATAAACTTTTTAGAGACACTACATTCAAGTATAACGTAGGTGATTGCTTATTCGATACATTTTTTGTTTTGTTACACTTTCATTATAGCTCCATTGAACTTTGAAATGGAATCATAGACCACTTCTTGCATTCATTGCATAGAGGGGATTCAGATGCTTTGAAAGCACCCCATCTAGAATTAGATCATGATGCCCTTTACGGTCTGCATCGTATCCACGATGTGGAAACATATTTCCACCGAATGAAACTTTCAGCAATGCCCATTGCAAATGCAACCAAAACTAGTCTATGGGGCGACAACTTCTGTATAAATTGGTTGGACAATGGCTTAACATATTGATATGGGCCTGGTCAAAGACAAAAAGTTAATAACTATTTCCAATTCAATGCACAAACCCATCTGCTTCCATTCTATGTGTTGTTTCATGATACAAATCCTAGTTGTGGCCATTATGATTCATTGTACTGGACGAAAAAACCTGATTGCATTATTGCAGTTGAAAGAAACACGATTTCATATTCTTGTGTTGCACTTAAGACTAATTGGAAAAATCTTGACCGTACTCTAGAAAGTGCAGGCCTACACATAATAAAGTTTGCTGCTGTAAACTGCGGTGAAAGTTGTTCAACTCTATTTGTGAATTGTGCAATCAAGAATTTGACATTCATTGTCTGAGGCGATATGTTGCACAATCTTTTTGCAATGCATATTTGTCATTAAAAACATACCGTACATTGCAAATTGGCAAGGCTTTATTATAAACATGGCCATTCCCTATAAAAATGGAAAAAATGAAGGAAATCAATTTTGCTTACAATGATTGTCGATCATTTTCAATGTAAAAATACAAGTATGGGACACACAGACCATTAATATTGTCAAAATGTATTTTGGTGTATCAAAACTAGCAACCACATACAATAATTTATACTTTTTTTTCAAATGAAGGTGATTCTCATTATGAAGGTTTGATTAAAACATCCTCAACTACGTCGATTGCTTGTAATTCCTTTTTGCATGAGAAAATACAAAGAACACAATCGAACACTTGCTATGTACCTTGGGATATGATATTATAATGTATATGGGTTGATGGAGATGCCGACATGTGACACACATCCCCTTAGTTATATGTATGGGTTCACATGGGATATAATATTATAATGTATATGGGTTGATGGGGATACCAACATGTGGCACACATCCCCTTAGTTAGTTATATGGGCTCACATAGGAATTAGTTATATTGGGTAATAAGTCAGCCTACATTGGGATTAGGTGTTATCCATCCTATTTAAAGGATGTGAGTATCATTATGAGGAGGTCATGGATGTATTATTTGAGTATTCTACTTGGTAGAGGTATATTGGAGGTGTCCCCCTCAAAGTGGATTCCCATCTTGGGATATTGTGGAGTTACTCATTCCTTAAGGAGCATTGTATAGTGTTGCCCTACCTTAAGGGTATTATTCTACATATATTGATTATTTGGGCATCTTGGCCTCCTAATTAATATTTTGTTTTGTTATCTTCTGCAAATTATTCATTTATTATAGGCAAAGTTCTTATCAAGTGGTATGATAGTGTCGATTTCGGCAAAAATTGGGTCCAAACCCTAATTTTAGAGATTCATCTATATTTTGAAATTGGTTGTTAATTTTTTCTCAATTTTTTTATCATAGTTGTAAAATGGCTTCAGAAAGCTACAGTATAAATTTCAGAATTGTTCGAGGTGTTTTGTGGAAGTTATTGCATTTTTAGGGTTTTGCCTAAATTTGCTTCACAAGCTGTATTTTTTGGAATTAATTTTCTAAATATTTACCAGCATTGTAAATTTCTTTCCTTATTCTATGGTAACAATTTTATAATTTTTAGATCTAGTTTGAAGAATATATTGAGAGTTTTAGGGTTTTACATAAAATCGGCCTACAGGTTGCAATTTTCCATCTTTCCTTGATTTTTTTACATATTCGTAAAGCTCTCACAATTTTAGTAGGGGTTAATTTTTTGTGGTTTCAGATTGGAGGTGAAATTATAGACGAAATCATCAGGTCAAATATTGGTCAAAGGAGTAAGTTTGTGAAACCCTAATTGCTGTGCATGACGGTTATACCAATTTTCTATGGCAATGGGGAAATTGATGCAAAAAATTGGTGGATACAATTTAAACAAATGTATTTTGAAGAATTTTTATTATGGGCTAGTTTTTATCTTCATCTTAGTGGGAAAGCACGACATTGGTATTCTTATTTGGATATAGATCTATTCGATTGGGATTGGGAGGAAATGGAAGATTTTTTCTTATCTAAATGGGCAACAAAAAAGAAACATAATTTTGTTAAAGAAGAAGAAGAAGAAGAAGCAACAACAAAAGCAGAAGAAGCAGAAGAAGAAGAAGAAAAAGAAGAAGGAAAAAGAAAAAGAAAAAGAAAATGTTGATGATGAAGTTGTTACACATGATACTGCATCTCCAAAGAAGGAAGCTTCAATATTTCAGGTTGAAGGGTGTATTCAAAGAAAAAAGGTAATTGTTTTCATAAACCCTAGCAACAAATATAACTTCATCAATATGGATGTAGCTCAAAATCTACATGTGCAAGCAAAACATATTAAGGAAGCTCAAGTGGATGGTAAGCATATTCAAGTTTTTGAAGATTTAAAGCTCTCTATGGATAAATGTGTTTTACATTCAGATTTTTATGCTTTAGATATGGATGGTATGGATATTGTTCTTGGATATCCTTGGTTAGAGAGCTTAGGAACAATTCATCTTAATGTGCAAAAGAAATTCATGAAATTGTGGTACAAGAAAAAGAAAATTACATTGCAAGATATCACACTTAGCAGGAAAAAAAAATAATAATAAACATGAGGATCATGAAGATGAATTTGAAGTTGGTGAAGAAGGGAATAAATATTATTCAGAAGGAGAGGCTGAATAAAAAGATGAAAAAGAAAAAAATAATTCATCTACTCAAGGGAAAACAAAAACAGAAAACAAGGTGGATGAGAACAATAAAGTTGATGAAAAGGTTGATAAGGTTGAGGATACTAAGGTTGCACCATATAGACACCCACATCATCATGAGAGAGAAAAATCATGGGATCATGTTAGGACACATAAGAGCAACAATCTATATAGATATACAAAGAATTGGAGGAGCAACTATCGAGGCTATAAACAGAATCAATGGAGAAACAATTATATGAAATGGAATCTTAGGAATAATTATTATGGATACACATGGATGCCAAGGAGGAATGCATATGTACAAGGATGGAATCAAATGAGTGCAAGGGAATATGGAATCAGTTTTGGAGCAACATCACCCATTAGGATCTCATATGGGTGGTTAAAGGATCGAGCATGGCGACTATTGTGCAATAATTTAAATCACACTCATTATATGGCTTTTCTTCTTATGCTTCGGGGACGAAACATGTTAAAGAGGGAGGCAATGCTATGTACCTTGGGATATGATATTATAATGTATATGGGTTAATGGAGATGTCGACATGTGACACACATCCCCTTAGTTATATGTGTGGGTTCACATGGGATATAATATTATAATGTATATGGGTTGATGGAGATGCCGACATGTGGCACACATCCCCTTAGTTAGTTATATGGGCTCACATATGAATTAGTTATATTGGGTAATGAGTCGGCCTAAATTGGGATTAGGTGTTACCCATCATATTTAAAGGATGTGAGTATCATTATGAGGAAGTCATGGATGTATAATTTGAGTCTTCTACTTGGTAGAGGTATATTGGAGGTGTCCCCCTCGAAGTGGATTCCCATCTTGGGATATTGTGGAGTTACTCCTTCCTTAAGGAGCATTGTATGGTGTTGCCTTACCTTAAGGGTATTATTCTGCATATATTGATTATTTGGGCATCTTGGCCCCCTAATATCTATTGTTTTTTTATCTTCTGAAAATTATTCATTTATTATATGCAAAGTTCTTATCTACAATTCTTTGCGCAAGATGAAACATGAAATACGAAGTAAAAAAAACAACAAACGCTCACAAACTTCAAAAGACTCCATTAACTGAAAAAAAGTAGTAAACCACTCTAGAATTTTGCTTCGTTGTGTTAAAATTGAAATTCACTACAATGGAAACAACAAATCGAAATCTAATCTTTATATACAAAATTTAAAAAAAAAAATGATACACCAATACATGGTTGTCAAATCTGCAAGCAATTGAAATGTAGGTCCAACATGACCATGAACATAGAGATCCAGAAAACAAAACATATTTGAATTTGACTAAAGACAAAAAAATAAAATAACAGAAAAACATATGTCTCAATTGCTACAGATATTTAAGAAATGGAACCTTGCCAAAACTTGCATCGCCTGCTCACATAGAATTGAACTCCATGCTTCCATCTGTAGCATTGCTTACTGATCTTGAAGAGAGACTAGTTGCTATGAGAATAACATTTGCACAAATAATGCATTTCACACATAGAAAACTACAATTCACCTTAAAAGGATCCATAATAAACGTGCCTTAAGATGTGGATATAATACAAAAAGCATTGCCAAGACGTGTAGAAGAAACAAAAAATATTGTTGTCAAACTCAAACGTCATTTGCAATACAAAGCTGCCTTTCATACAGGTAATGTACGTCCTAATGTCATCATGAAAGCATTACAAAAACTTTCCAAAACAACTTTGTATCAAATGGAAAAAGTTCATGTAAATAAAGAATGGATTCGTTTCCTCCCATTGATTACTGACGAGGATTAAGACAATGAAACAATTTCAGGCAATAACAACATGGACAAAGAAAGTGACAACGAATATTTCAACGATACTTTAGTCCATGGATTTATAAATGTAAGATGCATTGTTGACCTCCAAGATAAGCTAATACAAATTGCTCTAGCATAGGGTCAGTGTCCGCTTGGTATATTTCCACAATAAATTTTCAGGGGAAATGAACTTTCCCACTCTTTTTTTTTGGTGAACCTCGTCACGCAAATGCTGCAAAGTCAATTTCTTTTCACAAAATTACATTGTGGGAGGTCTTGAATATTGATTGGTGATTTTCATATCATATCACCAACTTATTTTTCAAAGCAATTAAGATCATTATTGCCCAAGTGCGAGCATGCATTTGGGTTCGGATTTAAAAAGGACAACTAAGGGGAAGAATTTTTTTTGGCAAAAGATGTCAAATACAAGCCCAACCTAGAAAAAATATTAAAATTTGATATTGGATACATTGACTTCAAACAAATACGAATTTCCCTAGACTGCATGCAACAAGTAAAGAAAAATGTTTTTGCCATGATACAAAGATTAGCTAATGAAATGCTTAATTACCACTAGATGTCTTCATAACAAGCAACACATATTGTCTTTTCAATACCCTTAAATGCTAGCTCTAGGAAATGCACGTTCATAAACACTTCTTGTTTTGAAGACTAGAAATTTATTTTAAAGCATCCAAAACTATTGAGTCTATGAAAACATTATGTGCCAATCTATCATAGACCATTACATTGCATGACCACAAGCAATTGTGGACATTTTCCTTGCCGATTTTATTTCTAGATATACTAAAAATGGGAAATCAGATTGCAAAAAAGGAAAAGAGCGTGTAATCTGATTTTTCAATTACAAAAAAATGTATACAAAGATAATTATCGTCCAGAGAAGCTCTTGTTATATGTTCCATTCCAAAATAATGAGGAAAGACTCAAGCATGACAGCTTGACATGACAAGATGCATACATACTTCATCAAAAAACAATAAGACAAAATGAGACAAACTTTGTTCATGATATTAGCACTACATGGGGTGACATAAATTCAGCCCTTCAAGACATAAAGAATGAAGCAAAAAATGCTTCCAAAACATACTCTTTCCAACAACAAACTGAAGGAGTCAATGAAACATATGACATACATCTAGATTTTACTTTATGTCATTCGATAACACCCAAAAAGAAAACTAAACTATTTGAAATCAGAAAACATCCATTCATCTCTGACAACACAATATATTACAAAAAATGAGAATGTTAAACAAAAAGCAACAAGAAATTGTAAAAGACATTGCACTCAAAAAACATATCGATCCTACAACTCCTTTGTATCTCTTCCTGACAGGAGGTGCAGGAACAAGAAAAATGTTTACTGCAAAAATGATCTTTGAAACTTTAATTCATATCTATAATAATTCTACCAAAAGTGATCCACTAAAACCAAAAGGTTTTATTTTGGCATTCACAGGAAAAACGACTTAGAATTCAGGCAGAACAACATTTCATTCAACACTCTTATTACCTTTTAACAAGTCTCAACTGGTGCCACTAGGTGCTGAATGTAACACCCACTGGTGCTTTGCCTGACGGTTCTCAACTGCTGCATATATCCTGTGACTCCTAGCTATGTCATCAACCGTAGGCTTAGAAACAGGTGCCTTACCCTGATTACCAAGGTTATGAGGGCACTCTCTCCAATGATGTCCATGCACATCGCATCCATAATAAGTACCCGGTCCTTTCCGCTGAGCAGATAGTCCTCTAGGTGGCCCAGTAGTACATGTTGAAGAACCTGATGATCCTACCACAGATCTCTGTGGGTGCTGCAGAGGACATACTCCTACCAACTATGCTCGAGGTGGCGCCTGTGTCTTGTTGGGCCCCCCTAGCTGGAGGTCCCATTCCTACACCCTCTATGAGCATCATGATGCTAAGGAGGGTCAAAAGGGTGGTCGACTCTGATGTTGCTATTGCTAAGGAGGTGGAGGAGCCCGGAAGGAAGACTGTGTTGAAGAGTGTCCACCACGAGGAGGAGGAGTTGATCCCCTCGACCTACTATCCTGCATATGTTGTATACGGCTCCTCACCCTATCATGAGCCTATTGAGTCTTCCCCTAGTTTCCTCTACTATGTAGGCCTTCTCCATGGCCTATGATACTGTATGCGGGGAATGAATGTGCACTTCCCCTCCCAAGTCTAAGTTCAGGCCTTGGATGAACTTGTGAACCCTGACTTGATCATCCTACATGTTGTCCACATATTGAAGAAGATATAAACACTAACCCTCATACTCTACCATTGTCATGAAAGCCTGTCGTAGATCATGAAAATCATCGATCCGCTGCTAGATGAATCTCTTAGATATATATCTACTCCTGAAATGCTCCCTTGAAGAGCTCCAAAGTAATTGTCTCTGAATCCACATGGATCTTCTGCTCCTCAGTCCTCCACCAAACTCCAGCTCCATCTCTCAGAAGGTGAATGACAACACGAACTTTCATGTTTGATAGTACAAAGGCATAACTTGAAGCATCCGCTCAAGCTAAGCCAAACTATGCCTCGGCTTGAAATCCCCTCGTGTCTCCAGAAAAATGAGGTGGTTTGTAACTTCAATATCTCTCTAATGTGATCCGTTTGTTGTTGACTGTCGGCCCCTCG
Organism: Taxus chinensis; assembly: GCA_019776745.2. NCBI lineage: Eukaryota > Viridiplantae > Streptophyta > Pinopsida > Cupressales > Taxaceae > Taxus > Taxus chinensis. Next base: position 799,845,425 of record CM034150.1, read on the forward strand.
GTCTCTCTGCATTATAATCTCATGGCCTAGGGCTCCTAGACGTGTCTCTGTGCCCCGCAGCTCGATCTTTGTGCTCCCTAGTAGGTGACCCATGTCTAACCGACTCCACGTGGGAGTTCTCTGCACTACTCCTCAACACTATAAGGTGAAGGTGCACGAGCCTCCACTGATGGCTCTTTGTCCTGTCTGTTAGGTCACCCTCCTAAAGATCAATCCGCATATAGCAGCATTTATATCCTGTAGTGTCTGCAATATCTGAGGCAAAATAGCTACTACAAATTGATCTAGGGGTGGTAGGTCTAGGTCCACGTGAAGGAACCCCTCATCTGGTCCGCGCCTCCTGCATAAACCAAGGCGAGAGTTAGTTTATCATCATCTAAGGTTTTTTTTTCATTTTTCTAAGGTTTTACGTTTAACAAAATATCATGTAATATTGTGTGTTTTAGGTTTAAAGTTGCGCTAGGTTTATTTGTTTAGGTTTTTTGTTTCCAAGTGTGCACGGGGTCTAAGTATTGAACCCATGGCTTTGATACCAAGTGTAACACCCATTGGTGCTCTGCCTGGCGGTTCTCGACCGCTGCATATATCATGTGGTTCCTATCTATGTCACCAACCACAGTTTCAAAAATAGGTGGCTTACCCTGATAAGCAGGCTTCTGAGGGCACTCTCTCCAATGATGTCCATGCACACTGCATCCATATTAAGTACCTGGTCCTCTCCACTAAGCAGATAATCCTTCTGGGTGGCCCAGTAGTATGTGCTGAAGAACTTGATTATCCTGTCATAGATCTCTGTGGGTGTTGCGGTGGACGTACTCTGTCCAACTATGCTCAAGGTGGAGCTTGGTGTCATGTTGGCCCCCCTAGCTGGAGGTCCCCATACTACGCCATCTTTGAGCATCATGACACTTGGGAGGTTGAAAGGGCGGGTCGAGTCTATTGTTGTTGCTGCTAAGGAGGTAGAGGGGGGCCGAAAGGAAGACTGTGCTGAAGTGTGTCCATCACGAGGAGGAGGAGTTGATCCCCTCGACCTACCTATCCTGCATCTGTTGTATACGGCTCCTCACCCCTGTCTCGAGCCTGCTGAGTCTTCCCCCCGGTTTCCTATGCTATGTACGCCTTCTCCATGACCTCTGATAGTGTCTGTGGGAAATGAATGTGCACTGCTCCTTCCAAGTCTAAGTTCAGACCCCAGATGAACCTGTGAACCCTAACCTTCTCATCATGCATGTATTCCACATACAAAAGTAGATCTGAAAACTGACCCTCATACTCTGCCACTGTCATGGAAGCCTGTCGTAGATCATGAAACTCATGTAACATCCCAAATTTCTTGTAAGTTAAATTAACTATGGTTAAGTCTAAACAGGATTAGACGAGATCATCATTAGGTATAAAATTCATTTGACTCGATGTATCATGACCCACAACTTTTGCTGCGGGGCATGGCATTGAAAACGAATAACCCTATAGGGCCGCACCCACCTTGATGATCCTTCCTAAAACATGATTAGGATTTAATCATAGGTAAAAATGATTCATTAATGATAGTGAATCTTTCGGTTATTTATTCCGGTTATTTTATTTTAATCGGTTTAGTCGTCTTATGTTTTGTTCGACTTTTGCAGTGTCCATGATGAATTTTGCCTCTGCCTTATCTAACAATGCTATATCAAACCAACTTTACAAAAATATTCGAATTATTATTATTTACAGACTTGGTGATTTTTCATTTGTTTGAATATTTTATATGGAACATGGGAATTCGAATAATTATTACGATAACATATTGTTGGCAATATGTGGACTTATATTATGATGATTAATTTTACCATTAAAGTTAGGTATCAATTAAAATTTAAAAAAAATGCATTATTAACTTGTGAAGTTATATATTTAAATCCTAAAAGGATTTGGCATGTAAATCAAAAGTTTAAAAGTATAATAATAATAATATTTTAATATTTAAAATCTGAGAGTTTTGAAAGGGACACGCTTTCATCTAACACCGAGTATGTGGCATCACGACATGCATTGACGCATGAAGCAACATTTGGAAGCCCGGAAATTCTCCATTATAGTATAGTTTCTTCATTATATTCTCTTTTATTTTTCCTTTGTCTTTTTTCATTCTTCTCTTCTGGAATACTTGTGTAAGTTTAGGAGGAAAGAAGGATTCAACTTGTTGGAGCGAAAAGAGTAAGAAGTTGCTGATTCTGGGTTTACTACATGCATGGATATCTTCTCCCTTCTTTGTAGCATTATTTGTAAATAATGAGGAAATGCACATTCTGTTTTAAATGACAATTAAATGAATTGTGGATAGTTTCTGATTTAATTGCTTGGAAATGAAATCTAAAAAGGAAATTGATGGATTATGTATTCTCTTAAGTTTCCTTTATGTGGTTTTAGCTAAACTTAGAAAAAACACAGATGGGTGTTCCTAATCAATTTTTATTTTATTTTCTATTTTTGATTTCTGGAAACCCCAAATCGATTTCTGCCTCTGTTACAGTCAACAATAATTTATTTGCTATGAAGTTTATTATCGAGTCAAGACAAGGAATTTATTTGTATGAGCAAAGCGATTTCTGGGTAGTATGAAAAATATTTTTACTAGGTATTTCATCATTTTCCCTGATATATTTGCTTCTGGATTCTAATAATTTCTAAACAGAAAAGAAATTAATGCTGGAACGAACTGATTTGGATATGTACAAGTTGATTTGCCTGTAGGTATAATTTTATTACCTGATTGAAAAATAAATTAGTGTTAACAATCTATATAAGATGACTTATTTTTTCTTAAAGGATTTCGTTACTAGAAGTGTTAGAAACTTATTGTTGTTATTCTATGCAAATAGACTTCAAAATTATCATCTTGTGGTATGTAGGTCAATTTGTTTTGTTGATATGTTGGTTACCTAGAAGACCATGTTAAAATGATTTAATAGTAGTGTTTTTACACTGTTTAGTTGGACTATTCCTATATATATATATATATATATATATATATATATATATATATATATATATATATATATATATATATATATATATATATATATATATATGTATTTTGATTGTTTGAAATAAATTTATTGTGCGTTTTATAGAGCTGCTCATTACCTAGAGGGAATATGTCTAATTGGTATTTGGAAATGATGATTTCAAACTGTTTTGTTAAGTTGTTTGTTGATTGGAAGGTAAGAAAAATAATAGTTGAATTTGTACCATGTGAAGCATGATTTGCTTGTGGTTTAATCAGAACTCGAATGTTGAATGATTATGGTTTGATTATGTCTTGATCCTTGTGATTAGAGTGAAACATGATTGTTGAAATAGAAATTGGTTGTTCTATTTGCGTACATTCATAGTTGTATCTTGATGAAAAACATCTAATAATACATCCTCCGTTGTATTACCAAACGTTTGTTGATAAGATAACTTGTATATCGTTTCATATTTTATTAAATAATTGCATCAGAAATTGCAGTTAATATTCATGCCAGTTCATTTTGAACTGACAACATACCACTACTCTAGTCTTACAAGACAATTAGCCGTCACGTTCGGATATGCAGAAACTCATGTCTTGTGAAGTTTTATCGTAGTATGGATCTAAATGAGATATTTGGATTTCAATTTGTAGAAGGATGATATCCTAGAATTTTGACTAAATTTATTGGGGTTTTAGACCCATTGTTAATATTCAAACCTCAATATGTGAGAGTTCCATAATAGTTATATATTTTTCCTTAACGGCATATGTAATTTATGATTTTAATAAAGAGATGATTACCTTGTATGTAATAATATCTCATTATGAGTAAATGATAAATACTAGAAGTAAGAAATCTTACTTATCATAAATGGTTAAATTTATTTATTTGATAGTTGTCAATGTATGAAGCCGATAGTTGGGAAATTATTGTAACAATCAATTGTCTCTAATTTCTAAATTAAATAAGCTATTTAGTGGCGTGGCAAATCGAAGGAATAATTAAATATACATGTTTTAATATATATTTAATTCAGCTTTTCGGTAAACTTGGTATTAATATGATAAGATTGTAAATCCTATTGTATAGAGAATGGAAGAGTATCATTGTAAAAGGTAATTTAAGGTTAAAGAAACCAAGCATTAGGAAAAGAGAAACTAAATGGGAAGATAAATAGATGAAAAGATCCATTAGGCATATTAAGGGATAAGTACATGTGAAATGTTGAAATAGATACATATCAACGTAACGAGTGTACTTATCTCATGATGATCCTAGTTGGCCTTTAGCATTTATCTCGATATAAACTCTTGCAAAGATAGGTTAAATTGGAAATAAAGTAAATACAAACTATAAGATCTAGATAATTGTGAAAGGGATAGTTGTGAGGTGACGGAAGACTTAAACTCATAAGAATAGTGTGATGTCTTGAGTTTAGCTGTAACCTACATGGCGGAAAATGTTTGCCAAAGTAATGCATTGATGGTTGTGCATTGTCTGATCACCTAGTCCTCCAATTAAATTAAAATTGCCAGTAACCTGATCATGGAAAGTTGAACATTGAACATGAGGTAGGCAATGGTCGGATACCAGAATACAAAGTTGGAAAACTAGCTTCGTGGTAGACCCAAGGACTTTCACATGGTTCCCATGACCTGAAAAAAAAGTTGAGCCAAAATATTAGTAAGCATTGTCACTCGAAGTAATTGTGAAGGGAGATCGTGGAGATCACCCTTCTCAGCCGCACATGGCTTACAAGTAAGTTATCAGATAGATCAAAAGAATAAATTTGATTTAAAGAATTTGATTAAATAAATCTGTATGAATGTAGTTGCGTAATCTATTTTTATGTATGATTTAAAAAATATATCCCCATTTTCCAATTCTAGTAATTTTGAGCGTTACAACTCATCAATCCGATGTTGGATGAATCTCCTGGATATATATCTACTCCTGAAGCGATCCTCAAAGAGCTCCCAAGTAACTGTCTCTAAATCTACATGGAGCTTCTGCTCCTCAATTCCCCCCAAACACTTTAACCTCTATTAAATTGATCCGTCATTTTTTGTATATATACTCGGCCCCTCATTAAAACACGACCTATATAAAGAAAAATGTGGCCGTGGCCACGGTTGAAATTAATCTCTTTAATATATATATATATATATATATATATATATATATATATATGTATGTATGGATATGTATATACACCCTACAACAAAAGGATCCTCTGTTTTAAATCAGATTTATTAAAAATGGCAAATGCTCATTTACCCAAGTAGGGCATTACAATGAACTTGATCACCAAAAAATGAATTTTCAATCAAACCCTAGAAGAGGGTAGATTAGAAATAGCAAACCAAAAAAAATGAAATAAACTTGGGGTTGTGTGTATCCATCCCAAGCTCCATTTTCCTCTTCCATGGCTTCCTCTCCTTCCCTAAAACCTGCAAAACAGAATTGAGAAATATAAGTCAAATAAAAGAGTAAAAGCTTACTAAAAGAGGATTAGGGTTATTTTTGAATCCTAGATCTAAGGGCCCAAATTCAATCCATCTGATGGCCAAGATTCTCCCTTACAAAAGTTAGGTGAGGGGTAGGTAAGAATATTTTAAATGAAGTGCATGGGTCAATTTTGAATGGGGCCACTTAAGTGGTGTAGAGATTAAATTTGTTTTATAACTTTTTTTTATTAGTTAGCGACCTTTTAATAAAATCCCATGACCCTTACAAATGAATTAAGTCCAAACTTACCCTTAGTAATTAGACAATGTTTATAATTATGGATTAATTTTAATAGTATTGTTTAATAAGGAAGAGAGAGTTAGATCTAGTCCTTTAATAGTAAATTATTAAATGACTTTGAACCGTGTTATTAAATTAATTAAGAATTTATAGGAATGGAGTTTTAATCCTAATTGGAGATTAAATAATATAAATTATTTGTTAGTTACAATGATAGTTGGTTAATCAAGAATTAATCCAAACGTTGCAACCGGCCTTAACAAAAAAAATTATTTAGTAATTTTTCTAAATTAACTGTTGGTTTATCTTGGGTTTTGTATGGGAAATTTGTGGGCATTACACTGAACGAATAGATACATTGTCAAAAGACTGTCAACAATTGCAACTTGTCTTTATAGACGAAATATCACTTGTCAGTGTTCAATTACTGTATCGCACTAATAATAGACTCATGGATATAAAACAAATGCCCACAGTGCACTTTGGGAACATTGACATGGTCTTTTGTGGTGATTTCTACTAGGCCCAACCTATCAATGACTGCTTTGTATTTGAAACACCTTGTATAGACAAACAACCGATTCCATATGATTTTTGGGCTAACAAGATCAAGGTCTATGAATTGACTGAAACAATCAGACAAAAAGACCAACTTTTTGTTTCCATCAATAGAATTCAAACATGCTCACACACATATTTTGACATTTCATACCTCAATAATAGGTATCACAAACCACCACTAAATGATCCTACTTTTCCATACCTTTTTTACAAAAACACAGATGTCGATGACCATAACAAGAAAATGCTTTTACAAATGCCTAGAATAGAGATTTTCATCAATGCAATAGACAAACAAGATTCATTGTATGATGAAACAAGTGCATATGCGAAGACAATTTTTCTTCCAAAGACCATTATTTTTTAAAAATGCATCTTGGTTGAACTCTTTGCTAGTAACTACAATATCCAAGATGGATTGGTCAACGGGTCGGATGGCACTTTTGATGCTTACACTACCACAAAAAATCAGGACATCATATGGATCTGATTCAATGATTTAAGCATTAGACAACATCAAATTGCAAAACACGCACACTTGTGTCCTACCGACATTGACCCGTAGTACGTGCTTATTTTACGAATTGCAAGGCCTTTACAACACTCAATGAATAAAAAATCTTTGACAATTTGAATCCAATTCCCGGTCCAACTTGCATGTGCACACACGATACATAGAACTCAAGGACTTACAGTAGACGACCTTGCCTTTAGCCCTCTTGGAGTCACGATAAATGGATTGAATTACATAGCCCTATCATGTGCGAAGACTATAGAAAACATGTATTTGCCGCAACCGTTGACAAACAAAAACTTCAACGTAAGAAAATAAGTTGCTATTGAAATGAATCGCCTTGAATCACAAGCACAATGACAACTTGAAAATGACTTCTTCTTGGCTGACATTCAGCCATGCACATTATTTTCTTGTTTGAATACGTGAAGCCTTCATGCTCATGTAGAGGACATCGTGCACAACTTTAGCTTAATGCAATCTAACATATTGTGCTTACAAGAAACACACATATCTGATAGCAATGCACACAATCTACTTCCAAACTTCCATCACATACACACATATCATGTACATGGTATAATGATTTTTGCTAAAATGCTTATACCATTTTTGCACACGATGCAATTTCATGGTGCAAAAGTAGAAGCATTGCTTGTTGTTGTTCATGTCCATGGCAAACAATTGAAAAGTGTAAATCTCTATGCAACTCCAAATGCGACACTTCGCAATATCCTTGCAATTATTGATCAAAATTTATCAAACTCAACTCAAAAACAATGCACATACATATTTGGAGACTTCAATATTGATATGCAAAAACATAATATTACCACAGACCTTTTAAATCAACACATGTCCAATTATAACTTTCATTTTTGCATTCCAAAAGAAAATCCATTCACTAAAAAACACATCGACCAAAAATGGTTAAATTTCAATACCTCTAGCCAGATATTTTAAAGATATGTATATTGGACTGACCATTCTGCCATATTCCTCGCACTTGACATGGACAACTAAAACTTTTTCCAACTAGAACCAATGTAACTCCACACTTCCATACAATTTTCCTGCGCGTACTAAAATTTTACCCGCTCTTACTTTCACAAGAACTATTTTTCTATTTTCCATGACAACAACTATCATCAATTTGCGAAGAACAAAATAAAATAAACATTGAATATTTGAGCATATTGAAGGTATTAAAAAACTTATTATTAGACATATTTTGTATTAATACAAAAATTGTGCATTGTTTAATAGTCCAATAATATATTCTACTATTTCTATTACATTATACAAATGCTATATCAATCTCTAAAACTTTGACCATGACTTACGCTCAAACTTGTTCCTTCTTGCAACAACCATTCTGTTTAATGGAAATCTTCCATTTGCTCTAATTTGACGACTAAAAAAAAATATTCGCTCCTTACTCTTTGCAATGGTTTTTGAACGTGCTTCCACTTTTGTGGAACCTTCATGGGTGCCATTGTTTCGTGCTTTACAAGTTACTACTTATTATTATTATTGACAGCTAGTTTCTACAAGAAAAAGAAACTTCGCTATGATTGGATCTGTAAACAAAAATAGGGAAAAAAAAATTTACGCCTTATTCATGTTCGACATATGAAATATGATCACTCTTACACAACTTCTTCATGACTTCAATGTGTTGTTCTGTTTACAATTTAGAAGGTAACACCCACAAGCAATATAATGCCATAAAACACAATTTCTATAGTTACGCTTCCATTGCTTTGTTTAACTGAAACCTTTCATTTCCAATTACTAACTTTCGTCATTTCTATTATGCTTCTAGGGAAATCGAAAGCATTACAAGCTTACAAACCATTTTAAACAAAAGGTTTTCCAAACACGAAAAGGCACCAATATTCACTCAAGGTATCACATATGCTTATTTTTTATATTAAAAAAAAACCATTAATACAATTTCTTTCTTTCCTTTATCCCTGCAATAAAATCATTGCCTATTTGTATTCCATTACTGATCAGGGGATCATTTCTAAAAGTTCCCTAAACATTCCTAAATGGTATCAGTGCAGAAGATCATCTTGAGAGCTTTCCAACGACTGTGAGAATGCGAAAAACAGACACTCCGAGCTCAAGATATGTCCAGTCAAAGTTTGGTCAATCGGAAGGTCAACATTAGTCAACAGGTCCATGGTAACGTGGACGCATGCACAATTGGCCAAGTGGCTCAGTCAACATCAGGCAAGTGGAAAAAGGAGAAAAATGCCAGTGTCGAAATTTATATTACCTCGTAATTATTCACCATGTTATTCTTGGTAATGTTCGAGGCTTATATTATTCTCCATGGTCGAGTTGATCATATTTCCACATGGCACGTATGTTCGTATTTATATCCCATATTATTCGGGATTGGTTGAAGCCTCACAAACGGGTTTGGAATATATACCACATGGTTTGGGATTTATAATATCCCCTCGAATGAATTGGTGGTTCCACAAACAAAGCTCGGCCCATATCACAGGTGGTTAAACAAACCAATGCAAAGCCCGATTCAATGGGCGAATAATCATCTAGCTCGCCACATGGAGTGGCTGACACAATCCTCCAACAGAACCCACATGACTCGGTGGGAGAAAAATGCACAGCCCGAGTAAAATGGGAGAGGATGTGACCTTAGTCACGTATTATATGGGTCGGCATGCCCAATTTAAACCACAAATCATTCCCTTTTGCAGAGAATGTGGGATTCTTATCCCCCATGCAAAACAAACTCCGCCATAATGCATGCCGCCGGGTCTTGAACCCATAACATCCGCTGCCCAAGACTAATCCGTTGACCAACTCACCTAGAGGCTTGGGCAGATTATAAAATGGGGCGCTTCAACTTATACAAGGGGGGGGACAGGTCTGTGTAAAGCCATAAGGAGGCAGTTTTCAGAAAACGCCATTTTTGAAGGCCTTACACTTAGAATGAGAACTCAGAGTAAAAAGATGAAATGAAGGAAATTATGAGACGATTCCAAAGATGTAAGATTTGATATTTTTTGTTGATTTTTATCCTGTTTTTGGAAGCTTTGAATGCAGTTTTTAACAGGGATCTTCAAGACAGCGAGTTGGAAAACACGAATTTCAATGCACTTCTGGTCTGAATTGTGACTTGTTGTAAACATGAAAAATGTTTAGAATTCAGATATGATCTCAAATATATGATTTTTTTTCATAGAATGTTTTTAAATCTCCATTTTTAGGTGTTTTTCTAACATAGTTGCAAGGAGATCACATTGTGAAAACACTGTAGGAGCCACGGATCGTTCTTGGGACAGTTTTTGCTATTTTTCAGAGTTCTTGGGATATTTATCAGCTCATTTGCAGGTTTTGATTCATTATTGGTTGTTTGTAGGAGTTATTGTACTTACATTTCAATATTATTAATGGATCGGTTCAATCTGAACCCGGGGACGTAGGAATTTCCGAACCCCGTAAACAATCTTGTTTGTTATCTGAATGTTTTCAATTTTCTGATTATTTATTTGCTACACAAGTTTTCCGCACTTCTATGGATGCATAATAATCAGAATTTAATCAATTTGTGGAGTTTAGAATACTTAAAAATTGGTTAAGAAAATCACGATCTTTGGAAACTTTTAAAAAGTGAAAAAAATACAACACACGTTTACAGATCAATTACATACATAATATGTTCTATAACATGATTGAACCTATTTATCTTCAAAAATTCATTCCTACAAACAACAATCCATTGTTTTTCATGTTTTTGCTAACAAATTGGACTTTAATCTTTCATCTACACTCAATAAATTTCATTTTTTCTAATATTCTTGCTAGGAGAACAAGATGAAGAGGAATTTGGAAACCAGTTCTGCAAATGAACAACCAAAAAAGAAAGCAAGGAGGTAAGAAATTACAAATATCTTGTCTAGCATCGATTTACAACCTACTATGTCATTAATACATTTACATTCTGTTTTGCAGGCAAGAGATGGTTCCATATGCCCTGCCATCAATCGATGACCTCAACAATCGCAAGGTTGGAAGTTTGTTTCAAGGGGATGTCATTGTTTCATACAAAATAATACTCAACAAAAAGTTGAACAAAGAGCTTCTACACATAGATTTAACCGACAAAGAAGGTGAAATGACTGTGACACTAAATGTAACTGGACATCAAATTGAGGCATATCGACAAAAGCTTTTGCCATCCAAAGGAGTCATCATAAAACAATTTGACATAGCGCCAAAGACCAATTATGATCGTGGAGACTATGACTACATTCTTCTCTTGAATAACAACAACACCATAGAGAACATTCCTCCAATCTGCAATGAGTTCAAGTTCATACCAAATACTACAATAAAACAACTCCTTCATAGCATAGCTAGCTATATAATTGGAACACTTGCAGCTATTTTCACTCATGCACGCAAGTCTGGAACACAATTTGTCTTTGAAATTAAAGATGGGCTCTCTATAGAGGACAAAACACAGGTATCTGCACCTCTTTCTAATCTCTCCATCATTTTCTATCCCTTTGCTTATTCTTCCTTAATAAAAAAAATGTAAACATTCTAACATTTCATTGGATGCAAGATATACTTGTTCGAGACATTTGCAGCCTTGTTCGATACAATCGAGCAACAACTCTGCAAAAAACAAGTTCCAATTTATTTGTTCAAGAACATTGTCAAGCGAAACAACCCCAACAAGGCACTAAGAACCTGCCAATCAACATTTATCACCCTACTGAAGACTAAACAAGCACTCCAAGATATGCAAACATTAGTGAATGCTACGATAGAGGTAAGAAAATGAAAATTGCAGCGAATTTTCATTCTATACAATATTGAATGTTATCTTTTTTTTCCTACTCGACATTGCTCGGGTGCAAGGTGAATTGACTTCCTCCAACGTGTACTCCAAGCCGTTTCAAATTGTATGCAGCAAATGCAACTTCGAAGTTGACAACCTTCTTTCATTGCAACAAACAATAGTAACATGTGCAAATTGCAACCAGGAAAACACATTTCACCATACCCACTGACTGATCTGCGATTTAACAACATCTACTTCAATTGTCAAATGCACTCTTGTTGGTCCTTTGTTGTCTAGATTGTTGCCTCTACTAACTAAAACAACTCATGAAAAATACGTGCAAAACAAAAGCTCCATCGTACATCTCCTTCGAAATTTTGCACTGCAAGGAACTTTCATGCTTAATCAAACTAACACCATTGTCAATGACAACACTAATATCTGCCCATAAGATTTGTGCCTATCCACATTTATACTATCACACTTTTCATTTGCAAAATATTATATTTGTCACTAATGTCTCTATTTTTTTGGCCCATGCAAATACATTAACAGGCGCATTATACAAACTTTTATCATCTTTCTTTCAAGAAACAACCCAAGCCATATGAAGAATATAGTGTTAATCCTTGTATTTTGCTCGAGTTCAAGAACGTGTTTTGCATTTGGTTTTCATTGCACAATCATTTTTGAATATAGCGTTTTGGTGACCGACTTTTGTAATTTTTGAAAAATGCTACTCTTTATCGCATCCCACATATAAACAACAATGTCAATATTGTATATGGTTTGCACTTTTTTTTTACATTTGATCTTAGTTTTCTACACATCTTTCATATGTGCGTTGCATTCTCGGCTTGCATAATTTAAATTTCAATTTATGGAATGCACAATTTATATTGGGTGCATAGTTTGAGCTCCATTCATAATTATAAATAGGAGAAGCTGCAAAACAGATTAAACTATATGCACCTGTGAATTACATCCTTGTTGAATGGAAAATCGGAACAGTTGTGAAACTCAGAAAATATTCAGCAAAGCCAAAAAATCTGGAACAGTTTTAGCAGACCCTTACTGTCAGTAGAATTTGTACTGGGCTCCATGCTCCTTGGAAGACCATACTTAGGGAAGACAGATTTCTCTTGTTACAGACTAGACTCAAGGAACATAATACACATATCCTGCACAATTGCACTAGTCCCTCTGACATATTTATGCGTTTTTCAGAAAATAACAACGCTAGCAAAAATTATTTGTTCGAACTTAAAGACGTTTCTTTCCTTGAACTTTATCCCTGGCCGAACTTGAACTGAACTATATCAAGAAGTGGAGACCTGAAATATTGACCTACAAAGATGAATGCAGATAATTAAAAGGAAACATATTTAGAATTTCACTGCAGAAACCTGAAGTATTTAAAAAATTTGTGGTTAGAATCTTTTCTGTGATTTCCTATTCAGCCAAAATTTCAGCTTACATGATTGGAGCTTGCTATCTAATGAGGGGGGTGAAGGGCAGAGATACAAAGTATATCTTTTGGCTTTCATGTGGCTGTAATGGTCTTCACATTTTTTATATTTGATGGTCCTATTGCTCTTTCATTACCATGCCTCAAAGTTTTATCTTCCTGAATTTTGAGGCCAAATTGAGATTTAAAAGGTTCATTCTCTTATCAAGTACAATTTATATGTATTTGAGCACCCAATCCCATTCTTCACTCAGCAGTATAAAAGAACTGACGCTAAAATGTCGTTGCCATTTTGGTTGCAGTTATGTTGGAATCTTTTTTTGTTTAGTAAAATGATACAGGATTACGTCAAAAGCAATACAAATTCTAAATGAGCCTATGGCTTAAAATATGACTCTGGTATTTACCGTCGCAGTGAAAATTTTTACCATACACCAGAAACAACATGCCTAAAATGCTAGGGATCTCTTTCAACACCGCTATAAAGTTCTGGATTGTTTTTACTCAGCAGGATTTTGCAGTTTCTAATAATAGAGCACAATGTTTTTTGATAGCGAATGAAAATCTCATATCAGTGAAGACAATTGAAGATAATGCTACTAGATACTTTTCGGTGATGAATGAAAAGCCACAGATATAATTTCTTTTTAGTTTGAAAAGTTTTAGTTAAAAAGGGAGTGAAGAATGCACTATGTTATCTTTCCAAAGAAGGAAAAAAATGTGATTGACTGTACTAATCCGAAGAAATGATTGACTATAATAAGATATACAGGCGATGGCTATGAGAAAACCTTACATGTTTTGATTTATGACAGAATAATGCTCATAAATATCTGTGCATCCAACTTCCATGTCAAAAGCATGGCCCCTGGATATGTTAACACTGGCGTCAACAGGAATGTTGGTATAATTTCAGTAGCACAGGGTTCTTTGTCATATCATGGACTGTTGATTATCATGATAGGCAGTTCTTTGGCCGCACAATTATAAGCACTACTCTAATTGTTGTATTTTTCCTAGCTTGTAATCAAATTTCCAGTCATAATAAGACCAGTCTTTGATTCACTCAAATCAACCATTTCAGCTACGGTTGGGGCGTGAACATTGTTGAAATACTTAGTAAGACAAAATACACTGACTTTGTTAGGGGAAAATTTAGGATGTCGTGGCATTTTTTTAACAAATGTGAGTAATTGCTAGAATGCTAGTTCTGGCTTTTAAGATTCCATGTCCCTAACTATGATTGCAAATATCAATATAATTCTGACTAGGCTTGCCCAAGGCCGAGTCGACATAGCCTCTTGAGATTCCATGTACCTTACTGTGATTGCAAATATCAATATAATTATGATAAGGTTCCAGCTCAAATGCTAATACATTCTTACCAACACACCCAAGTTCGAAGTCTGGCGCAAGAATTTCTCTGGCAAGGCAATCCACCTTATGCCGGAGGCCGTGTAACATAGTCTCTTAATGATAATAATTGCTAGATTGTGGCAGCTGGAAGTAGTATCGTTGTATTTGTGAATCTGTATGTGCTATATCTTCTAACCCGACTGCACTCTTTAAAGATATTAGCCAAAAATTCATAGAAATCTCAATCTCCATGGTAATCCGTTCAACCACCAACATATAGCACCTGCACCAATCATTGCAAGACCAAATGGCAGGATATGCCATTTCATGGCCTTGTTTCTTGAAACTTTTGTTTTCTTTAAAATTTAGAAATTGTGATTAAATAGTTGCATATCATTGAGCCTGAAAATCATTGAATATGCATCAATATGTATATGTAGATGGTGTACTCTGAACATAGAATTCCATATTTAGATTTTACTTGAAAATAATCTTTACTCCAGAAATATTTATTGTAGGAGGAAAAAATTATTGTATTGAATCGAACTCTAGAAATAATACAGGAGGAAAAAATTAAAGTTAGGCTATGCTGCTCTATGATACAAATACAATTATATGATTTACATAATTAAACTAGCAAAAGTATTTATAGGTGTTTGTGGAAGGCCCATAAGAATTTTTAGAAGGGGTATATTTCTTCCTAAGTATGTCTACTGTTTTATATGTAGTTAGAAGGTTAAAATACATGATATACCATAAAATTATGCATGCAAGAAATAAAATAAAAAATTAATTAAATATATAATTTTCATTTATTATAACGATTATTGAAAGGTAAGGAGATACATATAACATATAGATATTTTAAATATTTTTTACTTGCGAATTGTTAGGGGAAATAATGATGAATATAATACACTATTTTGAACTTTGAGAAATAATGTCCATATTTACAAAATCATAGATCGACGCTGAGGAGAATAAGGGTAGAACCCTACAAAAGAATGACATTGTTGCAAACATTGAAAAATAGCTCTAGGAGATAGAGATGAACCATTGGCGATTCATTTTTATCGTATCGTCCATATATTTTGAATGAAAAATAGTATACCTACTAAAGTTATTTATTTTGGAGCAATCAAGATGACATTTACAAAGAAATTCTCTTAAGGCCTATTGGTCGAAAATACTTCATTATTAATTTCTATTCATTTCCCAATAGAAACAATTAGAAAATACTCCATTATTCATTTCTATTCATTTCCCAATAACAACAATCACTTGATAAATTCCAAAAACCACTTTTATTTAAGTGAAAGAATATGTCATGCACAATATGTCTTGCCAAATATTTTAAGATGACAATAACAATGAAAATCAGAGTTAAAAAAATTAATTTAAAAAAACCTAACTACCAATTAACAAAAATATTTTTGTTAACTTTATTTTATTATATATAAATAACATTAGTACATATGTATTTCCATTCCCTACCATCAAATCTTTTTTTTTCACGAATAAATGGCAATCCATTTTTTAAATGGGAAAGTGAAAAAAAAAAGCACTTATTACAAATAGATGGAATATGAATGGAAAACACTATTTAACCATAAAAAGCCTCTAGAGGCTTGCAAATGAAAAAATGGAATAAAGTATAAAGTTCAACAGTGAAAAATGTTATGAATGAATGAAAGATTTTAACGACGTCTACGAGACTTAGGAGTCTATGGGACTAAAAGAACTTATTTAAGATGAGTCTAGATTCTTTTCAATATCAGATCTTCTACTGTGAATCTTGAGCACAAATGCCGCGATCTTTTCAAGTCTTAGTTCTTCGAATAACTCGTTTAGTTTGTCCACCTTCAAGTCATTTTTTTACTGGAAGCACGAATATCCCCTATAGTCATAAAATAGGGGATAAAACACTTTAAAACAAAAGAGTTAAAAGCAATTCAGGTCATCCATAGCTGGTAAGTGTTTTATGACGTGAGGGACATCCCACTCCAATATTGTAAGTGGTGAGGAAACAATAGAACCAAAAAATGAGAACTTTTAGGATAGTTACATTTGGAATTGATAAAAATGTTAAAATAAATTTCATACCAAACAAATTTTATATTATCATAAATTCAATTGTAAATTATGAACTTGTATTTATTTTATGAGAGGAAAAATTAGGATCTATTATGATAGAATTAAAACTATTTAATTTACTTTACTCTACTAATTTAGTTGGAAAAATTTAGAATGCATGTGGGTTAATAATTGTAATCTAACTGTACCAATGGCAGATTTTTGATAGACTCAAATTATGTAGCAATCACAAAGAATTGAGTTAGTTCAAATGGTTCCTAAAAGCAAACCTTAAACAAAGATAAGCAGAAAAATGGTTGCTCCTTTAAAACAAGAAGTAAAATAAATTAGAAATAAAATCTGAGGATGAGAATAGCAAAATCAAACAACACTCAAAAGCACCTCCCAAAATTATAAAGTTGAACATAGTGCATTTGATACAAATGCAGGTCCTCTGCCAAAAGGAGTGGTAGCAGTGGTAGCTGAGCACTTACAAATATATTAAACCTCAGTCTATTTATATCCATCACAAATAATTAAACCCTAATTCTATAAATCTTTTAAAAAAAAACATAGACCCTATAATTTTACAATCCTCTTCAGTTCTACGATATCCTTAAGGTAAAACCCTAAACTGCAAGCTAACACCATATCTCAAAGGAAAAGCCTACACAACAAACCACATGTGTAATGACATCTAGCTGATTTTTTTTTTGGCAGCCTGGGAATACGATGGTGAATGTGAATAAATCAGGTTATACACCTTGCAATTACATTTGGTGAGTTAATATCTATTTCTTAGAGGAATATCATTGTGTTCAATAAGTTTAATCCATGAGATGACATCATATTCTAGTCTATTGATGGTATGTTAGAGGGCAGTTTAAGAGAAAAATTGCGAAGGTGCGATGCCTTTAGCTGAGATTTATATCTCATTCTCATGGAATTAGCCGCTGAGTGAGGGATATAACTCCACAAATAAATTGAATGGCCTGTTTAACAGAACAGGCACAGCGGAACGAGGAACATAACTGTGTGCTCTATACCACCAACGTTTTCACATAAACCTTGTTTATTTTAGTCTATCTATTTGTTTGAATGACAAATAATTAGGAAATCCGTGTTTGGAAACGGAAAAAGTATCCGTTTACAAGATCATGGATCAACACTGAGGAGAATAAGGGGAGGACTGTACAAAGAATGACTTTGTTGTAAACATTGAAAAATAACTCTAAGAGATAGAGATGAACCATTGGCGATTCATTTTTCTTGTACCATTCAAATATTTTGAATGAAAACATAAAATAACTAATAAAATTATTTATTTTAGAGCAACCAATATGACAATTACAAAGAAATGTTCTTACAAAAGCCATCTATTCATTTTTTAATAGAAACAATCACGTGAATCTCAAGAGTGTTTTTTATTTAATTAAAAGAATATGCTTTAGGATAACAATGACCATGAAGATGGGAGTTACAAAGAAAATTGACTTTACAAAGAACTATCGGCCAAAACTAGTAATTAAGAAATGCAACTATGTCAAAGAAATCACCAAGAAATATGCTAGAGAAATCACCATTCTAGTTGTCAACCACCCAAGGAATAAGTAATGGTTAAAAGTGCAATAAACTATCATAAATTTTACAAAGGTTTATACTATCAACACTATTAAACATAATAATAATATAATAATAATAATTGTTTTATAGTCTGGGATGCCAGGAAACTTGTGTTTAGGTCCACATGTTGCTGACAACATACGGGAAATAATAATAATTGTTCAATAAATGAGACTACCTCATACTGTCAAGTGCATACGAGACATCTAATTATTCTTCAAATATGAGACGTACAATCCTACCCCCATGCAAATTTTGAACTTGTGACCTCTCTTTCAACAACAGTACAAATTTTTTACTATTAAGCCAACTCGCGGGTACATATAGTGGAAAGGAAATAATGTCCTATGAAAAATGTCAAAAATAAAATTGTAGGAGATTTTTGTAATACATATACATATATAATATGAATATTGAAAAGGTCATTGTGACGGTGAAGTCTATCCAACATACTTGATAACACCCACCTATGATATGTATACATAGTATATCATGAGAGTTAGGTTGACAGATCAACAAATAGTGATTGCGTTGACAAAGGCTTTGATGTCGCCATCACAAACAGTTGGGAACCAATTAGTTGTTTACTTCATTCCTTTCCTTGCTCTACTGTTTTGTTTTATAATGTGTTTGGTTTAAACGTGGTTTATACCGTGCAATCGGCTCGAGCTGGGAAAGAATATCTCTGCTAAAATAAGTACAATTGGCTTTTTGCTTTGAAATAGTCTTGGAATCTGCTAAAAAAAATAGAAATTACATTTTTGCTTTGAAATAGAGTACACGTTTACTATTGTGTCTTATGTTTTTTTATAATATATGACATTCTCTTTATTCGCGGCACATATATTCTTCAATAAATTCTTCCAACATTGGATCATAACATGTTTAACAAAACAAATCTAGTTGTTTACATAGTGTGTGTGTTTAGTTTTGAATTAAATTTGCATCATCTATGAATCCTACGGATTACACAAAGGTATCAACATATAATTACTCTCTTAATTTATCTTACATTCTTCAAATAAAATTAAATTGTTATAAACATAACACACCATTTCAAACATTCATGTTGTTTAACAATAGGTGTTTTGTCTCTTTCAATTTTCATATTTTTCTTATAAACACATTGTGTGTGTTTATCAATATGTGTTGTGTGTTTACCATCCCACGCAAAAATGTTTGTGATTTGAAATAGGGACCTCTAGTGTATCGCTACAATGCTTTACTAACTGATCTGCATTAAATCTATAAAAGCTACTATCAAAGCTACCATATTGTAAATAAGTCGTATCGGAATGCGGAAAGGCTCTAGAAATGCGCTATGGAGTCAACTTTGCTAGGGTTTCTTGCTTTAACATTAGTCATTATGCGGTCTTCTCGGGCTTTGTGAGATGTTAATACCATCGTTTTTAGGGTTTCCCGCCCGTTGGGCACCCCTATATAATGACACCTCCCTCTTCAAGCCCAATCGTTACAACCGTGGCCGGAGATAGTGGAGCTTTGAGCAATGGCACCGTTGGCCAAATGTCCTCGAAAGTTTGTCCCGAAAGTCTTCCACAAGGTAATGTTTCTCCTCCTAATGTGGTTTTACATGTTCCTGATTTTAATGTTGCTTGTGAATGGTTGGAACAATTTTATCTCATTGGGTATTTTGTGGGTCGAATCCCCTCTGAAAGCATGCTTAAAGCCTAGGTTAATTCGGTTTGGACTCCTCATGGGGTCCGAACCGACAACATTCAAAATATGACCAAAGGATTCTTCCTTTTCCACTTTTCTAACCCAATTAATGCCCCCAACATTTTGACCCAACAAGTCACCTGCTATGTTCACAACTCTTTGTTGGTCCTATCTGCATGGACAAAAGACTTTGTGGTTTCTGAGTATGTTGCTCTCAAAGTGCCCATCTGGGTAGAATTTCCTGGTGTACCCTTGCCTTGCACCCATTTCATGCATTAGATTGCTTCCTCCTTTGGGCGGGTGGTCTGCCTCGAACAAGAGCGGTTTTATCACGCCCATCCACATAAGCATGTTTGCATCGAGGTCGATCTTTCTCGCGACCTGAAAGAATTCGCATAAATCTATATGGAAGACAAACGGTACTTCCAGCGTATTTTGTATATCAACTTGCCTAACACGTGCTTCTGTTTCCAAGCCTCTAATCATAAGATCAAGAATTATCCCCTTTATGTCCCTCACAATCGTCCAGTTGCCAAAGCAACCCCTGAACCAGCAAAACCCCCACAAGAGGAAGGTTGGCAAACGACTAGGGGCTGGAAAAATAAGAACAAAAATCAGTAATCCAAGGCTTCTAGTTCGAATTGTTAACATGAGTCAGCTGTTAAGGAACCCTAGAGCCCACAAGCTAAAGAGCCAACTGCTCCTACTAAGGAACCAATTGCTCCTACTAAGGAACCAACTGCTCCTACCAACTCGTCTTTCCAATAAACAAAGTATTTCAGCACACCCAAGACAACCTCGATTCTCATGGGCCAAACCAATTTTGTTTCTGCCTTGATACAACATGGGCCCACTCTTAATCATATCAAGCGTGTGTGGAATTTGGCCCCTCGGCCTAGTCATTGTCAGCACTTTCATCCACCTATGCATGCCAACTGGATTCAATGATGGGGGGAGGCTATGACTCGGAATACTAGATTCCTCAGAATTTATGGCATACAACTGGCAAAAATTCGGTGTTGCTCATATTGCGCCAACACCTCCGCTCTTAGCCGGGCGGTGGTTGCGCTTCAAGGCAACCCTTTCTCAGAAACTTTGCAACTTCACGTTGTAACGCTTCGCCAGCAAATCCAAATTGTTGACAACTACAGCGCCAAGGAAGCTCAAATTCGTGCTTGCATGCATTGGCTTAAAATTGGCGACTGTGTTTTGAAAGAATTTTTTATTTCTCTCAGAACCAAAAAGCCTTCTCAGCAAATTTGGGTCATCATTGATGGCAAAATTAGGGTTACAGACCCCTAACTCATGTTGCACGCATTTGTGCGACATTGCAAGCAAGTCTTTCACGCTCAACAACCCTCTCCTGACTGCTAAGCAACCCTTACACAATGTTTGGCAATCGTGTCGTGTAAGCTTTCCCATGCTCAGAAGGTGGTCTGTGACCGAATGCTCACCATGGATGACCTTCATGCTGTCGTCGTGGAAATGGCCAATGATAAGGCTCCAGGATGTGATGGCTTCCCTCGTGAATTCTACAAAGCTATGTGGGATTCGATCAGTCCAGACGTTCTTCAAGTCTATCTCGAGGGGTTTCAGAACCAGTCTTTCGAAGCGAGTATCAACAAAGGGAATATTAAATTCATACCCAAACCAGGGGATCCTTAGCAAATTACCTCTTGGAGGCATATCACATTGTTGAATGTCTCCTACAAAATTATTGCCAAAGCACTAGCTATGAGGCTCTGTAATATTCTCCCTATTGTTATTAAACCAGAACAAACTGGGTTCATTAAGGGGCGATACATCCTGGACAATGTCGTTGTTGTTTGGGAAGGCATGGAATGGGCCCGTCGTTCCAATCAATCTACTTTGTTCATTAAGATTGATTTTGAGAAATCCTATTATCAGATAAAATGGTTGTTTATCCTTGCCATGCTCCTAGCCATTGGCTTTGGCCCTGTTTCCATTCAATTGGTCAGAATGCTTTTTGTAGATGCCTCTGCCCAAATCACCATTAATGGCCTAATTATGGTCCATTCGCTAAGGATGCATGTTAGCGCATGCGCTCTATGTGCTTGTTGCCGAAGGCTTTAGGTATTTGCTCGCCCATGCCAATACTCAAGGGCTCATTAGGGGAATTGCATTGCCTTTGTAGCAAACCATTACACCAAAACCTCGAGGCATTAGTGAAATCCGTACATAAGGATCATAACATCCCACCAACGCTTCCATAGCCCGGACCCCAGGCTAGATTTGCACCCGTATAGCGGGACCACACCCTGCCCTATACGAGCCCTGGGCGAACACTGTAATGCCGACGTAGCTACCCGTGCCAAGACTCGAACCTGGGTGGTCGCTCTGATACCAAATGTAACAAACCGTTATGCCAAAACCTCAAGTCATTAGTAAAATCCACGTGAAATCCGCACATGAGGATCATACCATCCCACCACGCTTCCGTAGCTTGGACCCTAGGCTAGATTTGCGCCCGTATAGTGGGACCACACCCTGCCCTATACGAGCCCCAAGTGAACACTGCAATGGCGACGTAGCTACCCGTGCTGAGACTAGAACCTGGGTGGTCGCTCTGATACCAAATGTAACGAACCATTACACCAAAACCTCGAGGTGTTAGTGAAATCCGCACATGAGAATCATAACAGCCTTCTCCGAACAAATCTCAATTATTTAATGGTCACTTCGTAGATGATTCCTTTCTCACACTTATTGAGGATGAATCCAATATCCGCAATGCCATGCATTGCCTTGATACCTTATGTTTAGCATCTGGTTCTTCCATTAAACGATGGAAAACCCAATGTTACCCGGCAATCTTTCCTCCCAACCCCCGATTGGCTGACCTCTTTTGATTCTTGCACATTCATGCACATTGTGAAATCTATAGATTCTTGCACATTGTGAAATCTATAAATTTTTGCACATTGTGAAATCTATAAATTTCTTGGCATCCCTTTCGCCTTTCAGGCATCGTCGACTGAGCTATGGCACTATGTTATTCCACGAGTGGCCAAAAAATTAGATATTGGATCCCCAAACCTTTTTCCTTGGCAAGAAAATTCCAAATTTTCTCTAAAGTCCTGGCGGCCACACACGTTTACTACTCCGCTTGTTGGGTGTCTTCCAAAGCCTCTATCCAGAAGTTGGAGAAGCTCCTCAAAGCCTTTCTTTAGGCCAACACCTCCACTAGCAAGGGTTTTCATCATGTTGCTTGGGAAATATGTTGCCTTCCTTGCAATTCTAGGGGGTTGGGCCTTACTGACATTTAGCAACAAGGGTGGGCACTCTGTGTGAAATGGATTGTTCGATGCATCCAAGGCCAAAAAGCATGGAAAGTGCTCTTGCACCATGGCATCGAAGAAGGATCACCTCACAGTCGCCCTGCTTGGAAAGGTCTGGGGTTTGTCAACCTCCTTATTGCTCTGGTACCTGTTAAAGTTGTCGGCACCTTTGTGCTTGAAAGCATTTGGAAAGCATGGGAGTGTATCAAACCATGGCTACAATGGAAAGGAGATGGCTTTCGTAATGGCCTCTCCATCAACCATCATTCTCTTTGGTGGTCGTCGATATTTCAGGCTCATGATAAGTGTTTTGCAAACATCCCGGGGATTCCTGCACTCAAACTTTTAAAGCTCGGCATTTGCACCATCCAAGATTTATTCTGTAAACACTCTCAATCCTAGTTATCTTGGCCTGAGCTTAAAGCTCGATATCGGTTAACCAACCAGGATCAGGCCAACATCACTACAATTCTCAATTTGGTCCCTGACCACATATTGCACAAGATTTATGTGCATTCCTCTCACCCTTGGTGGACGAATTAGAAATGGTATGTTGACACC
This sequence comes from Taxus chinensis, assembly GCA_019776745.2. Classification (NCBI taxonomy): domain Eukaryota; kingdom Viridiplantae; phylum Streptophyta; class Pinopsida; order Cupressales; family Taxaceae; genus Taxus; species Taxus chinensis. Next base: position 799,869,135 of record CM034150.1, read on the forward strand.
CCATTTCACATATATTCAACCAATAAAGGCTACCACTGGCTTTTGCCTCATTTGCCCATGGTTGAAAAAGTCAACACTCAATGGGGAATTCATTCGACTCTGTCTTCCTGAAGCAGACAATTTGACATGGTTTGGTCTATATGTGTGGAGCTTAAAATTGCCCACTTTCTGTGGTGTATTTTGCACCAAGGTCTTCCTGTGGGGTCTCGGCTTGTTCAAATTGGGGTCCTAGCTCCCAAGTGCCCATTTTGTGGCCACTTGGAAACTATAATGCGTCTTTTCTGGTTTTTTCTAAAAGCTTAGCTTGCTTGGAATTGGATACACTCATTTTTCTTTCCGCTCAGACCTCATTGCTTTACTTGGCAGAATATCCTTTTAGGAGATAATCCCAAGCTGCTGCCTATGTTCGCCCAAATTTGGCATGTTTTCAGAGGGGAAATTTTGTTTTGGATATGGAAAGAAAGAAATGCTTTTTTCTTTGCTAATTCTGAAGTTGATCAACAATTTTCTGTGTATAACAAATCTATGGTTATCTCCAATGTGCTGCTACAAATTCAAGTTCAGGCAAACAAAGTCACCTTGGAGGTGGACCACCTCCAAACTCTGTTACGACATTGGGGGGTTGCTCCATGCAATGTCGCCCAGAAGCCAGCCTCACCATCTCGATGCTCCTCGTCATATGGTTGTGGTGGTCCTCATAACTGTTCACAACGATGATCATTCAGTCTGGCTCGTCGCTCGCCCCACCCTCAAAATCGACGGAGCCACTTGCCACCAGCTCTCCAACAAGGTTGGGGGTCCCCTGCTCGTCATCTCGGGTGGGTGGCTCACATGCTGCCCCCCGAGATGCGCACGATGGATGGCTAGAATCTGCCCCCGCCACCACCACAACCTTCTAAAAAGTTCCATAGCCTCTCTCTCGCCATCCCCACTCGAGAGGAGGCAGAAAATGAAGAAGAAAATCCCACTAGTTGTCGAATGTCGGCAAGGACCTCCCATAGTTGGGCTGCGAATGATCATGATCCTCCTGCTTCGGGAATGTTTGTTATTGTTGCTTAATCGTGTTCTCCTAACCTCTTAGGCATTGCCTAGTTTGTTGTTCTCTTAGGCTCAGCCTAGTCTGCTTGTTGTTTGTTTGTTTGTGGTTTTGGGGTGTGCTCTCATACCGCCCACTTTTTTTGTTGAAAGCTAGCTTGTATCTTATTGAATTAATATAATATAAGATCTCTTTTCATCAAATAAATTGTATCTAAATTATCAAAGCGCTACAAAGCAAAATGCACAGAATTTTCTTGAGATCTTTGTGATTCCTCGAACATTCGAAGAGATTATTCATTTGGAGGGAACCTCCATCTGAAGTTCTCCTTGTCAATCCTTGAAATTTTCCCTCAAGTCTAAAATTGTGAAGTTGTTACTCAAATCCAGTTGCTACTGTGAAGGAAAGGAAGAACATAGTGAAATGGCACGACGTTTGGCCCTGTCGACCTCCCTTGGTGAACCGTTGCCATTGCAAGCTGATCTATTGAAATATTTATGGAGAGGAACACTAGAGGATTTCTTAGCACTAGTATTATCGATTAATACATTGGTATATTGAGAAGCTTGTCTCTTCTTAGGGATCTGAGAAACAGAAGGAACAAGAGCCAAATGAGCAATTGAAGGCTAAGTTTTGTTAGTCAGTGTTGCAAAAGGTCTGCTAGAGTTTTTAGACCCAAGAACAATTTTATGCTTAAAAATTGTGGTCCACCCCTCAATCTTATCACCCACATGAAGATTGTCATGCAAAGATGGCCACACAGAGGCCTTTGGTAGAACCACGAGGGAAGAATCTCGTATTTTGTGGTCGAGTGCTTGACACCAAAAGCAAGTGTTAGAGAGTTTGATGTAGATAACTTTTCAAGTAAATAATTCATTCTTAACTTCAAAGTCAAGGCCCTTTTAGCTCCTTATAAAGTTCTACCTCAACACAACCGCATTTTGTTGGGACGTGCGAAAAAGAACTTGTGTTGTTCATGACAAATGACACCCCCTATAGGGATGACAATTTCATTCAAGAAATCCCACAAGGAAATGGGATGAGCGAGTAACTTGACCCAGAAAGGGACTCGTATGGTTACATGGTCAATGACACGAAAGTTCCTTGACTAAGGTGTAACAACCATGAGGATGTTGCAACTTTCTGAGCGAGGGTTGCAGCTACGACAATTCTTTAAAGGAAAACAAGAAAAAACCCTTAGTCATGTTGCGGATACCGGTTATCTAGACCAACAAAATAGGTAATCAATCATTTTTTCCGATATATTAAACAAGGGAAAAGGGCCCTCACCCAAGATAGTAAACAAGAAACCATCATCTAAGGAAGGAAAATTATAACATCCATCTAAAGTCCAAAAAGAAACAAATAGGGGCTAGAAAATTACGTCTAGCACCCTCCAACCAATCTTCCACAAAAACAACAAAACACAACCGAAATTCAAAAAATGGATTGTCTACATTGTTTGATAAAGAGTCCATCCCAACAACATGCAACAACATTTAAAGCAACTAAGAGAAAATATAATTACAATCTTTTAAATTCACCTCCTTTGGAAGATTTTCAGCCTACAATCTAGTCATGTCGGTAATCTTGAGCAAGGTAGGACTCCTTCGGCTAGTCTTGAGCATAACAATAGACTCTTTAAGGAAAGCACAACTTTGAGTCATGCACAAACCTTGAACTAAAATTTTGGTAGCAACCCACTTGATAATTGATAGGCAATCATATATTATTTTCATACCAATGAAAAATGTTTTCCACAACATCATATTGCAAGCACATATCAAGTTTAAGCAAAGATTCAAACTCATCTCATCGTATACCTTCAACACAAACTTGCAAGCTCATTTGCGCACCATTCTCACGACTACCCAACAACAATAGTTGCAATGAGTTGGTTGAGGGCCATTTAAAGAGACTTAGATTGTTGTTTAAAGTCACCTTAGAGGTAAGCTTTCTAAGAAACATCTTAAAATAACAGTATAATAAGATTGACAAGAATATTAAGCCAAATGGCATACTTGCAACATTGAAACCCTTGTAGAGCTCAAGCTTCTCTCCTTTCCTCCTATCTCCCATTCCTCACACTTCTAAATATTTGATGATCTTCCTTTTAAACATTTATGTGTTTACATTTGGCCCCTAAATATGTCGTGTTAGGGTATCTAGCCTTTCCAAAAAAAATGGCAATGAAGTGATACAATCCATATATTTGAAGCTTCTAGATACGTGTATGTAACAATGAACCATATCTTCTCAAAATTTAGGGTCCTATAATTGGCCCATAATCAAGAGGATAAAATTCTCCCGAAGATACAATTGTATAAAGGATGTGATGCTTCCACAGTCCATGAGTACAGAAAAAATATTTATGGAAAAAAATTATTTTTTTCGTGTTTGGGTTCATGCTCTGTGATCATTCTATTCTCTTCCTAATGATGGATCATGTAGTGTGATTCAAAAACTCACAATTGTTTCCAGAATCAATTTTTCTCCAAATAAAATTCTCTCGTTTAATGAAAAATCCATTTTCAACATTCGCCGGTGTGCAATTTGTATCAAAATAGACACCATTAAGACAACAATTTGTTTCCGTTTTAGAAGGCTAACTTGATATCATAAGTCTATAATCACTGATCAACGAACAAATATTGATGTCCACATAAGCAATTCTCATCTCGTAAATTATAGGAAGCACTAGAAATCAACATATTAACGCAATAATCACAGAATTTGATTGCAAGAGCTACTCATGTTTTTTAGAATTCTTAATTTCAAAATCCTTGCTCCCATAAGTAGTCAAATTTTACTTTTAAATTGTGCAAAAAGGTAAAAAGTATTTCAATTGTAAATGTTGCAAAGAAACTTCATCAAGGAAACATTATCAATATATTATACCACACCGATTTATATACTCATGTAAATGATGAACAATACAATACTAGAACACAATAACTACTACACATGATAATGAATACTGCTGCTTCCTCGCAATGGGAGGGCCGTCTTCCTTCTACCAGTGAATGACTTCCTCCTTATTTACTCTGGACTACAAGCTCTATTCTACAGCATGAATCATCTCATATGGCATTCTATAGCTAAGTGGCATAAGTCTATAACGTATATATTCCTAACTAATATAATTTTCATTAACGTATATCATTTGTATTGGGAGAGAGATGTTCGATAAACAGTGAACATCTTTTATCGTTGGTTGGGAAAGTATCTTACAGCATTGTTTATCATAGTCTAGAACTTGGTCACAGATTTGGATCTTTCTACTCAGATGGAAAGGCTTTATTCATAAAAAACAGCAAAAAAATGTCATATAACATTTAAATATCTGTCACTTTCTTGAAAGATAACAATTCTCGTGCTATTAACATTGCATAATCTAGAGTCCGGCTCACGGATTTGGATTTTTTTACTCAAAATGGAAAGGCTTTATTCATAGAAACTACAAAGAATGTCATATAACATTAAATACCTGTCACTTTCTTAAAATATTACAATTCTCGTACTATTTACATATCATAAATTAATAACATACCTGGCACACATTTACAAAAAATAATCCAAAAACAGGAGAGGAATGCATATTATTTATCAACAAAAAACAGCTTCATCCATAAAGAGAGCAATCATCCAAATGAAATTAACAAGGTCATTTTCCTCATCGTAAATAATATATGTTGCGTTATTTGTCTTGAAGACAATACAGCTTAAAATCCTTTGCCACCACACAACTGCACTCACAAGGCTTGAATATTTCATTTCCATCATTCATCACATATGCGCACAATCTGTTTTCCGATGTTTTTTACCATGAAAGAGACCCACAAAAGCAGACGGTGCATTCTCCAGACCATCAACAATATCTTCAATGTAAACTATTTTCCCTTCTTTGATATAACCTCTTACCTTCTCAACAAACTCTGGGTATGTATCTGAAAAGTCGGGTTCAAGGAAACCTTCCATTTTTATGCGCTTTATTATTAGTTGTGATAGGTTCCTTATGCCTTTTTCCTCCTCCAGGTTATATTGTGAAATCAACCCACAAACAGCAATACGACCATGGACATTCATGTTTTCAAGCACTGCTTCATAGTTTGTTAGCTTGGACAGTTGTTCGTCCATTTGCTAAGATTAGATAATAGTTATCTTATTGTTGAGAATGTATTAATTATTTTCTAATTATTGATTTCCTTTAGTGACACCTTGCAACCAAATTTGTTATGGTTGTTAAGTTGTTATGTATCTCAGCCGTCGATTGAGAATCGATCTCGGCCGTTGGTGTTCCAATGAGAGTAGTATAAAAGGAGGTCATTGGGCATTTGGAGAGTACAAGTTTTGGAGAAGCATTTGCAGTGCTAGCAAATGAGTTTGTAAGTTTGCAGTGATAGCAAACAGTCTTGCAGTGTTAGCAAGGGCGCAGTGATAGCGTTGGGGATAGCAGTGGGGGAATATCAGCGGGAGAAGTTGGGAGATTGTCGAAGTTCTGCCAGTAAGAGGCAAGGAATCTTTGTATCTCTTAATTTGCTGAAGTTAATATAATTTCTCATCTGTAGAACTGGTTTTCCCTTAGGGGTTTTTCCAGGGACAATTTGTCTGAAAATATTGTGTTCATTGTGTTACGCATTTCTTTCCGTATTCTTATTAGTGAAGTTGCAGTTGTGTTATTTTTCGATATTAGCTGTGAATTAGTTTTCGGCAGTTAAATAATCTTTTAAGATAGGAGATTAATAATCAGTGACTGCAATAGAATTTTCACATGGTATCAGAGCAGTGTTAAGGGTAGAAAAAGGTTTTCCCTAGGAAAGAAATTGAGGGTTTCTATAACCTAGTTTGATCTCTTTAAATTTTTATTACTTTTATCCTTTGAGATGGCTTCAGCTGGTTTGAGAGATCAGGACAGATTAGATGGTGCCTCAAATTTTGGTGTCTGGAAGGCCAGACTTTCTTTATTGTTGGAAGAGAATGGTATAAAGGATTATGTTACCACTGTTGTAGTTGTACCTACAGACGCAACACAGCTTGCAGCATACAAGAAAGAGGATGCCAAGGCGAGGAGGATTGTCCTTGATGGTGTCAAGGATCATATTGTTCCACACATCTCTGAGTTAGATACGGTGAATAAGATGTGGGATGCCATTCTGAATCTGTACCAGAACGCTACCACCAATAGGAAGATGATTCTCAAAGAAAAGTTGAAGAATACCCGAATGAACAAGGGAGAAGATGTTACAAGTTACCTCACCAGACTTAGACTTGTCAAGGATGAGTTAGCAGTTGTTGGAGATAGCCCTAGATGATGATGAGCTGGTACGGATAGCCCTAAATGGGTTTACTAAACAGTGGGATGTTTTTGTTCAAGTTGTTAGTGGACGAGACACCTTACCGAGATGGGATCGACTATGGACTGATTTCACTCAGGAGGAGTTTAGACTAAGTCTTGTCAATGGGGCCAACAAGAGTCAAAAAAGTGAGGGAGAACAAGAAAACGTTGCCCTAGCGGGAAAAGGGAAAGCAAAGAAGGGATTTAGCAAAGGATCAAATTATCAAAGTGAGAAGAAGAAGGACTTGTCTAAGGTCAAGTGCTTTGGTTGTCACGAGTTTGGCCACTATGTCAGTGATTGCCCGGATAGGAAGAAGGGTAAGAAGCAAGGTGGCAGCTTCAGCAAGTGCAGAAGAACTCTCCAGTAGAATGGAAGATGAGTTTGCACTCATAGCTTGTATGGTCAGCTCAACCTCACAGTGTGTTTGGTATATAGATAGTGGGGCATCATTTCATATGACAGGAGTTAGAGAGTACTTCTCCAGTTACAAGGAGGAGGACACCAATATCCAGATTTCTATGGGGAACTTGTCCAAGCTCAACCCAGTTGGGAAAGGGACTGTTCAGTTTCAGAGGGAGAATGGAAAGATAGTTCCACTTCATGATGTCTTGCATGTGCCAGGCTTAGGTATGAATCTGATTTATGTATCTGTTCTTCAGGATAAAGGGTATAATGTACTTTTTAGAGGGACACATGTGTTGATTAAGCACAAGGATTGGAAATCACCCATAACTATTGGAGTTAGGAGTGGTCACCTTTATAGGTTACAGTTTGATACTCCTAAGGCACTTATGAGCAGCAGTAATCCTAGAGATCTTGGAGAGCTATGGCATAGGAGGATGGGCCATATTCATCATGGAGCACTTAAATTGCTTCGTGAGATAGTGACAGGTGTTCCAGAGGTGAGCACAGAGCATGATGATGTATGTAAGGGATGTGTGTTGGGGAAGTTTGCGAAAGCATCTTTTCCAAGGAGTGACAATAGATCTAAGGGTGTTCTTGATCTAGTACATTCAGATGTATGTGGACCAATGTCGACAAAGTCTCTCAGAGGATATGTGTACTATGTTACCTTTATTGATGATTTCTCCAGGAAGACCTGGATATACTTCTTGAAGACCAAGGATGAGGTTTTCAGTCACTTCCAAGAGTTCAAGGCTCTTGTGGAGAACTCGACAGGAAGGAAGATAAAGGTTCTTCAGTCAGATAATGGAGGCGAGTACAAAGGAAATGACTTCCAGGATTTTTGTACCAGAGAAGGAATCAAGAGAGAGTGGACGGTTCCTTACAATCCACAACAGAATGGAGTTGCTGAGAGGAAGAACCATTCTATATCGGAGGCAGCAAGGGCTATGCTACATGACCAGGACATGCCCCGCTACCTATGGGCAGAGGCGTGTAGTACAACAGTTTACATTCAGAACAGGGTTCCACACAAGGTACTAGGGAAGATGACACCAGAGGAAGCTTTCACAGGGAAGAAGCCAGATGTAGGTCACTTCAGGATATTTGGGAGTTTGGCATATTGTCATATTCTAGAAGATACACGTACCAAGTTAGATCAGACTGCAGAGAAGGGGTACCTTGTTGGGTACAGTGAAACTTCAAAGGCATATAGGATTTTTATTCCAGGGACCAGAAGAATTATTGTCAGACGTGATGTCAAGTTCATGGAGGACAAAGCGTTTAGAAGGTCCAGAGATTTTCCAGCAGATGATCAAAGTGAGCAGCCAACAAAAGCTCCAAGTCCAAGTCAAGGGCAGAAAAGCTCAAGTACAGTTACTAGTACAAGCATAGACTCAGGTAGTGAAGATTCACAGAGTATGGAGCAACTGGTGCAGCAGGATATGCATCTAGAAGATTTAGAGGTTGATATTTCATCCTCTACAGTTGGCAGCAGGAACCGTGAGGTTCAAAACACACAAAGGGATACTCAGGAGTTTGTGGGAGCTCCTAGGAAGAGTACGAGACAAAGGAGAGAACCAACCAAGTTCAATGACTATGTGGCATTAGTCAGCCAGTTGGTAGATAGTGAACCTTCCAGCTATCAAGAGGCTGCACAACATCAGGTATGGTGAGATGCTATGGTTGAGGAATATACTTCAATAATGCAGAATGATGTGTGGGAGGTAGTGCCTAGACCAACAGATAGGGCAGTAGTTGGATCACATGCTGGATCTTCAAGATAAAGCACGGTGCAGATGGTAGCATCGAGAAATACAAGGCAAGGTTTGTGGCAAAGGGGTTCTCTCAGAAGGAGGGAATAGACTATGAGGAGACATTTGCTCCAGTGGCCAGGTATACTTCTATACGAGCTGTAATCTCATTTGCAATGCAGATGGGATGGAAGATCCATCAAATGGATGTCAAGACAACATTCCTTAATGGTGAATTGAAGGAGGAGGTATACATAGAACAACCAGAAGGCTTTGTAGCACACAACAAAGAGACCCACGTGTGCAGATTGAAGAAAGCCTTGTACGGACTCAAGCAGGCTCCTAGAGCGTGGTATGAGCGCATTGATACATACTTGCAGAAAATGGGCTTTGTGAAGAGTGAGGCAGATGCTAACCTCTACTACTTGGTGGTTGGGGGCGAGGCTCTCATTCTTGTTCTATATGTAGATGACTTGTTTCTTACAGGTGCACTAGGGCTCATAGAGGATTGCAAGAGGGACCTTGCAGAAGAGTTCGAGATGAAGGACTTGGGACTCATGCACTATTTTCTAGGCATGGAGGTGTGGCAGACAGATGGAGAGATTTTCCTTGGTCAAGGGAAATATTGCATTGAAATCTTGAAGAGATTCGAGATGGAGGATTGCAAAGCCATGTCTACACCTATGATCACTAATTGGAGGAAGGTAGATACATCTAAGGACAAAGATGTAGATCCCACCTTATACAGGTAGTTAATTGGTTCGCTCATGTATTTGGTCAACACCAGGCCGGATATAGCATTTGCAGTAAACTCTCTTAGTCAGTTCATGGTTGAGCCAAAGAGAGTGCATTGGACAACGGCCAAGCATGTGTTGCGTTATTTGTGTGGTTTAGTTGAGTATGGGATCAGATATGTTCGAGGTGAAGGAATCAAGTTGATAGGCTATACTGACGCAGATTGGGCAGGAAGTACAACAGACAAAAGGAGCACTTCAGGGTGTTGTTTTAGTTTAGGATCAAGAGTTGTTTCTTGGTTCAGCAGGAAGCAGAAGTCTGTGGCTTTGAGTTCATCAGAAGCAGAATACATTACAGCTAGCATGGCGACATGTGAAGCTATATGGCTTCGGAAGTTGCTAGTGGCCTTGTTTGGTCAGAAGGTTGAGACTACTGTGATACACTGTGACAATCAGAGTTGCATCAAGTTGTCTGAGAATCCAGTGTTTCATGATAGGTCTAAACATATAGATATCAGGTATCACTTCATCAGGGATTGTGTACAGCGAGGTATTGTTCAGCTACAATACATACCTACAGAGGAGCAGGTAGCAGACATTCTGACTAAGGCATTGGGGAAGGAAAAATTTATCTTCTTCAGAGATAAGATGGGTGTCGTGCAGAACAACTTCCTCGCTAAGAGGGAGTGTTAGTTTGTTAGCTTGGACAGTTGTTCGTCCATTTGCTAAGATTAGATAATAGTTATCTTATTGTTGAGAATGTATTAATTATTTTCTAATTATTGATTTCCTTTAGTGACACCTTGCAACCAAATTTGTTATGGTTGTTAAGTTGTTATGTATCTCAGTCGTTGATTGAGAATCGATCTCGGCCGTTGGTGTTCCAATGAGAGTAGTATAAAAGGAGGTCATTGGGCATTTGGAGAGTACAAGTTTGGAGAAGCATTTGCAGTGCTAGAAAATGAGTTTGTAAGTTTGCAGTGATAGCAAACAGTCTTGCAGTGTTAGCAAGGGCGCAGTGATAGCGTTGGGGATAGCAGTGGGGGAATATCAGCGGGAGAAGTTGGGAGATTGTTGAAGTTCTGCCAGTAAGAGGCAAGGAATCTTTGTATCTCTTAATTTGCTTGAAGTTAATATAATTTCTCATCTGTAGAACTGGTTTTCCCTTAGGGGTTTTTCCAGGGACAATTTGTCCGAAAATATTGTGTTCATTGTGTTACGCATTTCTTTCCGTATTCTTATTAGTGAAGTTGCAGTTGTGTTATTTTTCGATATTAGCTGTGAATTAGTTTTCGGCAGTTAAATAATCTTTTAAGATAGGAGATTAATAATCAGTGAATGCAATAGAATTTTCAGCCCATCTCGCTTCATTACAATGTAGACAAACATTTTGTACCATGCATTGACGCAATTTTGGGTCATATCAAAATTCAATAGTTCATCTCTTGTAAACACAACAAAATGAGAACGGCAGACTAGGAAGTTTTATTACTTCTAGCTGAAAGTTAAAAAAAATTGGTTTAAATAAACCAAGGAATGTCAATGATCAGTGGTATAAGGACTTTTGATACGTGATAAAAATCTCTCATAAATGGGAGGCATGGGAAAAAGATCTGTATAATAGCAAGTTCAGAACAGAATACAGTCTTCTAACTATGAAAACTCTATTTAGAGCCAATGTGGTTGATAGAAGGCTTTGAGACAAGAAAACAGTGTTCGCAACAGTGCCCATGTCAGTATCATTTACAAAACTGCGATTATATTTTCTTTAATGTCATAGAGGAAATGTGTTCCATTCCAATGGGTCCTCAGAGACATTATAGAACCAGCATTTGAGCACTATTGTACAACTAGATCACCCAATGTTGACACCTGAGCAGCAGTATGTCCGACCTTGTCCAACAAAAACCTTTACTTATTCAGTAAGACTGACACCCCATAATATCTTGAACCATGTTTTACAAGATCAAAGTGGGCATGACAAAAATCTTAAGATTTAGAAATTTCTAGAAATATTCTGTCCTAGATGATTCCATTGGACACATTTTCTCACAATCTTTGAGGAATTGTAGTACCCAAATAAAACTCCATGAAATTGGCAAGAATAACAAGTGTGTTTAAAACTCCAAAGCAACCCTATCCTCCTAAATGAGAAGTATAGGAAAACAAGTTGGAACAAAAACTTACGTATGTTGTTTTAGGATTATAGACTCTTTTCAACCTTCATCCAAGAGACGGAGAAGGCAATATACTACTTTTTTATCAAATAAACGTTGGATCTCAAGATAAATCTACAGCTACGTTGAGAATGTCTCACCTCTTAAGAGCAGCATTTAAGTCAGGTTCCTCCTTGTAATTGAATGCATCATCAAAACCTAGCCTATTTTTCAGTAAGGCTACCTGCATGACACCAATAGATGTAGAATCAGTATAATTAGGTGTGCTATTCATATCTGACTACACCTAAAGAAAAGCACTAAGTGCCTGGTTGACATTATTGATCTTGTTTTCAGGCTGGTGAGATTCAAGGGTCAAATGTAATCTCGTGTTTATTAGGAACCCACATTCACATTGTGCCTTAGGAGGTACACATGAAATCTCACTCTTCCATGCCTCAGGGTTCAGATAACCAAGGGAGAACCCCATTGTAAAAGCCCACTTGTCCATTTATGTGTGCTCTAAACAAATAGCAGGCCCCGTGGCTTGGGCATTAATACTCGTAATCATTGACGTATTCTAATATTTGGATATCATTTAAATTAAATTCAGAATTTTTGAAATTATGATTCCTGATGTGCCATACGATATGTTATAACCTTTCAATTTCAAAGGACAAAAGACATAACAACTGAAGCCAAGGAAGAGACAAACAAGAAGCATCTCAATGTCACCTTTTCTTTGCTTCCAGCACTCCCAACAACGTAACAACCATGCGACTTGGCAAATTGGCCAACAAGCTGGCCAACTGCTCCAGCGGCTGCAGAGATGTAAACTGTTTCCCCTGGTTTAGGGGAGCTCACCTTGAAAAAACCAACATAAGCCGTGTGTCCAGGCATTCCTGCAACCCACCTGGAATTAGAAAAAAAAAATAGTAGTTCTTGATAGTCTGCATAAGAGGAAAATGAGATCTTACACTCGGAATACAGCATCCATTTATTCAAGGGTTTCATGAAATTAGGACAAATCCTAACAGCCAAAAAATTTGCCTGGAGGTAATCGCAAAGATTTCTAGTTGATACAATGCATGAACAGAGATGACAGTTTACATGTACCAAACTTTTAAATATTATTGTAAATAGTTATTCAACAAGAATTTCCAGTTCGAATCATTGACATCAGAGCATGCATATCTCAGGAAAAACAGGCGACATTGATTTTGCCTGATAAAGTTTATGTACTCGTCCAGGAGGAAAAGCTCCTCTTATCTTAGAAATTCAAATTGTAGACGGACTATTAAGGCCACAAAACCAAGTACCAGTATCATTTTACACTCAACTAAATTATTTTTGTTAAACCCTCATTTTTTTAATTTTCACAGAAATAGGGTCTTGTAAACATGTCTGAGGTTGCTATTAAAGCTTAAATTAGTAATCCAACTTATTCATCACCCTGTGACGCTGCTTTCTTAATTTTTTTATTCTTTTCTCAGGATTCAGGGTAATGAGTCAATCATTGTCACTACACTTTAAAATTAAAACCCATGAATCAGAGGTCTTTTCATTAATGTGAACTGTCCTGCATAAGTTTGCAATGCTTAAACAGCACAAATTGCTGATCTCGATGTAAACTGATGCTACTACACCAATAAAGATAGCTGGTATTAAAATGGTTCGCATTAAAATGATTTGTCAGTACTGTATGAGCATGAGATAAAGAATTCCCAAATCTGATGCATTATCTGAAAAGATTGCTAACATAGCGCATGGATGACTGTTTATACACCTATGGATGGCACACAAATTTTTCAGAGTTTCCGAAAATGATTTGTTATCACACACAATGATATATCTGAGAGAGAAAAACGTATAAGTTTGTCAACAGCGGTGGCCATGAAACTCATCCCAATGATTTGAAACATAGTATCTATGGCACAACACAATTTACTTGCAAAAATGACCACCTATTGGTATGAGTAAAATTCCACATGTTAGCAAAATACTCTTTATTAAAAGCATTCTAGGAGTAGCAATGGAAAAAATATGAACTAAAAAGCAATTTGCTTGCCTAACATTTCTTAAAAGCAATCCTGAACTAGTAAACAATAAGCATTTCATCCTAACTTGTCACTACCTAAAACTCCCACATATTATGAAAGTAATATATTAAAGTATGTCTAATCTTTTCCAAGTGCCTAATACCTGATAAATTATCTAAAATTTAGAACAATTTTTCTAAGGTAAAATCTATCAGGTATCAACGAAAAATACGTACATACGAAGGAATCTTCTTTCTAAAGAGTATTTAATGGTAATACTGGAATAAGCATGAACTAAAGAACTATGTCCATACATAACATTTACAAAATGCAATCCAAAACAGCAAGGATTTGAAAATTTGTATATTCCTATTATGTCATACCTAAAAGTCCTATATAGTATGAAAGAGGTACATCTGTATGTATGATCTTTCGCAAGCCCCTGCCCTCTGGTATTATGCTGTACTCTTCCCATCCAGTAACAGCAGCTACTAAATCACCCTGTTTAAATTCTGGATGATTTGAAATTACAACCTTGGAGACAACAAAGCCATTGATGACCTGCACACAGAGTCAAGTTCTCAGTACTGTAATGGAATCCTAAAAGTGTGACTTCTTTGATTATCTGTCTTGAAATGGTCATGCTGAGCAAGAACAAGAAAATACAAAAAAAAATCTACAGTGCAATAAGGACTAAAAGCAATAATGACGGCCTTCCAAACTTTATAAAGGCCAGCTTTCAGTGCCACAAATATTAAGGCAAGTTGTATAAATTTTGACTTGTTAGCAAGTAGCATTGCGCACGAAATTTTTATAAATCACCTTCAATCTTATACGGGGTTAAACCCTTATGGTACAAGAAAGAAATCACCACATTAGCTTCCATTAAATCATCTATTTTTCTAAATATGTAGTCACTGTCAAGAAACGCTAGGATAATGTCTAATTTTATTGATATGGGATGCCTTTTAGGCTTCAAAATCCATAAACTGGATTGGTGCATGCTATGTGTTCTTGTAATGTTACTTTCCATTGCTTCCTAAGAGATGCACTAATGTGATGCAGATTATCCCTCAAACCAGGGCTCTAAGACAAAAAGGAGATTATCCCTCAAACCAGGACAAAGGAAAAAAAAAGTTTTTCTGTGCACAGCCCATACCAAGGGCACATTTTTGAGCCAGATCCTCCAACAGAAAAAACCGAAATAAACATGGTTACACACTTTTCACATTGAAGTTATTTAGTTTTATATAATACCATTGATGTAAAATAACGGCAAGTAAATCTTACCGATCCAGGAGTAAAAGGAGCTATGAAGTAAGAAGTAATATTTTTCATGCGGCCTCGCATGTAAGGATCACATGACAAATACAAATTCTTTACAAGAACATCTGTTGATCCATCTTTCAATTGCAATGGAAGTTTGGTACATTTTAGCAACATATCAGACTCCTTTGGCACTCCGGTGACATAATCCTTTAATATTACTTGCTTATTGCTCACTTCATTGCTTGCCATTTCAGATAAGTCACCCTGCAATAAAATGGTCAACATCAATAACAATGTCATAACAATTATCCCTCTAATAACATCAATAATATCATCCTCCATCCAAAGAACTTAACCTAGAGCCCTTTCACTCTTTTGGATAAACCAATCTAAGGATTTCAAACCATGCTGCAAAATGTTTGTTCATGAGAAATGTAATAACACACAAAAGTAATAATATGTTTTTCTTTTGAAACTAATATATCAAGCATGGTAATTATCAACATGAGAGTGAACATGTTATGGCCCTAAGAAGGCCTACTCTAGACACTGAGGCCATCAACTGCATCTTTATGGTTATGAATCAAAGTCTAGGCAGGGAATACAAGAGTGACATAGGACTTCCAATCAGCATTTGAGTCATAAAAATTTAAGATCTGACAATTTACACATCATTTTTCCATCACCATATCTTTATCATGCTTGCATAGCATTAATTACTAATAGCCTATATTTAATCTAGGCCGTGTGACCTAGTCAAAAGTGCTATATATATTCATATACATATTGGCTGAGGGCCTGGAGCAGCGGTAAGGCTTGGAGCCTACCAACCCAGCTGCCCTGGGTTCAAGTCATGGTCTGAATCCCCACATGGCCCCTCCAAATCAACTAACCAAAAAAAAAAGAAGTGAGTATATTGACTACCATCATAGCATTTCATATCATCAAATTGTCATGTAAGGAAGTCTCCTCTCCAGCAGTTTGGAATTTCGATTGAGATTTGTGCAAGAAGACCAGCAATCTGTTCTAAAGGTAAGATCCATCCTTAATTTAACCCACACATGCTTCTAGGAGTGCATTTCTACAATAAGGAAAGTGTAAAGAATTCAAGGTGGTGTTCCAAATGCTAAATCTGCAAGTCAGTCTCGTGCTGTCCTTTAAGCTGCATGTTACGGTGTTGATGAAAAATTCAAATTGCTGTATATGAACCAGTTCTCGTCTGCACACACCATCCACAATTCGTTCTGTTTTCAAGCTTTGGTTATTCCACCTTCTTGTTACAGAATAAGAGGTCAGCTGAATCTTATTTCTCCCTATTTTCACCATCCCAAAATTTTCTCCCTTGCAGAATTGCTTTCCTCTTCGTAAAGGCCAAAATCTCAGGCCCAATATCCTCTTGCAGTTCTCAATTTGTAATGGACCAATCAACAAACTTTCTTTGTTCCGTGGTCTCAGGAGATGTCATCACACACTTTCCCAGCTCGCCTCTATTCCAGCAGCAGCATTGTCTCACTTAACAGAATCAAGTTTTCTCTCAGCCTGGGATCTTATAATCCCACCATTTTTCCCAGCTAAATCTAGATATGGTTTCACAAGCTCTGTAACACCAAGGTCATGGTTCTCAAACTCAAATTCCTCACCCTCCACAGGAACAAGGTACTTCCTCGCAGAAAAGGTAGGGCTTTCGGTCTCTTTCCCAGCACGCACAGCAGCCATTTGCATATAATTTTGACCTCTGCATGCAAATCCTGACTCATAATATGACTGTTTTCCTCAAAACCTTCATTGATAGGCGTGGCAGGCTTGTAGATCTTCTTGAGAAGAACCCCAATAAGGGCCAGGATAACTCATTCAAGAATTAGAATTTAGAAAGGAAGGAAAGTGCCCTCTAATGATGGCTGCTAATAAATAGAAGCCATCTTCTAGGAGTACATCTAAGCCTTATACATATACAGATACACCATCTAAGCCAAATCAATCGGGTCATGTAGGAACAAAGGTTCAAATCTTTCAGTATGTTAGGATGCCTCAGCTGCGTACATGCATTCTTTATCTCTATCTCCTAGACACCCCCTATATATATGCACTTGCACTTTTTCCCAGGGCTGATGGCAGAGAAATGCGCCTCTCCCATATCTTTGTGCGATCTCCTTCCTGCACCGCCGTATATGGATAGAGGGCCTATTAATATAGGGGCACTCAATTGATACTCATGATCCTGCTTTTGAAAACTCAGACCTCCTCTCAATTATTCAGGCACATAACCGAAAAGTAAAATGGAACCAAGTTTTGTCAAGAAAGAATCAGTCGGTGTGGCAGCTCGAACGGTCTCAATGGAAGTAATAGACTCCCTGTAAGCTGATCACATGGTGACCAGTCGGTTTTTTTCTGGTTATGATTAAGCTTTCTCAGCCTGAACTAGGTGGTAAAAAATACAATAGTTCTCCGAGTTTTTTAATGTCAGTCACTCTCTGTCAGTCTAAATCTGTCACAGTTTGAAACTTTTACAGTGAATTGATGGATATTATGTAGTAGTTCTTAGTTTCAAGGTTTTTTAATTAGAACTCAAGATTTTCATAGTCACAATACTAAGTGAATCTAATGCATCATGCAACTCTTAGCTCCAGTAACCAAGCTTGTTGTTTTTAACTCTTTAGACTGTCTCGGTACGGGTACGGGTACGGATATGGGTACGGTTTCGGTACGCTGAAACAGCAAATTTTTAAAAATCTCGGGTACAGTACGCTTTTGGGTACATTTTTTATATATATATATATATATATATATATATATATATGTATATAAATTTAAAGAAGCATTTGCATACTTATTGAAATTTAATTCATACATACATACTTATTGAAATTTAATATCATAGAGTCATACAACTTAAAATCATTCATAGAACATGAAAACAAATTTGAAATTTCCAATACTTTGAGAATTGAGACTTGAGTTTGTATTGATTCATAATGTTCAAAACATGATAGTGAAATAACATAATACATTCAAGTTCTCAACTTCTAGAGCATATCATCTAGATGATCGTCAAAATCATCTTCATGGATGCCACTTGCAGCTCCACTCCCACTAGCTCCACTTTCGAACCCTTGTGAAGGGCTCCCTAGAAGTTCCTCATCAACACCAAGAAGTGAAACATTGGACAAACAAGAAGCGAAAGCTTCAAAGTCCGTGTTTTCAGGTTGGAGGTCCCAAAGCTTGTTAGGACCACTAGTATACTCTTGCGTCCTGTGGGTTAAGAGGCGCAAGTTGGAATGAACGTATACTAGATCTTCAGCCTTCTTTGATGCCAACATGGTGCGTTTGGCTGAGTGGATGAAGCCATAAGTACTTCGGTTGCGCTCTGCAGAAGAATTACTAGTCACCTATCACAAAAACAAAGTATTAATATTATTAATTAAAAAAAGAATGATATCATTTTGAATTTTAATTCTTAATTGGTAATTAAAATATCAAATAACAAGTTACAAACTTTATACCTGTGAGAGCAATTTGATCGCAACTGGTCGTAAGTACTTGGCATAATGGCCATGACAAGTCCACCACGTGATTAGATCCATGGTGGGTTTGTCACGAATAGCCTCTATCTCTCCCATGCTACCTTGTCCATTTACAAACATCGACATCTCCTGGCGGACTGCAAGTGATGTAGTTGGATCAGGAAACAACCTCCTGAATGTTTCCCTCGTCCCATTTGCAACCTCATGGTCATCATATGGTCGCTGCCTACCAGCTCTCCCAACTATTTCACTATTGTAATATTTGGGATTTAAAGCATAAGCAAGGAGATGCAATGGGGTGGTCATTTTATTCCACCTTTTCACGATCACATTTTTAACTTCACTGTAAAAGTTTTCCTCAGGGTCCTGCTCTTTGGCCTGTATGATATCATGGATTTTTTCAAGCATGGAGTCAATGGCATCATATATTTCTCCAATGCAAGCATTATCTTTGTCTACAAATCGTATCATACTCAAAATAGGCTCCGTGAAACTTAGCAAATATTCAACTTTTCCCCACCAATTCTCAATCAAGGATCCATGATTTTATTTTTTGGGCTCTTTCTGTGTTAGCTTGCCTCCAGACGGTCCAAACATTATCAATCACCATCATGCTCAAAGCATGTCTCACCTTCATAAATCGTCTCAAGACGAGTTTGTGAGAGGCAAACCTAGTCTCAGCAACCTATTAAAAAAGAATGGAAACAATTCAATAACAACACAAATTAAAATTGATTTAAAAATTTAAAATGAATTGTTCTTTTACCTTCAACAGCTCCAACTTTGAAAATCTTTTGAATATGGCTTAAGACATGTGATGGTTGGTGACAAACATTTGAATCTCGTTTGCCTCCGTGTATATTTGCTCAATCCATGCAATTTTTCCAATCTTCTGCATCATTAGATTCAGTGAGTGTATTGCACATGGTGTCCAAAATATGTGCTTATACCTACCCTCTACTATCAATCCTGTTGCCTTGCAATTTTTGGCGTTGTCTGTGATGACTTGGACAACGCTCTACGGGCCCACTAACTCAATAGCCTCAATGAGAATATTTGCAATGAATTGGGCATATTTTACTTCCCCCTTACAATCAACAGCCTTCAGAAACATTGGCCCTTTAGGGCATACTGCAATAATGTTGATGAGAGGTCTGTTTCTGGAGTCTTTCCATCCATCTGATATAATAGAGACTCTTGATTCAGTCCAAGAATCTCTAATTGGTTGTAGAGATGTCTGAATGTGTTGCACTTCTTTTGCCAAAAGAGAAGTGCGAACCTTATTATAGCTAGGGCTTGTATACCCTTGTGGTGCCTCATTAATGCCTCTCACCATCTGTTGCCAATAAGGTGATCTCAAGACATTGAATGGTAGTCCACATGCAAATATACACCGAGACACCAATTCATCTGCAATTTCCCTCTTCTCAATGTTAAATGTTTTTTCTAATGGACCTTTTGTTCTCTTGCTTGATGGCCCTGAGGTATCTGCATCAAAAGGGGAATCATCTGGAATAGTTTCAGCACGAGTCTCAATGAAAGGATGAAATGATGGTGTTGATATTTGTGGTTTTCCCATGGTCCTCTGTTGTAAAGAAATAGTTCTAGAGCGAGCTCTTGCTACTTCAAAGTTTGCATCCTCTTGCTCTTTTAGGTACATGGCTATGGTTTTCTTTTTCACCTTCTTACACGGTCTAATACCCGTCCCCGATACCCCAGTTAGATGAGCTCTCAAACGGGTATACGAGGATTTAAATGTGTTGGCACAATGGGGGCACGTCCAAACACGGACACCACCACCGACAACAAGCTCTACCACTTCCACATGCCTCCATAAAGGAGAATTTGGATCCATTTTCACTGCCATACCACCCAAAACATTTCCCCCCTCTTGTTCCACTGAAGCTGAACTGGATGCCATCATTGTAGGATTAATTTGTTTTAACTTTTAACCTACAATAAGAGATATTTTTTAAAACATTGCTAAATATTAAAATAATTTAATTAAAAACAACAAATACAAATTAGAAAATTAATTTGTTAACCCATACACGTCAATCTCTGATTCTGATCACCAAGTTCGCCATAAATGGTGCGAGGTGAGAGCATACACAGAGGGTAGACGTTTAAATTTTTAACAAATTCAATTTAAAACTTTAAAATTAAAAAAACGAATACATAACTAATTAAAAAAATTAAACAGTTAGCCCTACACGTCAATCTCTGATTCTGATCACCAAGTTCGCCATAAATGGTGCGAGGTGAGAGCATACACAGAGGGTAGACGTTTAATTAAATAAAACTTCAATATTAAACTTAAAATATGGAAAAATTAATTAATATATTATATTTTAATAACCGTAAAATAAATAAATTTAGATCATGATCAATAATCATGAATGATGTGTTTGAAACACATCATTCATGATATTGATCATTGATCATATTCATATACAAAACATTGCTCAAAATATTTTTTTTTTTTAAATGCCTAAATGCATGAAAAATACCTGGAAAAATCCTCCTTGATGTTTGTAGACTTGCTTCTCCTTCTCTCTTTCTCCTTCAAGCTCAATCACTCTCTCCTCCAAGCTCTCTTTCTCTCCTCCAAGCTCTCTCTTTCTCCTTCAACCTCTCTTTCTCTCCTTCAACCTCAAGAGTCAATATTAGCAAAATAACAAAGATTGAGTGTGAGCAAAAAATAGAGGGATTGGGTGTTTAAATAAGTGTTTGGGGGGATAGTTTAGGGTTAGGTTAGAAATAGGATACTTTAAAATTAAAAAAATTGCATATTTTTTAAGTTTTAATGACTTGTCTTTTAAAAAAGATGTGCTCTTGCCACGGGTACGGTCTGGGTACATACCCACAGTGGCAGGGTACACTACGGGTACGATACCCGTAGTGTACCCTGCCACTGTGGGTACGTACCCAGACCGTACCCACAGCGTACTAGGACCCGTACCAGTACCTGGTACGTTTCCAGGCTGGTACGAAGGGCCCCAGGGCATTTTTGTGCAATCTAGCTTTTTATCACTAAATATAAATCTACTTTTGCTTATCAGAAAAATATATTTCTACACATGAATGGTCTTGGTATTTTATTGCTTAAAATATATTTATTTTCACTATCCGTACCACTAGATCTATACAACTTTTTTCAGGAGGGAAAATACTTTTCTTCGCAATGTCTGTAGTAATCCACTTGCAAGATAAAATCTTCTCCCCTATGATCTGAGGAATATGTGTAGGGGACAATCCTGCACAAGAGATAGTTGCATGGATTACAGGTTATTGATGCAATGATTCAAACATACAATGATGTAGCGGAGGTCTTATTTGCAGGAAATGCAACTTCTATTCATCAATAGTGAATAGGGAATAAGTGCAGAGGTATGCAATGTTACAGTAAGGATAAGAGAGCAAGCCTTTGTGATCAGCAGGGGCATGCTTCTTGGCTGATTTTCCTAGACTGGAATGGAATATATGGTGCAAGAATTAAAAGATATGCGAAGCATGCAACTATTACTACTACCTGTTTTGGCTCTCAAGGGTGTTGATTTGTGAATGACAACCAACCAACCAACAAGACCAACCCTTAGGCAATTGCCTATGTCACATATTTATAACAATGCCAGAAGGCAGTTACAACAGAACGCGGTCATGAAGAGGAGCACTTACAAGTTGTCCCATCTTCCATGTGTGATGGTTGAACTTCCTCTAAATTTGTGTGGCAATTGTGCTTCTGGATCCAATGGTTACGGAGTGAGATTGTATGATGTGTCGTAGAACTGAGAACGTGCCACATGGCAAGCCCCACAAAAATCGGGAGTCTCCACGTGGATGTTGAAGGATGTCGTTGCATGCAATGCGAGGAACTATGCAAGGTATGCCCCAAAGATGAGACTATTAGGCGAGGAAAGCTTTGCGTGTGGGCACAAAGATGTCAATGGGTGTTGCAAGGCTCTAAAGGCTTTGTGTTGGGTGCAAAGTTTGCTCCATATTGCAAGCAAGCGCGACAAGGCCACGAGACTTGTGTTGTCCAAGTTTTGCACAAGATTGCAAGCAAGCGCAATTTAGCCATGCGACTTGTTCTTGTGTGCACTGCGAGGGGCATGCAAGTTAAGAGGTGAGCAAACTGTGTTGGGGCGCAAATGAGAAGTGTGGAGTTTGCCTACGTAGCTGCACACAAATCATTATCCCTTTCTTGAAGAGAAATGATCCCCATTGCATCTATGTTGAGCTATGGAAACTGCACTTGAAGTTGTTGAAGGTTGTAGCACTTAGCTTGATCAGCATATTGCCTAGCCTTGACCACTCTGAAAAGTTGATGTGTGCCTCAGCAGGTTTGTGTGTCTATCACTTCAATAATTTGATCCTTATCTACGACGTGCAAATGTTTGGGATCCAGATCAAAAGAAAGTCATGTCAGTACTAGCTCAAGAAGTGGAGGGAAGTAAGGCTTAAGGAACTACATGTTGAATATTGGGTGCATGCCCAAGTACGGGTGAAGATCAAGAACAAATGCATTCTCACCGAAAACACAAAAAATGGTGCAAAACCATAGCGCAGAGGCTTGATCTTTTTAGTGTGAACCCTTGAAGCATCCCTTCTAAAGATGCAACCAAACTTTGTCGCCAACTCGTAATGCACGATGTGTGCGATGTACGTCATGGTGCTCTTTGTAGTTCTATTGGGAACACAAGAGAATCTGTTGAACCTACTCATGAATAGATTGTATGTGTTGCAAATTCTACTCTTTGTTTGTTTCCTTTTCTTGCAAGCACGACTTAGTGCCTGTTGGTGCATGATAGGAGAAATATAGAGGGGCCGCTAGCTGGAACCCAAAACATGTCTGGAATGGACTATGGCCCATAGAACAATGAATAGCTTTGTTGTAGGCATGTTGGATGTAAAGCAAGTTATCATCCCAAGTGCGAGCATGCACACGGTTGTACATACACAAAAGATGAATAAGTGCAATTGACAACTTTGTTTTCCATTTATCTGAGGATGAAATGTTGTTGACCAATCAAGTTGTGTACCCATTAACTCCCATAGTGTTTATGGCCAAAAATGACCAATAAAATGAGGATCTTAGTCAGATACGATGGATGTTGGGAGTCCAAAGTGGACCCATACATGGGTGAAGAATGCACGAGTAATGTCAACTATGTCAATGCTTTTCTCGTAAGGAACCATGATGGCCATCTTCAAAAACCTATCCACTACAACAAACACCACATTGTTTTGGTGTTTTATCATAGGTAATCCAGTCATGTCATCCATGTTGATGGATTCCCATGGCCTGGATGGAACTAGTAAGGTGTGTAAAGTCCTAGCTTCATGTTTGTGGGCTTGGCGATGCAACAAGGAATGCAAGACTTGATGTGGCACTCCACATTTTTGCGCATGTGCAGCCAGTAGAAATGTGACTGCAATGTAGCTAAAGTCTTTGCAATGCCGAAGTGTCCTGATGTCTTGGTGTAGTGCACCTCCCAAATGAGTCTTGGCGAGGTGCGCCATCAGGTACACAGAGATGGCCAAGCTTGTAGAGAAGCTTGTCACCTAGGTAGAACTCCCAAACTTGTTCACCATGCACAAGAGGCAGTATTGGCATCTGTGAAGTCCTTATCATTTGAGTAGAGGGAACCAATCTGAAAAGTTGTGGTCCAACACTATGTGTGTCCAACACTTTGATGAGCATGTGTACCGGTGATCGGCTAAGGCAATATGCTTGCCTTGTTATCCTTTCCCTTCTTGTGCTTTATCACAAGATGGAATTGCATTGAGGTAAGTCATCCACTTCATGTGTCACACATTCTCTAGCTTGTTTGTGCATTCGTAGAAACTGAAGTGGCTTATGATTAGAATGAATAATTGTCTCCTTAACCAAAATGTAATGGCACCATTGCTTAACTGCTTGCACAATAGCATAAAACTCTTTTTCATAGGTGGAGTACCTTTGCACCATGTCATTAAACATCTCTAAGTGGTATGTGATCAGATGTCCATGTTGCATGCAGTACTACGCCAAGTGCATAATCAAATGCATTGTGTGAAGTTCGAAGGAGTGTGCAATGTCGAGAACTGCGAGAACAGGCAGTTGCACAAAGGCATTGCTTGAGAACCTCAAAAGCACATTGTTTGCGTGAGGCCAATCAAACTTGGCTTTCCATGTATTTAGCTGAGGGGCCATGATATGTGTGAGAAACCAAGGACGAACCTATGGTAGAAATTTACAAGTCCAAGAAAACTCCCCAATTCTATGAGATTGCACAGAGTAGGCCAAACTTGGATCACTTTGATCTTTTTTGGATCTACATGTATTCCTACATGGCCAATGATGTAGCCCAGGTATTTCATCTGCTATGCCAAATGTACACTTTGTTAAGTTGGCTTACAACTTGTGCTTGTGCAAGGTGTCTAGGACGCACAAGATGTGTTCCACATGCTCCTCCCAAGTCTTGTTGAAGAAGAGGATGTCATCCAAGTACGATGAAAAGTTAAGAAGGAAGGGCCTAAGTAGATCGTCCATCAAGTGCATGAATGTTGTTGGTGCATTGGTCAAGCAGAAAGGATAACCAACCATTCGTACAAGTCCTTCCCATGTCTTGAAAGTTGTCTTCCAAACATCTTCATGATGGATTGGAACCTAATGATAACCTGACTTCAAGTTGATCTTGGTGAATTTATTGTGTGCCTCGGAGTTGGTCCAAGAGGTTGTCAATGTGTGGCAGTGGATATTGATTCTTCACCATTAGTTGATCTTGTCAACATGTACGCAATAATTTGTGCATAGTCGACCATGTCCCATATTTATTGGGTGCAAGAACTATCAAACTCCCACAAGGAGAAGAGCTAGGACCTGACCTTGCCCTAATTGAGGAGCTCTTGTATTTGGCATCAGACTTCATCATTCTCCAAAGTGATTTGCAGTACAATGGGTTGTTTAGGAAATGGGGATCTAGGAACCAAATCTATGTGGTGTTTTACACAATGTGTTGGAAGGCCTTTTGTTTGTACGAAGATTTGTTATGTTGCTTCAATAACCTGTTGAGTTGTCTATTGGTGTGACAATGTTTAAGCATGGTGCGTAATACAAATGCTTTCTTTCTCTCGTGCAAGTGTCTCTAGGTGGACCATGAGCAACACAAACTTTGTGCATGTGCAAGATGAGGTTTGCAGCATTGTTTGGCAAAGACCAAAGTGACTTGGTCATTGGTAATGACTCAAAAGAGGTTGAAAGACCGGTCTTTGGCTTGAACAATCCATCTTTGTGGCTTAGCCCATTATGTAGCAACACGGTCATACAAGTATGGTCTTCCCAAAAGTATGTTGCAGACCTCAAGAGCTACGATGTGACAAGTGATAATTATCCTCAATTGGCTTGACTTTATACTAAAAAGTACATTGTCATCGGACCTATATATCCTTTCTTGAGTGAAACCATCCAAGCGAGTATGGGCTGAGGATGTGCACAGAAGTAGGAAGTGCAAGGCATTAAGCTGCGTCTTGAGATGATGTTCTTTGACTCCCATTGTCGATGATGACATGGAGAGGTTGTCCTTTGACCCAAAACTTCATGTGGAAGAGAAGTTTGTGTTCCTCTAAAGCATCAATGACAAGACAAGAAATATTTGGATCAATGTCGTCTGTTTACATGGGACCTGATGTAGATTGCACAAGCAATGATTGTTGTGCGCTACATTCAAAATTGTTGTGGGTGTGCCAGCGATGTTGATGACAACACTTGTCACCTGATCTTCTTCTTGCCTTTTTCTAAGTAGAAAGCACATGAGCCTTGTGGTTCTTCTACAAGGCCTTCTTAGGTTGCTCACTTTTGTGCAAAACGTTCTCTTGTTTTGTACAAGGGCTTGAGATGGTGCATTCTGCATAGGAAAACTCTTTGCACACATTGTTGGATGAAGATGCAAAGTGTTGCTTCATCTTTGCCTTGGCCTCAATCTTTACAACATTCCAGTATGCTTTTCCTAAAGAGTCATAAGTCAAGAACTCCATCTTGACGTGTATATACACGAAAGCCCATTGATGTACTTCAGCACGTTATGTTGCTCCACAATATCCTCAGGCAGGCACAAAATGTGGTCATGGAACTCATTCGTGTAGTCTTCCACTAAATGTTCCTTGCATTGTTGCAACTATTGGAACTTAATGTATTCATCCTCATAGTATTTGAGGGGGTTGTACTCCTACATAGCACTGACAAAGTCATCCCAAATCCGGATGGGCTAGAACTCTCTATGGCATTGTGCATTGAATTCTCTCACTAATGGAACACTAAGATGGACATCTTCAATGATGTGAAAGTGATCTTTTACTCGTCAGTGAAGTTGTTGACAAAGAAGTAGGCCTCAAGCTAGTAAAGCCACTTATCCAATGTTGTGACGTCAATCTTGCTTTCAAACAATGGAATGTCAAGGCTCACTTGGACCTTAAAAGGAGTTTGATGTTGAAACCATAGTTGGAATACTCGCCGAGTAATCGCCATACGAAAAACTCGCCAAATTTAACTCGGCGAGTTCATGCCAAATACTCGCCAACACTAATTAAGCAGTGGTTGGCTTCATAGTATTTTTCTTTCATTGCACAGGCTCATAACAATGATAATTTCCTTTAGCTCAAATCAAGGTTTCCATTAAATCACAACAGTGAATATATATACAATCCTTGATGTTGTATTTGTTTAGGATATCACTCCTCTTTTCTCCTAATCTTATCAACCTCTAGCCTATGTATATCTACTAAACAAGCCCTAGTAGATACAACTTAATAAATATCTCATATAATACTAATAATATGAAAAAACCTATCTATTTTTTCCAATTACAAAAACATGCAAAGCTTGAAACATGGAACAATCAATAAGGTGTACAATGAAGAATATCTTGATAGTTGAAGTGATTGTGAGTCTGAACTCTTGAGACAAAGGCCATTGATCTTCACTGTTGACACTGCTTTGAGTTTGAATTACTCACTGTATTAGATGTTAACTTTGTCTTTAGAGTGTATGTCGTGGAATATGAATAGTTAATAATTATTTTGCTATCCAATTACAATGAGACATAAGATATATTTTGTTGTAATATTTTAGAAATGCTTTCTTTATAAACTGGGGTGCAACAGATGTAATTCCCGCTTCACATCCACCTCTCCTGTCATAAATATTTTGTCTACAGTTACCAGAAGGTGTAACACTGTAGTGTGAGCGATTTTGTATTGTATTTGTATTCAAATCTAATAGAAAACACTTCTCCAACATTTTATGGGCTCATTTGATACATTTGTAGCTATGTGTTGCTTAAAATTTGTGTTTTTTAAAGAAATTTGAGTATTTTTTAAGTTGCTGAGTATTGGCCGAATATTGCCGAGATTTTTTTGGGGGGTCTGCCGAGTATTTGCCGAGTGCAAGTATTCCAACTATGGTTGAAAGTTTGAAACCACTTATGAGATGACTGAGAGAAAGAGGGCATTCCTGTCAGATTGAGCTCAACCATTCACTCGCGGAACTAGCCAAAGTTTGGTGTGTTGCGCTTCCACGACATCCTTAAGGAGTTTTTTGATGTTTGGGGCTGCCCCATGTTGCTTCTAGGTGTCATCCATGTTACTCATGCTATGATGTTCTCCTGGGTAGGTGGAAATAGAACTGACTTTGTTTCCTTCTTTCTTGCATTGTGCTCGTGCGTTTACAACCATAGAAAGTTAAAATCTAAGCTCTGATAGCAATTATTTGCACCACAAAGCCCAAAACTATATGCAACAAACAACTTTGTGCTAGAGTTATCTAAACGAACTATAACGAGTGCGCATAGGTTATTACTTATTGATGCAATGAACCAAACAAACAATGATGTAATGGAAGTCTTAATTACAAGAAATGCATCTTCTAATCATTAAGGATGAATAGGGGATAAGTACAGAGGTGTCCAATGTTACACTAAGGCTAAGAGAGCAAGGAATGCTTCTTGGCTGATTTGCCGAGCCTAGAATGAAATTCATAGTAGTGCGAGAATTACAAGACACAGAAAACATGCAAATCTTTTTGTATTCCTACCACCTGTTTCTCTCTCAAGGGTGTCCACCTGTGAATGTCAATCACCCAACCAACATGACCAACCTTAGGCAGTTGTGTACATTACTTATTTATACAACAATGCCAGAAGGCTGTTACAACTTACAACAGAACGCACTAATGAAGGGGAGTGGCTACAAGTCGTTTCTTCTTCTAGGTATGACGGTTGAACTTCCTCAGGGTGTGTTTGGGAGTTGCACTTCTGGCTCTACTGGTAACACAATGAGATCCTTTAATGTGCCACAAAATTTGGAAGGTGCCACTTGGTAAGCCACACAGAAACTGGGAGTATCCACGTGGATGCTGAAGGATGCCATTGCGCACAATGTGGGGAACTACGCAAGAGGGTGCCACAATGGTGGCGCAAGACTGCGAGGTAAGGCAAGCTTTGCGCGAGGGGATAACGATACCGATGGGTGCTGCTAGGCTCTGAGGGCTCTGCATAGGGTACAAATTTTGTATGGTACTGTGTGCAAGCGCAATGAGGCCGCAAGACTTGTGCACAAGCAAGTTCTGCCCAAGATTGTGAGCAGTGCAATTCAGCCAAAAGACTTGTGCATGCATGCACTGTGAGGGGTGCGCAAAAGTGAACTCCAAGGTGAGATGTGTGCAAGCTGCGCATGGGCACAAAGGAAAAGTGTATGCGCCTACGCGGCTGCACATAGATCACCAAAGATCTGCAGAAATCCATTGGGTAAATCTTAATCTCTCCTTGGGGTTAG
Source organism: Taxus chinensis (assembly GCA_019776745.2). NCBI lineage: Eukaryota > Viridiplantae > Streptophyta > Pinopsida > Cupressales > Taxaceae > Taxus > Taxus chinensis. The sequence goes on from CM034150.1 coordinate 799,898,194, forward strand.
CAATAATTCACCTATGGAATATGATCTTCTCTTCCAGGTCTGTAGTAATGTTCAATAGATATTATTCTTCTCCCTGGGTCTGCAGTAATCCGCTGGGTGGATTTTATTCTTCTCTAGGTTTATTGTAATCTGCTACACAAATAGTGATTTAAAATTCAACTTTAACTGCATGAAGAATATATTGCAAGTGGTTATAGAATCCAATAGACAGCAAACAAGTAGAGGGGAAGGATCCTTCTGAATTTTTCTCGTACACAGAAGAAAAGCTACCTTTGCTTGTTAGTCATACCTTACTGGAGCCAATGAATATCCCAACGGGAGTAGAGATCTTACGGCTTCAAAAAGACAGATTGTTTTCTTCAAAGTTGCACGTGCATAGCCCAATTAAGTTTGAGTTGTGCATGACACATGATTGGGTCACATGGGTGCCTTATACCACTTAAGTGCCAAACAATGGCTCGATGGAATGTAGGAACTAATAAATCCCATTGAAGATGAGCCAGCACATGCACAGTTAGGCACACCAAGGATCAAGGACCCCGTCATGAGCTGATAAGATGGCAGTGAGGCACCAAAAAAGCATAAATGACAAGAATTTATTTCATCCCAACTACACAACATGTTTTCTCTATCCTGGTGCACATCAGAAGTAGCAGATCAGGAGTTGTCCGATTTGTTATATTGTCATGAATATTATTGGAATCCTTATGCTGAATGACTTGATTTTATGAACAGTGACTGAGTGGAAGACCTTTTTAATCCCTTGCACCTTGTTTCCAGAAGTCTTTTTCTCCTTATTTTTTATAGATTTCAGTCTATCATTGCAAGTTACAAGTCAGGTATGTATGCTATTGTGTTCTTGATATATTTATGAGTCTAGAAGACTGCATTTATAGCTGTTTCTGTGAGAATGACCCCCAGAAATGAGTGTCCACCCTCCCGAACATGATATGATGCATCTTCACCAATATGTAACTTTCTTGGAACATGTCACCCGGGTTTTGAACCTAGGTCATTGTTGTGATATGTGACCCGCCTTAACACTAGACCACAGCCCCACACACTAACTTTCATAGTATTTGTCTGTATCACTATGTCATTATAATGCTGTTAGGTTTTATACTATGTTGTTACGACTAACAGGATGCATGGTACATGGATGTATGTGGAGTGAAGCATGTGCTAGGAATGATAATCAGCCTTAGGAGCCCATTTGTGAGGCAACTGCAAATAAAACTGTCAGGAGTGTCAAGTCATGAGCATGATGATATGAATGATGATTCAATTTTGGCAGAGCCTTTTCTACTCCATACCACATTCTTTGATCCTGCTTGAGTTGACAATATTAAAGAGGTGAACTTATTGGCAATTTACTGTTCACAGGACTGGGGTGGTTTCTCCGGTGATTAGACATAATCCCTAGGTTATCCAAATCACCTGCCTCGAGTGAATGCTGTGTATCCCCTGTTAGAAAGTCTCTACCTAACTTCGCTTTAAACTTGGTCATCCTGATAAGTATGTCAGCCTTTGAGCCCTAAGCCTTACCCGCTGAACATTAAAATCAAGCCTTCATTACAGGGATTCTTGACCATTTTATATGTCAATATTCGTAATGAATGCCCCTCCACACTTAGCATTTACTATTAGTTCCAAAAGGCATGAACACTCGCTAGCGGCTATTCTATACTCATAACAAGCCCTTTTACACGTCATTTACCTCCTAAATCATCTAAGCTTCGGTCTAGGATTTGATTTACTCAAATCCCCAAATCTAGGATTGAGGACATGAATCGATTCGACAAGCCACTCATCATAAATATTCTATCTATTGATTTCATACATTGTAACCAATCATACTATAAGAGAAACCAATCACATTTTTCTCATTTATATAAGGACTGTGGAAGCCTAAAATCTTCAATTGTAGGTTATAATAAGTTGCAACTAAACCCCACTAGCGGAGCTGGTTTGGATTTTAACGCAGATATCAAGAAGCTGAAAACCATCACAATTATATCATAGTAATTTACAAGCAAGAAATTATATATTTGAATATGATCATTTTTAAGTTGCAGCTTAGTCAGCAGGTCACCCTCTTATGCAAACAAGGAAACTTTTTTTTTTTTGCTTTCCCTTATATTTTATTGTTTAGTTTTGCACCCCAAAAGAGCAATCCATATTCTGGACCGTAAAGACAGAAAACTTTAAGAAACGGAACTTTTCAACAAGCATATAACTGCAGGCGAATATTTTTTTATCAAAAAACATGTAAATAAATGTATCATAAACAAATTTTAAGGAAACTTCAAAAACCTAGAATTTACTACTATATTTTAGTGAATTTAAGATATTCATCTTCACTTTACAGAATTTTTTGGCAAGTCTAAAATTTGGAATTTAAAAAAAAAAAAAACCAGTCGAAATATAGCTGCTAAATAAACCTTCATAAAAGAATCCTTAACAGAGCACCCCAAATATATATCAAAGGAAGATCCCAGGTTCGAGTCTTCACTAATCCACGGAGAAGAACAAGCTTTAGATCCATCACAACGAGGAGATCGTATAGTGGGGCTAAAAAGGACTATAATAAATAGAATAAAGCCTCCACAGCCATGCTGTCATCTTAAAGCTAAAGTGGGCCGGACACAGATGAGGCTGGGTGAAAAACAGTAGTCCAATTCGGCAAAATATAAACCCTACTGATAAGTCTAAACCTGATGGGGTATTGTAATGGTGCATTTGAAGATACTCGTAAAAACATCTTACTCTTCCTTTAAATTCAAATGATGTTAAGCGGAAAAATTTAAGAAAAAGAGAAGAATGTCATACCGAAAATGCAAAAGAAGAGATCGAAACCTGTGAAAAAAATTGAAATGTTGGGGAAATGCAGGCTTATCCTTGGAGGTTGGTACAGAGTCGGAGATACATTAATTGGAATAACAGTCAAAAGGTGTGTTAAATGAGGATCATGGAAATTGTTGGCATGCTGGACACGTACTTGGAGCAGTTTAAACCACAATAATGCTCTTCCCAGTCACTTGGTTTTCTCAGTCACGTTTCTTTTTAGACGAGGGTGCCTCATCAATTAACATGGCGAAAAAGACGATTTGCGAGGGTTTTATGTTTTGTACGTCTACTGGGTGTTTGGAGCTAGTCAAAGCGTCCTATGTGGGATTTTTTTTTTTTTGCGCATACGTTCACATTTACTTCAGTTTTTTAGGCATTCATATTTTCGAGCGGATATTTATAAATGACCTCTCATTCAGGGGGTAAGGCGCAGGACATTCACGGGCTGCAAGTTGAATATTTAAAGTGGAGCTTGGAAACTCTCACGCCGCATATTAAACACACATTTAATGGTATCATTCAAGAAGGCTTTCCAGCAGATTGGACGACTAGTGTCATTATACGTCTTTATAAAAGTGGGGACATCAATAATCCATCCAATTATCAGACCATCATGGTGAACCGCCTTCTTGGAAAACTATTTGGTAGCATGGTAGAGCGCAAAATCAGTAGTTGGGCAAAAGAAGAGGGTAAAAGAGCAAAAGGACAAGTAGGTTTTAGGCCAAAACACTCCACTATTGATCCTTGCATTACTCTTAGACACTTGGTAGGAAAAATATGGGATAATCAGGGAGAGGAAGCTTTTTGTTGCTTTGTCAACTTCAAGAAAGCATTTGACATAGTCCCTAAAAGTAAACTTTGGAGTATAATGGAGGAGCTTGGTGTTCCGAATGAGTATAGAGCAGCGGTGCATAGGCTTTATGAGCAAATCAGGGCCAAAATCAGAACAAATGATGGTATGTCAGAATGCTTTGGAAGTCACATTGGAGTCAAACAAGGTTGTCCTTTATCTCCAACCTTGGTTGGTCTCTACATTGATAAACTACAGGAGTGGATTAGTAACGTTAGTGGAGAGGGCATCCATCTAGCTAGCTATGTTGTAAAGCTACTTCTATACGCAAATGATCTTATTCTAATTGCAAAAACAGCCCAAAGTTTGAGAGTTGCATTCCCACCTCGTAGCAAAAAAGCTCTAGAGCTTTTTTGCCAAGAGGTGGGAATGCAAGTGAATACTAGCAAGACAAAAATCATGATCTTTTCTCTACGGGGAAAAAAGAGGCAATATGAGTTTCTTTTGGAAGGAAACACAGTAGAAATAGTGGAACAATATGAATAAATTGGGCTTGACTTTCACAACGAGCTTAGTTGGGAGACATGCAGGGAAAAAAGAGTCCAAGGGGGGTGGAAGGCCTTATAATCATTGTAGAACAGGTGCATGAATGCAGAATTGTGGGATTGGAAAACCAAAAAGACCTTGTTTGGCCTGCTAGTCACATCGGTGATTCTATATGGGTGCGAAGTTTGGGGCAGCAGTGTTTCTGACTTAAATTGGAGACAAATAGAGGGTCCAAAAGCACTTAATAACTAGTAGCCTCAAAGTTAAAGTCTTGGTTCCATATGAGATTCTTTTATCCGAATTTGGTACCTTTCCTCTGGAAGCATCAGCAATGATCGAAACTCTTAAGTTATTTAAAAAAGGTGCAGGGAGTGGAGAATCATCGATGGCCCAAAATAGTAGTTGAAGCAGAACTAAGCAGAAGTAAAAACATGTGGATGAAGCAAAACACACAAGTGGATGTGTAAATGGGACATCAATATGCAAGAATTTCCAAATACCAATGAGGAAATAAAAAATTATGTGAAGGAGAAATTTAGGATAGCCATGTGGACAAGGCAGATAGGACGGAAGAAAGCATACCACATCAATCATTTCAACCCTGTTGACGATTATCTTTGCAGATGGACCACCAAATTTGTGGGAAATCTCAAGGATGTGGGACTTGATCCCTAAGATAACCTCTAGGTTTTATAGAAGCTGGCTCTTGTCTGATTTGAATTGAGATAGGGGTTAGAGATAAAACGAAACAATATTTAAATCCTATCTAAGGCGATGCGCCGAATCTTTAATAAAATAGCACAGAGATCACTACTGAAATAGCTACTAGATCAGTTGAAGAGCATCGAGCATGATCAACTATTTCGAAGATATTTCAGACCATCAAAGGCGAGACAAAACTAAAACATAATCAAGTGCACAATGAACATATCTATGTAAAAGATCTAAGGGCGTGCAGCACGATAGATATTCAAACATTTATCAAGAACTGAATAAAAGCAAATAGGGAGAAACAAAGGACAGAGAATATTGCGAACTTTCAATGCACAAAGCAAGAACTCTTATTTATAGAGAAAAACAGTACATAAGGCCAGAATGGCACAGATTACAGTATTTCCTTACAACAGAGCCTTGCTAAGGACAATGGAGCACAATGGACTAAAGCTAAAATCTTCTCCTCTAGAGCTCTCGGACTTGCTTTCTGTCCCCCTCTTTACCGACACAAGAACATCCTCTTATAGACCCCCGCGGCTCTTGCTCCAACGCGCCTCTAATCAAGAATTCCACCGTCCGCATTTAATTTCTACCTATGCAATCTTCGACCCTGGGAGAAAATTTCAACTTCATGCTTTGGGACCCAAGATCGCATTCAATTCGCCGAACATCGAGTCCTCTGCGTTTTTAGTTGGTCCTTTCAACGGTGGTAACTGCCTTGTATGACACGTGGAGACCTCGCACGGTTTTGGGGCCTCTCCTTTTCTCTCTCTTTTTGAAGTTGTCCCCGGGCGACACGTGGAGGCCTGCGCGTTCTTCTCTTTTATCTTGACTTTTCAGCCCACTTCATACTTTTCAGAAAAGAGTAGATTTGGCTGGGTCAGAGATGGAAGAAGTAAGAGCGACACGCAATTTATTTGAAACAGTACAATGTGACACTTGAAATAAATTGAAAAAGATTTCTTAATCTTTATCTACAGAGATCCATGAAAGATTCAAAAAGGATAAATTACTCAAAGCAATGGGAGTTGTCAATCCACAATTTTGGAATACAGCTGAAGGCACACTTCAAACATCCATCAATACTTTAAATATCAAATACATGACTAGTCTAGTAGACCATTTCTGTAAGCGCGAAGAGATTAACAACATTGTTGTTGAAGGTATTTTACAAAAAAAGTTACTGAGTTCTCAATCACAAGATTTTGCTACCACTATGTTAGAGCAATTTCGGTTTCATCCCAACTACACATGTTTTCTCTATGATTTTATGAACAGTGACTAAGTGGAAGACCTTTTTAATCCCTTGCATCTTGTTTCCAGAAGTCTTTTTCTCCTTCTTTTTAATAGATTTCAATTTATCATTGCCAGTTACAAGTCAGGTATGCATGCTATTGTGTTCTTGATATATTTATGAGTCTAGAAGACTGCATTTATAGCTATTTCTGTGAGAAAGACCCCCAGAAATGAGTGTCCACCCTCCTAGACATGATATGATGTATCTTCACCATTATGTAACTTTCTTGGAACATTTCACCCAGGTTTTGAACCTGGGTTATTGTTGTGATATGTGACCTGCCTTAACACTAGACCACAGCCCCACACACTCAGTTTCATAGTATTTGTCAGTATCACTATGTCATTATAATGCTGTTAGGTTTTATACTATGTTGTTATGATTAACAGGATGCATGGTACATGCATGTATGTGGAGTGAAGAAAGTGCTAGAAATGATAACCAGCCTTAGGAGCCCATTTGTGGGGCATCTGCAAATAAAATTGTTAGGAGTGTCAAGTCATGAGCATGATGATATGAATGATGATACAATTTTGGTAGTGCCTTTTCTACTCCGTACCACATTCTTTGATCCTACTTGAGTTGACAATATTAAAGAGGTGAACTCATTGGCAATTTACTGTTCACAGGACTGAGGTGATTTCTCCAGTGATTAGGTGTAATTCCTAGGTCATCCAAATCACCTGCCTCGAGTGAATGGGGTGTATCCCCTGTTAGAAAACCTCTCACTAACTGCGCTTTAAACTTGGTCATCCTGATAAGTATGTTAGCCTTTGAGTCCTAAGCCTTACCCGCTGAACATTAAAATCAAGCCTTCATTACGGGGATTCTTGACCATTTTATATGTCAATATTTGTAATGAATGCACCTCCACGTTTAGCATTTACTAATAGTTCCACAAGGCATGAACACTCGCTGTTTTATACTCATAAGCAAGGTAGCAAATTTCGTATGGAGAGTATTAAACGGTGGAGTTTAAATATGGAAAAATTTAAAAAAATAATCTATAGGAAAAATACGATAAATACGGAAAAAAATACAATAAATCATATATTTAAAAAATATGATAATTTTAATAATTTAAAATATAGTTCTATACAACATATTCAAAATTATGAATTATGAATTATGAAGAACCCGTGTATGTCCATAGCAAATTATAGTTCTTACTACTTAATATCTTACCTTGCTTGTGTTCCACGTGTACTATATAATGTGTTATAAAATATTTAAAGTTGAGTTTTTAATTAATGATAAATAATATTAATAATAACACAAGTCTAGATCAGTTTTATATTTCTCTCAGTATTTTTTAATTTTTTTCTATATTATAATTATTTAAACATTGAAAAATACGGTGTTTAATACGATTGATCAGAAAAAGTGCAAAAATACGGAAATTATCATGGAATCCACCGTATTTGGTAACTATGCTCATAAGAGTCATAACAAACCCTTTTACATGTCATTCATCTCCTCAATCATCAAAGCTTTGGTCTAGGATTTGATTTACTCAAATCTCCAAATCTAGGATTGAGGACATGAATCGATTCGACAAGCCACTTATCATAAATATTCTATCTATTGATTTCATACATTGTAACCAATTATACTATAAGAGAAACCAATCACATTTTTGTCATTTACATAAGGACTGTGGAAACCTAATTTTTTCAATTGTAGGTTATAATAAGTTAAAACTAAACCCCACTAGCGGAGTTGGTTTGGATTTTAATGCAGATATCAAGAAGCTGAAAACCATCACAATTATATCATAGTAGTTTACAGGAAAGAAATTATATATATGAATATGATCATTTTTAAGTTGCAGCTTAGTCAGCAGGTCACCCCCTTATGCTAACCAGGGCACTTTTTTTTTTTCGCTTCCTCTTATATTTTATTGTTTAGTTTTGCATCCCAAAAGAAAAATCCATATTCTGGACCGTAAAGACAGAAAAATTTAAGAAACGGAACTTTTCAACAAGCATATAACTGCAAGCGAATATTTTTTGACTAAAATAAAGTAAATAAATGTATCATAAACAATTCTGAAGAAAAAACCTAGAATTTACTACTATGTTTTAGTGAATTTAAGATATTCATCATCACTTTACAGAAATTTTTGGCAAGTCTAAACTTTGGAATTTCAAAAAAAAAAAAAAAAACCAATCCAAATACAGCTGCTAAAAAGACCTTCATAAAAGGATACTCAACAGAGCACCCCAAATATATATCAAAGGAAGGTCCCAGGTTCGAGTCTTAGCTAATCCACGGAGAATAACAAGCCTTATATCCATCACAACGAGGAGATTGTATAGTGGGGCTAAAAAGGACTATAGTTACGCAGAAAAAAAAGCCTCCACGGCCATGCTGCCATCTTAAAGCTAATGTGGGCCGGAAACAGATGAGGCTGGGTGAAAAACAGTAATCTAAACCCTACTGATAAACCCTACTGATAAGTTTAAACCTGATGCGGTATCGTAATGGTGCATTTGAAAATGCTCGTACAAACATCTTACTCTTCCTTTAAATTCAAATGATGAGAAGCGGAAAAATTTAAGAAAAAGAAAAGAATGTCATACCGAAAATGCAAAAGAAGAGATCGAAACCTGTAAATCAAAATTGAGAAGTAGGGGAAATGCGGGGTTATCCTTGGAGATCGGTACAGAGTCGGAGATACATTGATTGGACTAGCAGTCAATACGTCTGTTAAACGAGGATCATGGAAATTGTTGGCATGCTGGACACGTACTTGAGCATTTTAAACCACACTAATGCTCTTCCCAGTCAATCGGTTTTCTCAGTCACGTTTCTTGGTTTTCTCAGTCAATGAATTAACAGTTTTGAGAATGTGCTGCAATTGAGAAAAACACGCTAGGCGAGGGTTTTATGTTTTGTAGGTCTACCACCTTTGGGTGTTTGCCGCTCATCAAAGCGTACGTTTGCATTTACCTCCTTTTTTTTTCCAAGGCTTTCACATTTTCAAGCGGATATTTTATAAATGACCTCTCATTCATGGGGTAAGGTGGCGGACGACATTCACGGGCTGCAAGTTGAATATTTAAAGTGGGGCTTGGAAACTCTCACACCACATATTAAATATGTATTTAATGGTATCATTCAATAAGGCTTTCAAGTAGATTGGACGACTAGTGTCATTATACCTCTTTATAAAAGCGGGGGACATCAATAATCCGTCTAATTGTTGGACCATCATGGTGAACCGCCTTCTTGAAAAACTATTTGGTAGCATGGTAGAGTGTAAAATCAGCAGTTGGGCAGAAAAAAGAGGGTAAAAGAGCAAAAGGACAAGTAGGTTTTAGGCCGAAACACTCCACTATTGATCCTTGCATTACTCTTAGACACTTGGTAGAAAAAATATGGAATAATCAGGGAGAGGAAGCTTTTTGTTGCTTTGTTGACTTCAAGAAAGCATTTGACACTATCCGTAGAAGTAAACTTTTGAGTATTATGGAGGAGTTTGGTGTTCCAGATGAGTATAGAGCAACGATGCATATGCTTTATGAGCAAGCTGGGGCCAAAATCAGAACAAGTGATGGTATGTCAGAATGCTTTGGAAGTGACATTGGAGTCAAACAAGGTTGCCCTTTATCTCCAACCTTGTTTGGTCTCTACATTGATAAACTAGAGGAGTGGATTAATAATGTTGTTGGAGAGGGCATTCATCTAACTAGTTATGTTGTAAAGCTACTTCTATACACATACGATCTTATTCTAATTGCAAAAACAACCCAAATTTGAGGGTTGCATTCCCACCTCTTGGCAAAAAAGCTCTAGAGCAATATGAGTTTCTTTTGGAAGGAAACACACTAAAAATAGCGGAACAATACGAATATCTTGGGCTTGACTTTCACAACAAGCTTAGTTGCGAGACATGCAAGGAAAAAGAGTCCAAGGGCAGTGGAAGGCCTTATACTCATTGCAGAACAAGTGTAGGAATGCACAATTGTGGGATTGGAAAACCAAAAATACCTTATTTGGCCTGCTAGTCACACCAGTGATTCTATATGGATGTGAAGTTTGGGGCGCTAGTGTTTCTAACTTAAATTGGAGACAGATAAAGAGGATTCAAAAGCACTTAATAACTAGTAGCCTCAAAGTTAAAGCCTCGGTTCCATATGAGATTCTTTTATCCGAATTTGGTACCTTTCCGCTGGAAGCATCGGCAATGATCATAACTCTAAGCTATTTTAAAAAGGTGTCAGGAATGGAGAACCATCAATGGCCCAAAATAGTAGTTGAAGCAAAAGTAAGCAAAAGGAAAAACATGTGGATGAAGCAAAACAACAAGTGGATGAGTAAATGGGACATTGATATGTAAGAATGTCCAAAAACTAATGAGGAAATAAAAAAGTATGTGAAGGAGAAATCCAGGATAGCCATGTAGACTAGGCAGATAAGATGGAAGAAAGCATACTACATCAATCATTTTAACCCCACTTGGGAGCACAAAGAAAAGGCATACATAGGAGTGGAAATTCAATGACAAGAAAAGATGTTAGTTGCCCAATTGAGAACTAGCTCGCATCATCTTAGATGTGAACCTGGTAGGTGGACAATACCCAAAGAAGAATGGGAAACAAGAACTTGTTTATTCTGTGTCAAGGGGTTAGTGGAGACATAATGACACTTCATTATGGAGTGTGTACCTTATAATGGCATTCAAAGCAGCTACATGGACAATTTAAGCTTTGACAAGTTAACGAACATGTTTTAAGAGGAAAGGCTAATCAAAATATCAAGCTTTTTAATCAAGATACATAGTAGAAGAGTTGACATCGAAAAAGGAGTTAACTATCTGCAATATCAACAGACACCCTCTTTGACCTAATGTTTTACTTTTATCTAGACTGATTTTTTTGCAGCTCTTGGTCCCATAGATTGTTTGATCTCGTGGACGTTATTAAAATCATTCATTCGTTCACATACTCTAGTTATTTCAACTCTGACGGATTGTGATGACACCTCCAAGGAAATAACTAACGAAGTTTGTGCCCAAAGTATTCCATGAGGTAATGTTTCTACCCACGATATCTTATTATCAATTGAGGAATTTAATTTTATATGTCATTGGCTTGAGCATTTTTGCATGATAGTCTATTTTGTTGGAAGGACTCCCTTTGAAAGCATGCTTCACTCTTCGGTGCAAACAACCTAGTCTTAGTTTGGCATCATGTTGGACCAAGTCTAGAATATGACCAAATGGTTTTTCCTGTTCCATTTTGTTGACCCAACCAATGTGGTCATAGTGCTACATAAGTTCTCTATTAAGTATGTTCATAGTTCCTTCCTCGTTTTGTCCCCTCGAACTCACGAGTTTGTGGTTTCCGAGCATACGACCCTTAAAGTCTTGATTTAGGTGGAATTTTAAGCTTTCCCATGCCCAGTTATCACTTTTTGGACCTCATTGCTTCATCTATAGGTCGGGTCAATACCAAATAACCTCTTCAGCTCTATGTCGCCAAACCTCATTGACGGATCTATGTTGAGGTCAACCTTTTTCGAGACCTCAAAAAAACCATTCACATATAGGTGGGGGAATCTCGGTGCACTCAATGTATGGTTTACATTAACCTCTCCAACACTTGTTTTCGATGCCATCTTGCAAACCATAAGATTTGAGATTTCCATGTGTTAGTTGACTGTAACAAAACAAATCAAAGCCCAATGTTGTGCCTTCTCAAGTCTCTGGAAAAGATGGTTAGACCATTGTGGGTCGCAAAAATAACCATAACAAAGCCCATGTTCTTCACCCTTCTCTCAGCTTCCAAGGTTGTTAAACCACAAGTTATCCAATTACCAGTTGCACAGACCCATCCTAAGCTCGTTGGAGCTTCTATCTCCAAGCCTTCTATGGATTTGGTCTCGCCATCTCAAGATATGGTATCTGCTACTCCAATGCAATGTTCTCCTCCTTCTGGGGCATCCGTGGAGTTAACAGGTTTTTTAATTATTTTACAGGATAAGGGTGGTTTTCCATCTATCTCACAACTTCTAGTTTCTCCCTATATAATGGGAACTCGGTGCTTTCGCAACCCACCTCACCACTTCAAGGAAGGTGAGGTTGCACCTTCTACCAAACAGAAAGCTCAATCTAGTGATTATTAGTTTTCTAACTAGCAACAGTTTTGACAGAACAATTATGACGCCCTCTCGGACCTGAATTTAGAGGATGTCCCTAGATGCTCATTCTCAATGAATTACTTCTCCTGGAATGTCACAGTTCTAACAAACTCCACTTGTAAGTACATTGTGCGAGATTTGAAGAAGCAATTTCTAGAGATGAACATTCTATGTTTACAAGAAGTTAATGTGGTAGGCTTTTTGTTATCCACGATTACTAAAGTTATCTGGCTAGATAGTTTAGCTCTGACAAGTCATCATGAGCATAATTGTGGAGGAGATATGACGTTTATCGCCCCTAAATAGAGGTCTCGTCTTGTTATTCATGGATGTGACCCGAAAAATCACATCTTATGGGTGTTATTCAACATTGATAAATTGTTCTTTTGGAGAAATTAATGTTTATGCATCCAATGGCGTGGTTAAAAGGTGTTATAGTGTTGGATCGTCGATGAGATCCTTGATGCCCATTGGGTGATTTGTGAAGACTTTAATGTGGTAGAGTTTCCTATTGATAGGATTGGCCATCCACCCATGCATTGAATTGTTGGCAAAAGGGAGACCTAGATGTATATGCACATAGGGAAAAATTTACTATCGAATTTTTGTAAACTCACGAATATTCAGGGTTTTAGAAATTGGAAAAGGTGAACATTTAGCAGTCGGTTGCCGCCTATTTCTCTGAAAAATTTGACCGAGAGGCCCTTAGTATGGGTCAATTCACCTAGTTTTTACACATATAAATGAACTTATGCATGTAATTCACCACCGCTTCGAATGAACATGTGCACATATTCGTTGGAGTATACTACTTTACATGGCACCTATGTATAATACATATACAACCATCCAACCTTTTTACAATATTTTCCACCGAATTCGAACCCCAACCCGTCCAACCTCTTCCAGCCAAACTCCAAGTTTTGCCGCCCAACCTGAATCTGACCAACTGCAATCTGTCCAACCAGCAGTGTCTAGTTGCAAAATGTCTAACTGCAAGTCGTCCAACTGTAAGTCATCCAACAACCAATCGTTTAGTTGCAAGGCATCCAACTACAAGTCATCCAAAAGAAAATTGCCTAGTTGTAAGCCGTCCAACCCCATTTGTTTATTGGCGATCCGTCCAACCACATCCGTCTATTGGCGAGCCATCTAACTGCAATCACATTCAGTCGTCTAGCTTATTCATCGAACCCAAAGCCCATCTATTCTTGTTTGGCACCATATCCATGGAGTCTGGAAAGTAAGGTAAGAAGGTTATTGCAAGTTCAAAAAAGAGTGATAAGACATTGTTTAGCTATTTTGGAAACTCGCAAAAAATGAATGGTGTGTTTGGATCTACAAAAAATATAGGTATGTACTATCTACTAATTTACAGAGTTATATTATTATATTTTTCATATTGTATGTTTCAAATACTCTTTGCACTCTTGTTTTATGTTTATTTAGTGGTAATAATATAAATAGTTAATATTATTTATATAACACTTTAATATGAAAATATTTCTCAAACACCGTCACAAACTAATGTGTTTCGAGATGTCAATATCAATGATCCTTTTGGTTTTAATGAAACTAATCTTTTTCGAGATGATCCAATTGATGTAAACATTCATTACCTTGATAACATAAACCTAGGAGAAGATTTATCAAATTCTCATCCAACAACAACGGAGGAATCTTCTACTCCATTTGTTTCCAGAAACAAGAGACGTGAGGATCAAGATATTCCTGCTGAGAACCCAAATGCACAAGTTGAAGTTGAAGGAAGAAAAAAAATCTATAAGAAGAAAGAGGACCCACTGGACAATAGGAAGGACTTTTAGGTTCGACTGGGCAGCCAAATATCCTTTTATTGAACCTGTGGAGCCGAAAAATGGTAATGATATTCCAACTCAATGTTGATGTAAAATATGTAGCTGGAAATAAGGGAAAGATCACACAATGTAGCTCAAACTAGGCATCGTTTAAAAACACTGTGGGAAAATATATATTTCCCAAAAGCAAAAGGATGGGAGCATAGTAAGATATCATAAATGCAAAAATGCAAAAGAATGCTTGCATATAAAATACACAGAAGAATATGAAAAAGAAGATAAATGTTTAAAAAATCTAAATGAAAAATGTGGCACAATTGTAGCAAAATTGAGCAAATCTATGGAGAGTGAAATGCATGTCAAAAGTATTCAATTTGCTACTGATTTCCATATATTGAGAAAGGGAAGATCAATTTCAGATTTCTCAAAAAATAAAAATTTGTATCAGGTTTTTGGCTACAGAATGTTCCTCGATCACATTGGTCAGACACTAGTGGCTAGGAAATTGCAAAATGTCTTGCTCTGGCAGAAAAGGAGGATCTGAGATAGACTATTAAAAATGTAAATTTTATTTCCCTTTTAATTAATGAGGTTACAACAATGGACAATGCTTTATGGGTTTGTATTCATGTATACACATTTGTAAATGAAGTAAGGAATCCCCATCTCTTAGTAGTTCATAAAATGAGTGAAAATTGCAATTCTGAAAACATTTACAAATCGGTGGTGTCAAGTTTGAAAGATATTACAGGTATGGATGATTTTTCCATTGAAATGAAGTTAGTTCGTGTTGGAACTAACGGTGTAGTTGTAATGCAGGGGGCAGAAATGATCTCTGTATACGACTATAAACCATTGTTGCCCCTATATGATTGTGATTCATTGCATGGCTCACATAATGAATCTGGCCTATAAAATTGTGAGCACATTCGAAAGTGTTGCCAAAGTGGAGGAATTGATCCGTGATTTGCATGCTTATTATTCTAGCAGTCCAAAGAGATTTTTAGAATTTCAGAAATTTGCAATTGGATTGACAGATGGGAAAAATCTTCTCAAAGATGTACATACCAGATGGATTTCAATGTATGAACCTGCTTGTAGAATATTTGAATAATATCCTTCATTGACAAGTTTTATGTATAAATACCACAGAGATGTAGATTAAGCTAAAGATTTGTTGTACTGTCTAACAAACATTGAAACTTTACTTACACTATATGGTATTTTTCCAATGTTGAAGGAGCTAAATGTTTTGACGAAGCATGCATAAGAGTGTTGCATCTACATAACAAATTTAACAAGACTGATAAAACATGAGTGCTTGAGTCTAGATAATTTATATTTGTCAGATGGAAGTTTTTAAGGTCCTGTTTTTGAAATTTGGAATGCATTAACAAACCTTAAGAATGCAAGTTACTTTTTAAAATTCAATATACATGATCATTTGTGTATAATAGCACATGGGGAAGAGATACCACTTTATACTTTTCATACAAGAGTAGATTTGGCTGGGTCAAAGATGGAAGAAGTAAGAGTGACATGCAATTTATTTGAAACAGTACTATGTGACACTTGAAATAAGTTGAAAAATAGTTTTTAATCTTTATCTATAGAGATCCGTGAAATATTCAAAAAGGATAAATTACTCAAAGCAATGGGAGTTGTCAATCCATAGTTTTGGAATACAGTTGGAGGCACACTTCAAACATCCATCAGTACTTTATATATCAAATACATGACTAGTCTAGTGGACCATTTTTGTAAGCGCGAAGAGATAAACACAGTTGTTGTGGACTATGCTAGAGCAATTTTGGTTTTTTGGATGAGCCAAATGAAAATGGTTCCATTAGAAGATTTTGGAAGAAGATTTATTCACGCAGTATTTTGCGAGATGATTTGAGCGAGTATATTCAACTATATGATTATGGGTTTTGTTGAAGATGAGAGGGTATTAAATGCATTGTCCTTATTAAAGTCAAAAGTCTAAAACAGATTGGATAGAAACTTAAAAAGTTGTATGAGATTGTATGCATCAAGTTGCTATGTGGAAAATTTTCCTTATGAGAGAGCTCTTGCATTATGGAATTCACTCGTAGAAAGAAGAGGATTTGGTAACATTATGACTGATCTGGGGGATCCAAACACATCCACCAAACACACTTCCAATTCAACATAATTCCAAGATACAAATAAACGAGTTGCTCCAGGACTGTTTCAATTGCTAAAGTTCTAAATTCTTGTATACATTCTTGATGTTATTGACAATGATTTGATATATTGATATATTTCATATATTCATTAATGATAATCAACTTGTCTTAATAGACCATGTTTTTTACTTATAATAAATTCATTTTTTAATTTTGTTTTATTATTGAAATAAATACAGTGATTTATTTGGATCCATTTGTGTGATTATCGATTAATGTATCTCTGCATGAAATGTAAATATTTTCAAACAAACATAAACTAAGCGTCTTAAAACATGATATACTGTTTACATCTCAAAATAATAACATAAAAAACATTCACAGTAAGCAAAAATCTAATTACAAGTTTGCATATTAATTTGTTGAAAACTTTCAATAAATGCGATACAACAATAAATATAGTTCAAATTCAAAATTAGTCTTGTATTCATTATATCAAGAGGCGGATTACTTTATGAATACACATGATGTCATAAAGCATTGTCGGTCAATAAAATTACACAATGGTGGGTTGTCAATGGTTTTCAAAGCTTCCTGGACAAGTTTTGTCATGCAGATAGTACCTCCACCATAGGATATGATATCAAGGCCAATATTGAGTTGGTATGTATAAAAAGTAATTGTTCAGGTCATTAAAATGAAAAGGTAGAAGAATCTTGTGAATGCAGATAGAACCAACTTGTTCTCATCACTTTTGGATTCCCTATTGATTATAGAAATGATTCTTTGTCATAACCTTCACTTAAGGATGATGACTGTTTTTAAGAAAAAAATCAAAGATTCCATTTTCGAGAACATGAAGGAGTGGTTTCTCGTGGTCTCGAGGCATCAAGTTGATACTATTGATGGAAAAACTTTCAAACAAGTAACGAAGTGGTCATTGGATGCAAAGGTGTTCTCTATACAATATCAATATGAGGATGTAAAATTGGTCTCTCTCCTTCTTTTCAAACCATGCAGAGCCATCACAAGAGTATGACATGATCAAATGATTATCTTCGAGATTCAAAGGTACGAATTCAGCCCATTATTCCATGATGGTACATACTTCTCTCAACCCATTTTCGGATGTGTGTACATTCTTCTCCAACCTCAATAAATTCCCCATCACCATGTACTATAAATTCCCTTTCCATTTCGTGTTTTATTTCATTTTGGTGTGTTCCCCATTTAGTTTAGTGTGTTCCTTTAGTTTTCCCTTGTATGTGTCATCGCTGGTGTTAGTGGCGAAAAATTGAATCTACTACCCAATTTGAACAAGGAACCGATTTACTCACCCATTAGAAATATGTGGTTCTCTTTTGCCCCTTAAGATCCAATTTCCCTGAGTTAGAGCTAATTTTTTTCATGCAATTTAACTAGCCCAAAAAATCAAAATTTGAACCTTGAGAATTAAGTCATATTGCAAATTTCTACCCTCTAATCTTCTTGAGTCTTCCTCCTGGACAATATGATTCCTATGAGATCATCACCCTAGACTTGGAAAGGGTCCTAATTCATGTGATGAACTAGGGATTTTTTAGTGGTGAATATTCGTAATATAATGAATATTCCATTTTAGAAAAAAGTGAAAAGGCAAATTTTCTGGCGCGGGTCATTGACATGTTCGCCTAAAAATTGAAGTTTAATTTTTGTAGGGGTCAGCTTCACCTACCTCTTTAAAATATCCCCTATATAATCCTATATTTTTCGTCGGGTAGAACACTACTTGCTAACTCATACCACCTGGGGGCATATCTATTATCAAGTACGTAAAACTTGCTAAGCAACATATTCCAGTACACAAAAGTACAGTTTTTTAGACAAAAGCGTTCAACTGATGCGTGACAAGAAGACTTTGTTGATGGGTGACAAGAAGGCTCTGTGGACGGGTGGCAAGAAGGCTCTATGGATGAGTGACAAAAATATTATGTCAATGGGCAACAAGAAGGCTCTGTGGACGTGCGATAAGAAGGTTCTGTGGATGGGCGACAAGAAGGATCTATTAACGAGCGACAAGTAGGATTTGTTGATGGGTGACAAGAAGGCTCAGTTGATGGGAAATAAGAATAACCTTCTGACGCACGATAGGGAACTATTGTTGACACGCAACAAGTTTCGTTTGTTGACGCACGATAAGGTGTGTTTGTTGACGGATGACCAGGAGCTTATTTGACTCGATTTTATCATGCTGAGAACAATGGAACCTGTTAGTAATCAGAGCACCCAACAAGTTACAAAAAAAAATCAAAAGTCTTTGTTCAATTATTTTGGAAACTCTCCTGGTTCAGATACCGCAACCTCCAACACCCATAGAGCTCCAACTGAAATCAATCAGAGCACAAACTGTGTGGAAGGTGTTATTGAAGTGGAGATGCATTTTGTTCAGTATCAACCAAATGACACCTATAATGATACCATGCCATGGCTTGAAGATATTCCAGTAGTACAGGTAGAGCTTGAAGATATTCCTATAGATGTGCAACCAGGAGTGAAAAATGTAACACAAAATTCAAATGCAAATAGTGGTTCACGAAAAAGGAAACCTGATGATTGTGATATTCCTAAAATCTCTACGTAAAAGTAAAACTGTGAATATGAACAAGAATATGTGGACACTTGGGAGGATACACAAGTGTGACTAGGCTGCAAAATTTCCATTTATTAAACCTATACAACCAGCTAATGCTGAAGAAAATTCATCGGAATGTACATGTACAATATGTATGTGGAAATTGGGAAGGCAACAAAAAATGCAACTGAAGTTGGACACAATTGAAAAACACTGTGGAAAATAATATTTCACTGTAACTGGGGAAGATGGCCAGAAAATAAAAACACATAGATGGAAAACTGAAAAAGAATGCATGCATGTGAAATATGCAGCAGAATATGAGGCTGATTAGAAAAGATGCAAACTTCTCGTAGAAAATGGTGGAATGATCACATCACAAATTGGTAAAATGAATCAATCAAATTTGTGTGCTAAACTCATACATTTTTCTACTTTATTCCACATCCTTAAGAAAGGAAAATTGATTTCGTATTTCATCGATTTCAAACCTTTGTATCAATATAATGGAATGCAGAATGTTTCCCTGTCTCATTGGTCAGACAATATTGCATGGGAAATGGCTAAATGCCTTGCTATGATTGAGAAGGAAGATTTGAAAGAGCGTGTAAAATACAAATATTATCTCTTTGTCAATTGATGAAGTGACCGTTGTTGACAACACCCCATGGGTATGTATCCATGTTTACACTTTAGAAAAACATATGAGGACTCCGCATCAATTGGGTGTTTAGGAAATGGTTGAAAATTACAATGCAGAAAACCTATATAAACTAGTTATTTCTCTTTTGAAAGAAATTGATGGCATGACTGCGAATGAAATTGCTATGAAGTTGGTATGTGTGAGAGGAGATGGTGCATCAGTCATGCAGGGTCATAGAACTATGTCGTGTGTTCGATTGCAAACATCAGTCACCCCTTATATGCTAACAATTCACTGTATGGTTCACAAAATGAATTTAACATATAAAATCGTTAGAAAATATGAAAATGTTGCAAAAGTAGAAGACCTTATAAGAGAACTGCATGCCTATATGGTAAGAAACCCAAAACGATTTCTTGAGTTTCAGAAATTTGCCATAGGAATTACAGATGGCAAAAAAAATTTGAAGGATGTTGAGACAAGGTGGATTTCGTTGTATGAGCCTGCATGCAGAGTGCGTGAGAAATATCCTTCATTGGTTGGTTTCATGCACAAATATCATCATGAAATTGATAGGGCGAGGGACTTGTTATTCTGTCTAACTGATTTGGAGACACTGCTTACATTGGTAGGCATTCTTCCAATGCTGCAAGAGATCAATACATTAATGAAGCATGCACAAGGGATATTAACCTATATTGTTGATTTTATACGGATGAGAAAAATGGTATGTATGAGTCTTGATGCCTTGTACACTTCCCCGGATAGTTTTGATACACCTGTATTTGATAATTGGAAAGTTTTATTGGATCTTAACCATCCCAATAACTTTTTGAGATTTAATATCCATGATCACCTATGTATTCATGTTAGCGGGAAAGAGATACCACTGCACATTCTACAAAAAGTAAAGACGTTACATCAACAGAAAAAGAAGAAGTTCCTGTGACATGAAATCTGTTTGATTCTGTAGTAATTGAAACAAGAATAAAACTAAAAAAAAATGCAGAATCCTTAGCATCAAAAATTAGAGAACGTTTCAGTTAAGACAAAATTCTTGAAGCCATGGGTGTAATGAATCCAATTTTTTTGAATACAAAAGGTGGTCGTGCTGATTTTGTAAGTAATCCTTTCCATAAATACATGGCTATAATATTGGATCATTTCAACAAAACATCAGAGGTTGAGGGTATTGAAATAAAAGGTATATTGAATGTTGATTTAATAAAGACTCAATCAACTAATTTTGCAATGACAATGAGGTCACAATATAAACTCTTAGAAGAACCTTCAAAGAGTGGTGCTATTACAAGGCTCTGGCGAAAAAATCTACCCAAGTAGTGTGTTACAGGAATACATTAGTGAATATTTTTTATTGTATGAGTTGTGCCAAACAATGATTTTGGGATCTGTGGAGGATGAAAGAGTTTTTAGTGCTTTATCTTTTATTAAATAAAAATTGAGAAATAGGTTGGATAAAAATCTAAAAAGTTGCATAAGGTGTTAAGTTTCTCGCTACTCTTTGGAAACCTTTCCTTTTGACAGAGCTATTGCGCATTAGAATCCCCTTGCTGAAAGAAGAGGTGCAAATAATACTTCTACAAGTCCAAGTAATCTCAAAGATGAGACTAGAAGTGGTGCATCTTCAAACTCTACGGATGCAAATATTGAATATGAAGAAGCTATTGAAAATGGATTGTTTCAGCTTTAAATAGGTATCACCTTGAAATTACACTTTAACTGTTCTTATTTATTCAATTTCATATTAAGAGATTCTAATTTAATTGTTTATAGTTTTACATAAATACCATTGTAATTCTGCAGATGCAGGCTATTTTTGATATGTAGTTATCATCAAAGATTTTACAGGTATGTATATCTATATTTATTCAAATATTATTATTTATTAAAATCAGATTTATTTCATTGGTATTTTTAATTTTAAAACCACTTTGATATTGAATTTTGCAAAGTCTTCAAAGCTCAGATCTGGATTTTGCATATTCTACCATGCTTAGTGTCTAGTACAATTGTCGTCCACTCTACATTGTATTCTTGATATTTGTGTCACCTTCGATATGAACAGGTTTTGGTTTGCTTTAATTTGCTTAGGTTAGATCTAGATTCTACATTTTAATTTCTCTTCATTTCATTGATGTTTATGAAAAACGTGAGTTGACATCCATCCAAGGAAACTCTCACTTCTTGGGACAGGTTATCAGGCAACTCACCCATTTTTATTCTAATCCTTATCCATTTTTCGTGTTGAATTCTTGAGAATCGAAGGTCGTCTAGCTTGCTCAAGAAGATAAGAGGTACATTAAACCCTATCTTAGCAGTTAGCCATAGTTTTGAATGTGAAGAACATTTTACCGTATTAAGATATATGTGTCATACCACATTCTTTTTTTCTTTGAGATTTTTCATTTCAATTCAATATAAAGGTTTGAAAATAAATGTGTAGAAACGATATACATATTAAAGAGTTCAAAATTTAAAATAGAGAGAAGAAACTTTTACTATATTAAGATGTATCTGTCACAACACAATGCACATTCTTAATTTTCTTAAAACAATTATCCATTATCATCATCTACTCACATACAATTCATCATCATCCATATCTACTATAATTTCATTATCCACATAACACCACATTCTAAATGAATAAATGGATGATCCGTTGTAATGTCTATTCTAATGTCATCAAACATATTAGATGTCATCACCCACATGTAATGAAAAATGTAATCATGACCATCATTGCATGCAGAGATAATATTGCATAAAGTTTAAATCCATGAATCATGATTATCCATCAAACATACACACCATATACAATATAGAAATTCTATATAAAAATATAACAACATACAATTCATCTAGTCACGTACAATTCATCATCATCCATATCTACTCTAATTTCATTATCCAGACATCCACACCTAATGTCCACATATAACCACATTCTAAATGAATAAATTAATAATAACTATAACCACATCTACTCTAATTTCATTATCCAGACATCCACATCTAATGATAAATGTAACTATCACCATCATTTCAAGTAGAGATAATATTGCATAAAATTTAAATCCAAACTTCAAGTTAAACAAATATTCAAGTATCAACTTTCATTCTTCTATATATAAAATATTTAAAGTTTCAATTTTGAGGTTCCCCAATGCTCAAGCCTCAATCATTAACATTTTCACTAGACCCTATTGTATTCCTTGCCTCAATTATCCCCGAACTAATCAAATCCCCAGCAGTCATGTCTAGGTTCTTGATGATTACTTCTTCTTCCTTTGTAGCATCTCCATGGGATGTCAAAGAAGGATTTGTTGTTGCCTTTGCTTTAAATAAAATCTCAGGGTCGTAGCCATTCTCTTTAATTATCCGCTTAAGTGTATTGTTTTGTTTGTTAACCAAAACAATATTTTCTTTCATCTTAATTTATGCGGATAAATTGTTCTTTGTTGTTTCCAAGTGAACTTGGAAGACCTTGGCTTGAATCTTTAATTTTTCATATTTCAGCTGTAACAAAAAGAGTGAAGTCAATTAAACATATTAAAAAACAAATTTTTATTGAAATTAATAAAAAAAATTCAAACTGATTATACTTACGACGGCTCTATCTCATTCGGTGTTTGCAATCGCGACCATTTCCTTATCCTTAGACCATTTATTGAAATAGGCCTGGGCCTCGACACTGATATTCTACAATCTATTTAATACTTTATCTAAAATATTGTCGTTATAGGTGTTGTTATATGTGACAGTCCCACTTTTAGCTCTGATGAATAATGCATCCATCTTCATGGGTTGATTTTTGACTGTTGCAAATAAGCTCTCTTTGCCAATGGTTATCATAACGACTTACTATCTTAGATATTAATACATTTTCCCTTCTCTCCCATTGAATGAGCTCACTGATTTGAGGCATGATAAATTCATTCATGTGGGATTGAAAATCATATCCAATCAAGTTCTCCAAAGGAAATGTTGGAAAGTCATCACTATCTGTATCAGAAGAGGATGCTATTGAAGGAGAAATATGATGGCTTTCAGCTCGAGCAACGCCTACTGCATCTTTTTGCTTTTGGGAGTGTTGATCCTAATAGCAATAATAGAAATTAATATTAAAATTTAAATTTAAATGTTGAAAATTTAAATAAATTTAAAAGTACATCGAGATGGAAATATACTTGTTGGCCCTGAATCATATCAAGTGTGTTGAAAAAACCAGCTGGGTCAGTGCTATCAATACCCAAATAATCTTCATCTAAATTTATTTGATTCAAAACCGATTGCCATGTTGCAGTGGGACAACCAATGAGAGAGAGGGTCAAAATAACGAATGACGAGGGAATGTTTAGTGTCCCGCTAGGGGTCAGAATCATAGGCATGTGTTTACCAATGGTCTTTTGTCCTGAACCTCTGGTCGACATTTTGAATCGTAATTATGGGGTTGATTGAGTAGCAAGGGTTTGCAGATTTTGAGTAGAAGACAAAGGATTTGGTCGGATTCTAGTAAAACATTTAATCAAAGAAAATTTTATCTTTTGCATGCTCTCTCTACAACTGTGTTTGGGACATTTATCCATGGAGAGTCCTATCTCCATTCCGGATCCAGCTGTTGCACTAGTTCCTGTGACTATGACTATTTTTGAGCAATTTTTCCAATGAACCCTACTTCGATGTCGAGCTCTCCCCTGCTTCCATGTCAAGTGCAAAATATTTTAATATGTTATTGTTAAAATTCTTAATAATTAAAATCACTTACCTATCATGAATTAACAATCTTCCAAAGACAAAACAATGTTGTGTTTTCTTCAAAACATACGAAGAGCTAGGAAAAGAGTATGGCCATTGGTTTGTTTCAATGAGGCTCTGCAAATGTAGAAAACATAAAGAGGAAATTGTTGAGTAGATTTATTGACTTCTATGACATAAGAATTATACAATATTAGTGGTTTGTAGATATGATTATTTGATAATTTCATCTAAATATTGGGTACATGTTGTTTTCTATCTTTCCACAATACAGATGGTTGTACAAATTTTGGAGCTGAATTCAAGTGCACTCTAAATGGACTGAAAACCTTCCTCCATGCCTCTCCATTGTGGAATTCACAATAGTTGGTTCCCATGTAATGATCACTATGAAACATCTGTCAAGAACATTACACATTCTTGTTATATAATTGCAAATTTTGATTGGAAACATGTTAACACAAAGCTCAAGGAAACACACAAACTTGTCTCAAGTGTTAAAACAAAATTAAACTTCCAATCAACTAAAGAGGATAGTATTGTTTACCTAGTTATGGAATACTTAATATTATCTATAGTTATTTAAATGTGCCTTTTGATTTTCAAGGTCATGTGACTTTGAACAAATTTCAACTAAACGTCAAGTAGAGTGGTTCACAACTGTGTAAGAGCATTTAAGAAAAGACACATATGGTACCAAGACATTCTCAAGTAGGCAAAAGAATTATACAACTAATAAAATCCCTAATGTACTCATTGCAATAGTTACAGTTTTCTCAAACCATTGATGCACACCATCACTACTAGTGATCAACATGCCTCGTATAAGGAACTCATATTGCAATCATTACCTATAAACCCATCAATAATTTTTTTTAAATACAAAGGCATCCATGTCAATTCCCAAATCCACAAAATATATTATAGGAATAAAAGAGAGAGAAAAAGCATCCATATTTGCATCCTCAAACACTTGGCGTGCACTCTATAATCTAGTTTCCGGGCATGTGGTTAGACATGCGGATGATTTTCTATCCTTGGTGTCTTCTGCAGCGACTTCCCCATCATATAACTACTAAAAACTGATTTGGGGAACTACAGTATCCATGCAAGTGCAAAAACATCAAAACACCCGTCGAAACCGTCAAAACGCCCCTCAAAATTAATTGCCTGTAAAAAACATCCAAACGGTTGTCAAAATTAGGTTAGTTCTGTGAACGACCGGAAACGCCTTTCCCATAGGGGGGAACACCTTTGGCGCAAAGCGCGGTCTTAACCATAAAAAATAAGGTGACCATAGAGCACCACACTAGGGTACGTGTAAAGGAACTTACATTTATTGATTATGTATGATTTTAAGAAGTTTTTAAAAACCTTTTTGGAAGTTTGAGGGAAGAAAGAGTCCATACCAATATAATAAAAGAAAATGTACATGCTAAATTACCTGACTAAAGCATGTTTCCCAAACATGGAAAGGTCAACGAGTAATATATATTCCTCAATTATAAAATAATATATTATGGCACAACTATTTCAAACTCAAAAGTGACACACATGTTTCCAAATCGAAAAATAAATTAAAATCTCAACCTATACAATAAAATAAATATGTATGCAACACAAATAGTGTTAGACTAAAGAAATCAATCATACAAAGTTGTTCCACAATTGATCTTCAATGAAGCTTTAAATTTGATGGCCACCTAAGCGTGTCCAACATAAATAATATATGATTTTAAATTTGACGTCTATTTAATCAATTGAAGACAATTACAACCGTATATTTGATGACTATTTGATCGTTACTTATAAATTTGTTCAACTATATATTGGATGACTATTTAATCCTTCATTTAGGAGTTTAGTATACTTTTTATGAACAAATCAAATTTTTAATATATATTTGTGATATGTAAAATAATTTTTCATTCAAACAATTTAATTAGTCAAATGTCACTCTCTCGTAGTAACAATATGTTTTCTTCTTTGGTTTTAAATGAAGGAAAACATTTTTAAAACTTCTTATCTAAACATGACTTGGATGAATAAATGTGACAAAGACACAATTAATTAGTGAACTCATAAAAGTAAATCTAAACATAGGATTTTCATTATAATGTTACAAATTGTCTCTAAACTATGAGATAGATAATTGTAATATCAAAACTCAAGTATTAACTAAGATAAATACTATGTGTAGAGATGAATGAGGAACCAAATTTAAAGAAATACAATAAATATACATGTCCTAAGTCATGTACTAAGCATATTGGATAAATAGAAGCTCTAGAAAGATGACAAATGAAATTACAAGTTAAGGTTAAAATGATTGTGTTGTTACACAAGATTCAGAGCCTTAACAAATGAATATTGATTTCAAAATGGGAAGTGCGAAGTGTTGTTAAATTTCCTTTGAAATTTAGAAGAGTGGAATTGAGTGTAGTGTAGGTTTTCTTGAATAGGGGGGACATTTGATGTTTTTTCTATGGATAATTTTGACCTATGTCATTCTAATCAAAAGTTGAATGCTGGCACTTGAAAGCTTTGTGTCTCAAGGTTATGGCTATGTTTCCAGATGCTCGTGATAAAAAAATTGTAACTGAATATGAGCTCATTATTCTTTAAAATTTACATTTCTCTCCACTTGAAGGACCTAAAAAAGGGTTATTCTATAATGGTAAATCTTCTTTGAACCCCCACCGAGTTAATATTTCCTACAAAGAACTACTATGAAGAGGCCTCAGACCGATGTAATTCTCCCACCTAGTGAATGTATTTAAGATTTCCAATATTATAGTGTTTGGAAAATAAGACCCAAATAGGACCTCTAACAACTTGGAAATGATCTTTGATATAAGTTGTAGTATGTGATAGTGATCTAAGGTAATCATGTAAAATTTAATCAAACTTGGTAACTTGTTGGTGTGCTTTAAGGAGTTATGTTTCAATGATAGTCCTTCTATTGCATTTTTTTTGTAATCCCCTAAATAGCCGATATATTGTATGTACAACTGGTGTGCTAACCCCGAAAAATGGGGTCATTTGATAAGAGGTATGAAAAGATGTGTTATACCACCATTCTGTAAGTGGTAGCCATTTAATCCACCTTTCATGCTTATTTGATACAAAACAACGAGATACCCCTCTAAGCATTTGTTGACCACTTCCATTTGTCCATCAATTTGAGGATGATAAGAGGAGCTGTGAGCTAGCTGGGTACCCAAACATGAAAATAATTCTGTCCAAAAATTACTTGTGAAAATAAGATCATGATCACTTACATTTATATTTGGGTTCCATATAGCCTTTGAATTGTCTCCAAAAAAATAGTTACTACTGTACTAGCTGCAAATGGATGTGATAGGGCACAAAAATGGGCATATTTTGTGAGCCTATCCACAATCACCAAAATAACATTATTACCCTTTGAACAAGGCAATCTGGTGATGAAATCCATGGAGACCTCTTCCCATCTCTAGCTAGGAATTGGTAAGGGTTGCAACAGACCTGGGGTCTTAATTGTTTCCCCTTTGTTATGTTGGCACACCAAACATTCTGATACAAAAGTTTATGCACCACCCTTGAGTCCTTCCCAAAATAATTCTCTTTTATTCTATGATATGTCTTCAAAAATCCAGAGTGTCCTCCAACAGGTGAGGCATGTAGCTCTACAAGAATCTTATGCTTCAACTTAGAATCTTTACTCAAGTATAACCTATCCTTGTACCACAACACATTACCTTTCCACTCAAATTTGTTAGATGTTATAGAGAATTTCTTGATATTCTATATTAGAGAGTGTGTATCCTTGTCCTAATCCCATTCCAATCTTGCTTCATCCACCCAATCGTCCTTCAACATGGACATTCCACATTATAAGGCATCTGCGGATGTATCCCTTCTGGACAACACATCAGCTACTACATTTTCTTTACCCTTTTTGTATATGATTTCAAAATCATAACCCAAAATTTTTATTACCCAATTTTTTTGTTCCTCAGATGATAATTGTTGCTCGAAAAAGTATTTGAGACTATCATGATTATTTTTTACCTTGAAGTGTCTACCCATGAGATAGGGCTTTCATTGTTTGACCGCATAAAGAATTGCCATCATTTATTTCTTATAGATAGGTTTGAGAAGATCTTTTCCTTTGAATTGGAGACTCTCAAATGCAATTGGTTTTACTTCCTACGTTAGAACTGCTTCCAATCCTGATCCTAAAGCGTCACATTCAACAATGAAGGTTTTTAAGAAGTTGGGAGTAGCCAAAACTGTGGTGTTGCACATGGCTTCCTTCAGCTGCTCAAAAGATTTAGTGGCTATGTTTGTCCAATGGAAGGCATCCTTCTTTAGCAATGTAGTGAGTGGGGCTTCTATTCTACCATATCCCCTCACAAATCTTTTGTAGTACCATGTTAGTCCTAGGAACCCACGAAATTTTTTGATACTTTTGGGCCTTGGCCATTCCACCATAGCTTTGATCTTCTGAGGATCAACTTTGAAACCTTCATGGGATACAATGTGACCCAAGTACTCTACCTCTTGTACACCAAAAGAACATTTGGATGGATTTGCATAGAGATTATGTTTCTCCAAAACTTACAATACTTTATTTACATGTTGCAAGTGTTCTTCCCATGTCTTACTATAAATCAATATGTCATCAAAGAAAACTAATACAAATTTCCTGTAAAATGACCTAAAAACAATGTTCATCAAGCTTTGAAAGGTTGAGTGAGCATTTGTAAGACCAAAAGGCATTACCAAAAACTCATAACGGCCCTCATGAGTCCTAAAATCCGTTTTATGAACATCTTCCTCTCTAATTTGATGGTACCCCGAACGAAGATATAATTTTGTGAAATAAATAACACCATGCAATTCATTAAGTAAATCATCAATTACTAGAATAGGAATCTTATCTTTTATGGTGTACTTGTTGAGTTCTCGGTAATCTGGACACATCTCCATGTTTCATCCTTCTTACGTACCATGACCACTGGTGAAAAATATGCACTCTGGCTATGCCTAATGATACCTACCTTCAACATTTCCTGTACCATTTTCTAGATCTCACTTTTCTGGGAATATGGGTCTCTATATGGTCTAATGTTAGGTGTTTGGATACCTAGAATCAACGGAATGACATGATCATGATCTCTAACTGGTGGTAGTCCCTTTGGAATTGCATCAAAAACAAACGAGTGAGCATTAACAATCTTTTGAAGATCGGGTTGCATTGAAGACTCTGTATTTTGTACTTATATGGAAAATAACTTTGCTATGAATCCATCTACTCCTTTTCTGAGAACCTTCTGCATCTAATGAGAGCTAATAATCTATGGAGACGTAGCTACCATCCCTTTCAATTGTGTTTTCCTTCCATCTGAATGAAATCGCATGAATAATTCTTTAAAATTCATCTCTATAGTACCTAAGGTTATGAGCCATTGGACACCCAATAAAATATTTGCACCTCCCATAGAAATAACAAACATAGGAGAGTCTAACATGTAGTCTCCCATGGAAAGCTTGATACTATGGCACTTTCCTGTGCACTTGACTGTCCCACCATCCACAATCATAACTTGTATTTCTGGAGCTGGGTAAATAAAAAAATTGATTCAGGCATCTAACTTACTATTTATGAAGTTATGAGTACTCCCCGAATCAATCAACACCATCACCTTCTATTTTTTGAGATAGCCAATAACCTTGAGTGTTTGAGTACTAATACTTGACAATGCATGGCAAGAAATTTTAGGTTGGTGGTCCTCTGCTTCATCTTCTATTAGTTCCTCAGCCTCTCCTATAACTTCATCTTCCTCATTATCCTTGTTACCTCCTTCAATATAGAACAACTTCTTCTCAACCCATTTGTGTCCCGGTCCATATTTGGTTTCACAATTAAAACATAATCTTTTTGCTTTCTTTTCTCCCATTTGTTGAGGAGTCGGTCTAATTGGCCTAGCGAATGAAGGGGAAGAGATACTACAGTCTCTGGTGTTAATGAAAGGCGGCCTCCTACTACAAAGAACATTTTCCTCTAATCAACATGCCATGATAATAGAATCAGAAAGCTTGAGTGGATTAAACATACGTACCTAATGCTCAATGTGGTCCTTAAGACCCCGAAGAAATAGGTCATTTAGATTCCCTTCTGGAATATTCTCCACCCTTAAGGATAGGTTTTGGAATTGATGCACATAATATTTGATTGATCATGTTTGTCGTAACTTTTCCAATTGACTAAAGTAGTTCTCTGAAACACTGGAACTATAGTGTAATTGCAACTCCTCGATAAAAACTGTCCAATTGACACTGAGACCATTCTTCTGCCTCTGAGCACATAACCATCGATACCAAACGAATTGGTCTGGTTCAAGATACATGGATGCCAATGTCACCTTTTATCCTGATGGTGTTTGATGTAACTCAAATAAGTTCTCCATTTGATTTATCCAATTCAGTGGATCTTTCCCATCAAATTTGTGCATATCTACTTTCAGCATCATGTTCCGTGGTTGTGAATAAGTTGGATTCTGATTGGGCTGGCAAAGTGATTCAAAATGGTTATTTTGTCCATTATTTTGAACTAAAGATCCTCCTTGGTTGATATGGTGTGGATTTGGGCCATAGTTTTTACCCTTTACATGTTGCATGATATTATCCAACTGCTGATTGATTTGGTCTATGCCTCCTTTAGAGGCCATCTCAGATTGTACATTTTATAGCTCATACTCAAGTTGGCTCACCTTATGATCAAATGAGGTAATTATTAGTGTTGAGGAATATGCATTTACCCCTTCTAACTCCAACTCTTCAATCACTACCCCATATTTATCTAGGGTTTTACCTGGAGTGACCGGATTCTTTTTTGCTCTTGTGGAAGGCCCTGTCATGATGTCAAACCTTAGGGTTTATGGTTTTGATATAAATTCGGCTGAACAGGAAAAAACATAGAGAAGATACTAATACTATTTTTTTTAGAAATTTCCAAAAATGTAAAGAACTCTGAAAAATTCCACAAATTTCGGTCTAGGGAGCATTTTTATCAAAAAAGCCTAAATTTGAAATAACTTTTACAAACGATATCAAAAAGGTATGAAATTTTTAGATATTTTTACTTGGAATGATTGACAACTCTAGTAAAAAAATCTCAGAAATTCGATGTGGTTCGTAAAATAGAGCGGAAACAAAAAAATTAGGGTTTTTGCCCTATGTTTGGTCCGGAACACAGCTCTACTACCACTTGTAATGAAATTACTTATATAATTCAGATTATGAGCAGCAATAGAACACAAAATAACACAATATTTCAGAATAATTATCCCAATATGCAATTAGAATAGCTTCGCCACTTCTAGGGGGTAACCTCCAAACCATAAAATAAGACTCAAATGCTCCAATGATCATAAACTACTAGCTACAATCCCCTATATATACTATTCATATGTTATGGCCATCACCAAGGCTGACCTAATAAGCATGAGAAAGTATAAATGATATGGTAAGCCACAAGTCGGCTACTCATATCCTAATACAAGTAATAGGTTAAGGATGTAGCAAGGGGGTTCATGGTTTTATAGTAGAACTACACTCTCCACCGCAAGATGGAAGTCTGGAGCTCAAACACACACTCCAATAGCATGCCCGGTATGGGTTAGGATTCCTAGACTGCCACTGGAGTTTTGGGAAATGGATGCCTTGATGAGTATATCAAAAGCAATCGGTGAATTTTTAGCACTAGACCTGACTTCTATTTCCAAGGCAAGATTCATTATAGTCAGACTGTGTGTAAATGTCCTAGTTGACTAAACACCCCCTGATGCCATTAACTTGCTAACCAGGGATAGTGTATGGAAACAAAAAAATCTGCTATGAAGATTCTCCTGTATATTACAGCAACTGTGGGTGTGTGGGCCATGGAAGCTATGGATGCAAAGGGACACAACCCAAAAAACCAAGGAAGATAAATCAAACACAACAAAATGATTGCATGCAGAGTGGCTCGAATGCGGCTATAATGGAGCATAAGGGGTCACAACAAGATTCATCAAAAGAAATACTTCCAGCCCTTGTTGTTAATGAGATAGATGGATTTGAGAACTCGCAAGGACAAAAAAATAAGTTAGAACTGAGGACAGAGGGAGATAATACCCTGTAACTGGAAAACCATTTCCGTGACAGGCTACAACTGGGAAATAACGGTATAGAGAATGTGGTTTTGGCTGACAGTAGTTTGGGAGAGGCGGATATACCGCTCATTTCAAATTCACCAGAGAAAATACCGTCAAGATCTAATTCGAATCCTCCAAAGAATGGTGGGCCAAATCCCAAGGGTGAAGATAGTGGGAGTCAATGCACTATCTGTAGTGACAGCTCGACCGAGAAAAAACATATTTTGGGGGAAGCTACTAATTCTGAAGCATTTATGGTTGATTCGTTGATTTATGATTTGGAGAGGAAATATGAGGAGCTAGAAAAAGTGGAAATACAAGTTGGTACCGCCATTATTGCCACCAAGGTGGTGGGTCCCCTCCCCAAGGATGACGAAGTATTCACTTTTCACAATGAGATTCTAGGGAAGGTGGACATCTTTGTCCCAAATGAAGGCAATCACAGATGGAAAAGTGTTAAGAAGAAAGATCTGCATTAGGTTCATTTCGTCATGACCCGCAGTCGGGGAAAATGATTCTAGTAGTGTATCCTTCTCTTGGATAACTCAGGGTTTCAACTATTTTTGGTGGTCTTTAGGCCATCCCTATTTTAGTCTTTGTTTTACAATCGTTTTGCAGATATTTGTTGTGTTGTGGGTCGGGCAGCTGTTGTGGAGCTGATTTCAGGTTTTCTTTGGGCTTCTTGTGGCAATTTGTCCACTTCCTTTGTGCTTCATTATCCTTACTGGCTTCTAGGCCTTTTTGTCTGTACTCCTCATGTCACATCTAACTTTTGAGCCTTTCTATCTTTCGGGGTATGGTCCCCCCAAAAAAACCATTTACCAATAAAAAAACATATTGAAAGGGAAAAGGATTGAAATAATTTTCTATTTTCTCTTAGTCTTGGTCATATATCTTCTAAAAAAAATTCATTCTTTCATTTTTTGACATTTGTTGTTATAGTTGTAAATACTTTAGTATTATAGTTATATACTAGGATTTAATGCAAAATTTCATTGTTGGGACCATAAATTGTCTCACAATTCATCACAGGCCATTGACAAGGCTCCTCAAGGTCAAAATAATAATTCATAATTTTTTATGAATCAAAATCAAACCACTAGACCTGCATGGGTCACAACTTTGTAATTGATCCTATAACTTTATCTAGTTAACCACATTACAGTAGTCCTCATATGTATTGAAACTGGGTGCAGGAAATTTCTGGGGTGTAGTACTAATGATGAAATTATGTGAACAAGCACTATTCCCTTTTCAGCCAGACACAAATGCACATGTACACAAAACTGGAGTCATAAAACTAACAAATGTATAGGGAATATAGTCTGACAAACATTTATAATTAATATGGTTGATTAGGATCCGGAAAACTTTGTTGAAATGAATATAAATGTAGTTGTTCAATGGGGTCTAAGCCAAGAATGTAAGAATTACATGTGGAAAGAAAACAAATTACTATTAATCTATCCAAATCATCTACAAAGACGATTATTTGAAGATTGGTCTCGGATGCAGGGGCTACCTTCGGAACCTCCATAGATTTTACAAGGTGTTCATGATAGAATAACAATGATATGACCCACGATTTAGTGATCAAGTGCTATAGTATTACCAAGGAGGTGAAGATCCAGGTAAAGGCAATAAATACCCAATATGATTTCTTACCAATTTCAAGTATCAAAAAATTAATATCTCAAATTACACTGTTTTGATAACCCGGTTTATCTGTATTATTTTTATTTGGCTTAACTTCTTCCTTTATACTCTAAGATTTCTCATTACATTCCATAAATTATGTAGGGCATAAAGAGAGTTATTTCTGCTTCTGTATCTAGGGTTATTTTTACTTGTTAGGAGTTATGATTTCACAAATTTATGCTTTCTTTCGTTGTATTTTTCCAGATTGACATTATAGAGTTTAGGATTTTGTTTTTATGATATTAATTTATTAGCTAGTTTTCTTTTTCCCTTTATAAAATTAAATGGATTTTGTGTTTGTTTTCAACTTTAAATGCATTGTGTATAAGATGAGCGACCATTAATTAGCAAGGTTGGGGAAGAACTATACACACAAACACACAGGTTAGTTAATTTTTCTTTTGTGCCATCATCTATGCTACATCAATTATGTCATTTGCTTTTGTTAATTCTTTAGTAGGCTTTTTCTTTTGCATTGTTGCATATCCCCTGTAATAAGATTTAAATATTTACATTATAACAACACCATTTGGTTTATAGCAACTAGTGACCAGCATTAGGTTACTAAATGTAAATGTTTTGTTCCATGATGAGATGGTTTAACGCAATGTGAAGCTCGCAAGTCCATATGTGCTTGTGTTTGATACATTTTATCATGTATCAATTCATGCACAATAAAAATTTGATAAGTATCAACCCTTGTCTTTATAGATATAGAGTTGTTGTCTTTGTTTTCTGTTTTGTAGCATTTAAGATTTTTATATAATTTCTTTTATCAACAGATCTTTGGTAGTATCTTCAGTTTTGAACTTTGAAAATTAAAAAACTTTTTATTTCAAGTCAATAATTCTTTAACTGTTAAAACCTTTTATAAATACATTTAATTTTTATGTGGCTCTTGATACAGAGTTGGACGTGGTATGTCAATCAATTATTTTGCATGTACATATATTTCATGGATTTGAATATGGGATTCCATAAGAAAGCTCTATCGATTTACCACTTGATCCCATCCCATCAACTTATAACTATAAAATAATAGTCTTGAGCTCACCTCACCCACTTGAGGGCAACATTATTTAAATATATTTTCAAGTAAAATTCTACACCTTTCTATACCTTCCATATACTACACCTTGCTTTTCTACAAAGCTCATTTTACACATTGACCCATTCATTCCTTATGTGTCCATATGGTCTCTCCCACACATACTACTTATTGTAGTGCAACTATCATACACGATTGATGTGCAATTCTTCTTGTTGCACCCAATATTCCTTCCTTCTATAGTGCTTATCACGCACACCCATCAAAGATGTGATGTAATATTTGCATTAGTCCCTAAATGCTTGTGCATTAGACATCCAAGGTACTTAAAAATTTAGCTCTATCTCAAGTGGATCAAGTGAGTGATAGGACCACTCTTCAGACTATTGGAGCTAATAGTCTTGGTTTCCTTATCTAATGAGCTTGTCTTTGACTCCTACACTTCTTCATCCTCTTCTAATCATGTATCACAGTCATGTAATGACATTTATGCAATACCTTACACATTCTTGTGAGCTTAAACTCGCCATAGCCTAACCAACCCCTCCAATTGTTTCTCTTCTCTATCCTTCCTTCTATGAGTTCTTGTTCTCCTTTATACACCCACCTCCTCTTAAAGCCTTCTTGGATCATCTTCTCTTGCACCCATTTCATTATTGGGAACCTACCTTCTGCATTTTTTCTTCTTGTGTGCCTCCTCGCTTCCACATTTCATATCCTCACTCCATTATCACATTTATAGGTTATTGCTACACATAACTTCCTTTTTTTGATTCCTTGTCACCTTCCCATTGCAAATTTTTTGTAATTCCTTCCTCTCATGTATGATATTAGTTCCACCTTCAACCAATGATCTTGCCTAGGTTTTCCCTTCCTTTTTTATTATATTCATCCACATCGTTCTCTTTTTTGGGCCATTACCTTTCATGCATCTACTTTTATCTATGTTACTTGTCCTCCCACTCATTTTACCTTTACAGGATTTCTTCTAAAATCCTCTTCTCTTGACCTCTATAGGTCCATATTCCATTTTCCTTTGCTTCATTCTAATCCATAACATGTGCAACACCAGGTCACAATATACACATACACAAACGATCCTTTTTTCCTTCATGGATATTTGACCATATTTAATTATTTTTTATAATCTACACCTTTCTTCTTTTGCGGACTCTTTCGTATGGCTTCATTCCTAGTTAGGTGTATTATTTTTTTATTGCATTCATCTCCTTACAACACAACATCCTTTTTAACTATATGTCTTCTATCATATCCTATTTTTATATAAGCTCTCTCTTGCTTCACGCATCTTCCTTTCTAACCTTCTCTTTGATTCCTTTCATGACATCTACCGAGGTCACTTTCTTCATCATCTCTCTTTTTGTGCTATTTCTATCACACAATGTCATAACCTTCACCATTGGATGTTCCTATATTATTTTCTTCAAGTAAATTTCATATTCATATCGCAGTTCATTCTAATTGTTGTGTTGATATTCACTCGTGCACCCTTCTCCACATTTTCCTTCGATATTTTAATATATCTCTCCCCTTTTTTAATTCTCAATTTGCAACACCAAAACTTTCTTCACCAGCTTCTCTTCCTCCATTTTCTTTATGAAAAATTCCTATTTTTCTATTTATCCCTTTGTCAATGTGTCCTCATTATCATGCACTCCTTTTTCTACATATTCATCTTCTCCCATAATTGGGGTTTCCACTCTTGCATGCTCTTCTTCACTTAGTTGGACAATCTCTTCACACTTTACATGACATGGGATTTACACAACTACAATTATTCATGCTCTATTGCATCTAGTTGTGATCTCAAGTCATATTCCTTGACATTCACATCTTCTCCTTCATCCTCCTCTATTTTCAGTGCAATACTCTTACACACTTTCATTAGGAAAAAGTACTCTTTGGTATTTTCCTCCTCCTTGCGCTATCTTTTTCTACATCACACTATGTTCTCATGCGATGCAATATTCCTCTTTCCCCCATCACTCAATTTCTAATATTTCCTCCTGCATGGCCCTCAATGTAATACTATATTGGTTCACCGTGTGTTCTTCCTCTTTGCTTCCCTTGTGCACTACTATGTGGCTCATGTGCTTTTCGTCTTCCTTTTGTACTGGTAAAACATGAAAATTATTACCATCCTTGCACACCCTTACTATGTTTGATCTTCCTTCATGGAGCATTCATTAGTATTACTACCATGGTCTCTCCAACAAGACATGACATGTGTCCATTGGTAGGATGTTGCACATCATGTGATCAATGAATCTCCTAATCTTCATCTGCACTTCACATTTCTCTCACACAATCCCTTCTGACCTTCCATCAACTAGGTCACTTTTCATGGGTTAGGATTCCTTATGTTTTACAATCCTAAATTCTACACCATATCCTATGCCGCCAAGTTGTTGGTGCTTCTACTATCCACCATGACCAAGAAGCACTTTCTTGTGCTCTTGCACCTTGTGCATAATATCTATCACCTTTCCATTTAGGATGATGCCTTTGTAATCTTCAACACATTCCCCTATGTCGGGTGCTCTTGCACTTCATGCTTTCTCCTTTTTGTAGTCTATGTACACTCTCTCTTGTACACCTTTCTCTCTCTCTTCCACAACCTCGAACACTTGATTATGTGGTTTCATTTCGTACCACATTTATAACATCACCCTTGAACATGACACTCTGGTCTCTTTGCACCAATATACAAATATATTGTACATTGTTTGCATAATATTCATGTAATACTTCCTGTTATGTCATCAAGTCCAAGACAAGTCTTCTTCTATTCTATTATGCATCTCTCATGTATTATACCTCCTAAAATAACATTAAACCTCCACCTTTGGTATCTGCCCCTCCTGAGAGATGGTTCTTGGATGCCATGTTTTTGTGGAATCTACGATTTCTCCTTCATCAACTCTTTGAGTACTCTAAGCCTAAAGACATCTCTATGGTCTTCCTTCACAACTTATAGTCTCATCCTTACACCCTTAAGTTCACTCAATATCTCCTTCAATATTTCCACTAATGTTGTATTTACTTTGTCTCCTTAACCAAATCATCTTGGTGTCATCATTTCTTCTGTGTGTAATAACATAGACCCCCTAGTTAATATCTCCTCATGAGTGTTTGGTTCTCACTATAGAATTTTCTCTACCAATTTTTATCAAAGTGGATAACAACACTCTACCATCTGCCTCATGTTCGATTTTCTACTAGTCTCTCTCCCTTTTACAAATCTCTCAACATGTCCCTCCAAGAGTTGTTGCCTTACTCTGATAGCAAATGGACAACAGGTAGATGTAGTTTCAAGACACTCAAGTTTTATCTTAGAGTAAACAATGGATACTCACAAAAAAAAAATTAAGGCCTTATGACATCTATAATAGTAGTGTGGCTTGACTACTGAGCTCACAAATCATAAAATCTCTAGTGTATTCCCTATGGACCTATATTTAATTGCTTTTCTAGTCTTGGCTATTCCTCTCTTTTTTTTGTCTAACTCTCCCTTGGTAAATAAGATCTCTCATCATTTATTTACTCAACTTCTATATAGCCGACCTTGCTAGAAATATTTGGATAGTGACTTTCCTAATGGGTTATTTTTCTGCCCATTCCAATTTGAAATTAGCTCATTTATTCTCTGAGAATCATGTCATCTATTTTTCTTTGCATTTGTCTTTGTCTTGATATGTAATCTAATTTGGTAATCACTGAATTGACCCTTGTCAGATACTTATTGAACATCTCGTCATGTAATATTTACTCCCTTGAGTGGCACATGTTCTTGGGTAGTTATCCTTTTGAATCCTTTATCATTTAGCCAAGTTGTCTATATAATCCCTAGAATATAATGGCCTTAACCTCTACACACTCATTATGTTCTCCCCTTCTGAGAACTACATGTTGCTTTCCTACGAAGCTCATTTTCCATGTTAACCCATTCACTCCTTACATACCCATATGGTCTCTCCCACACATATTACTTATTGTAGTGTGAACCTCTTGCACAATCCTTATGTAGTTCTTGTTGCTACAACCTAATTGTCCTTCCTTCCATGGTGCTTATCTCACACACCCATCAAAACTACGATGCAAGATATACATTAGTCCTTGGATGATCTTACATCAATTTCACAACTTATGTTTTACATCAGTAGTGCACACCACTTAGTTTAAATTTTAAAATAAATGACTCTTATATATACATGTTTACTATGAGCATTTATCATCTAAAAAACCACCTATATATCTATCCATGTACCAGATAGAAAGAAACAACTGTTACAACACATCTCATGAGCACATCACAAGGGGGAAATTACTTATTTCAATTGTTCTACATATGCATACAAGGGTTTTAATTAGGTCACTTAGTTAGCTCACTATCAGTGTTGAGGCACAAGGGAAAATCTAGGTCAAGGGATTAGTTGTATACACACATGCACACACACTAGGATAAATACATTAAGTTTGAAATATAGTGTAGCACTTGATCTGAATCATATGGGGTGACCACAAAGGCCAGTCTAAGCTAAGTACCTAACCTTATTTTTTTGTCATCTAATATGTGTTTGAAGTGTTTTACAGGAAGTGCGGGTTTTTCACAAGTACAAATGCAAATGCGAGGGTTGTACGAAATTTAAATATGTCAAGATGGGACACAAGAGAAGGTGAAGTGAAATAGAAAAAATTATAAGTGCACTAATTATAGGTTCAAAACTATACAACTAAATACTAGGGCATAATATAGTCCAATATGGAGTTGTACGGTCCAATATTTCTACACACAGGAAAATAGTGAGTTATTGAGCATATTCCATATTTTGTAAACATTCAAGATTCACTGACAACATAGTCATAAAAACATCTAGATCAACTAATTCACCCCTCAAACCTTAATTATGCTCTTACTTGCTTTATTTGTTTATCAGACTTACAATGCTCTAGTTTCCAATCTTATAATGTGATGTATGTGATCTTAATTACTTATTTATTTCATGCACAAATTTAGTCCTTATTGATTCAAGGTTAAAACATCTGGTGAACCCACTCTTTGTTTGAACCCTTCACCTAGTTTGGCTTTGGGTGCCTATTCTAGCTAGGCCATTTATTTGGAAACCCTAGTTTCCTTAGGGTTTTCCCATCTTCAATGATTGTATGCTTATTTATTTTAGAGTTATTTCTCCTTTTTGTATTCATGGCTTGCACTATAATTCTTCTCAAGTTGATATGGATTATTATCCCTCTAACTAGGTCCATGTGTCTCATGATCTCACGAGTAAGGAAATAGTTGCGTCACAACTTGGTGTTGTTTATGATGATGTTTTACAAGCTGAAATTATCCCTATTGTCACCCAATGGGAAATGAATTTGAAGCGAGCCTATACCTATCCTTATCCTAAATCTAGTCCTTATCACTTTTTTGATGATATCTTTGGTTCTCCTAAGACTATTACCCACCAATATGAGTTAAAGAGGTGACTTATACCTCCCCTCAAATGAAGTCATTGTTTGCTTATGAACAGGTTGTCAAGTCTATCCTCACCAATACCTATGAGCCATGTTCCGATGATAGTATTTTTAAATGTTTGGATGATTATCTTGATGATTGGGGTAATAATTATGAGAATATTTCACGAAGACCAACTAATGATATACTTGACCATGTTTCTAATTATGATAATATGGTTGATTTTAATAATGTGGCAATTACTAGTGACATAGAACCTAATGATTATGCATGGGATACCTTTCCTTATACTGGTTATATGAAAAATGTTCTCTCTTCTCATAGTCTTGATGAAATTAATGATGAAATTGATTTCTCTTTTGATGAAAAAAATGATTCACTTGATTATTGCATTCCTTCAATCAATGAAATGTGTGATGGTATTTTTTATTTCTAATAATGACATGACAAAC
This sequence comes from Taxus chinensis, assembly GCA_019776745.2. Classification (NCBI taxonomy): domain Eukaryota; kingdom Viridiplantae; phylum Streptophyta; class Pinopsida; order Cupressales; family Taxaceae; genus Taxus; species Taxus chinensis. The sequence goes on from CM034150.1 coordinate 799,939,410, forward strand.
AAAACTATTGATAAATGTGTAATTATTATAGATGAATGTTCTCTTCCCTCTTTTACCATAAAAAATGATGCACATGTAAGTGTTCTTATTCTATGTAATGATGATATGCCTACTTGTATTTCTCCTCTTCCAAATGAATGCCAAAAATTATATATCTATGTGTGTCTTTTCCCATCCTCTTATAAATGATAATGTGGAAAATTCTTGACTCTATGTCTCTTAAGGAAGTTCAACATGTTACAATAGACTCTATTATTCTTTCTTATGCTGAACACAATGTTATTTCTTCTATGATGCCTATTACAAATGAATTGAAGGTTCCTATTAATTATGTCTCTTTAGATCCATAATGTGATGTTAAGCCTATAGTTATTAATGCTACACCCTTGCCTAGAACAAATTTACATGGTTGGAATGTGTTACCTTCTACTCCCCCTAGATAAAATAGTGTTCCTATGGCTACTCTTAATGACAAAGTGCACCCTCTCAATGAGCCTTTTATTACATATCTTATCCATCCTCAATAGGTTATCTCCTTAATTCACATTCTATGTGTTTTACAACACAAAGTTCATGCCTTGTCCTTAGAAAACAAAGCATGTAATGCTTGGATTGACTCTAATACTATATATGAAAACTCAATAATGCATAATATCTTCCAATTTTTCTTCCCTAGAGATTTTATCATGCCTAAGTTTCAATTATTTGATGGGACTATTGATCCTTATCTCCACCTTAAAAGTTATAGACTTGCTATGAATTCCTATAAAAATAACCGACTATTACTAAATGCCTTTCATAAAAGCCTCATTGGTATTGCGACACATTATTTTAATCACATACCTAATGGATCCTTGAGTACATTTGTATAACTTGAAGAGACATTTCTTATCTGCTTCATTGATAGTAAAGGCCCTACAATCGCTTACGATTGTTTTCCTTCCTTGCATCAAGGCAAATATGAGCCTATTTTTATTATATATTACATTTTAACCCAATTATGCAATATTTACTTTATAAGCCCACTGATTTAGAAGTACCATACATCTTTTTTAGTGATCTCATTCACCCTATTAAAAATAAATTCATTTATGATACATGTGATTGCTTCACTAATATTTACCTTTGAGTTATTGATTTGGATTAAGAACTTGCTCCCTTACACACATCTACACCCTCACATGTTGAAATTCATACTCCTACTATGGAACCCAATACTATTGTTATAATTGTATCATATTATAATTTGGCCAAGTAAAGGTTCTACATCGTGATAATACTTCCTATCATATTGCTACTAGACCTGAAGCTCCTACGAGGCCTTCTATGTATCCTAAGCAAAACCGCTTCATGTTGATAAGTATCATGATTGTCCACATGAAATTTTTCTCAGTCTACTTGATAATAACTTAATTTGATTACCATATAATGATCATTATCCTCTTCATTGACCAGAGCATGAATTTTTTTGACCTTTTTGTAGTTAACATTACATTAATAGACATCACCAAAATTATTGTTATGGGTTGGATCATTAACTTAAGTTATTTGAAGAAAATGGAATTATATATTTTGATACGTGATATTCTAATAGATCTTCATCTCCTTCTTTGAGGCATCAATCCATGGATGTTGCGATCACCCATGATGGTCCTCCCTAAGACATCTTGGTTTCTTGGCATCCCATGAGAAATGTTTCTCAAAGAGGATCTCCTCATAATCAACCATCACAAATTCCTAAATTCAAATGGTTGTAAAAGAAAACAAATTTGTTTTACAAGATAATCAAATTACAATTAATAATGCATATGCATATATGTTACTAAGAAATAAAAATACAAAATTAATTAATCATTAACAAACATGTAACTATAGTACATCCTTGGAGCCTGGAGTGACCAAACATCCTTTATTCATTTAGATTATCAATCATATCACATCTCTTTATCTAATCACGTTATCATATCAATTATCATCAATACTAATCAACATTAATCACATAAAGTGCAAGGTATAAATGAAAATCACTATAAATCAAATGTAATCACGTAAGACATAATGATATACTCAAAACTCTCATATATATAACTTTGAATAAACAATCATTTACAATAAGGTCCATCTCCTTTATAATAGTAAATACATCATCATCAATGTAAGATACATCTGTAGAGGCTTAAGAACTTGAAGCCTCCCTTGTATCCCAACAACCACATAATCATGATCACAAATTATAATGTGGCACCGACTCCCACAATGTCCCTATATTTTCCAAAGCTTGGGCATGCTATTACTTTACACCCATTAATCTAACTCTATATCATAGGCTAACTCTTTCCTAGGTAGAGGTTTGGGTGTAATATCCCTCTTTTTAAATTTCAATTATATAAGCCAAAAACACCATAAAAAAGAATTCTAAAAATGATGCCAAATTGCCAATACACACAATAATGAATAACATACTGAAAATAACTTTTTTTATGCAAATAATCACTTTCTAGGATACCCACAAGGCCAAATTTTTTGATTTGGGCTCTAATAACAACTAACAAGAGAAATCTAAATTTTTCTATATTTGTATGAATTTACAAAAATAAATCAACAGTTGAAACAATGTAAAAATTAACAACAATTATTATTATCAAATTTGTACCAATAAAGAGCTAGAAAATGATGTTAAAATTGCTTTTGTTGATGTCAAAGATTCTCCAACTACCCGCAGATTGAACATCAATGAAAAACCCTTCTAAAAGGGGACACACCAGTCTTGAAGGGTGTCATTTTAAGCCTAAAAATTCTTGTTAGTGCAAAATCATAGCACCCTCAAATGAGTTGGCAGATCTACTTTTCTAAGGCAGATTCATTTTGTGTGATTCACATAGCATTGAGTTTTCCCCCAAAGTGTGGGACTTCGCAGGTGGGAAAATCTCTCCAGATTAAGGCTGGTTCCTACTCCTCTGTTTAGGTGTATGCATGAAATTGCAAAGGATATATCCTAAATCCTACTCTAATTTTCCAAGGAGACAGAGTTATAGAAGGGGTACAAAGAAAATAAAACTTAAGCTACTAGGTGATACACCAAAGGAGTGATGAACAATTGTTTTGCTGGTAGACACAAACCAGAAGAATGCAACACAAAAACATGCACAAATAACCAAATTTGTAATGAAGGATCAGAAGACAAAAATTAACACAGAAAGGGATGAAGATCACCCACAGAACATGTATTATTGCTCTCCTCGGCTTGATACGATGCATTACAATAGTAACAAGGCAAATTTGTGTTTACAGTCTATAAGAGAGGTCTGAAACTCCACGGATTCCTTTTCCAGAAGGAAAGGGGAGCCTGTAAAATAGAATAATGTCCAACCCTTTACAATGAATCCCAACCCTGCATTTATAGACTCAATCATAGGGAAGAAAGAAAGACAGAGAAGTGGTAAAAGCAGGTCGAATTTCAACCACTGCTATTAATGCCTCCTACAAAATCTACTCCCAAATCTGCCTTGAACAGCATCAACCACTAGTTCGATGCCTTGAAGGAGGAGGAAATGGCGGAGTAGATCAAATTTGATCTGGTTGTTGAAGTAGATAGATCCGTATTAATGGCCCTGAAGACATTTTCTCCATTTTCCTTTACCTAACCTCCCCAAATTTAAAGTTTCAGATCTCCATGGCGTGGGTGAAGCCGAGATCTTTCCAACGGTGTCAGATTTGTAATATTTTGAGCCCTGAGTCGAAAGATATGCCCCTTCGAAGTTTGTATCAGGTCCATACAATAGAGCGGGACAACCCGTTTGAAAAATGCCCCCCCTCTTTAATATGGGACATGTGGTTGGCTGGCGCATGTCTAAGGGCAGCCTTTGTATCTTGCTTTTGGAAAGGTGTGGGGATGACACGTGGCTTCCTCCACCGACCTACTCAATTTCTTTGTTTCTCGGCTAAGTCTTTTGCTCAACGAGGTCATATTTCTTGATCGGGGACACGCGGCGGTCTGGCACTTATTTGAGAACCCTCTCTCTATTTGACCCTTGAGTTAGCACCGCTTGGACACTTGGCACTCTCTGTCAGCCTGCCACAATGCATTGACTACTCAACTCGACTCTGTCCCCTTGGAAGAGACTAGACGCATGTAGGATCCGCGCTCGTTTGAAATCCCGATCAAGATTTTGCCTTTGAAGGAGCGTCGGGTTGACACTTGGAAGCCTCCATAGGTCTTTGGACCTTTCAATGGACCCTTTGACCTTTTCGGACCTTAGGCTCCGTGGTGAATTGACGCTTATTTGATCTTGCACCTTTTGATTAACTTTTGGAGACGCGTCAAGCCGACGCGTGGCATCCTACACCAACACTTCTATACTTAGCCCTTTTTGAGGCCCGCCTTGTCTTCATTTTAACCTTGGTTGACCATTTGCTACATGGAGGGTTAGTGCGAGTTTAAGTCTCCTGTTTGGGCTCCCATTTTGGATTTGTGTCAAGCCAACACCTGACATCTTCCTGTCTAGCTGAAAACTTTTCAACGGCCATGCAACCTTTTGGGGCTCTTAGACATGCATGGAAGCTTGGCGCTTCGTTTGAGTTTCCTCTCATTTTGGACTCAAATTTGGAGGAGTGCCGTTCCAACATGTGGCTTTCTCTGACAACCTCCTCCATGCTTAGCCAATTTTTGGACTCATTTTGAACTATTTTGAGCTCAAAGATTTCGGATCTTCACCGTTTCTTCCTTTTCTTGCTCTTGGATTCTCAGTGACACTGACTCCTCCTCCTATGACCCTACTGTTTTATTTCCGAGCCTACATATAACCTGTAGAATGGATTTGAGGCCTGAGCTTCACTCGACAGAGCCATTTACTGAATTTCTCCTGCACAGTTGTTGCTTGATCTTCGCAGGCCCTGCACTACTTCCATTATAGAGTCCCTCTATAATCTGTTTTGTAGGATCTAAATGTGATTTCTTAGGTTCTTTCAGTGCGGGGTTGCGTTCTGATCTAATATTTTTCCCAAGGGAAAAATATTGATAACAATTTGGTGACTTACAGGGGTATCTTCCTGCTAGATGAAAAGACCAATCACCTTGTCGTATCCGTTGGGCAAGGAGTTAAGAACTGATGGTCTGATACTGATCCTGCCTCTGATTTATGAGTCTGACTGTTTGCACTCTCAATCTTCATAAGAAATCTTGAAACGATGGTTTCTTAGAGTAGAAAATTGTTTTGACCCGGGGCTTCATCTGTTTCTGAATGAGCTGTGTAAGAGCAAAAAAACAACACCACAACTATATACAAAATTTGAAATCATACATGTTCCAAGTAGAACATGCAGAGCGTGCAAAGACACTTAGGAGAAAAGCAACCTAAACTACAACAAGATAATGTGCACAAGCACTTAGAGGAATGAGAAAATAAACTAATATGTACAAGGTGAGAACTTTCCTTCTAGTAGCAGTGTTTAAGATAAATTCCATTCACTGAAATCTACAACTCTTCACCATCCAATGTAGACAATTGGAAAGCATTGCTACTTTTACATTTTGTGACCATGTAAGGGCCACTCCAAATAGCATCAAACTTGGAATGCCTTCCTGGATTTTCCCGATCTGCATCCCATTTCAAAACCAGGTCTCCTTCCTGGAAGGTCCTTGTTCTTGCCTTCTTGTCAAAGCATCTCTTGATTAAGGCCTAATCCTTCTCTATTGTTTGAAGTGCATGCTCTCTGGTTTCTTCCAACTCCATCAGTTCTGCATACTTGGCCTCCATTGGTTCAAACTCAGACATCTCCAGTTGCTTCATGAGTTCCAATGCTGGCAACTCAAGTGATATAGGCAACATTGCCTCTTTCCCATAGACAAGTTTGAATTGAGAGTTCCCTATAGACCTCTTGGGTGTTGTCATATCAGCCCATAAGGCTGATTTGAGTTTTGTGTGCCAAGTTCTCTAATTTTCATCCAGAGTTCTTTTGATAATCTTTAGTAGGTTCTTGTTTGTGGACTCTTCTTGGCCATTACCTTGAGGGTAATAATTTGATGAAGTGCTCAAGTAAATCCCGTTCCTAACAGCCCATCCTGTGATTTTGGAACCTATGAATGCCAATGCATTGTCTGATATAATGGTGGCTGGCACTCCAAATCTGGTCACTATCCCTTCATAGAAATCTAGTATGCTAGACTCATTAGCTTCTTTGAGTGCCACTACCTCGGTCCACTTGGTGAAATAGTCTGTTGCTGTCAAAATCCATTTGTGGCCTTGGCTCGAATTTGGATTGATGACCCCGATGAAGTCTAATCCCCATTGCATGAATGGTTGGTCAACTGAAATCGGGTGCAATGGAAGTGCTACTAGCTTTTCCTTGCCTCTGAAGAATGCACAGTTCTTGCATTTTTGATCCATGCATAGCAATCACTAAACACCCTGGGCCAATAATAACCCACCTTCATGATCTTAAGCATTGTCACTTGTGGAGCAAAATGGCCTCCAGCTGCTTCATCATGGAACTCTTGTAACACTTTCTCAACATGATTTGTCCCAATGTACCTTAACAGAATGCCATTGATGTCCCTTTTGAACAAGGTGTCCTCAATGAGCACATATGGGATGGCCTGTAGTCTAAAGTGTCTCCTTTTTGTTTTACTCATTCTTAGAGGACACATGCCTATTTGAAGGAAGTGCACCATGTTCTGAGTCCAACAAGGAGTGGGCACATCCTCATTTTCTTCTTCTTGACTATTTTGCAAGATAAAAATAGCTTCCTTTCCTCCACTTGCTTCTTCTTGTTGACTCGAGGCCAGCTGTTCACACAATCCCTTCCCGCGGACCAACTTAGTGACTTTGATCTCAATGTCATACTCCATGACACGAGTGATCCATCCTGCACATTTTTCATTCAGATCATTGTTGAGAAGGAAGTCTTTAACCCCTGCATGGGAGACTAACAGTTGGATTTTATTGTTTGAAACCAAATGCTTAAACTTCTTCAATCCTCTGATCACTACCAGGACCTACTTTTTGATGAAGGAGTATCTCACTTCATAATCTTTCCAGACCCTGGCTGAAGAAAGCAATTGGCTACTTTATATCCTCTTTGTTCTGTTGTACTAGGATTGCAGAAATTGTGTCACTGCCACCAAAGGCATATAATATGAAATCCTTAGAAAAATCTAGATTCACGAGAGTTGGGGCTTGTGATATAGCTTCTTTGATGGCCTCAAAACTTGTATTTTCCTTTAGTTGTCCACCTAAACGCCAAACTCTTCTTCAACATCAATGTTATTGGCTTGACAAGGGTAGCAAAGTTTGGTACAAATCTGCAGATAAAATTGATTTTTCCTAAGAAGCTTTGAAGAGCCTTCTTATGGCTTGGCAATGGACAATGCTCTTATTGCTTCAACTCTCTCTGGGTCAATTGCCAAACCTTCCTTTGACACAATGTGGCCTAGAATCCTGCCCTCATGGGCCAAGAATATGCATTTTTTAGGGTTCAATGATACCCCAAATCTCCTACACCTTTGAAACACTTGCCTTAGGTGAAAAAGGTGGTCTGTTGCATTTCTGGAGAACACAGTAATGTCATCCAGGTAGATCAATACTATTTTGTTGATCAGCCCTTTGAATGCCATATCCATTGCCCTTTGGAAAGTGGCTCCAACATTAGACAATCCAAATGGCATTTTTCTGTAGGCATAGGTGCCCCATTTGGTGGTGAAAGCCATTTTGAACTGATCATCTTCTTTCACCATGATCTAGTTGTACCCTGAGTAGCCATCTAGGAGAGAGAATCTCTCTGATCCAGACACCACTTACAAGATTTGCTCCATTGAGGGGAGCGGGTAGTGGTCTTTGAGGGATGCTCTGTTCAAGTCACGAAAGTCAACACACAACCTAATCTCTCCATTCTTCTTCCTGACTGGGACCAATTTTGCAACCCAGCTTGAGTGTTTGATTGGGAATATGATACTTGCCTCTATCAGCTTGTTCAGCTCTTTCTTCATCAGAGGCTCAATATGTGGATTGACTGGTCTCTGCTTTTGCCTAATGGGCTTAGCAGCTGGATCTAGTTCAATTGTGTGTTGGGCTAACTTTGGATTGAACCCTCTTAGGTCTTCATAGCTCCAAGCAAATATATCTGGAAATTCTTGGCAAAGTTGTATGAATTCATACCTTTCTTGCTCGGTGGCCACTTTGCCAATTTGAAGCATTTTGCCTTCTCCAACTAGAATTGGCTCTGAATCTTCTCCTTTGATCTGTATGTTAGCCTTCTCTTTTTGAAACTGATCATTGGGATTGAAGATAGACTCCAATGTCACTAAGCCTTTGGGAAGCTTGTTTGTATGCAGTTGCACTACTTGATCTCCATATTGCTGCTCTAGTCTGCTTTGATTTCTAGCTGAGAATTCAACTTCCTCTTGTAAAAAATTGATGATCTGCTGATCATTCTCAAACACCTACCAGCATGTGTTATTATCTGGAACTGTTGGCCTCACAATCACATGGATATGTGGTTGTTCTTTGTCCCTCTTGATGCTATCAACCACATCGAATGTTGCTCCAACTACTGCAAGCCTATCAACAGCTTCATTCTCCTTTCTGGGTATGGACACAATGTTGAAGGCTTTGAAATCCTTAATGAGATCCCATACCCTATTCTTGTAGCTTTTGAGCAGGTCATTCTTGACATAGCATTTTGTCCTTTGACTTGATTGGCAACTAGTTCACTGTCACCAAACACCTACAGGTTCTTGATTCCTCGTCTTCTGGCCCAATGCAATCCATGAACCAAAGCCTCATATTCTGCAGTGTTATTTGAGTAGGAAAACTGGAAACAAAAGGCCGAATAATACTTCATACCTTGGGGGGACACAATCATAGCTCCTCCTCTCGGCTCCTTGTCTGCTCCTCTGAGCCATCAAAGAACAATTTCCATACTTCATTGTCATCTTTGTGTTTTGGCTTGATGATGTCAGGAAGAGGATGATTCTCCTCATGTAGGTAGTAGACTCCTAGTTCAGATTCTTCCATCTCCTTATAGGGATCAAAAGCATGCCTTTTGACCACCAATTCGTCAAGAGTCAGGTCTGGGATACACCCTACTTTGGTATCTACCTCAGAAGTGTTTAGGAGGTCCTCTTGATCAAAAGCCGAACAATTTGCATTGATTGGGCTAGGCACATAAGACTCAATGTGATAATCCACTATGGGCTTGGATCTAATTGTGGCCTTCACTCCATACCTTGTTCTAAAGAGCATATGTGACTAGTCAGCAGACAAATATCCTCCAATTTTGGCAGTGAAGTCCCTGGAAAAACACAATGCAAAATGTGGTGGCAAGTCTATGACTGATATGTTCTGCAATACAGTCACATGTTAGGGCAAGCATGCAGAGTGAGGCTCAGATCCTTGATGACTCCAACAGTGGTCACTGTTGTCCCATCCAATTGTACTACTCCTCTAGAGATGACTTCATACTGGAGGCCCAATTGATCAGCTATTTGTTTGGGCATTACAGAACTACTTGCCCCCGAATCAATCATGCAATTATGCACCAATTTTTCTCCAATGATTAATGAAACATAAAATGGAGGAGGCTTCAGATTCTTACCTCGTTGTTCTCCATGGTTTCTCTCAGGTTGAGTCAGTATTGGTAAGCATTTTCTCTTGCTGGCTAGGGGGTTGATTTGAGCTTGACCAATTTTGCATGGCAGTCTGCAATAAGATCCCTCTGACCTGGAATGGCCAGTGACTCCCATAGTGAAATGTTCACACTTGTCCTCTTCATTTTCTCAATGATATTAAATGAATTGTCCTTCTGTTGCCCCTTCCCTGGCACATTTTTTCTCTTGTACATGGGTTGTTACAACCGGTGCCTGAGTAGATTTGGAAGGTGGCTTGGATTGACTCTGCACATTGGGAGTTGTATTTTGAATGCCAATACCTTGTGGAGCAATGGAGGGTTGAGGATCACTTGAGCTTGGTGAATGTCCTTCTCCAATATTTCTCTTCTTGGACCATGTATTGGTAGCTATACTTTGAGAAGGAGTCTGATTCATTCCACATAAGTCTTCAACCTGCCAATTGACAAGCATAGTTTCACTTGGGGGTCCCTCTTGCTGAGCTCCTTGCTGTTGATTTTCTTCTTGGCTAGGTTCTTGTGACACACCAACGGTTTGCACCATCAGAGCTTGATTTAGTGCACCATTGAAGCACATTGATTGATTATGTGGCTGACTGCATGGGAAACACCAATCATATTCTTGTGCCATGTTATTCTGTGCTGGAACCAATGCTCTTGATGTTGAAGTTATGTTTGGATCATATGATCTGAAAGGTCTAGCAGCTTGAGGTTGCCCTTGGTGTTGAATCTGATTTGCAGCCTGGGCTGGTGGTCTATTTTGTTGATATGGGGGTCTAGCCTGATACTGAGCTTGAGGCTGATATGGCCTAGAACTCTGAGCCTGCTATCTTTTGATGGTTACTAGCTCATTCCCCAGGTTTTGCAGTTGTTTCATAACTTCCTAAAGCTCCTTTGAGGTGTTAGATGATGAAGTGGAGGCTTCAGCTGAACTTTGACTCCTGGGGGTGGGTATAGGAGCTAATGTGGGTGTTTGGCTAGTACCTGGGTTTCCTAACTTAGGGTATAGAGGCATGGATGGCCTAGGAGCAAGTTTTTCAGCCTGAATCAAATGATTCTCAGCTCCTATGGAAAGGCTATAGGCTGCAGGTAAGGTTGTGCCCCCCATTGACTGAATCATCAAAGAAATATCAGAATTTAAAGCTCTAAGGAAGTATAAGAAGGCACCTTCATTAGTGGGCTTTACTGCTGTTGGAATCCTGTCCCAAGTCTGTTGAAATCTAAGGTTGAAATCCATCAGTTGCTCATTCAGAGCTCTCTTGATTGTTGTCAGCTGCTCTAGCAAGGATAGGTTATCTCTTTTTTCTCCAAACTGGTTATGAAGAGCTGTGCACAGATGGTCCCAAGATTGAATAGAGCCTGCTTCTAGGCTCCTGAACCATTGTGAAGCTTTTCCCTTAAGTGAAGAGGCTAGAAAATTGACCGCAATGTCCATCTCGGCAATCTCATGGATTGTACAGACATTTGCAATGTCTTGAACGTGGTCACCTGGGACAAGTCTGGTTTTCTCCAGTGAAATATGGGATGCTCTTTAATGCTGCCACTGGGACTGGGTTTTGTGCATTCAGAGCAAGTGGGCTACTGCCAATGAAATTGACATAAGGATTTGGTTGTTGGTGCCATCCTGATTGGTCTGAGCACCCTTCTTGATTGAAAGAATGACCTATTAGGAGGAGGTGTTGATAAGGCTCTATGTTTGGTGGAGATAGAGACTTCTGGGCTCTTCTTCCTCTTCTCCTTCTGTCTGGAGACAAGTGTATGTGTACAAACTGTCCTTCTGCTCTTGTTCTTGACCTTGTTTGTATCCTTCTCATGAACTTGGGAAACTTGGACTGTTGAAACCAGTGGATTCTGTCCCTTTTAGAGTCGCCATATGTGTAGTTTTTTTTTAAAACTTCTTAAAAGCTAGAATCACAGCAAGTGCACATCAATCTTACTGTAATAAAGATGGAGACTTCTTAGTCCCACCGGGTGTGCCAAAACTGTTAGTGCAAAATCACAGCACCCCCAAATGAGTCGGTAGATCTGCTTTTCTAAGGTAGATTCATTTGGTGTGATTCTCATAACATTGAGTTTTCCCCCAAAGTGTGGGACTTCGCAGGTGGGAAAAACTCTCCAGATTAAGGTTGGTTCCTACTCCTCTGTTTAGGTGTATGCATGAAATCGCAGAGGATCTATCCTAAATCCTACTCTAATTTTCCAAGGAGACAGAGTTAAAGAAGGGGTGCAAAGCAAATAAAACTTAAGCTACCAGGTGATACACCAAAGGAGTGATGAACAATTGTTTTGCTGGTAGACACAAACCAGAAGAATGCAACACAAAAACATGCACAAATAACCAAAGTTGTAATGAAGGATCAGAAGACAACAATTAACATAGAAAGGGATGAAGATCACCCACAGAACATGTATTATTACTCTCTTGGCTTGATACGATGCATTACAATACTAACTAGGTAAATTTACGTTTACAGTCTATATGGGAGGTTTGAAACTCCACAGATTCCTTTTCCAGAAGGAAAGGGGAGCCTGCAAAACAGAAGAATGTCCAACCCTTTACAATGAATCCCGACCCTACATTTATAGATTCAATCACAGAGAAGAAAGAAAGAGAGAGAAGCAGGAAAAGCAAGGTGGAAGTTCAACCATTGCTATTAATTCCTCCTACAAAATCTACTCCCAAATCTTCCTTGACTGCATCAACCACTAGTTTGGTGCCTTAAAGGAGGAGGAAACGACGAAGTAGATCGAATCTGATCTGGTTGTTGAGGTAGATAGATCTGCATTAATGGCCCTAAAGATGTTTTCTCCATTTTCCTTTACCTAACCTCCCCAAACTTAAAGTTTCAGATCTCCATGGCGTGGGCGAAGCCGAGATCTTTCCAACGGTGTCAAATTTGTAATATTTTGAGCCCTGAGTCGAAAGATATGCCCCTTCAAAGTTTGTTCAGGTCCATACAAAAGGGCAGGAAAACTGTTTAAAAAACAACCCCCCTTTTTAATATCATGGAGGGCCAGCGCTTGTCTAACAGGTAGCCTCTATATTTTGCTCTTGGAAAAGCGCATGGGGCTGACACATGGCTTCCTCCGCTGGCCTGCTTAATTTCTTTATTTCTGGGCTAAGTTCTTTTGTTGGCGGGGTCATATATCTTGACCAGGGGACACGCGGTGGTCTGGAACTTACTTTTGAGAACCCTCTCTCTATTCAATCCTTGAGTGAGTGCCACTGTGGACACTTGGCACTCTCCGCTGGCCTGCCACCATACATTAACTATTTAACCCAACTTTGTCCCCCATTTTGAGACTGGACGCATGGAGGCTCTTTGCTCATTTGAAAGCTCCCGATCAATATTTTTCCCTTGAAGGAGTGTTGAGTTGACACTTGGAAGCCTCTACAGGTCTTTAGTAATTTTCAACGGACCTCCTTCCTACCTTTTCAAACCTTGGGCTACATGGTAAACTAGCACTTATTTGAACCTTCACCTTTTGGATCTAACCCTTGGAGATGCCTGCTTGGACACGTGGCATCACTCCACCCACACTTCTATACTTAGCCATTTTTTGAGGCTCGCCCCTGTCCACCTTTTAACCTCTGGTTGACCATTTGCTATGTGGAGGGTTGGCACGAGTTTGAGTCTTCTGCCTTGGGCTCCCATTTTGGATTTGCGCCGAGCCGACACCTGGTATCTTCCTGTCTAGCCGAAGACTTTTCAACGGCCGTGAAACCTTTTTGGGATTCTTGAACGCATGGAAGCCTGGTGCTCATTTGAGTTTCCCATTTTGGGTTCAACTTTGGAGAAGCGTCATTCTGACACGTGGCTCTCTCTGTTGCCTCTCCATACTTAGCCTATTTTTGGACTCATTCTGAACTGTTTTGAGCTCGAAGACTTTAGATCTTCGCCGTTTTCTTCTTTTTCTTGCTCCTGGATTCTTTGAGAGATTGATCGTCCTCCTCTGACCATTTTATTTCTGAGCCTACCATTTTATTTCTGAGCCTACCTGTAACCTGTAGAATGGATTTAAGGCCCAGATTCGCTCGAACAGAGCCGTTTTTTGAATTTCTCCTACACATGGTTGTTTGATCTTCGCAGGCCCCACCACTTCCATTATAGAGTTCCTCTATGCAATCTGTTTGTAGGATCTGAACATGATTTCTCAGGTTCTTTCAGTGTGGGGATCATTCTGATCCAATATTTTTCTTGGGGGAAAAATATGGATAATAGTTCCCATATTTGTTCCATCTGCAAAATGACTTGAAAATAATCAAGGTGAAGACTACTAAAAGTTCCAAGCAAAGCTAAACTAACAAGACTAACACCACATAACCTAATTAACAAATTCTTATTGAATCAAACAATAGTTACATCAATGATTAAAGCTTAATGAAATGCTTAAAATAACTAACATGATATATCAATCTATCTTGGCTAAAGCATGCCTACTTAACATTCAATTGCTAACTAACTTAAACCTAAATAGATCGAGGAGCAATCAAATTGGGGGTTTGTTGCTACTCCAAGGAAGGTGAGATGGTCTCTCCAAAAATGACTACAAGATCATATTGGATACCCATCTACTAACCCCATTGAAGATTTGAGGCAAGGATTAAGCTTGGCTATTAATCATATTTCTTATATGATATGCAAATCAAAGCATGGTGTAAAGTTAAAAGGTATGTGGTTAGTCCTTTTTATAGTTTTTCCTTTGAGGAAAACTAGCATCTTATTGCATGTGGGACTAAAAGCACAAATTAGATTAAGAATTGCTAATCATGATTAAGGTTTGCTAATCACAATTAGTGAATTAACAAGTTATTAAGATGTGAGGAGCCTTAATCAACCACTTAGGGTCAATTAGGAGGCTACGATAAGCTTTTGAAGCCTGTTGAGATGTTGTGGAGGGAAGTGGGGTGATTTTGAGTGGTTGGAAGAGGGGTTTGAGCCAATAATAGGGTATATTGACCAAAACAAGGGTAAAATAGGCTTAATTAGCTAATAATCGCTAATTGTTTGTTTGGAAGAGGATTTTGACTTACGATTTGTAGTAAATTGACATCCTGAATGCGAAAGAGGTTAGGCAATCAACAATACGTTGTTAATTGACCAAAATGGTAAGAAACATTAGTTAATTGGCGGAAATAATTAATTATAACGGAAATGGTAAGAATGAGGGTGATTTGTGTGCTTTTAGCAATCTTATTGCAAAAGCGGAATTTAGGTGTCTACACAAGGTTTGGTTTATCTAGACCTCCCAAACTCACGAATTCATATCTATTTTGAAGCTCATTTGAGATAGAGTGAAAACAACCCCAAAATGTGGCCTAGATATGAATCATAACCTTCCAAAAATTGTAAATCCTTGAAGTGTAGCACAATGGTAAACCCTGGGTGGATTCACCGCATAAAGTTGAGGAGTTTTCATTCCCTAACCTTCAAACCTTGGAGGTTTTCATCCCCAAAGATCCTTCTCCTTAATGGATTTCATCCCTAGAATATTTGATGCAAGTAAAATAGCTTAACATGCAATGAGAGAAAATAGATTGGAAAAAGATCCTCCCCATGGCTCCCCACACTTCTATTTATCATTTTTCCTATCACAAACCCTAAGAGAAACACCCATATGGGGATGCCCCACTTTGTATTTAATATGGTTTTTAGTTGATTTGGTCACTTATATTTCTTCATTGACTTTTACCTTTTTCCTTCTAATCACTTTAAGTGACATTATTAAAAGTTGTTTTAGAAAATAAACATAAGAAATGACTTTAGCAACTTAAAATAAAATTCACCACCTTTCTCCCCTTTTACACGTCCCCTTAAGCCCCAAATGCAGGAAGATAATTGGGCTAAGGGTATTCATAGGATTAATATCGAAAATGGGACATTACATTGGACCTCCATGATAGCTCTGCATGGCTCCCATCACCACTCACTCTATAAAATTGTACATTTTGCACCCACCACAACCAAAAGGTCAAAAAAATAGGCAAACTCGCACACAATATCATCTACGTGCTCTAGTATACCATCAATCACAACATTAGTTGGAATATTTCCACATCAAGGTGCAGACACATGCATCCATGATTGTGGTCTAAAAACTTTACATGCAAGTATAGCTGCATGATCAAGTTTTAGATCTCAATTATCAATAATCACAAGTCTTAATTATAATATCTATTATTCGAATCAACAAACCTACAATTTAAATTTACTTATGATGTGTTACTATGCCACTTCCACAACATAATTTTTTGGGAAATCTAGTCTTGATGCCCCATATCCTACTATAGGTGGGAACATCACCCCCCCATATCCTCACATGGGTGGAGCCCCACTTCCTAGTACTCCTTCTCTTGGACCTCTCACTATGATGGGATATAGAAACACCCAAAATATTTGTGCCCACTATTGAGTGAATGTTGTTGTGTTACTAATGTCATCAATATCACCCACCTCTATCAACGGGTCTACCTCATCTGGGGGTAGTGGTAGTAGTTAAGACATTATTTTCCTTTTCCTATCTCCATATCTAATAGTTACATGGAGGGATATCCTTAATAAATATGGTTGTCAGGGAACATATTTATGACCCTAAAATGTTAAGTCACTTGATCATATTGATGTTGTTCCCCTAGCTAGGGAGCCAATCCTATAACAACATTTCTCTCAACTCTTCGTAAATTTACGTTGTCCTCTGTTCACCCTACATAATTCTTGTATGGCCTCTTAATGATCCATCTCGGGGTACATTTATTCAATACATATCAATAGGCCATCACCTCTAGTTGTGTTGTCCTCGGAAATACCCACCACTTTACCAAAGTCTATTGATTGTCCCAATCAACCTGCGGTCCACCAATAAGGCGTAAAATAGCTATGTGTTAATAAGCCCATACATGTATCAATTTCACCATTGTTACCCTGCCTACATGGATCTCCATGATAAACTAATATATGTCTTTCTACAAATGGGACAACATACAACGGTCCTAACCATATCTAAATCCTCACTCTAAAAAATACCCCACAATGTACATGATATCAACACATTACCTCCATCCATTGCCACAATAGATGCTAATAACAAACTCCTAAATTTCCACACATGCAGAATGTCAACAATCACAATCACATTGATTTGTACAGTCGACACTACAACCCCACCATGACCCAACTAGAATTTATGTTCCCATCTCGTCTAAAATAACACATCGAGTGGAATCACTTGTGCTCTCTCACCCACTATGGGTAACCTAAGGATCTTGTATACGTCCTCTATTTTCACCTTCATATCCCTTATTGGGAGTTAGAATGTACAAGTGTCAGAATTCCACTGCTTACAAAGTGTCAAATAAAATGCATATTCAGGAACACCTCCCTCAATCTAGCCACATGACATAGCACAATCTTGTCTAAATATCTCATGACTCGTCCTCACCTAATGTATGCAAGGTATCCATATGATGACCCTCACAAATCTCTTACACATGTATATCTCGATGTAATCACAAAAACACCAAACAAAACGAATATAAGAACTTAACAATCAATCACTAATCAAAATCTATAAAAAACATTATAATCAATTATCTCATCAACAAAATATTATTAATATGTGTTATAGACCAAACCATCGTTGGGACGAAACCATCTGATGAGACCGTACACAAAAGGACCAAACTATACATAATGTGATGAAGTCGTCCCAAACATGATGGTTTTTTTCCCCAATATGAAATCAAATACCATGGCACAGCTGGATCTATTCTACTCAAAACTGATGTTTTTAATAATTTTATGAAAATCCCAAATTTTGTTACTATTTCTAGCCAAAACCATAATTTTTCAATGCTTACTAGATCCCAAGTGTTTGAGTTTAGATGGCCTCGACTACTTAGTCAAACCGCAATAAAAATCCTCTCTAGCGTGTGTCATGGTGTCTCACTTAGAGGGCATCCTATGCTAGGGGCTACAGGTCCTATTTGTATGGGAAATGTGGTCCCATGTTTTAAAAAAATGTTGTTGTTGTTAAAACTCAACAAATTTCCTAAAATTTCTTAGCAGCTACATTTTAGGGAGAGGATTTCCAACCCCATTAAGCAGTTGGGGCCACACAAAAAAATAGTTGCTTATAAATTTTAGGGAGCTTTTGTGACACTTGGCATTTCAATTTAAGTTTCCCTTTCTATTTTTCCTTTTAATAATTTATTCGGGATTTATGGGACCATAGTTTTGTTAGTGCTAAAGACTCTTATTTTATCTCTACAGTGAAAAATAAAAATTCATGGGACCCTATTAATGCTAAAATATCCTATTTTTTCTCTCCCTCTCCTACTCAAAAAATTTAGCTTTCCCTTTGTAAGGGACCGCATCCTTAGAGCTCAAATCGATCTCACTCAAAGTTCAAATAAATTACTCTTGAATTTTCAACTATACTATTTATAGTAAATTGATCTTTTTACCTATTACTATACTATTCAATCAAGTCTCAATTAATCAATTAATGTTTTAAGATTATCAATGTGGTGATATTTTGGACTCTGCTTGTTGGATTCTCACACCATTTGCGACATTGGGACAATCATTTCACTTATTACTACACTAACGTGACTTCACTCTATTATACAATATTAATGGTTGTCTCATTTCTTCTATAAAATATTATCTATATACTAAAACAAAATACTAGTACTATTATCTTACTTCAAGCATTGGCTCATTACATTACCGGTACTATGAATTTTCATTTCAATCTTACTCTAATCACTTACTCACTGTGTCACCATTACCATGACTCATTATTCCTATTTGTACTATCTTACTCTGAACACTGGTTTGCTTCATAAACAGTGGTCATGACTCAATAATTCAATCACTACTATCAATTTCTCTTGGTTTAAATGATTTCACTTTGTTCCATCCCTTTCACTGAAGGGGAAAAACATATGGAATTACGATACAAAGTGTCCTCCCTTATATGAATCAATACCAAAATAAATGACTCAATGGTCAAATACAACTAAAAAGATGCACATAATACTAATTTACTAAAGTACAAATGAAAGTGCCACTACGTTTATTGCAAATGTGGGCACAAAATTTTCAATTAACAATACAAATACTATAGTTGCTATTTATACCCATATAATGCATGGGGGGCATGAGATGTCATTCCCTTTCGACTTTGCAAGGGTTTCCAAATTTGGGGCCTAGATCTATCTGCAATGATGTGGTCCCGTAATTCAAAGGCATTATTTTGGGCTTTTAGAAAGCCTTGTGACACCCTTATTTAGTGTCAGGAAACCTAGTTCCCACATTTATTTAAAATTACCTATTAGGGATTAATCACCCTCAGTTATCTGTAAGTACAAATACAATCTCCATATCTTTGAGTACAATTTGACACCTTTTGACACCTACAACATGTTTTACCTATCTTTGTATGGGTCAACTGATGACTCTCATTGTTATTACTCACTCAATTCACTCTCTCTACTTTGACACTATTAAGCATGATCCTTTTCTCCTTTAAACTATCAAATTTTATTCACTAACTTACAGAGATGGCAAATGTAGACACCAAATTTGGCATAAAAGCATTATTACATCATGGTTTTAGTAATATATATATAATTTATATATATATATATTATATTAATTTACTAAAGCCATGATGTAATAATGATTTTGTGCTAATTTTGGTGTCATGTGTGTGTGTTTTTATCTTCAAAAATGAACCTCTAGCTTGGTCGTGCAAGTCCACATGGTTTTTCTTTCATAGTCATTTGGTGACTTCTTTGAGTTTTTCGTATTCTTTTATGCAGCACCACGGAGATCTTTGGTTGTTACTTTAGATTATTTGACTTGTGTTGACTTTGGTACAGGACCATACAATTTGGTTTGAACCATCCTATGGTCTAGTCCTAAGTGAAATGTACCCGTCCCCTTTTGTTTTTGAGTCTTTTCTACGAGTTGGGATAGTTTGTTACTCTTTCTAATTTTGCACCTTGTGTTTTGGGTTTGACACTAGGTTTGAATTTCAAAGTAAAGGACTCTTATATATACAAGTTTACCATGAGAATTGATCATCTAGCAATCATCAATCTATCTATGTACTAGCTAGAATTCAAGGATTGTTATAGTCTACAAATATCATGAGCGCATCACAAGGGATAATTTGATTGATTTCAAGTGTTCTACATATCCATATAATGGTTTCAATTAGGATACTTTGTTAGCCCATCATCAATTTTGAGGCACGAGGACAAAGGTAGGATAAGGGATTAGTCACACAAACACATACACACGCACTAGGAGAACTACACGGAATTTGAAATGTAGTGCAACACTCAGTTTAAATCACATGAGGTGACCACCAAGGTCATTCCAACTCAAGCACCTAATCTTGTTTTTTGTTACCTAATGCGTGCTTGAAGTGCTTTGTAAGAAGCTAGGATTTTTTTCAAGTATAGGCACGAATATGAAGGTTACATGGAATATGAACATATCAAGACATGGCATAGGTGAAGGTGAAATGGCATAGGAAAAACCAGAAGTTCACTAGTTGCAAGTTTAAAATTGTACAATAGGAGACCATGGTGTAGTACAGTCCAGTACGAAGATGTTGTTAGCATATTACTGTAATACCTTAGGTTGATGACTAAGGTATAGTTTCTATGCACATGGTTATAGTGGTTTTAACCACTTAGATTAGCAAGTTAGTCAGGCCTAGTTGTTTTACACTAGCCAACATATTATCAAGGATGGTTCATTTGTGCCTATGTAATAAGCTTCTCATGTATTGTTTATGCATGTTAGTGGTACGTTGGTTAATATAATTTATCAATCTCTTTGCCAAATCTAATATGGTTTCAGATTTGGCGGTTTAGGAAGCCTGGAAGGAGCCTGTGGAGTAAGGAGGATGGTGGTCTTGTCAAAGAGGAGTGTGAAGCACTCGATGGAGAGCCGTGAGAGAATTTTTTAATAAAAAATATAAATGTACTAGTCGTAACCAACACGAAATCTAGAAATCCAGAAAAAAGACTGGAGAAGGTTTGTGGAGGTGAAGGAAGGAGAAAGAAGGTGAATGAAGGAGGCTCAACCTCTGTTTTAATTGTTTTCTTCATTTTTTCTTCCTACGGCTTGGGGAAAAGTGGAAAAACTTCATTTCGGGACCGTTTTGACTTATTTTTGTTGTTGGTGTTTTCTATTTTTTGGGAGAGGAAGACTGGTGAAGACAGAAGTGAACTTGGCTGAGAAACGAATGAGAATTAACATTTGAAGTTTTGCAGGTCATTGAATTTGCACATGTCAATTCTTATTGGATGATTTTTTGTATATAATATTAGCCCAAAGTTTTAAAAAATCCTATATTATTTTCAATTATTTGATTTTTTTATATATTGAAAATTGAAAACTTTAGTGCATAAGGGGAATATGGGGCCTGAAAGTGATTAATCATCATCAAAGTGTCTTGGAGGCTTGAAATTTTGATAATTTTTTGGGTTTTTTATCTTGATTCCAACGCAAAAAGAATTTTTGAAATCGGAGTTGTAGATCTCCTGATTTAATCATTTTTGTTCATTTTTTTAGTGTTTTTAAAGATGAAAGTTTAAAATTTCCCAAACGGTGTTGAGTTTTTTTGCTAAAAACTAGGGGAATTGACCAATTTGTGATTTGAGTTTGTGGATAGGAGGGATTTTTTTGTAAAGTCATTATAGTTTTTTTGGTATATTCAATTTTTGGGAAAAACTAGGTCAAAATGGCTAGTTTACAACACCTCTTACTGCCATATTCACAAAAATTGACAAGAAAAAATTTCAGTTTATGGAGTCATAAGGTTTTGACGATATGTGAATATCGAGATCTTGATCAAATAGTGTCTTGGTAAAGAGAAAATGTTTGCCATTAATATAGATGATTATGATAAACGTACATCATGAGGATCTTATGTTTTTAAAAATGTCAGTAGTAGATAATCTAATCTTAGAGGTCAGAAATGTGACCAGTGCATCAACTTTGTGGACTAATCTTACTTCTAAATATCAGGCTTCTGAAGCTGGTAGGATATTGTATTTGAAAAATTTGTTGTTTTCCACTAAGATGCAGGAAGGTGGCTTCATTTCTGGGTTTTTTTTGCAGATCAAGGACATCAGTGATCAGTTGAAGGTTGTGTAGATTCCTATTGATGAGCAAGATTTGATTGCTCTGGTTATGCAAAATCTTCCACCTTCATTTGAATCATTTGTGGAGTCCTTGCACATGATTGTTGAGACACAGACTTTGGACTTTGAAAAGTTGTCCACATTGCGTTATTGCAGAAGGAGAGACGATAAGAGCAGGTAGGTGTGTCTACATCTACTTCCACAGATAGTGCATTCTTCATCAAGGGAAAGGGTAAACCATTTGGTAAAGCTAATAGTTCTCCTATAGAATCTTCACAAGTAAGTGGTTCTAATAAGAGATCTAAGTGGAAATGTTTTTACTGTAAGCAACCTGGTCACCTTAAGAAGGATTGTAGGAAAAGACAACAAGATCTGGCTGATCCTAAGAAGAAAGCTCATCATGTGAATATTGTTGAAGGTGTGGGAGAGGAAACATCTCCTGATTTTGCATTCATGGCCTCTAGTGGTAATTCTGTGGTGGATCGAGCTTGGTACTTTGATTCAAGGGCATCTCACCATTATACATGCCATAAGGATTGGTATGTGAATTTTGTTGAAAATAACAATAGTAATGAATATGTATCTTTGGGAGATGGTAGAACTTACTTTGTGAAAGGGTATGGTAATGTTCAGATTAATTTTAATGGTACTATTCGGTATACATTTCAGAATGTTAGGTATGTTCCAGATATGAACAAAAATTTACTTTCAATTAGTGAGATCACCACAAAATCTGATTTTGTTATTAAGTTTCAAGGACAACAATGTTTAGTCACTACCAAAGATAACAAGACTATTGTAGTTGGGATTGGTGAGAAAGGATTGTATAAGCTTGCAGATCCACAAAGGGCAAAGGAAAGTGCACTTGCAGTGGTTGATAACACAAGTTCACTATGGCATGAAAGGTATGGGCATTTGAATTTCTAGTATTTGCATACATTGAGCAAGACTAATATGGTTAATGGGATTCCTTCTATTCGGGATAGTTGTCATGTATGTACTGGATGTCAGTTGGGAAAACAAGTTAGACAGTCATTTGATGTTGGTAAAGCTTGGAGGGCTAAGGAAGTATTGGAACTTGTTATGTGCAGATTTGCATGGTCCAATGCAGAACACCTACCCCACTAGAGCTCAATATTTTTTGTTATTGGTAGATGATTTCTCTAGGAAAAAGTGGGTATACTTTCTAGTAAAGAAATCTGATTGCTTTTCTAACTTCACATCTTGGAAAGCTATGGTTGAAAAATAGGCGAGCCGACCAGTGAAATCACTTAGAATTGATAATGGGGTGAGTTCACCTCAAATAAGTTCAAGGATTTTTGTGCCACTTAAGGCATACACAGACAATATTCTACTCCTTACACTCCACAACAGAATGGAGTTGTGGAAAGGAAGAATAGGACGGTGATGGACATGATTCATTGTATGGTCCAAAGCAGAAATGTTCCATATAAGTATTGGGCAGAGGCAGTAAATACAATAGTGTACATCCTTAACAGAAGTCCTACAAAAGCATTGTAGAATATGACTCCAGAGGAGGCTTGGTCAGGTAAAACTCCAGATGTAAGTGATTTCAGAATTTTTGGTTGTGTGGCTTTTGCAGTTATTCCTAGTCAAAAGAGAAGTAACTTGGATGCCAGAAGCAAAGCATATATGTTTGTTGGATACAGTGAACATTCAAAGGCCTATAGATTACTTGATGTTTCTACTAACAAAGTTGTGGTAAATAGAGATGTCACAGTAAATGAACATAATGTTATACTTCACAACAACTGGTACAGTTTCAGATATTGAGTCATGTTTTCCTTCTAATGATTCTATTAAAAGTTGTGATGTGGAAGTTAAGCAGGATTCTAGTTCATCAGTGGAATCACATTCTAGGGAGGGAATTGTTACAAGTCATTGTGAGAAACATTGTGAGGTTCCACCCTCTCATCAAGAACAACCAAAGATGCAAAAGTGGTATACTGCCACAATGGAAGCACTAAAGGAAGGAGACTTTCCACGAGGTATGGAAGGAAGAACATTGAGATCAAGAAAACAACTTGGTAATAGAGGTGAGCATGATAATTTTTCTCTAACAACTGTTGTTTCACAAGAATTTGAGCCTAACTCTTTTTCAGAGGCCAAAGGAAATCCTGAGTGGGAATCATCCATGCAATTGGAATATGATTCCTTGATGAAAAACAAGACTTGGGAGCTAACAGAGCTTCCACCAGGAAAGAAATCCATTGGTTGTAAATGGATTTATAAGGTAAAATGCAAAGCAGATGGTTCCTTGGATAAATATAAAGCTATACTTGTTGCAAAAGGTTATGCACAAGAGGAAGGGGTTGATTATGAGGAGACCTTTGCTCCAACCACAAAGATAGTAACTTTTCATTTGATTATTGCTATTGTTGCTCAATTTGGATGACAGGTACATCAAATGGATGTCAAGAGTGCCTTCTTGAATGGTGATCTGGAGGAGGAAGTCTACATGGTTCAGCCATAGGGTTTTCAGGTTCCTGGTAAGGAACATCTTGCTTACAGGTTGATCAAGTCCTTGTATGGACTTAAGTAGGCTCCTCGAGCATGGTATATGAAAATAGATTCTTACCTTAGGGAGTCTGGTTTCAAAAGGTGTGATTCTAAACCAACTCTCTATGTAAAGGTAATTGGTGATGATATCTTGATCTCATTGTATATGTTGATGATTTAGCCATCACATGGAGTAGTAATAGTCTCATTCAACAGATGAAAGTTGATATTTGTTGTAATTTTGACATGACAGACTTAGGACTACTTAAATATTGTTTAGGTGTTGAGTTTTTGGCAAGGTAATGGTGTTGTATTCATGTCACAGAATAAGTATGCCAAATCATTTTTGGAAAGGTTTAGAATGATGGATTGTAATCCAACTCACACACCTATGGAAGTTGGAGCTAAAATTTCAATTGACACTACTTCACCACCCGTCAATGAAACAATGTATCGGTAGCTAGTGGGTAGTCTCATTTATCTCACTACCACTAGACCAGATATTTGTTTTACAGTAAGTTTTCTATCTTGCTTCATGTTTAAACCACAAGAAGTACATTGGTTAGCTGCAAAACGAGTATTAAGATATGTCAAATGTACTCTTGACTTTGACATACTATATAAGAAGTTTGTACATTTTGAGCTTTCAGGATATTCTGAACCATGATTGGGCAGGTTCAGTAGATTCAAGAAAATCTACAACAAGGTATGTATTCACTCTTGGTTCAGGAGTTTTCTCATGGACAGAGCAAACTACAAACTACAATGTCATTATCTTCGGTAGAAGTAGAGTATAAATTTGTGGCCAACGCAAGGTTGTGAAACTATGTGGATAAAAAAATCTTAAAGGATCTTCAATTTGAGACATCAAAGCCTACTCTGATTTTTTGTGATAACTAGTGTTCTAAAGATAGTGAAGAATCTAGTATTCTATGCCATGACCAAACACATTGAGGTTAACCATCATTACATATGACAGTTGGTTACAAATGAAGACATCAATCTCTTCTACTGCCCCACTGTAGAACATCCAGCTGATATAATGACCAAACCACTCGGTGCAGACAAGTTCATAAAATTCAGGGATAAACTTGGTCTTGCTTCTGGTTTAGTCATTAAGGGAGGGTGTTAACATATTATTATAATACCTTAGGTCAATGACTAAGGTATAGTTTCTATGCATATGGTTATAGTGGCTTTAACCACTTAGGTTAACAAGTTAGTCGGGCTTAGTTATTTTACACTAGCCAACATATGTAGTTTCGCCCATCGCTTATTATCAAGGATGGTTCATTTGAGCCTATTTATTAGGCTTCTCATGTATTGTTTATGTACACTGGTCAATATAATTTCTCAATCTCTTTGCTAAATATAATAGATGTATGGTCTAGTCTTTCTGCACACAGGTAGGCAATGATATGTTGGGCATATTCTAGATTTTGCACACATTTTAAATTCACTAACACAGTGGGGCAGTAGAACACCATCTAAACCAGCTAAGTCACCTCTCAAACCCTAATTGTACTCCTACTAGTTTTATCATTTTATTGTGCTTACAATGCTCTAGATTCCAATCTTATAATGTGATGCATGTGATTTGAATTGGTTATTTATTTATTTTATAGCTCCATTCCTAATTATTCAATTAATTTAGGGTTGAAATAAGTTGTAGCAAAGGAATATGTCTACATATCAATTTTCTCATACTCTTGAGTAACTCTACATATTGTTTCATAGAATTCTTAACAACAAAAGATATGTAATATTATCAAATATATTTGGGGATGTGGTGTTCTCCTTACGAGAAAATGGTGTATACAATGATGAGTTTGGTGAAGAAGGCCTTGCATATTTATCAAATTTGGTACTTCATGGGGCTAATTTTTGTTACCACCTGAACAACCTAGCAATATGTTATTCTATTCCTAAAACAATTAAAAGATTGGTGTAAAGGAGGTACATGTGCTTCAAATACTAACGAAGAGATTCACATATTAATAACCTTCTTTGTATTTATCATGTATTGGCATTCACATTTTTTTGGCTTATGCTTTTCAAATATCCACAATGTAGTGACCATTTAATAGTGACATTATACTTCAATCATCGAATCTCATGCATTCATTAAGTTTTTACCTCTAAATGTAAATCCCACATATAAACCTAGGCTTATAACTTCCACTACCTTCTACTTCATATTCATCATTTACCATTTTCAAATTCTTTTCACATTGTGCTTTTCAGATACCCACAATGTAGCAACCATTTTCATGCACTCGATACTATAGATAGATAGTGTAATGTAGCAAAAGAATATGTAGTTAATCTCCACTTCATTCTTGCAGCTAACTTATACATCACTTTTACAACTTCCTTTACATATGTAATTTGCACATCGCTTCCCACACATTAACCTCCACATTTAAAGAAAAATAAAATTAAAGTTGCAAAGTTGCTATCATTGAAATTGAAGATACGTGAATCATTCTATGTGAAAAAACATATGTACAATGCTACAAATAGATATTATAATGTAGCAAAAAAATGTGCAGTGTATGAAACCATACTAGTACAACAATTTACAATCTTCACATTGTTCCTGCAATGAACTTGCACAAGAATTTTACAATATCCACTTCTTTTACATAGTTGAATTCCATATCACTTCCCACAGATAAACCTCCACATTAAAAATAAATGAAATTACAACTTTCACAACGTAAATTTACACCTCTAGGAACAACAGCTAGTAATAGCTCTTATACATGGTGCAAGATTTTGGTAAAATCTTCTAGATTATGATTTATGGATATAATTAACTTTGTATTCATCTTTTGATAAGACCCACAATAAATAGATTTTTTCTTCTTCATGGTGCTTGTGTGGGTCTCGACTCTACAATAACATTTTGTAATCTAGATAAAGTGAAACTTGTAAATTGTGTGTATTCTACAACATTGTTTTGGCCCATAGTCCACAATCAAGAATCATTTTTAAACCTTAAAAGGAAAATGAGGTATGTAATATTTATATTTCAATCTTACTATTATTAAAGTATTTTTTTAATTAACATGTTTAGTTATTTGTTTGTCTTTATTTTTCATCACCATCCTAAACCTTAAAACTTTGGTCCTCTTTCAACCAAAATAATTTTTTCCTTCGATAGGTACGTTACCCTTAGCGTCACCATCGGTAGCACTGCTCACACTCATACTCTTTAATCCCGACCACTTGTCCTTTGAAAATCAAATGCAACAAAAAAAGCTTATCAAGGTTCGGCTCTGCTAGGGTTTTTCTTGCATGCCTTCGCTTGTGTTAGTTTTTTTGCTTAGGTCTTGTCACACTTGTATCATGTCACTGTTGGCATCGATTGATTTTCATAGCATTTTGGGCATTTATTCCACCCGTTTTGGGCTGGCACTTGCCTTTATAATGGCATCCAACCCTCTAGTTACAACATCTGTTGCAAATAGTGATGAAGATGGCTCCCAAACGCGCGAGGAAATTTGTCCCGAAAGTGTATGACGAGTTAATGATTTTGAAACCCATCTAGATGTTTCTATTGATATTGATTTTATTGAGCCTATTGTTCATTTTTATCGTAATAATTGTTTGATAGTGTATTTTTGTGGTCATATCTCCTCTGAGTCGTATTTACATAATTGGATTAAGAACCATTGGGAGACAGCCAGTATCTAGGTCACTAGTGTTTGGAATCTCACCAAGGGTTTTACTTTTTTACCTTTCATGATTCATCACAAGCCCAACTTATTTTTTTAGTGTTCTACTTGTTGGATATTGGCAACAATTTGCTTGTTCTGTCTAAATGGTCTCCTAAATTTAACATGTCCAATCAGGTCTCCCTTCGAATTCCTGTATGGGTGGAGTTACCGAGGTTACCATTACAACTTTGGCCTTTTTTGAATGATGTTGTTCGACCCCTTGGCTGTGTTATTTGTCATGAACCTGACCATTTTTTACGCTTGTCTGCATAAACGGGGTTGTGTTGAGGTTGATTTAGCCTCTGATTTACGGGATCACATTGACATTCAGGTTGGGTCCATGTGTATCTCATAAAGAATTGTCTATTTCAACCTACCCAATACATGTTTTTGTTGTCAAGCTTCTGATCATCATATTCGTGATTGTTGTCTCTCTCAACGTGCCAAACATGCTAACACTCAACCTGCTCCTGGTTCGCAAATGGCTATCTCTGAGGAATGGATAACTGTGGCTAATAAGAAGGGCGTTGGTGGTAAATCCGCTTTTGCCATTCCCCCACCTTCTTCTAGACATCAGTTTGTCTTGACTTCCTCACCTCATGCACCATCTCAACCTGCTCGGCCCTCTCCACTTGTGTAGAGCCAACTAACTCCACAAAAACAAAATCATGGGACAATTGCTACCATGTCATTCTCTTAACGGTGTTCCCAGAGTCCTCCTAGAGAGAAATTTGTGGAGGCGTTTGGGCCAGGCAGGCCTAGGTGCCACACCAATCCGACGGAGCCACTCAATTCAAACCAGTCTATTTTTCTTTCCAATAGATTTTACATCTTAAGCTCAACAGATATGTTGCATGATGGGCAGGGGGAGGATCTTATCATGTCTGACCTTCCATGAATTGTCTCTCATGGAATGTTAGAGGACTCACAGAATCCTTCCGAAAATATTATGTGAAGCGTGTTTGTCAATTAATTGGTAATATTGATAGTATTTGTTTGCAAGAGGTTAAAATTACAAGTTTCCTTCTTCAGACTTCCTTAATGTGTATTGCGTTGAATTACGTGCATTATTTTTCTTCTCACTTGGAAGGCAAAGGTGGTGTTTCTATTTCTGTGTCACCTAGATTTTCTACCATGATAATTGCCACAGGTGACGATCCTAAAAATTGGGTCGTGTGGATTATTTTGAATCTTAATGGCTTCTCGCTTGGTGTATTAAATCTTTATGCTCCTAATGATGGCCCGGAAAGGTCGGTGTTTTGGCGTTGGTTAAGTGGTAATTTACCCCTTGCTTATTGGATTTTTTGTGGAGATTTTAATATGGTTGAACATCCCAAGGACAAGATGGGGGCCCTTCCTATGCGTTGGTGATTCAGAGAGTGGGAAGCTTGGTTTTATTTTAAAAACAGGTGGAGTATTAAAGACCCACTTTTTAAAAAGTGGTGCCACTTTACTTCTCAAAATTGGTTTACTTGGTCCAATTTTCGAGAGGGACCCACACGTGTTTTGAAAAGGCTCGATCATGTCATGATATCTCAGAAACAGATTTTTGAGCTGGCATCCAATGACTACTCTCCAGTCACCACCTGGCCTGACATTATTTTGTCAGATCATTCCCCCATCTCTTTTGTGGTTACGTGGAGTGGGGCAACTCTCAAGGTGCTAAACACGCAATTCTATCTGAATGTTTCTCTGCTAAGTTACTTAGAGGTTTTAAATATTATAGCTTAGGTCTAGAACATGGTGCCACTTCTGTCGCTCGCCGCCAGTTGGATTTCCTGGTGCAATTAAGCTATTCAGTGGATGGGTAAGTTTCTCCACCATTTTGGCAAACAGGTGGCCCAAGTCCGAAAGCAAGTTCATGTGGATCTTCAACAGGAATTTCAAAGAACAACATTATTGCTTGAGTCACAACCCTTTGATGTGATAACTCAAGTTCGTGTCGCATAGCTCAGAAATGAACTCAAAGTTATTGAACATCATAGAGCTAAGGATGTGCAAATCCGTGCTCGGATCCACTGGTTGAAAACTAGTGATCGTGCTTCGAAAAGCTTCTTCAAATTTCTCAGATCCAAGCATGTCAGGGAGCAAATTAAGGTGATTCAGTTGGATCACTCTTGGGTCACCTCTCTTCCAGAAATTTCTTTGGCCTTTTTGGATCATTACACCTTGGTTTTTCAGGCCCAAGAACCTTCAGCTAAAAGTAAAGTTTCTCTTCAATAATGCATTGAGGTGGTTCCATGTAAGTTGAGTCAACATGATAGGAAGCATTGTGATGCTTCTATCACTGTTGAAGAGCTTCATGGTGCCCTCCTTTGTCTTGTTGATGAAAAATCTCTAGGTTTAGATGGCTTCTTGTGTGAATTTTACAAAGTTCCTTGGCCTTTTATTTGTCAGGACTTATTAAAATTTTATCAGGAAGCGGTGCACAACCAGTCTTTAGGAAGTATTATTAAGAAAAGCAATATCAAATTCATTCCTAAAGCTTGGAACCTAGAGATTATCACTAATTGGATACCTATCACCCTTCTCAATGTTTCCTACAAGATTCTGGAAAAGGCTCTTGCGCTTCGTATTGCTCCTCTATTTCCTAATATTGTGCGACATGAACATACTACTTTTGTTAAAGGTTGATATATTCTGGATAATCGTATAGTTGTTTGGGAAGTTATGGAATGGGCCCGAACCTCTCTGCAATGGGTGATTTAAAAAAAAATTGAAGGCTTATGACCATATTGAGTGGCCTTTCATCTTTGCTATGCTTCGGGCTTTGGGGTTTGGCAATTTTTTCCTTAATGTTGTGCAGACTCTTTTTGTTGATGTTTCTTCTTGTCTCACAATTAATGGTCACCAGTCGTCTGCTATAGGGTTATATCATTTCATTCGATATGGGTTTCCTCTTGCTCTGACTCTCTTTTTTCTTGCAGCGGATGCACTCGGCTACCTTATTGCCAACATAGTGGATCAAGGGCGTATTCAAGGGATTTATCTCCCTAATCACAAAACCCAGCTCATTAATGGGCAGTTTGTCGATGACTCTTTTCTAACCCTTGCTGAATCGGAACAGAACATTCAGGAAACCCTCTCTTTCCTTGACATTTTCTGCAAAGCCTTGGGGTCTAAAGTTCAGCTTGCTAAATCTTTGGGTTTCCGCCAAAGTTCCTGGCCCATTCTAGATTGGTTAGCGGCTTACCCGTGGAAATGGATTTAGCATGGAGAAAGATTTCATTTTTTAGGTATCCCCTTTTGCTTGTGATAATGAGTCTTCCACTCTGTGGCAGTTCATGTTTGAGCGAGTCAAGTAGAAAGTCCAAAAATGGGTCTCCTGACCCTTATCGTTGGCTGGGAAATTCCAAGTTTGCACTAAGATTCTAGCTGTTACTCAGGTTTATTATGTTGCTTGTTGGTGTCTGTCCCAAGCTTCCTTTGACAAATTGGCCAAGCTCTTAAGATATTTTCTTTAGTCAAGCCACAGACAAGGAGAGTTTCATAGAGTTCACTTGGGAAATTTGCACGCTTCCTAGGGATCAGGGTGGTATGGGTGTCATTTATTTTTACAGGAAGAGTATCTCCCCTTGTGCCAAATGGGTTATTTAGTGTATTCACAACAATAAGGCCTGGAAAATTCTTCTATGACATTGCATTTCATCTAGTTCTCCTTATGGTAAAAAATGTTGGAAGAATATTGGCTTTCATACCATATTAATTATGAGAGTGCCAGTCAAAATACCTGGTAATTTTGTTGTGAAAGTCATTTGGAAAGCCTTTGAATCCGTGAAGCATTTGATGAGATGGGTTGGTGATGGATTCAGATCTGGTCTCTCCTTCAACAACCATAACTTATGGTGGTCATCTATTTTCTCTGACAACTTACCCTTAGCTGAATTGCTTGGCATCAAGGCGGTGAGGCTTTTTCGGAAAGGAATTTCTACCATAAGATATTTGGTCGCCAATAGAGATTGGCTTCCTTGGCTAGAGCTAAAAACAAAAATTACAACTAGCAAACTCAGACCTCCCATCTATACTAAGAATTCAGTCTCTTATGTCATATGTCATGTTGCAAAAACTTGGGCTTCAACCACCTCTTTCCTGGTGGAAAGATTGGAGATGGAATGTGGATATTTCATTATTGAAATATGATTTTGGAGTCATCTATTCTTTTGCTTTCTCCCATTTCTTTTGGTATTGATAAGCTCAACTCTCGATGGAACTTGCACCCCTCTCCTTCCACCTGGCTTCGACATCTCCATCGGGCTTGGAATCCTTTGTTTGATCCTAAGTTGAATTTTTTCCTCTGGTACCTCATTTATCAAGGCCTTCCGCTAGGGGGAACGGTTAAGCCACATTGGCATTACTAACCCCAAATGCCTTTGTTGTGGTCACCCAAAGTCTTTCACACATGTTTTCTTATTTCTCCCCCATGATCAAAGTGATTGGCATTGGATCAGTTCCCTCTTCCAGCCTTACCACTCGAATTTTTTTATTGGAAATCTAATTTTTTTTTGGAATTTTTCAATTGGCCTCCTTACATTGCTTCCATTTGGCATTTTTTCTGTTAAATTATTCTCTTTTGTTGGCTAGATTTTTTGCATATCATAAAACCTCAGTAGTCATGAGATAAATATCCCTCATTTACCGGTGAGGCTCTTGTGTCAGATTTGTCAATTAAAATATGCTAGTATCTATATGGGGTTTTACTTTAACTGTTCAACTCATGAACCATAGCTGTATAGTTCTGCAGCAAGTAAGCAGCTGTTTAAGAAAGGAAATATTTATAGAAGAAGGGAATTGTATAAACACATAGAAGAAATGAGGAAGATGTGCATCCCAATCAATAGATAAAAGAGTTGATTGCATGCACGCAGAAGAAATCAATAGATATAAACACATAATTATAAGCAAAGGTAGCTCTAGATCTAGATCTGAAATAACACAAAGTTTATTAAAAGATCTAAGATATAAAAGCTAGAAACACAATACACCGTGACACAAAGTTCTCCGGAAATTTGCTCCTGTATATTCTTTTGCTTCAAATGGCTATCAAGGGTTTCAGCACAAAGTTTGGAACACAAGAATGCTGCTTACAAATTTTGATCATTAACCCAGAGGTTCTTCTTCTACTTATAGAATGTAGAAGGGAAAGTAAAAATGGGAAACTCAACTGAACTGAAACATAAACAACAAGTAAAGATGACATTTGGCAATCATCCTCCACTAACTTCTCCTTAAGTGACACATGTATCACTTAACTAATAGAATTGTTCCACATAACTTTAAGTAATGGTTTCAAAACCAATAACTTTAAAGTTTTACAATTTCATCCGAGAACATGGAAAATAGAAGAAGAAAGAATAGAAGAATTCAAGCCAGCTGTAACATTTATGTTTTCTTTTTGTTCTGATATTGGATATACTTGTTAAACATGTAATTCAACATCTTCCCATCTGTTTTATCCATTGCTTCCTTTTATGTTCTAAACTGTAGCAATCCTTCGTTCAACACCTTGATACACGCTTCCACATCCCCCAAGCTTGGCCCAAACCTCACAATATCCACCTGTAGTGCCACCAGTCTGCTAATGGAATTTATCGTAAAGGTTTAGTAGCTCCATCAATTTTCCTTTATACCGTCAGAAGAGACCCTTCCAGGGAATTAAGCACCCTTCTAGGAATGATACACACGTATGAAGTAACCTTTCCGACCACTTCCTCCTCATTGAAAGCAATGATATTGTTTGGTAAAGATGATGTCTTCCTCTCAAGTGCATGTATCCTCTTCAGCAAAACTCTGCAGATCTCCAAACGGAAAGATACTAAAAACTCCAACTACTTTCCCTTCTCAACTGATCCACCTGGTACAATATGCTCTGCAACCAATACTTCTCTCGGTAGTTTGTTGATTTTAGACAAAGTACTCAAGTTACTCTTAGCAACTATGTTCATGTCTACTATGCTTGTCACCAGCTGCTACAACTGATTTGTCTGCATCATTCATAACCTTTAGGCGGGCTGACACCTCTCCAAGTTATACAGCAGCTTGACGAATAATCAAATCCTTCCATTCGTCAATAGCTTTTCACTTGATTGCTTGCATCCTCCATTTCCTGCATAAGATGATCACTCACCTGCTCTGAAATGGGCTGAATGGAAGGCTTAACAACCTTGGCTATGATCTCACACAACTGAGATACCTTCTTTTGAAGTTCTTCTTTCTCCACCTTTTCACTGTCAAGCCTAAGGAATAGAGCATCTATCAATGTCTGCATGCATCTTGCTTTAATCCTTCTGTGGTGGCTTAACCGAGGGGTACATGTGGTTACTGTCACATCTTCTGCCGTGAGCTCATCCTCTTTCTTTCCTTCTACCAGAATTGACATCTTAGCAAACATCTGCTCCTGAACTTCTCGATGATCAACCTTAAAGTTACCTTAGCAACTTTTGGCCTTTTGTCTCTTCCGCCCAGATTCTGGAGTAGTTGCAAGTCGTGCTCCTCTAAATTCATCTCCATTCTTTCTTCTGGAACCAACTGCGAAGCCAACCATTTCTGAGAAGTTACTTCTCAGAGAATGAGAAGTCGCTGAGTGCACTGCAATCTCCCGCTCTGCCTCCTCTCCATCAGAAAGTGCCACAATATTATGGCTGCCATCCTCTGAATCATCCAAAGACAAAGCCCTTTCGAACTCTACCATCTGTAGCTTTAACATCTCCTTCTGGAACAGGTGATGAATGGAGTGGCTGAGGGAGAGAAGATGAATGTCACCAGATTCAGTAGAGGCATGGAAGTATCCTGCTGCTGCAGTGCAATAGTTGGTGAAGTACTGGGTGCTGGAGAATCTAGAAGCTAAAACCATGGTCGTAGAAGTGATCTTCTCCTTTGATTGAGATCTTATGTGTACTTTCAACTTCTCGGACCTTCTGTTGCTTTCTCCTTCGTGCTTCCGCTTGAGGGAATCTCCTGTGTCAAAGTTACCCGTGACTTGATTCATCAATGCTTCATCAAGGCAATATCCCTTCATCAGCAACCAGTTTGAAGTATTCACCAAAACAACTCCAGATCTTTCTTCAATTGTATGGCAGCCTCCTACGTTATCTTGACAGTATGGCTTTATCTCCTCCCATTTGATGGTAAGTGTCAAGTACCACATTACCATCATCTTTAAGATCTGTAGGTATCTGCGCTAGTCCAAAGTCGAACACTTGCTTTGCTGATAACATATTGAAATCTCTTCTTTCTAACCTTGTACTCACTTTTGCACTTCATCCAAAAATATTCTAATGAAGGCACATATGCGTACTCCTGGGAGATCGTCTTCCTGGCTACTCCAAATGGATCGAAGTTCAGCCATGCGGGGAAGAAATCTTGCTCATACTCGGATAACATCTGCGTCTCCATCCCTCGAGCTCTATGAATGCTATGGCAGCTATAACGTCTGAAAGTGGTCAGGAAGAAGCCCGTAGACTTGTGTCATTTTGATTGAAGGTCGTGTATCTCCACAAGTTTCCTGCTCAGCTCCATGGCGATCAATCTATCATTCAGATACCTGGGCATCTTTATTAGTTCTCTAGAAAATCCTATAACCTTGAGGTATGTGAAATCTGCAAACTGAATGAATAGACTGCCAATCTTGGACACAGCTTCCCACGCTTCCTTGCTTACCTTGTTGGCCTTCAAGTCTTTGTCTAGCCTACAAATGAAATTCATAGAAGAATTCATCATTTACCACTTTGAAATCTTTCTTGCACATGCAGGTACAGCGAGCTGTGGGTAGCACTCGAAAATGGGGTCCTTAAAAAGAACACCACATCTATCCAGCTTGGAAAATATGCCTTGTGAAGCTGCAGCATACACCAAGTAGGAAGTTATTTTGAAGCTGAAAGTACGCTTCATGTTTCGGAGTTGCTCACCAATGTTGTAGCTAATAATTTCTGACTAATTGATTATGGAATCAACCTTGTTGACTTCAATGGTCATAATGAAAGCATACATCCATGTACGGAAAGTGTAAGCATTTGCCTCGCCATTAATCCTGCATAACAATTTGAAAATATCATCGACCTCCTGCACCAAATTGGATCGCGGAAGAGTTCTTGGGAACTTTGAAGGAGATCTAGGATTCTTCATGTATCGGCTATCCATTATGCTCACGCAATCAACTCTATACTTCTCCCACCTACTGCCGGCATCCTGTAAGACTAATGGAAGCCACCACCTTTCGCAGCTGGAATCTTCAAACAATAATTGATGAACTCTGTGTCCAGCTGAATTATTGTTTTCCCGGTAGCATCTCACACTAATCTGGATGAAGGATGGTAAGATCTAGCACACTCCATAATAAACTCTGGCAACTGGGCTATGCATGGAAAGGCTGCAGCTCAGAAATAATTCCATTGCTTTTAACCGCATGCATGAGTGAAGTCTTTCCCGCATCTAGATCTATCAATCAGTTCATAAAGAGGTTCTGGACCTAGATTTGTGTCTCCTATGTCTACAAGTTTGGAAGTGATGCATGAATTTGTTATGCTTTCTTTTTCATCCCTCTTTGTCATGGCTTTGTCTATCTTTGTCTAAATAATTCTTTTTCTTCTTACTTCGGCCAGATTTATTCAAAACTAGTGTAGATCTAGATAATTCTTCAGATTTGGAGGATATATTCAATGTATTGGACATTGATTAAAGCTCATTTTCTTTTGTAAAGCACCTGTAATGAATTCCTGCAATTAATTTAAACAAATATGGCAACCAAATATGAACAGTGGATTTTAATTGTAAAAATCTGCACTTTTCAAGCATGCTGCCTCAAAAATTGATGTTTAATTTGCATGCAAAGAGAGCATGAAACCTTTACCAACAACACCTGAGCACCTGTAACACCTATGCAAACAATTATGCAGACAAAAATCAACTTCTTTCAAACATGTGCGCCAAATTTGGAAGCTTTTAGCATTGTTTTCACCTTCTGTCTAAGCAAAAATTCCTTCTTCAAATGGGGCGCACTTTTCCTCTTAGACTGCAATTCTTTACCTGTGAATTAAATAATTCATCCTTATGGCAGCCCATGCTTATATAATCCTTGTGATTCTATAATTAATTAATGCCTTTCTTATTACTTGACAATTAATTAATTAATTAATCAAGCTTCTCTCTTTAAATGATGTGCCTAAAAATGTGCATGTTTATGGACAACCATTAAATAAATTAAATTAATCCAATTTAGATCATTCACACTTCCAGTTCACTCAAGCTTCACAATATGCCTTGACCTTAGCCACTGAAAATATGAATTTAATTTAATGATTTAATGCTTTAAAAAATCATTATTTCTATCCCAAAAGGGCCGCACTTTTTGACATGAAGGGGACTCACCTTTGACATAAAGGGGCTACATTAAATAATACAATTTAATCCATTTAGAATAGTCTATTTCAACCACCTTTTGTCCCTTTAACTTCTGTTGACTTTCTTCCATAGCTTAGGCGCCAAAATTGGGTGAATAATTAATTAATCTAATCCACTTTAAAGGCTGACATCTTACTTCACCAAAGGGGGCGCACTTTTTTGCATAATAGAATTCTATTTTTAAGAAACACATCACAATGGGATTATTTACCTTGCAAGGCAGCCCCAGAAAATCCCATGATCCACTTAAGTCGATTTGACTTTGACAATGGGATTATTTACCCTGCAAGGCAGGCAATAAAATCCCATGATTCACTTAAGTGATTTTTCTTTTATTTCACAATGGGAATTTTTTACCCTGCAAGGCAGGCAATAAATTCCCGCCTGCCTGCGGCGTCTAACTTTCCCATTGTCAGCTTAAGTGAATTTTATTCATGGGAAAAAGTACCCTGCTAGGCAAGTACAAAATTCCCACCTTTCCTGCTGCTTCTAATTTTCCCATGATGCAGCTTAAATCCTTCTTTTTCCAAAAATGCAGCCCAACCCTAGAAGGGGCTTTTCTAGTGCATGAATTCGTCTTTTCCCAGTGATCCAGACCTCCGATGGTGACTTCCTCCTAGCATAATGTGTGTATATGTTCCCCAACTACTCTAGGCCAAGAATCGGGCTTAATCGGCAAAAGAAATTGTTCTAAAGAAATTTCATAGAAAACGAAATAGTGGGAAAAACACAAAAATATGAAAACGTTGCCAAAAGTCACAAATAAAGTCCAGAACTTATTCTCTTGTTAAAACCCTTCTGGTATATAGGAATAATGACATGTTGTACAATCACAACAGAGTTAAAACAGAGCGCAAATTGCCTCAAACGGGGCTCAAAATAATTAAATACAAATTTCCCGCAGACATATCCCAACGACAGAATATAACGATTTTGGGCATCTGGGTATTTGGCGAAACTAGGCTAAAATGACTCTTTAGGAATATCCTGACACAATACAAGAACTTTCAGGTAATAAAGACACAAAACGACCCATTATTTTAAAAGTACGAAATTTTTTCGGATAGGGCAGTCATCAGATTTCAGGATGAAATCCGGGTGACACCATTCTTTCACTTTGGAAGGTTAGGAATTGGAATGCTTTGTTTCAACACTGCGAGCTCTCTATGGAGTTATCTATTAATGAGAAGGTGGAAAGATCATGTCTTTTGTGTGTTTGCAAATCCAGGCCCAAGCTCGGGAGAAAGTGGCGTTGGAGTTTGCTCATCTCAAGCAACCACTGGACCATTAGGCAATTGCATTCATGTACCATGAGCCGTGGTTCCCCCTGATGATGATGATTGATGCCCTTCGCCTCCTAATTTCACCATGTGTTACCGTCGCCATTAGTAAATAAGGACTCTCGCACCATACTCGAAGTGATCGGCCTTCTCCACTCTCGGGTCACCCTTACCCCTCTACTTCTGGGCCTAGTTGGATCCCTCATGCACAATCGGTAAAACGGTTGTTAGTTATTCGAAAAAAAGGTCTCCACCTGTGGGAGCGTCTAGTTTGGTGTAGTCACCTCCACCAGAGCCGGGGGATCATGGTGTCGCTTAGTGTTTAGATGCTAGACTAGGATCTGTTGGATGATCAACCCCCCTTCCAACGAGCCTCACACACTTGGCTTCTTTCCGCCAAGGATGATCCGCCTCCACCTCCAAGTGTTGTTGCTCCATGTGCCTAAGTTTGCTATGATATAGTGCTTTTGGTTCGCCCTTGTGGCTATTTTTTGTTGCTTCTATGGCATTTTTTGGTTGCCTACGTGACATTTGATGTATTGAAAGAACATGCTTTGTTTCTTTTGAGGTTGTGTCCAACTGTTGGCCGCCCCCGTACTATGTAACACTTTAGATATTATCTTGTTTATAATATAAAGGAACTAGATAAATCCTATATTATGTGAGGGATTTGATCAAAAATGGGTTCACCAATGAATGTTTGGCCCTTAAAATTATTGTGACTAGAACATGTCCTTATTGTAAATAAGGTAATAGGGTAAGGTTCAAATACATGATGATTATTGATAATTAATTAACTTAGTAACATTAATTATGCAATATCGTAGAATAGGTTGTTTTATTTAGATTCATTACAATCTTTCAAGATATAGACTCTTGAAAACATAATGAAACAATTTAGAACTTAGGACCTACTACAAATGATGTCGTAAAAAGATATGGGAGTGTACACTATTATAAATGGGTAGAGTCTAAACCTAAGATGTCTACTTCAAAACTTAGAAATTTTAGCTATGAATTCTTACCTAAAGGGTCAGAAAGCCATAGTCATAATTTGGTTATGTTGACCATTGATCATATGAAGTCTTGACCTAATTTTACGATTTGCATTGGAGCCAGCTTTGAATATGGCATCACCTGTGGAAACTTTTTGAAATTGTGTTCAACAACTTTCCTAGATTTGAAGCTGTCATCTATGGATACCCTAGTTGTCACACATGTAATGAGGACAATCTCTGAAGGTGGAATGAGAGTATCATATCAAACCCTAGTCATGGATGAAGATGTCTTATAAAACAAACATTAGAATGATTGTGGGATATTTTTCCCAACATGACATGTACTACTAAATGTTGGCACTATTTTGAAGAGGCCTCAAAGTTCACATGTTGTTCTCCACCTATCAATAATGAGGATCTAGATAAATCAACCTCCCAAAGAATGTAGGTGTAATATATCCAGTTTGACCATGCTTGTTTTGACATGACACTCTTGCTAAAAGTTGACACCTTGGAGAGAGGGTGTTTGCAAGTGTTTTTGGATGAGAGATATCAGCTTCCTTAACTTGGTTTGTAGGTTCAAACCTGATGTGGGTGCTAAAAAACCCTAAGAGAAAAATGTATTTGTATCAGCGATATAATGTGAGATGTGAGGGGGCACAAAATTAGGATGCCTCTTGCAAGTGTATGAAGTGGAGGTGCAATCTACGTGTATTGCCTTAGGAAAGTTCTAGGTTAGCAAATGAGGTAGTGTTTTCTTGCTTATATAGGGTTTCGTAGATGATTTATCTAAAAAGTGACCAAGATGAAGCATAAGGCCCAACTAAAGATATTGATTTAAAAGTAGAGTTAGAGGACATGCCGATACAAAAACCATATAGATGGGTCAAGACCGAATATAAATTCGTAACCAAACTATAAGGCCTTGAATGGGAGTAGAAAATATGCAAAGTGAGGTTTATGACCTGTCAACTGATGTTTTAAATTGATTTTGTGCATTATATTCTTAGAATGTGTCGACATGTCACTATGAAAAGATAAACAAGCTAAACAATGGACCTCAACAAGTTCTAAGTGGGAATGGAGAAGTTGTATTTATTGTAGCAAGAGTGCATAGTCAAAACAACGGTTTCCAAAGTGTAAATTACCAAATTTGAACTCGTGTCTATAGTACTCATGGAATTCTTATCAATCTAGTCCCACTCGTCTTGTTTTGAACCTCCAAGAGCCTTTTATGACAAAATGATCCATAAATCTCTATCAATTAAGAGATCCCCCATCTTGAGTTTTTATTCAACCTGTCAAAACCATATTCTCATGCTCCCTTCCATATCCAAGATCCTACCAAAAACCAAACTTACAAACTCACACAAATGTTTAAAGAAAAACAAATAAAAAACCTTCGCCAAAAAACCATAGCTATGATACCATATTTTGGGATTTTGTAAAAACATGCAAGCAATAAACTAAAATAGAGATGCAAAAACAAGTAGTTCTCAATAAAAGAATGACATGCACAAGAATATTGAAACAATATTTATTCAAGGAAAACCCTTTCAAATAAAAATCCCAACCAGAACCTTGATAATTGTATCAACTTAAACCAACTTACAAATACAATATACCTTCTTCAAGACTTTGTAACAAGACTTACATACAACACTCCGCTATGATCCAATATGCAACATTCCCAATATCTACACGAAACTCATCCACAATCAACCTATATTCAACCCAAGTTCTATACCGAACTTGTATCCAACAACTCTAACTACTAACTTATTAACCTCTATAAATGGGAGAATATGCACTTTTACAACCAAAGCACATCCTATAATTAACTTGGTTAAAAAGCAAGATAAAGTATTAAAATAATACTTTAGAGAGAAGCCATTGCTTTTACAATGAACTTAAGTTACTAAGTTAAATTAAAGCTTTCATTATTTTTGGCATTACTTTTCTCTTAAATTATAACACCCCTAAAAATAGCCCAAGCACCCATGTGGGCATTTTCATGGAAATAAGCAATAATCCAACTACTTCTTTTTTTTAAAAATGGATGTGGACTGGCCACTTTTATAACCAAATTTTTTTTCTCATTCAATGTATATTAAAACCATTTTTTTTTTCTACAAGATTCTCCCTCCCTTCAATTATTCCATTTGACAAAGAATAGAGAAAATACACAACAATGATAACCTTTGACAACAATGAAAAAATTGAGGCCCTAATCCCTACTTGTAGAGAGGGAAATTACTTGAACTATGAATCATGCCTCATTTAACACCGAGAAATTCTAGCAATGATTCATGACTCATCACCATCCATAATTGAAATATGAATCATGCCTCATTTAACACCGAAAAAGTCTAGCATTGATTCATGACTCATCACCATCCATAATTAACTTCCTCTTCAGAGACCACACTTTAATTTTAATAACTACATATGTATTCTAGTCTTATTCCTTAAATATTCAATCACTCTCTCAATCAATGTTGTGAGTTTGTGCTCTTTTCTAGTATGCATTTGTTGATGTCTTAATTTATTGTTTTAGTAATTAAATTTGTAATGAGCTTGATAGGAAAAATTGGTCTAAACAAAAGCAAAATATGGTGAAGGAAGGATATCATAATTGTGTTAATAGGGGCCAACACGGGATAAGACTAGAGATTGTGTGTTTACTTACAGAAAAAGACATGACTGTGGTGCTCACAACTTGGTGTGATCAAAAGAAACAATTATATGAAGAAGCACGAGATTGTATTCGTAGAGGAAGAAAATAATGTAACCAAATTCTATTATCAAAGAAGGTGAACAGATCTTTGATTTGGAAGATGGAAAATCCCTTCTCCTTTAACATTCAAACAAATTTTTTTCGTCGTCCTCATCCTCTATACAAACCAACTTGAATCTTTCTTTCTCAAACACAACTAAATAAGGAAATTGTAAGCCAACAAGACACTAACATGTAGTATTTATCACAATGTAATGTCCCCTTATAGGACAAGTTAGGATATAACATAAATCTGACAACACACTGCTAGAAAATAATTAATATTCAAACCCCAACTGCTGCAATTTTCCAAAATTCATATCTTTCGCTAGGAAGTCCAAATGAGTTGAAATTTTAGATATTGGGCCATAAAATATAAAGAATAATATGCAACAATCAAATTTCACACAACCAACACGAAACCCTAATTTTCCCCTAAAAAGTAGGTCACCCAACACATTTAGGGCATCAAATCAACCCTCAAAACTTATAAAATTACTCCCTCCTTATTTCTCCCAATTAATTAACCAAATCAATCATAGGAAAAAATGATCTTCATAGTTTGACCTCAAATAACCCAATGTTGGCAATAATACAACCCAAAATGGGATTGGAATATGCCAAAGTGGCGGGTTTGTTGGAAATGAGGTGTCTCAACCTTGTTTGGTTTATTCATTTAAGATTTTCCTACAACTATTTCACATTGTCTAGGCTCTAAAAATAGAAATAGGAGTTGTCAAAAGATTCCCATATGATAGTATATCATGGAAGGACTATTTTTAGAGATATTATGATAGATTTTATGACATCTATGAGGGTCAAAAATAGGGGAGAATATTATGGACGTGGGAGCCTAATTTTAGACCGAAATCTTGCTCTTTAATGCTATCCACCTCATGAGAGGTTTGGCACATGGTTTTGTAAACCATAGATGGTTTCTTGTATAACCGGAGGTCTATAAATTGAAGGCTTGGAGAAGCAATTGAAGTCGTGAGTTTTAATTCTCCTAGAATTGTTTCTAGTGAAACTCCTGTAAGAAACTTGCTTTGTAAGTGTGTGTAATCTTGTT
The DNA here is from genome assembly GCA_019776745.2 of Taxus chinensis. Taxonomy (NCBI): domain Eukaryota; kingdom Viridiplantae; phylum Streptophyta; class Pinopsida; order Cupressales; family Taxaceae; genus Taxus; species Taxus chinensis. The sequence continues at coordinate 799,982,958 of CM034150.1, forward strand.
ATTAGATTTGAAATACATTGAGTGGGCTTTTGTAGTGTGGGGCTTTTTATCCGAAAGGATTTTCCCCACATATATCTGGTGTTTGTGTTTTGTTTATGAATATGTTGCTGATATTTCTGTAACTGTTTTACTATGTTGAAAATTTTGCATAATATCTCTCCTCAAAGATTAGCATAGGAAGTTGTTCCGCTACACTTAATTTCCTATCAAGTGGTATCTGAGCCTGATCACCTTTGGTTTCAGTTGTGGGTTGTTGGGTTTTTTGTGCTAATCCGAGTTTGAGTGGGAGCTTGTGCAAAGAATACTTTGTTATCTGGTTGCAGATATTTTTTCAAATGGCGAGCACATCTGGAAGGATTGATGTAGAGAAGTTTTCTGGCACAAACTTTGAAATGTGGAAGCTGAAGATGGAAGATCTGTTGGTTGATCGAGATCTATGGGATGGGGTGGATGAGAAGGTCCATAGGCCTACGGATCCAGTTTTGACTGCACAATATGATGTAATGGATAGAAAAGCTAAAGGTCTTATTAGATTATGTCTTGCAGATTCGATCCTAATAAATGTCCATGAAGAATCCACTTCGGAGAAGCTTTGGAAAAAGTTGGGTGAGATATACCAAGTTAAGCCTCTAGTAAGTAAGATTTTCTTGAGAAAGAAGTTGTTTTCCTTGAGAATGGAAGAAGATGGACAAATATCTGAGCATCTGGAAACATTCAATATGTTGGTGACTCAGTTGAGCTTGGTTGGGGTTAAAATGGATGAAGAAGAAAGGTGCCAAATGTTGTTGGTTTCGCTACCAGACTCATGGGACATCCTAGTCATGGCCATTGGGAGCACTTCAGTCACTCTGAAGATGGAGGATGTTGTTGGTTCTCTACTCTCCGAAGAGATGAGAAGGAAGGTCTCTTTGAATGCCAAAGAGGCTTTGAGTGTTTGAGGAAGAACAAAAGAACGAGGCAAAGATGAGAAGAAGAGTGGCCATTCCAAGAATAAGGGGAGATCAAAATCCTCTAGTAAGTCCAAGGCGATATGCTGGAACTGTGGCAAATCTGGACACTTCCAAAGGGAATGCAAAGAAGAAAAGAAAAAGAAAAAGAAGAAGTATGATTCTGATTCTGAGTCTGAAAAAGAAGATGGAGACACCTTTATTGCAGCTTTGGCCACTCGTGCAAGTGATAATGCATGGTTGATAGCCTTAGGTGCATCTTTCCACATGACTCCTAACAAAAATTGGTTTAGTAAGTATGAAAACTATGATCGTGGTAAGGTGTATTTGGGTGATAATTCTTTCCTTGAAATTGTTGGTCACGGTAGTATTTAGGTGAAATTTTTTGATGGTAGAATTAGAAGATTTGATGGTGTCTTGCATATCCTAGGACTAGCAAGAAATTTATTATCTGTTAGCAAGCTAATAGATGCGGGTGTGCATGTACAATTTTCTAAAGCAGGTGTGAAAATGGTGAGAGTTGCTATGGTGATAACAAGAGGAAGTAGATTGGGTACATTGTACTAACTTGATGCATGCACGGTTGAGTGCAATAGCACTTCGAATAAAACTAAGCCAATAACTACTTCGCTGAAAAAGGAGAGGGTTTCCTCCTTTGCGGATGGTCGTGGCTTTTGGGTACCTAAGGGTGCTCTGTCTACCAAATCAAAATTACCTGCAGAGAAGACCATGTCATGGCACCAAAGGCTTGGCCACATTGGTGAGAAGGGTTTAAAAGCCCTGAAAAATAAGAACCTCGTTGAGGGGTTGAATGATTGCAATTTGGAGTTTGATTTCTATGAGCATTGTATTTATGGCAAACAAAACCGCGTTTAGTTTTACTCATCTACTCATAAGTCTTCATGTATCTTGGATCTAATCCATTTGGATGTATTTGGTCCTGTTAAGGTTGCTTCTATTGCTAAATCAGTTTATTATGTTACTTTCATTGATGATTTTAGTAGGAGAACATGGGTATATTTTTAAAGAGTAAATCTGAAGTTTTTAGTTGTTTTAAGGAATTTAAGGCTATGGTTGAAACTCAAACTGGGAAGAAAATTAAGTGTTTGAGATATGATAATGGCGGTGAGTACTGTTCTGCAGACTTTGACAGATTTTGTATAGATTGCTAGATTAAAAGACAAAAGACAACTTCATTTTCTCCGGAGCATAATGTAGTTGCAGAAAGAATGAATAGAACGTTGATGGAGAAGGCTAGGAGCATGCTTATTGGAGTTGGTCTAGAAAAGAGGTTTTGGGCTAAAGCTATTACCACTGCTTGCTATTTGATAAATAGATCTCCTACATCATTGCTTGTTGATAAAATGCCAATGGAGGCGTGGTCGGGGAAAAAGCCTTCAATTAGACATCTGAGAGTTTTTGGCTGTGAGGCATATGCTCATGTGCCTAAGGAGAAGAGAACAAAGTTGGATTCTAAGGTTGTCAAATGTATCTTTATCGGATATGGCTATGGTGTGAAATGATACAAGCTTTGGGATCCTGTTGCACAAAAGGTAATATACTCTAGAAGTGTTATTTTTAGAGAGATTAAATCTTTCCATGTTAATTTTCAATTAGAACAACATAAAGAAAATGAACAAAAAAAGTATGTGGTTCAACTTCCTTCTACACCTGATGAAGTTGAATCGAGACCCAAAAATAGACAAGAAGTTGAGGAGAGCTCACCAAGCTCTGAATCTTCAGAAGAGGAAGAAGAAGAGGAAGAAGTGGAAGAATCTCCACCTCAGCTTGTTCGAAAGTCTACAAGGCAAAGGCAACCACCTGAAAGGTATGGGTATTCTCCTGATGATTGGAAGTGTATATTTGCTTTGACTACTAACATTGATGAACCGAGATTTGTACAAGAGGCTTTGGGTATGAATGATGTAAAGTCCTAGCAAATAGACATGGATGAAGAGATGACAACCCTTAAAAAGAATGATACATGGGACCTTGTACCATTCCCTGAAGGTCGGAAACCTGTTGGATGTAAATGGGTGTTTAAGAAAAAGATTGGTTCAGATGGAAATGTTGAAAAGTATAAAGCACGGTTGGTTGCAAAGGGTTACTCTCAAGTTGAGGGTATTGATTATGGTGAGAGATTCTCTCCTGTTGCTAAAATGACATCCATTCGGTTTTTATTATCTATTCCAGCAGCTTATGACCTAGAGGTTGAACAAATGGATGTGAAAACTGCTTTCCTTCATGGTGACTTGGAGGAAGAAATCTATATGACACAGCCAGAGCACTACATGGTGAAAGGTAAAAGAAAGATGGTTTGTAAGTTAAAGAAATCCCTATATGGCCTTAAAAAAAGTCCTAGGATGTGGTACCAGAAGTTTGATTCATATGTGTTGAGTTTGGGGTTTGTACGGTCTAAATCTGATCACTGTGTATATTTTAAATCTAATGGTGATTGTTTCCTAGTAATTACTTTATATGTTGATGACATGTTGTTTATTGGGAAAGGAAAAGGTTTGATTGCAGAATTGAAATCTTATTCTCTGTGAAATTTGAAATGAAAGATCTTGGTGCAGCAAAACACATACTTGGGATGGAGATTAGAAGAGATCGTGAGAACAAAAAGCTATGTCTTGGCCAGAGTAAGTATGTTTGTTCTGTTTTGCAAAGGTTCAACATGCAGGATTGTAAACCACTTTGTGTTCCTGTTACTTTAGGAACAAAGTTCTCCATTTCACAATGTCCATCATCCCCATCGGAGATGGAAGAAATGAGCAGAGTGCCTTACCAGAGTGCAGTTGGAAGCTTAATGTATGCTATGGTGTGTACAAGACTAGACATTGCCCAAGTAGTGGGAGTTCTTTCTCATTTTATGTCTAATCCTGGAAGAGTGCATTGTGTTATGCCCTTAACCTATTGCTTGTATTAGGATATGAGTAGCCGACTTGTGGCTTATCACATCATTTTATTATATCATTTATACTTTCTCATGCTTAATAGGTCCATCCTTGGTGATGGACCATAACATATGAATAGTATATATAGGGGATTATAGGTAGTATTTCATTATCATTTGAGCATTTGAGTCTTATTATATGGTTTGGAGGTTGCCCCCTCGAAGTGGTGAAGCTATTCTAATTGCATATTGAGATCATTACTCTGAAATATTGTGTTATTTGGTGTTCTATTGTTGCTCTTAATCTGAATTATACAAGTAATCTCATTACAAGTGGTATCAGAGCTGCGATCTAGGCCAAAATTAGGGCAAAAACCCTAATTTTTTGTTTCTGCCACATATTGTGAACTAAAGCAGAATTTGTGGGAGATATTTTTACCAGAGTTGCAGAAGCATTTCAAGTAAGGTTCCCTGAAAATTTCAAACTTTTTTGAGAATTTATTTTGCAAAAGTTATTACAAATTTAGGGTTTTTCATAAAATCACTTCCTAGGGTGCAAATTGTGGAAAATTTTCAAGTTCTTTACATTTTCAGAAAGCTCTCAAAAAAATAGTATTAGTATCTTTTCTATGTTTTTTTCTTGTTCTGCCCAAAATTGTATCGAAACCCTAAACCCTAAGGTTTGACATCATGGTGCAGGCCTTCCATAAGAGAAAAAAAGAATCTGGTCACTCCAGGTAAAACCCCAGATAAAGATGGGGTAGTGATTGAAGAGATGGAGTTAGAAGGGGTAAATACAGATTCCTCAACACTTGGGTTTACCTCAGTTAATCATAAGGTGAGTCAACTTGAGTATGAGCTGTGAAATGTATAATCTGAGATGGCCACTAAAGGAGACATAGACCAAATCAATCAACGGTTGGATGATATCATGCAACATGTAAAGGGTAATCTGTATGGCCCAAATCTGCCCCATATTAACCAAGGAGGATATTTGGTTAAAAATAATAGACAAAATAATCATTTTGGATCAGTTTTCTAAGCCTGATCAGAATCCAACTTATGTCACAACCACGGAACATGATGCCAAAATTGGATATACACAAATTTTATGGTAAGGATCCCCACAATTGGATATATAAAATGGAGAAATTATTTTAGTTACATCAAACACCATTAGGAAAAAAGGTGAGATTGGCATCCATATATCTTAAACCTGACCAATTTATTTTGTATCCTTGGTTATGTGCTTAGAGGTATAAGAATGGGTCTCAGTTTCACTTGGAAAGTTTTTACCGAGGAATTGTAATTGAACTAAATTTCTAGTGTTTCAGATAACTACTTTATTAAATTGGAAAATTTATAGAAAAAAAGATCAATCAAATATTATGTGCATCAATTCCAAAACCTATCCTTAATGGTGGAGAATATTCCAAAAGGGAATCTGAATGACCTGTTTCTTGGGGATCTTAAGGACCACATCGAGCATGAGGTACGTATGTTTAATCCAATCAAGATTTTTTATTCTATTATCATGGCACAGATCGAGTAGAGGAAAAAGTTCTTTGTAGTAGGAGGCCACCTTTCATTAACACCAGAGACCATAGTATCTCTTCCCCTTCATTTGCTAGGCCAATTAGACTGACTCCTCAACAAATGGAAGAAAAGAGAGAAAAAGTATTATGTTTTAACTGTGATAGAAAATATGGACTGGGACACAAATGTGTTGAGAAGAAGTTGTTCTATATTGATGGAGGTAATGAGGATGATGAGGAAGCTGAAATTATAGGAGAGGCTGAGGAACTAGTAGAAGATGAAGTAGAGGATCACCAACCTATAATTTCTTGCCATGAATTATCAGGTATTAGTACTCTCCTCAAACACTCAAGGTTATTGGTTATCTCAAAAAATAGAAGGTGACGGTTTATTGACTTGGGGAGTACTCATAACTTCATAAATAGTAAGTTAGCTTCCCGCCTCAATTGTTTTATTTACCCAGCTCTAGAAATGCAAGTTATGATTGTGGATGGTGGGATAGTCAAGTGCAAAGGAAAGTGTCCATAGTATCAAGCTTTCCATGGGAGACTACATGTTAGACTCACCTATGTTTTCTATTTCTATGGGAGGGGAAGATATTGTTTTGGGTGTCCAATGGCTCACAACCTTAGGTACTATAGAGATGAATTTCCAAGAATTGTTCATGTGATTTCATTCAGATGGAAGGAAAATACAATTGAATGGGATGGTAGCTAAGTCTCCACAGATTATTAGCTCTCATCAGATGTAAAAGATATTCTCAGAAAAGGAGTAGATGTATTTATAGCAAAGTTATTTTCCATAGAAGTAAAAAATACAGAGTCTTCAATGCCACCCCGATCTTCAGAAGATTGTTGATGCTCACTCATCTATTTTTGATGCAATTCCAAAGGGAATACCACTAGTTAGGGATCATGATCATGCCATTCAGCTGATTCTAGGGAGCCAAACACCTAACATCAGACCATACAGATACCCATATTCCCAGAAAAGTGAGATCGAGAAAATGGTTCAGGAAATGTTGAAGGCAAGTATCATCAGGCATAGCCAGAGTGCATATTCTTCACCAGTGGTCATGGTACATAAGAAGGATGAAACATGGAGGATGTGTCCAGATTACCAAGAACTCAACAAGTACACCCATCAAAGATAAGTTTCCTATTCTATTAATTGATGATTTACTTGATGAATTGCATGGTGTTATTTATTTCACAAAAATTAAATCTTCGTTCGGGGGTACCATCAAATTAGAATAAAAGAGGAAGATGTTCATAAAACAGATTTCAGGACTCATGAGGGCCATTATGAGTTTTTGGTAATGCCTTTTGGTCTTACAAATGCACCCTTAACCTTTCAAAGCTTGATGAACACTATTTTTAGGTCATTTTAAAGGAAATTTGTATTAGTTTTCTTTGATGACATATTGATTTACAGTAAGACATGGGAAGAACACTTACAACATGTAAATAAAGTGTTGGAAGTTTTGGAGAAACATACTCTCTATGTAAATCCATCCAAATGTTCTTTTGGTGTACAAGAGGTAGAGTACTTGGGTCATATTGTATCCCATGAAGGCGTCAAATTTGATCCTCAGAAGATCAAAGCTATGGTGGAATGGCCAAGGCCCAAAAATCTCAAAAATCTTCATGGGTTCCTAGGACTAACATGATACTACAGAATATTTGTGCAGGGGATATGGTAGAATAGACAACCCCACTCACTGCATTGCTAAAGAAGGATGCCTTCCATTAGATAGACGTAGCCACTAAATCCTTTGAGAAGCTGAAGGAAGCCATGTGCAGCACCCCAATTTTGGCTACTCCCAACTTCTCAAAAACCTTCATTGTTGAATGTGACGCTTCAGGATCAGGATTGGGAGTAGTTATAATGAAGGAAGGAAGACCAATTACATTTGAGAGTCACCAATTCAAAGGAAAAGATCTGCTCAAACCTGTCTATGAGAAATAAATGATGGCTATTCTTCATGCGGTCAAGCAATGGAGGCCCTATCTCATGGGTGGACACTTCAAGGTAAAAATGATCATGATAGTCTCAAATACTTTTTGGAGCAAAGGTTATCATCTGAGGAACAACAAAAGTGGGTAACAAAAATGTTGGGTTATGATTTTGAAATCATATACAAAAAAGGGTAAATAAAATGTAGTAGTTGATGCGTTGTCAAGAAGGGATACATCCACAGATGCCTTACTATGTGTAATGTCCATGTTGACGGCCGATTGGGTGGATGAAGTAAGATTGGAATGGATCAAGAAAAGGATACACAATCTCTAATACATAATATCAAGCAAGGATCTATGACATCTAACAAATTTGAGTGGAAAGGTAATGCCCTATGGTACAAGGATAGGTTATACTTGAGTAAAGATTTCTGAGTTGAAGCATAAGATTCTTACAGAGCTACATGCCTCACCTGTTAGAGGACACTCTGGGTTTTTGAAGACATATCATAGAATAAAAAGAGAATTATTTTGGGAAGGACTCAAGGGGGATGTACAAAATTTTGTATCAAAGTGTTTAGTGTGCCAACAAGAACAAAGGGGAAACAATTAAGACACCGGGTCTTTTGCAACCCTTACCAATTCCTAGCCAAAGATGGGAGGAGGTCTCCATGGATTTCATCACCAGATTGCCTTGTTCAGAGGGTAAGAATGTTATTTTCGTGATTATGGATAGGCTCAAAAAATATGCCCATTTTTGTGCCCTATCACATCCATTTGCAGCCAGTACAGTCACAACTATTTTTTTGGAGACAGTTCAAAGGCTACATGGAACCCCAAAGATAATTGTAAGTGATCGTGATCCTATTTTCACAAGTAATTTTTGGACGGAATTATTTTCATGTTTGGGTACTCAGCTAGCTCATAATTCATCTTATCATCCTCAAACTGATGGGAAAATGAGAAGTGGTCAAAAAATTCTTAGAGGGGTATTTACGTTGTTTTGTATCAAATAAGTAGGAAAGGTGGATTAAATGGCTACCACTTGCAGAATGGTGGTATAACACATATTTTCATACCTCTTCTCAAATGAACCCATTTTTAGCATTATATGGTTACCATCCACCTTCTATCACTTCCTCCTTGAGGGTGCAAACTAAGGTCAGAGATGTTGAGGAACACATTCAACATCAACAACAGGTTTTGGCTAGTTTGAAGGAGAATTTAGCATTAGCACAAAACAGGATGAAACAAGAAGCAGATCAACACCGTAGTGAAATACATTTTGAAATTGGTGACTGGGTTTTTGTACATCTCTAGCCTTACAAAAGATTTCCCTAAAGCAACAGAAAAAGGAAAACAAACTTGCTCCTAAATATTATGGCCCTTATCAGGTTCTATAGAAAATTGGCAGTGTTTCTTATAAACTAGAGTTGCCTCCATCTTCACACATACACCCAGTATTCCATGTTTCAGGCCTGAAGAAGGTTATTGGATAGAAATTTGAAGCCCAAGAAAGAGTTACCAGAACTTGACATGAGGAAGGAAGAATCATTTTGGATCCAGAGAAGATTCTGTAAACACGTACTAAGAGGCTGAGAACTAGAGACATTAAGGAATATCTGATCAAGTGGAAGAATATGAGCATAGAAGATGCGACCTGGGAGGATGAAGGTTTTTTACAGTAACATCCAGGATTATTCAACGTTGAGGACAACATTGGTTTGAAGGGGAAGGGCATGCTATACCCTTAACCTATTGCTTGTATTAGGATATGAGTAGCTGACTTGTGGCTTACCATATCATTTTATTATATCATTTATACTTTCTCATGCTTAATAGGTCAGCCTTGGTGATGGCCATAACATATGAATAGTATATATAGGGGATTGTAGGTAGTAGTTTCATTATCATTTGAGAATTTGAGTCTTATTATATGGTTTGAAGGTTGCCCCCTCGAAGTGGCGAAGCTATTCTAATTGCATATTAAGATCATTACTCGGAAATATTGTGTTATTTGGTGTTCTATTGTTGCTCTTAATCTGAATTATACAAGTAATTTCATTACACATTGGGATGCAGTTAAGAGGGTCTTCAGATATTTGCAGGGTACATCAGAGTACTCTATATGTTTTCATGGAAGAGGAGATCAACATTCCCTACGTATTCATGGTTTTGTGGATTCAGATTGGGCCGATGATGTCAATAGCAGAAGATCCACCAGTGCATATGTGTTTACTCTTAATGGTGGTGCAATTAGTTGGATGAGCAAGCGACAGGCTGTGGTCGCTTTGTCCACTACTGAGGCAGAGTACATGGCAGCTACTCATGCCTGTAAAAAAGTCATTTGGCTGAAGCATTTGTGTTTAGATATTGGATTAAAACATGGTGCAGTTACAATGTACTGTGACAGTCATAGCGCAATCTGCCTTGCGAAGAACCCGACTTTTCATGTCAGGACCAAACACATTGATGTTCAGTATCACTTTGTGAGAGATATGGTTGAGGATGGAAGGGTGAAGCTGGAAAAGGTAGAGACAGTTGCAAATGTTGCAAATGCATTAACTAAGCCCGTGAGCACAACGGAATTTAGGTGGTGTTCTGAATCTATGGGCCTCTTGGCCCCTAGAAGTTGATCCATGATGGTAGCTTTCCCTTGGCCCTTGCAAGGTATTCGACAAGTGGGAGATTGTTGGAAATAAGGTGTCTCAACCATGATTAGTTTATTCATTTAAGATTTTCTTACAACCGTTTCACATTGCTCTAAAAATAGAAATAGGAGTTGTCAAAAGATTCCCATATGATAGTATATCATGGAAGGACTATTTTTAAAGATATTATGACAGATTTTATGACATCTGTAAGGGTCAAAAATAGGGGAGAATATTGTGGACGTGGGAGCCTAATTTTAGACTGAAATATTGCTCTTTAATGCTATCCACCTCATGAGAGGTTTGACACATGGTTTTGTAAACCATAGATGGTTTCTTGTATAACTGGAGGTCTATAAATTTAAGGCTTGGAGAAGCAATTGGTGTAGTGAGTTTGAATCCTCCTAGAATTGTTTCTGGTGATACTCCTGTAAGAAACTTGCTTTGCAAGTGTATGTAATCTTGTTATTAGATTTGAAATACATTGAGTGGGCTTTTGGAGTGTGGGGTTTTTTATCTGAAAGGATTTTCCCCACGTATATCTGGTGTTTGTGTTTTGTTATGAATATGTTGTTGATATTTCTATAACTGTTTTACTATGTTGAAAGTTTTGCATAATATCTCTCCTCAAAGATTAGCGTAGGAAGTTGTTCCGCTACTCTTAATTTCCTATCACTTCTTGGAGTTGTTGCAAATCATAATTTTCCCATCTTTAATACTTTTGCAACCTCATTGCATATCATGTTGTGCTTACACATTTTTTTGGCTCTGCAACATTTCTCTTAGCTCGTCCAACCATGAAGAAACACTTTCCCCTCATCCTCTCACCATTCTTTCAAAACCCCTTTTTGCCCAAGTAGATTCTCGATCTTACTGGGATTGGTACCATGTCCTTCTCAATGACCAACATCTTCACAAACAAGGATAGTTTTTGGAAGAACATCCCTTACACCTCAAACAAGCAAATCATTTAAAGAATCAAATGACCTATAACCAGATACAACAAATTCGAATATGTACCCTTAAACAAATGCTTGAATCGAATGTTTAATTGCACAAATCCATTTAATATCCAGTCTTCAAAATTGAAATTTTATGCTCTATCCATATGAATAATTTATCTCTTATGGGTAAAAAATAATAGTGATTCATTCTTGACAACCACTCCGCTATCTTCTTGGGAAGTTTGCACTAAAATAATTCATAAATATCACCATATGTATGATTATTGATTACCTCTTTCCCGGGGATCCCTAGTATTTTCGCCTCTTGTTCAACAAACTCATTTATCTTCCCTTCTAGCCATCTTTCCACGTCTTGTTGGTTGAACAACCATCTCAATGTGTACATTTAGACAAGTTGTACAACCATGAAGCCATTGATAGCAAAAATTCCTTAGCAATTATCCAATCAAATGCCAACGTTACAATCTAGAGTAACAATCCAACTTTGTGACGTAAATTAGCTCTTCAGTTCATCCAAATAGTAAACATAGTATATATAACAATTACTGCGAATACATCAAATGAAAAGAAATATAAGTAATCATCACAAATCCCTATTTACAAAGGCAACACGCACAAAATCCTTGTTTATTCATAACAATGAAATTTATCATAGCCAGAGAAATATCAACCCTTAAAATCTGGGCTACATCAATATATATGCAGTGGCTGTTTAGCTTCCTTTCTTAGACGATTCATCTTATTATTTGATGTTTCCTATTCTACTATATATTACCTACATATTCACATCCTATACATATCTAAAACCCTTTGTTTTCTATTCTCGTGTCCTTTCCCATATGTGGACTTGTATATCCAGCTTCCATCTCTTTACGAAATTGATATACATTTGACTTTCTCAACTTCACAAATCTTATACAAAATATGTCTTCTAATAGCTACCTAACACTCGGAAACTTTGAGTATGAAATGACATCTACAACAATGTATAAGTAAGAGGAAAGAGTTGCATGTTAATCAATTAGGCAATGAGTTTATAACTATAAGTGAGCCATAGAATGAAGAGAGATTGAGAGGTATGAACAGCAGAATGGTTCTGATTCTTACTCTATGTATTGCTCTTTGTAAGATGTCAATAGGCAGCATAAGCAAGAGAAAGAGGCTGTAGAGACTTGAGGGATTGATATTGTCAAGTTAGTTTTCTGCACACCAGATTTCTAGGATTAAATACTTCGTGTTATGTGTGGCTTCATTCTTCCATTTCATTATTCGTTTTCGTGTCTACTGCACAACAATGATTTACTAGTCTAATTCGCTGCCATTTGAAGTAGTAGTAGCATGTTTAATTTAAGATCTGTAGTTAGTTTCCAGCGAGTCAATACAGATCACGATATGGACTGCCTCTTACTCCAATATTTTGAAGTTCCAAATACCTTGTAGTGGTTGGCTGGTTTAAAATAATATACTTGCTATCAAATCAAGAGCATCTAGAAAAGACATCCAAGGGAAAGAACTACTTGTTTATCATTGATTACCAAAGGAAAATGATTTTATCCATACAGTGGATTATCAGAATGAAGAACTTTAGTAGGCCATTATCCTCATCATTAATAATCCATGTTGCATTTGTAGTCATGAAAACAAATGAACTTATATGCAAACTGCGTGGCTTAAACTCCTTGCCACCAGCGAATTGCACTCATCAGACTTGCATATTTCCTTTCCCTTATTTGTTACATATGCGCACAACTTGTTTTCCAATGTTTTTACCATGAAAAAGACCAACAAAAGCTGATGGTGCATTTTCTAGACCATCTACAGTATCTTCAATGTAAACTATTTTTCCTTCTTTGAGATAACCTCTTACCTTTTCAACAAACTCGGGGTACATATGCAAATAATCAGGTTCAAAGAAACCTTGCATTTTTATGCGCTTAACTATCAGTTGTGATAGGTTCCTAATACCTTTATGCTCCTCCAGATTATATTGTGAGATCATCCCACAAACAGCAATACGTCCATGAATTTTCATGTTTTCAAGAACCGCTTCAAGCATATCACCGCCCACATTCTCAAAATAGATATCAATCCCGTTTGGAAGGTACCTGAAAATATATGAAAACACACCTAATACAATGTAAGGAATCATCAGTTATAAAATGTTGTCAGCAAGTGCTCTATCGACAAACCAATCTCGCATATATTGCTTTTAAATAACTTAACCATTGATGTAGATTTGCACTCATCAGTGAAGAGCCATATTAAAAAAGAAGTGAAGAAATTGTCTTGTCTGGAGAACTTATGAAGCTGTCCATTTTACTTTCATCTGAGTCCACGTGAAACTCCTAAGCTCAAGAGAGGAAATAATATTCTGCTAAAGTCAGCAATTTTAATGTCCTAATAAAGGACAAGGACACAATATAGCATAACATGGTTGTCATATAAAATACAAGGAATGCTAAAGTGAATACTATAAAAAATGTATAATGTCTGCCATATTGTCCATCCTCAACAAAGCAAGGTCCGTAAAGAATTAAACTGATTGTTAATGTGATCAAAACATGACAAAAATCAAGTTTTGGTCTAAACAAAGTGTCCCTTTTCATTCTATTACAATGCAGGGAAACATTTCATGCTATGGATAGAGACAATTTCAGATCTTGACGAAATTCAAAATGTCATCCATGATAACATACCAAAATGAGAACTGTGGCATCATTGACTGCAATATTACTTATGGTTAAAAAACAGAGCTTTTCTTTTGGAAAAAGCTTTGTTTTTATTAAAAAAAAATTGGAAACATAAAAATCATTTGTTGGTGCAAGGTAAAAGGTAAAAGATCTAAAGAAACACAACTTCAGAACACCATATACAAAATCTGTCAAAGTGTGAGCTTCACTAGAGTCAGTGTAGCTGATTAGAAGACAATAAAGAGTTACAAGAAAGGAGTTCTCACCACAGTACTCACTTTACAACTGTTAGGAGAAAGTCAGAATATAGTTATCAAAAACATGTCACTCCATTGTTTCCCATGGATGAGGTATTCTCTCACTAAAGAGTTTTACAAGCTTCTGCAATATATTTTATTTAGTTTCCTTCTTGGTAATTTGATTTCAATAATATATTAAAATTTAAGAAGGGATAACGGGCTAATATATGTATGGAATTGTAAATAAATCTCTGTTGGTATGCAAATCTGTCCTTTCATTTTATAGATAAGTTCATAGATAAATGGTATATCTAAAATCTTCTTTTTGAAGAAATGCAACTTACATAAACACCAAACAACATAAGCTGACATTAGACAAGAAAAAGGGTTACTAGGAAAAACATGTCCTATGAAGGCTAGAAAGATTAACATTTGAGTCTTTACCCCAAGAGACAACGAGTTTACAGATTTCTGAAAACAAATAACTATGGCTTTAATACGCATGGTCGAATCTTGCTTTAGAAAGTTTAACTCCCTAACCAGACGTGGAGTACTTTTCTAAAATTGTTTTGCATACATCCTCACTGTACATCATAGCTCTTTACTATCTTCATTCAGGTATCCCCTAAGAGAGAACTTCACCAGGAAAGGGGCAGTACACAAATATGTGAATTCATTTTGCAGTGATCCCTAGGATGTCCTCATAGATGCATACTGATGAAATAAAAATGGCCAATAGGTTCCTCTCTCCCATATATAATTATATATGGCACCTTTCTTAAGCCAAGATTGGACTGGTAAGCCTTGATGAAGCATTAACCACTCCAAGACTGTTTAAAAGATATTAATATCCAAATAGTCTCGCGGCACTTTTGACTTTGTTTGTCAAGATAACATACTCCGTTTCTCAAGTTCAACAGTGGAGAAATAGTGGATGTGTGCAGCACACAGTCATATAAAGGCATCATAGTTATGGAAGAATATCTCATTACTCCACCTCTGGTCTTTCTAGCTTGACTCTTCAATATGTGATTAAAAAAGGAAAATTTCAGGCATCATTTTACGAATCTCATACAAAATTGGTTTCTCTGCACAGATCCTCTTATGAGCATTGTTTAATTTTCACCAGGTGTGCCAAACGTTGCAAATCCTAATTCGAAAATACATCCACCCACCGCCTAATTTGAAAAAGGACCTTTCCTTGAATTCTTTAAGTTTGCTGAGCAGCTAGATTTCAATTCCTGAGTAAAATTTTCCATGAAACATCTCCATCCAATGTTCTAACTCTAATGCAATACTGGGAACTTGGAACAAACAATAAATACAGCAGAAAAAACTAACTACAATGGTACATGCAGAATCATCAAATTATAAGAGAACATCAAAAAAATACATGATGGAATGTCTTCATCAATATTTGAATATGACTTTCATGGTCTCCATGTACAGACCTAGATCACATATGATCTGACATTAGACAGGATGTGGAGAGGCTCAAACAACCCAAGGCAACTCGCACATATAGGAGAAAGATGGGGAAGGTACAACAGTTGGCCACAATGGTCAAGGCGTTGAAAACCCTCATAACTGAAAATTCAATTAATCATAATTGGGCATCTTACAAGAAGGTTATGACCTCCTTTTATTTAAATCGTTTAGTCTTACTCTGATACATATGATGATGGCAAAAAGTGAGCTCTACATCTATACGGCCTTCCCACTTTAGGTTTTTTGTCATCCTTGGGACTCTTATCAATGGAAGTCTAGTCTATGGCATTGACCAAGGTGGTAGAACAGAGACATTGACATCCATAGCCTAGGGTTACAGGATGCAAACTAGCCATAGCCTAGGGCTCTAAAATTTAGGATCATGTATAAATTAATCACCCAATTGTTGATATTGGCACCTAAGCAATATCACCTTGTCCAACCATCAAGATTGCATATTCTAATAGCGTCCCCAATATCTTCTTGAACAAATTAATGTTGTACAAAGGTTTTCAGGAAGTAACTTTGGTGTCAAAAATGATGATATCATTCCAATTACCACCTCAAAAAGATTGATGACATCAATGTCGTCATTTGAAGAATTAACAGATTTTAGAATCTTACAGAAATATTATTTATTGTAGATTACGCATCATTTGAAATCTTCTAGGAATTGTAATACCAAAGAGACAAAACTGAATGAAGTTTGCAGGGATACCCGATCTATGTCCAATTCCCAAACAACTCTAGCCTTGTGAGTAAATGATAAGGAATTGTAGGAATAAAACAAACACCTCAGAAAAATGGAAGAAAAAACAATAAAACACTGTCATTTTGTTTCTTGTTGAAGTATAACGCATTATAATCCCATTTCAAAATTTATCCAAGAGACAGAGAGTTTTAACACATCTTTTGATCAAATTTGTGTCAAAATAAAAGATGTTATATACCTAGGGATGTGATATTATAACTCATACGCTTCGATGGAGATGTCGACATGTGGCACACATCCCCCTTGGTTAGTTATATGGTTATGATATATATTGGGTCAAATATGTAACTTGTGGAATTAATTACATTGGGTAATGAGTCGGCCTACATTGGGATTAGGTATACCCATTCAATAAGAGCAATGTATGTCTATATAAAGGAGATGAATATCATTACGAAGCATATCAAATAAGTGAAGAGTTTTCTTTTTGGTAGAAGGATAATGGAAGTGTCCCCCTCGAAGTGGCATTCCCATATTGGGAGATCTTGTGTAGTTATTCCTTCATAAAGGAGTTTTTACCTTAAGGATATTATTCTATTTTCAAATACATTGAACATTAGGGCATTTTGGCCCACAAGTATCTTTTTTGTCGTGTTGATCTTCATTATATTCTGAATATAGTTCAATTTTTTTAATTATTACATGTGAAGATCTTAACAAGTGGTGTCATAGCTTCGATTTGGGTAAAATTTGGGTTGAAACCCTAATTTTTAAGTTTGATCTATATCTCGCAAACTGTTATGAATTTTTCTAAACTTTTTTAATTGAAGTTGGAGACTTATTGAAGTATGCTAAGTCTGAATTTCAGCCTTCCGTGATTCATTTTTTAGAGGTTACTGCAATTTTAGGGTTTTTCACAAATTCGCTCCACAAACCGCAGGTTTTGGAGTTTTTTCTTATTTCATTTTCGGAAATCTCACAGAAATTACTGAGGGAATGTTCTCCATGTTTTTGGATTTAAGACCAACTTCAGCCTCAAACGGTCAGGTTAAAGTTTGGTCAAAGAAGATATTTAGAACTACCTGTCTACATGTTTTTATTCTTAGATATCGGGTAGGAAATGAGATCCCGTGGATTCCTGAAACCCTATTTTTTATTTGAGTCATGGATCAAGAATGTCTCAAAAATGTGTTCATAGATATACAAGAGAGGGTGCAAAATATGCAAAAGGCATTAAGTATGAGAAGGCGAAAAAAAGAAACGATGTGGAAGAAGGGAACGAAAATAATGTTGATGTTGATAAGCAAGAAGAGAATATAGATGATGAAAAAGAAGAAGAAGAAGAAGAAGAAGAGGACCAGAATGATGATGGGGCTGATGGTATGGATGATGCAAATGGACAAGTAGAGGATCAAGATGAAGAAGTAGAGATGGAGGATAAGGGTTCAGATAATATACTCCAAAGAAGTAAGCTTCAATATTTCACATTCAGGGATGCATTCAAAGGAAGAAGGTAATTGTGTCCATAAACCCTAGTAGCAAGTATAACTTCATCAACATCAATGTGGCTCAACATCTACAGGTTCAAGCAAGGAATATCAAGGAAGCTCAAGTGGATGGTAAGTAGATTCAAGTTTTTGAGGATTCAAAGCTCACTATGGACAAATATGTTTTGCATTCATATTTTTATGTTGTGGATATGGTTTGTTTGGATCTTTTTCATGAATATATTTGGGTTAGAGACCTTGGCAACAATCAGTATTAATGTGCAAAAGAAGTTCATGAAGATTTGGTACAAGAAATAAGGTCAACTTGCAAGATATCACACTTCACAAAGGACAATGAAAGGTCAAAGTAGAGCATGAGGATGAATTTGAAGATGGTGAACAAGAACATAAAGAAGACTCACAAAAACGAACAAGAAAAAATGAAGAAAAAGAAGAAAATAACAATTCATATACTCAAGAAACAAAGGCACTAGCAAACGAAAAGGTGGAAACAATAGAGAAAGTAGAAGAAAAGGTTGATAAGATCAAGGATAGTAAGGTTGAGGCATAAAGACACCCACATCATCATGAGAGGTAATAATCATGGAGGCATGTCAAGGCACGACAAAGCAACTATTGAATATTTATACTGAATGGTTCGGTTATGCAGTTGGAACTGCCTCTAACTGATCACAACTAAATGTAACCATCCTCGTGAATAAATATATCTCTGCTACGTCCATTATGGACAGTGCCTTCAGTGATACATATTTGTTTCTTCCTTGTTCATCTACTAACATTGGTATCAGATCCTTTGACAGTTTGTACAGTCTACGCCATTGAAGAAAGAATATGTGTGCATTGAGGTTGTAGAGAAGTGGAAGTGTTTGGGGTCGACACGAGGTCGAGGCATCTCGTGGATTATTGGAGTGTTGTTTTAAAACAATTGCGAAAGAAGATTGAAGGTCTTTTAATAGTCCCAAAAGGTCTATATCCTATGATGGTGATGCTCGCATGAGTCGTGAACTAGTCACGTTTTTCAATCACATTTTTTTTCCTGAGTTGTGAAGGTAAAGTATTGGTTGTTCTACGTTTTCTTGAGTCATGAAGGTGAAGTATTGGTTCTACATTTTCCTGATTCGTGAAGGTAAAGTCAAGCATGATATACTAGACTGCCTCCTGTAAAAGTCGTGATTCAAGGCATAACAACGGAAAACGTTACGTTTTGACAAGTCTTCTTGTAAAATCGAGATTCAGGGCATAAATACAGCAGACAAGCAGATTCTGAGGAATTCGTGAAAGTCATGGTATTAATCTATTTGCGTATTCAAAGTTCATAACCATATTGTTCATATTTGCATTGAATTTTGTGGTAGAAGACATTGTTTTGTCTATCATTTCCAGTTTTGTTGCATTAGTGGGTCAATTTAAAATTGGGGTCATTAATGGCAAAAATATTTCAAACTTGATTTTGTCGGAGATGCAGAAATTGACAGGCACAAATTTCAATGTATGGAGCCACAAAATTCTAACACTTACAGAATTCTCGTGATTGTAATAAGATAATCACGGATAGTAAAGATAGACCTGCTCCAAACTTCACAGATAATGACAAAGGTCATAAGGAGGCTCTATTAATTTTAAAATCATCAATATCAGATGATTTGATACCTTACATGCAGAATGCCACTGTGTCTAGTGTGTTGTGGACCAGATCTAAAGGATAACTATTAGATATCGGAGAAGATTCGGGTGTTATACCTAAAGAACATACTTTTTTACGTTAAGTTACAAGAAGGTGGATCCCTGTTTGAGCACCTATTGTGGATTGCTATCTTCCATCAACAAAAAGGTGGATGACGATGATATGGTGGCTTTGGTTCTAAACATCCTACCTTCTTCATATGAGTCATTTGTGGAGGCCCTCCATCTAATGGCTGAAAGTCAGACTCTCACGTTTGACAAGGTGAGCTCTTACCTGTTGCAAAAGGAGCAGAGACAGACACAAAATCATGAGTACACTTCTGGAAAATCTGAGAGTGCTTTTGCCACTCAATCCAAAGACAAGTGGAAGAGACATGCTGAAGGTACTTCCTCTAAAATTTCAATAAAGTGTTACTATTGTCATAAACTTGGTCATGTGAAGGACTGTCGAAACGTAACTAAATGCCCTTCGAAGAAAAAAGG
Source organism: Taxus chinensis (assembly GCA_019776745.2). Taxonomy (NCBI): domain Eukaryota; kingdom Viridiplantae; phylum Streptophyta; class Pinopsida; order Cupressales; family Taxaceae; genus Taxus; species Taxus chinensis. Next base: position 800,002,714 of record CM034150.1, read on the forward strand.
GCCTAGCACATGTGGCAGCAGTTGAACATGAGTCAAAAGATGAATATGCCCTCATGGCATCATGCTCGGATAGCAGCCCTACTCAATGTTGTTTCTTTGATTTTGGAGCATCTCGGCACTTCACGTGTCTAAAAGACTAGTATGTTAAATTTCATGCCAATTTTAATTCTTTCGATTCAGTTACATTAGGGGATGGGAGATCTCATGCAGTAGAAGGGATAGGGGATATTCGTATCATGTTAAATGATAATACTAAGCTTATAGTCAAAAATGTTAGATATGTTCCTAACATGAACAAAAAATTGTTATCTGTAAGTCAATTAACGGAAAATCCTAATGTTATTCTAAATTTATCTGGAAAACAATGTATTATGTCTGATATAAATCAAAATAAGGTTGTTGCCTTGGGTGTTGAGCACGGACGTTTGTACAAGTTGATCTTGCCATGGTTAACTTACATGCCTTAATGTTAGAAGGCAATACCAGCATTTTGTTGCATGAGAGATACGGTCATCTCAACCTTCAGTATCTTGCCAGACTAAGTAGAGCAAACATGGTCCTTGGTTTTCCTAGTATCCAGGAGAAGTAGGATATGCATGCCGGACATTTTGCAAGGAAGCAAAAGACAAAACTTTTTCCTCCTGGAGGTGCTTGGCGTGCAAAGGGGCTCCTAGATCTTGTTCATGAAAGATGTTTGTGAGCCATCATGGAAGTCTCCCACTGTTCTATGTGCACATTTTTTCTATTGCTAGTGGATGATTATTCCAGAAAAATGTGGGTCTACTTCTTGAAAAAGAAGTCTGATTTTTTTGCCTCTTTCACAAAGTTCAAGGCATTGGTGGAGAACCAAGCTCGCCAGCAGATCAAATGTTTGAGATCTTATAATGGGGGGGAGTTCACTTCTAAGTAGTTCAAGAATTACTACGGCAAAGAAGGAATACATCATCACTTGACAACCCCCATATATCCCACAGCAGAATGGGGTGGTAAAGAGGTGGAATAGAACAATCATGGAGATGACACAATGCATGGTGCATAGCAGAGGAGTGCCATATAGATACTAGGGAGAAGTAGTAAACACGGTTGTATATAATTTTAATCGGAGTCCATGCAAAGCTTTGCAGGAAATCGCACCTGAAGAAGCTTTGTCCAAAATCAAACCTGAGATATAAGCTTATCACATTTTTGGTTCAGCTACATATTGTTTTGTTCATGATAATAAGAGGAGTAAGATAGACTCTAAAACTTCCAGGCATTTCTTTGTTGTTATAGTGATCAATCTAAAGCTATAGATTGATTGATACTTCTACTAATAAGATTATTATTAGAAGGAATGCTGATGTAAAAAAAACAGAGTCTTTCTTGGCAGCAATCAGCAAGTGGTAACAGAAAATGTTTTCCTTCCCTTGCCCAATGATGAGTCTAGTTCTTCTCATACTCCTCCACAGACTCCAGTACAACCTATGCCATCTCCCATTGATAATCTTGTGTATCAAAGACACCAACCTAAGTTGGTTTACTCCACTATCCAAGATGTGTGAGATGGAGAATTGTCTCCTCTCTTAGATGGCCGGCCTCACAGAACTAGTAAGAAGATTAATTATTCAAAGCATCCTCAATTTGCTCTTTCTTCTAATCTTTTTAATATTCATGAACCACAGAAATACTCCAAGGCAAAATGCATACCAGAATGGGACACTACCATGCAACTCGAGTATGATGCTTTGATAAAAAATGATACCTGGAAGTTGGTGTCGTTGCCTCCAAGGAAACACCCCATTAGCTATAAATGTGGGTCCGTACAAAATCAAGTGCAAGGCAGATGGTACTTTCGATAAGTACAAAGCTCATCTTGCTGCAAAAGGCTTTTCGCAACATGAGAAAGTAGACTATGAGGAGACTTTTTCTCCTACTACAAAGATGGTCGCTTTTCGGTTGTTTCTTTCATTTGCAGCTCAATTTCGTTGGAAGGTATTTCAAATGGATGTCAAGAGTGCCTTCCTGAACGGAGATTTGGAGGAATAAATGTATATGACACAGCCTAAAGATTTTCAGCTATGTTAGCGGGGTTCATCCACCTCCCCCCGTACCCTGCCTGATATGTATCCGTACGGATACGTGTGGGTATGTGTATGGATTCGTCATGGATATGTCCCTGGCAACATCCTGGGTACATTTTGACGTACTCAAGACATATCCACGGCGAACCCATGGCAAGTTTGGAACGGGAAAAGGATCTAAAAAAAATAATAATAATTTTAACTTGGTTTGTATGTTGTTGCTTCGTGGGGGTACATAATATTTCTATTGGACATCATGATTCTTGTTAGATATGATTGGATAGGTTCTACTATTGTAGATAATTATTAGTACAAATGCATTGATGTAAAAGAAACAGAGTCTTTCTGTGGCCCCAATCAGTTAAGTATGAACAACAATCAGCAAGGGGTGTAATTCTCTCATTTCAAGTGGTATCGGACAATTTTTCTCCTTCTAACCCTCGGGAATGATGAGTCTGGTTCTTTTCATACTCCTCCTTAGACTCCAGTACACCTATGCCATCTCAGTCATTTGATAACTCTGAGTCATGTATCAAAGATGCCAAGTTGAGTTGGTTTATGAGCCCTCCGGAATCTAATACCACCTAGATGTGGCTACCCAATCATCTTCAGCCATTCATCGACGCCTATAAGTGGTAATTACTACACTATCCAAGATGTGGGAGAAGGAGAATTGTCTCCATCTCTTAGATGGCATACCCTCGCAGATTTTCTGGATAAACCCTAGATTGATTATTCAGAGCAGCTCATTTTTCTCTTTCTTCTGATCTTCTGGATAATATTCATGCAAGGACCACATTAAATACTCTGAGGCAAAAAGCATACCAAAATGGGAAACGGCCATGCAAATAGAGTATGATGCATTTGATACAAAAATGATACCTGGAAGTTGGTGTCGTTGCCTCCAGGGAAACACCTCATTGGCATGTAAATAGGTGTATAAAATCAAGTGCAAGCAGATGGTACTTTGGATAAATACAAGGCTCGTACTTATTTTGCGAAAGGCTTTTCGCAACATATAGGGAATAGACTATGAGGAAAATGAGTATTTCTCCTACTACAAATATGGTCACTTTTGTGGTTGCTTCTTTCAATTGCAACTCAATTTGGCTAGAAGGTATGTATCCAAGATGGATGTACCCAAGAGTGCCTTTTTGAAATCGAGATTTGGAGGAAGAAGTGTATATGACTGACAACCTGACATTTTCAGGCATGTGCTCGTGATCATTTGGTATGCAGGTTGATTAAGTCCTTGTATGGGCTTAAATAGGCTCCTCGAGCCTGGTATATTAAAATAGATAAACACCTACAGGATTCTGAATTCAAAAGAAGTCTTTCTGATCTAAATCTTTATGTCAAAAGCAATGGTGATGATATTGTTATTCTTATTGTGTATGTTGATGATGTTGCCATCACAGGAAGTGGAAGTGTTGTGATTCAAAAGGTAAAATCAGATTTATGTGTTGCTTTTGACATGACTGATTTAGGCCTCCTTCACTATTGCCTTGGTGTAAAATTCTGGCAACATGATTTCTTGATTTTCATTTCCCAAGTCAAGTATGCCACACATCTCTTATAGAAATTTCAGATGTCTGAATGTAACTCTTCGTCTACACCTATGGAGGTCGGGCTGAAACTTTCAGCTCATGATGATTCACCACCGGTCAATGAATCATTGTATAGACAATTGGTGGGTAGCTTGATCCTAAACATTACACGACCGGATCTATGTTTTGTTGTTAGCTACCTTTCTCATGTTTTTTGTCTAAACCACAACTCATTCACTGGGGCGCATAGCGAAACGAGATTTGATATATGTCAAAGGTGCTCTTGACTTTGGCACTTTGTATCAAAGAGTCCTTGATTTCAGACTGATTGGTTATGCGGACTCAGATTGGGATGGATCAGTGGATACTCGGTGATCTACCACTGGATATATCTTCTCCTTTGGTTCAGCAGTTGTTTCTTGGCAGAGTAAGCTTCAGCCCACTGTAGCCATCTCTTCCACTGAAGCAGAATACAAGGCAGTTGTTAGTGCTAGTTGCGACGCAATATGGCTTCGTCGGATTCTTATTGATTTTCACTTTCCTCAAGCTACTGCTACACCTCTTTCACTTTTTTGTGATAATCAAGGTGTTTTAATATTGGTAAAGAAACCTGTATATCATGCCCGCACTAAGCATATTGAGATCCATCATCACTATATCCGACAGTTGGTTGATTTGGGTGATGTCTCTCTTCATTTTTGTCCTTCTAAGGAGCAACCTGTCGATGTAATGACTAAACCCCTTGGTCCTTTATTATTTGTCAAGTTTCAAGACAAACTTGGTGTTGTTCTATGGGTTAGTCATTAAGAGGGGGTGTTGAATATTTATACTAAATGGTTCGGTTATGCAGTTGGAACTGCCTCCAACTGATCACAACTAAATGTAACCACCCTCATGAATAAATATATCTTTGCTATGTCCATTATGGACAGTGCCTTCAGAAATACATACTTGTTTCTTCCTTGTTCATTTGCTAACAACAACCAATGTTTATATAGGGATTTAGAGGAACAATCAATATGGCTATACATGGAATCAAAGGAGCCATAATTATGGAATATGGAATCATAAGAGAAATCACTTTGGTATGTATGGAAGCCGAGGAACAACTATGGTGATGGATGGAATCTAAATAGCACAACAGATTATGGAAATACATATAGAGAGATATCACCCACCAAGATCACATATGGATGGTTGGATGATCAAGCATGGCAACAAGTGCGCAATGATTTGAAGCACACTAATTACTTGGTTTCCTCTCCGAAACATGTCAATGAGGGACAACATATTATGTACCTAGGAATATGATACGATAATGTATATGGATTAATGGAGATGCCGACAAGTGGCACACATCTCCCTTTGTTATATAGTTATAATATATATTGGGTCAATAGGTAGCTTGTGGAATTCCGAATTAGTTATATTGGGAAATGAGTCAGCCTACATTAGAATCAGATGTTACCCACCCAATAAGAATAATGTATGTCTATCTAAAGGAGATGAATATCATTATTAAGTATGTCAATTAAGTGAGAAGTCTTCTATTTGGTAAAAGGATATTGGAGGTGTCCCCCTCAAAGTGGCATTCCCAAATTAGGAGATCTTGTGGAGTTATTCGTTCCTAAAGGAGTATTGTATGGTGTTGCTCTGCCTTAAGGATATTATTCCATTTCCAAATATAGTGAATATTAGGGCATCTTGGTCCACAAATATCTCGTGTTTTATTGATCTTCATTATACTGTACATATTGTTCAAATTATTCTATTATATTATATGTGAAGATCTTAACAAAAGAATTGTAAGTTGGTTATAAAGTCCTTGTTGAAAATGTTTTACCTCTTAAGAGCAGCGTTTAAGTCTGGTTCCTCCTTGTAATTGAAAGCATCGTCAAAACCGAGTCAATTTTTCAGCAAGTCTACCTGCATGACAGAGATTTGGAGGCAGAATAGTTAGCCATGGTCATTCATACTTATGGTTTTGAATGCACCTGAAGTCAATCATTAAGTACCCATTTGACATAATTGATCTTGATTTTGAGTAACTTTTTCCTTATCAGGCACCCATATTCTCACCATAGTTTGGGAGCTTTGGACTAAGTAAAGTAAGAAACTAACTTGTCTACATGCCCCAAAGAAATGGCAGGACCCCCTCATACAGGAATAAATATCTTATTGTGCTGATTAATGTACTCTGGTACTCGTTGTTCTATTAGGTTCACATGCATATTTGAAATTAAGACTTGTAATGTACCTGTACCCTTTAAATTTCAAATGATGGAAGACAAAAAAACCAAATAATGCAAGACAAAGCAATAAATAGCTCAGTGTAACCTTTTGTTTGCTCCCAGCACTCCCAACAACATAACAACCATGCATCTTGGCAAACTGACCAACAAGCTGACCAACTGCCCCAGCAGCTGCAGAGATGTAAATGTTTTCCCCTCTTTTTGGGGAGCTCACTTCAAAAAACCCAGCATAAGCCGTAAGTCCAGGCATTCCTGCAACATGTCTGGCATTAGAAATGAATGGTAAAAATTCATAATTGGCTTTCATAAGATGAGAATCCTACCAACGCCATGGAGATATTAAACTGAGAACCAAGTATAAATAGTTTCTCCTTGGTTATGTTGCAAATTATTAGTCAGCACCGTATGTGCCAATAAGCTAAATTATTTCTAAAGGTGATGAAAAGTAAGCAGAGATTTCTAACATAGTGCATGAACGAATGCTTATGGTGCAAGCTTCCCATTATGCCAAAACGAGGGCATACCAACTTTCGCCATGAATTTTCTAAGAATTACTTGTCAGCACATACAACGGCATACATGTGAGAAAACAAAATATAAACTTTTGTCAACCACAGCAGCCATGGAATTCACTCCTATTGTCAATGTTTTTGAACCATAGCCATTGGATTGTAGAAGAATTTCATGTTATTTGGATGTTGATAACTTACAATTATGCTCCTAACTATGAAAACAATGAAAGTAACCTCTATCTAAATTCAAATTTATATCAAAAGGCTTGCAGTTCAATCGGCGTGGATGATGGTAAAGTGTGTTTGTCACACCATCCACCTAATGACAAATCCTATGAGATATCAAGAAAGAATAAGGCCGGATTCAAGTCCCAGGTGACTTTGGCAGAATGGATACCCCTTGGTCCTTAGCATTAAACCAGAAAAAGTCCATTATTCTTGCCCCTGATACCAATGGATGCTAAAAGACTCCAAAGCATACGGATGTTTATCCTTCAATCAAAAAAAAGAAATAATGAAATTTATATGCCAATCTAGAAAAAGTGGTAATATGTATGAGACAATAAAATTTATTTCTATCAATATAATTATACAAAGAATATTCTTTCTAAAAAGCATTGTACGGATATAACAGGGTAACCATGAAACAAAAAAACTCGCTTAAATAACATTTCTTGAATACAATCCAAATAAAAAGGATTTGAAAAATGGTACACAGCCTATTATCAATATGTCATTACCTAAAACTCCCAGGTAATATGAAAGAGGTACATCTGTATATTTGATCTTAACCAAGCCCATGCCCCCTGGTATTATGCTGTACTCTTCCCATCCAGTAAAACCAGTTACAAAATCACCCTGTTTAAATTCAGGGTGATTTGAAACAACCACCTCGGAGACACCAAGGCCTGTTATGACCTGCATATAGACTCAATATTCTTAATACTAATCATAGACACGTCACTTCGGATTATTTGTTTTCCAGAGTTAGAACAAGAAAAAGCACATGCAATTTTACATATATTGCAAGATGAGATTGAAACCTATCGTTCATTATGATATACTTCTTAAAATAATAAAGGTTTAATTTTCATATTTATTCACTGTCATAAAAATTAAGGAAACTTGCATGAATTTTGAATTCTTTGGGAAGCAACTTTAGGTGCAGAGATTATCTTCATTTTGATTTCTTTAGGAAAAAGCTCTCGGCTCGATCCTTTATAGTACATGCAAGATTGAAGGAACTACTACATTTAACTTGCACAAGTGAATCCACATATTTAGCGAATATCAATAGTATAAATTGCAAGCAATGTATCCACACTTATCCTGTATGTACATACAAAACAAAAGAGAATAAAAAGAGAATAGGGTGCTACATTTTTAACATGAAAGTTAAAACAAAGCAACAGGTAAGTAAATCTTACCGATCCAGGTGTAAAAGGACCTGTGTAGACAGTAATATTTCTCATGTGACTCCGCATGTAAGGATCACATGATAAAGACAAATTTTTTACAAGAACATCTTGCGATTCATTATTCAGTTGCAAGGAAATGTTGTTATGTTTTAACAACATATCAGACTCCGCTGGTATTCCAATAATATAATCCTTAAAGATTACTTGTTTATTTTTCACTTCATTGCTATCCATTTCAGTGAAACGGCCCTGCAATCCAGTGGTCCAAATCAATTATAGCAATATGTCATAGAAATTGCCCTTTTAATTAATATGTTAATTGCCCTTTCAAATATTTCCCAATTTTTTGGAAGGAAAATAAGAAACTCAAAACAGCTTTAAGAATCTATAACGAAATCCATATCATAAAAGATAATCCAGCATTTATTTCAGAGGAAATAAGTAGAACATCTAGGAAAATAAAGAGCAATGATACCACTCCTTATGCAAACCAGGACAGAAATCATCTTGGATTGGCCCCCTATTGTAGACACAATGAATTTTCTAAGGAGATGGAACTTAACACATACTCGAGTCACAAGTCATTCATAGAACAATTAAAAATTTGAAATTCTGACTTCCACATTTCTTTTCCAAATACCCTTAAAGCTCACTGTAATGTCCCCTTTTCCAAGCTAGTCACTATGGAAGACCTTATGCCCATTCCTCTACCTGTGGGCATCAAGGAAGGAGCAAAGGAGGGGAACTTGCCATGGTTGTAAATGATGTACCTTTATAATTAATTATTTTATTTACTAATCATGGCATTGGAATGGTTCAACTTGGAGGGAGAAGACTTGTCAAACAAAGCAAAGAGAATTTCTATTTCTTCATTATGAGGTCGGTCTTCTTAAGTGAAGATTAAAAAGTGCATTAAGAGGTCGGCCATGAGGATTGGGCTTCAAACTCATCCTTGGCAACAAAAAGGAGGATATAAAGGTGGATCGAATGGCCTAAGAAAGGTTATGCATGCTTATTTCAAAGACTGATATCTTGGGTTTGTGCATGGCATGCCCTACTCTCCACTGAAGACGAAGATCTTTGGTGTGGCTTAACTTTGAGGATGAAAACCCTCATTGGATCCTATTGGGGACGAAACCTTCAATAATCACAACACTTGGGGACGAAAACCCTACTTTTTTGCATTGGTGGCTTCATACGGGAGTCACAAGTGGACTTAATTGACAGATTTCTGAAATAGCAAGATGTTTATTCGTTCTTAGGGCACTCCTACTGCAGCTAGGGCATGCTTTTGGTGTCTGCCACATTCATTTTCAGCTTGATCTACCCATTTGGAGATTTCGGGATCACTTTTCAGTAGGTTTTCATGGTTGGAAAATTGTGATTTCACTTTCATTGGATAACCGGTCTCTTCAAGATCATTTTGAGCATTGGTTTGTGTTGAAACTCCAAGTATTGATGGAGTTACGAATTTTTGAGGTTTTAGTTGTATTTGCACTTGAAATAAATTTACAAAATACAGATATGCTCTAGATTTCATCTTGTTGGATTTATTGAGTATTTGGGATATTTATATGTTAATTTTCAACCCATATTGCATGTGAATGATTGTTCCTAAGTGATGGTATAGTTTTTTGCCCTAAAGGGATATTAATTAATTTTCTAAGCTGATTTTGATAGACTAAAAGTGTAATTTCCAATTTGTTGCTAGGGTTTCTAATATTGTTGGATCTGTTGTTATAAAAATCATATTATCTTCAGTTGGGTGTTGGTGTATTTTCAAATTTGGTTCTTAGGGTTTGTGGCCAAACCCTTATTTTCAGTTTAAGCCCTAGAAAGGGACATTATAGTGGCATCAGAGCTTCGGTCTTCCCAACCTAAGGGTTTTCTTGCAAGACGCTCAAATGGTGGATAAAATTTTTGGTGATGCTAGATTTGAGAGGCTTTCCCTCGGGAAAGAAAGATTGGCCAATAAAATAGCTCAATTGATCCATACCATTCATGATCCAAATGGTGGAAGGAGCTCTTCAAAGGGAGTCAATAATACTCAGCCATCCAAAGTGAACAACATTGCTACATGGTATGAGGAGTATAGGGCTCTTCCAAAGAAGATGCGTGATGTCATGTCATTTTCTAAGTTCATGGGAGTAAGCAAGGGAAGATCAAGGCCTAAGCCTAGGTCATGAGCTACATAAGAAGAAAAAGAAAAATTAGATCTGCATGAGGGTTGTGAGGTGGAGTCCCAAGAAGACCATGTTGAAGGACATGGAAAGGTGTTGCTAGAGGAAGAACCAAAAAGAGTTTTTGATGTAGTAGTATCTTCAAAGAAAGAGGTAGAAGTACCTATCATCTTCCCTAAGCATGAGTCAAAGAAGGAAGAAGAAGAACCAAAGTTGTTGAGCCTTGAGAGGGAACAACCCATGGGAGCCCTAGAAGCCCCCATCATCATTGCCAAAGTAGAGCTCTTGACTGATTTTTAGAACAACATGAAGACATCAAAGTTTGATGAAAGTTTGAAGCATGAGCCTAGGGAAATCATGGAGTACAAGTCCCAAGGTAAAAATTCTTTAATATTTAATGATATTTCATTGGTTTCTAATGGGTTTTTGTGGCTAAATGTTGAAAAGAAATCAGAATTGCATAAGGGTAAACAAGATGACATTACGAAAGGATATGTCCATGAAGGAAGGGCATTTCCGGTTCCTCATGATTACTTTTAGTTCGCTGGAAATTTCCAAACAGCAGTCAATGATGGGCAAATTGAGGGAGTTTATCACCTTGGATTGAGTTCCGGAGATGTTCCAAACAAGTACCATCGAAAGAATGGTGGGGATCCTTGTTGGCAGCCCAAGGTCTGATGAAAAAAATCACATTTTATCTCCTCTTATGCCGCTGCCATACTTGTGTAATTATGGGCAGCTTGTTGTTAAGAAAGATCAAATGTCATGTTTGATGTCGGGTAATATAATTGGTGATGATGTGAAAAACTTGAGGAGTAACATTTGGCACATAGAACTTTTCTTGCAAGACCATGTGAGCATTGAAGTTTGGGTTCCGATTAATCCTTTGAATTATAAGAAAGAGGAAGCCCTTGTTGAATTCATTGTTGCTACTCTTTGCATATGGTTAGGAAGAAATTTTATGGAGGATTGTTTGGAATTTGTTATGTATCCTAACAAAGTTGTGAAGGATTTACTCTTAGAGTGTCCTTTTGAAACAAGTTCTACTCTCCATGGACAAGGAGTCATGGTTTTGATTGATGGGGCTACTCACAGTTTCATTGATGAGTGTTTGAGGACAAAGGTGAATTTGAAGGTGGAAGACTTCAAAGACTTCATGGTTAAGATAGCGGTTGGATACTCTATGCCATGTACAAGGAGGTGCCCCCAACTCCTCTTCACATTGGGAAACATGAAGTATGTGCTGAATTTTATTTGATTAGCATGGCTGGTATCTATCTTGTGCTTGAGGTCCAATGGTTGCACTCTTTGGGAGAACTCACTTTCAGTTTCCAAAACATGGAAATAAGCTTTATGGATATGGGCAAGAAGGTGACACTTACAGGTATCTCCAAGGAAATCATCGTTGGTCTGCCAGTGGTTCAAGGTAAGAGTTGCTAACATGTTGTGGTTGATGGATTCACAAAACATGCCCCATTTTGTACATTTCCAGCCAAGTGTTGGTAATGTGTTGAATTTTATTTGATTAGCATGGCTGGTATCTATCTTGTGCTTTAGGTCTAATGGTTGCACTCTTTGGGAGATCTCGTTTTTAGTTTCCAAAACATGGAAATAAGTTTTATGGATATGGGAAAGAAGGTGACACTTAAAGGTATTTCCATGGTAATCATCACCGGTCTGCATGTGGTTCAAGGTAAGAGTTGTTTAAATGTTGTGGTTGATGGACTCACAAAATATGCCTTATTTTGTACATTTCCAGACAAGTATAATATCATAGTAGCGCAACATAAACATGGTTGAGTATTCATGCAAGGGAACACTAACAAAGTATGTGGGTGGTTAGTGGTGACAAAAGGAGTGTACTTTGGAGAACCATAGCTCAAAATTTCAGACTTGGTACTGCTGTCATTATTCATATCAGCCACCACATGATTTCATTTGCATGCATACAAGTGGGTAGGCAAGTATTTTCAATCAAGAGATGTAGCATTTTTTGATTGATGAATGTTGGAAGAAATTTTTCAGCCCTTAGAGAGGTGTTTTCAGTCATTGCAATGCTCACATTTCCTAATTTTGCAAAGAGGTTTCAGTTTTGTAACTGTTGCTCCATTTTAAAATTGCTAGTTTTGATCAAATTAGATTATGAGTTGTTTTCAGATTTGAATAGCTGCAAGAGTGATCATTTTGAGGACATTAAATCATTGGAAAATAGTGGTAGATGGTTTCAACTGAAGAAGACAACTACTACAACCAACATAGCTCCAAATTGGGTGAAAAATCAGGTAAATTATGGCTGTCATACTTTGTTTCCAGCCAATTACATTCTGATTTTTTAGAGAAAATGCACGGTTACAATTGTTTTTGGGACAGTATTATTAAAGTATTGGGAATCCATCATTTGGATGGAAATTATGAGATGGTGGCAAGCAAAGGAAGGGATCTAGCTATCGTGTCCCTAAGGCATGATGAAGAGATTGTAAAAGTGTTGTTAAACACTCTTGTTTCCTTTGATATGTCTGCTTCATGTGCAAGAACATCAAAGAAGAAGCAATGAAGATTCATTTGGGATCCGGGCACGTGCATTTGCTTAACGACAAGAAAATTTGGGAAGGGAGGACTGTAATGTCCCCTTTTCCAAGCTAGTCACTATGGAAGACCTTATGCCCATTCCTCTTCCTATGGGCATCAAGGAAGGAGCAAAGGAGGGGAACTTGCCATGTTTGTAAATGATGTACCTTTATAATTAATTATTTTATTTACTAATCACGGCATTGGAATGGTTCGACATGGGGGGAGAAGACTTGCCAAACAAAGCAAAGAAAATTTCTATTTTTTCATTATGAGGTCGGTCTTCTTAAGTGAAGATTAAAAAGTGCATTAAGAGGTCGAACATGAGGATTAGGCTTCTGATTCATCCTTGGCACCAAAAAGGAGGATATAAAGGTGGCTATACATATTTATTTCAAATATTGATATCTTGGGTTTATGCACAACGTGCCCTACTCTCCACTGAAGACGAATATATTTGGTGTGGCTCAACTTCGAGGACGAAAACCCTCATTGGATCCTATTGGGGATGAAACTCTCAATAGTCACAACACTTGGGGACGAAAACCCTAATTTTTTGCATCGGTGGCTTCATACGGGAGTCACAAGTGGACTTAATCGGCAGATTTCTGAAATAGCAAGGTGTTTATCCGTTCTTAGGGCACTCCTACTTCAGCTAGGGTATGCTTTTGGGGGCTGCCACATTCATTTTCAGCTTGATCTACCCATTTGGAGATTTCGGAATCACTTTTCAATGGGTTTTCATGGTTGGAAAATTGTGATTTCACTTTCATTGGATAGCTGGTCTCTCCAAGATCATTTTGAGCATTGGTTTGTGTTGGAACTCCAAGTATTGATGGAGTTATGAATTTTTGAAGTTTTAGCTGTATTTGCACTTGAAATAAATTTACAAAATACATATTTGGTCCAGATTTCATCTTGCTGGATTTATTGAGTATTTGGGATATTTCTATGTTAATTTTCAACCCATATTGCATTTGAATGATTGTTCCTAAGTGCTGGTATAGTTCGCTGCCCTAAAGGGATATTAATTAATGTTCTAAGCTGATTTTGATGCCCTAAAAGCGTAATTTCCAATTCGCTGCTAGGGTTTCTAATATTGTTGGATTTTCTGTTATAAAAAATCAGATTATTTTCAGTTGGGTGTTGGTGTATTTTCAGATCTAATTCTTAAGGTTTGTGGCCAAACCCTTATTTTTGGTTTAAGCCCTAGAAAGGTTACAGTCACCTTCCATGTTATTAATCAAGGGAATTATATTCTTGATAGCTTAGGAATAATCTGTAAGCTCCATGTTGTTTGCATACTCTCAAATTTACAAACCATGCAGGTATCCAATGTAAAGGAGAGATAGTGAATTGAAAGTATCTACAATAGTAAAACATGGTCTGATCCAATTCTACATAGAATGGAGTCATATCTTGAAATACTTAACCAAATTGGCTCTTCTATACGTAAAACAATTAAGCCTGTCACCTAGATTTTTTTTCTTTTTTCAAAAGGATAACGATCCCGAATCAGAACACATTGGTATTGGGTGCACGAATAATCAACCTTCTTCAACTTAGTGCAAAGGATTGAGGGTATCCATTCCACAAATTTTTCTAGGGACGTAGTCCAAATAGTGTGAATGATGGTAAAGTGAGGTTTGTCGTGCCCACAAGGAAGGGGGGTTCACATTGTTAAGGTGATACATAATACGTGTGAGCATATAGGGGGTAATGTTTACACCGGTATATGGGGTAGTAGTGTAAAAAGCACGGCCTGATAATGAGAGGATGTAGTGGTAAGTCCCAAAAATCAGGGGTATTATTTAGAATCCTGTGATCACATGAGTTTCGCACATTTTCTACCAAGTGTCTCCCTGTGGTCACACCACACATCAAGATATATGTCACCTAGATTGATATGTCAAGGTATGCAGATTTGTACCTTTTATGGAGGGTTAACTATCCAAGAAAACCAATCATCTTTCTTTGTGTCTCACAAACAGTTCTAGGAGACCAAACCTTTTTAAACGAAATTTATACCTTTCAATCAAGGAATTGAGCCCCATGAACAAATAAACCAGAAGCACATTCAACTTTGGCACTTTCTATAAGCTTTTGAGGACTAATCACGCCATAAACATATAACTTATAAGCATTAAGAATGTAAGCTTGTAAGTGCACTTTTAATTTGTATACACTCCTACCTGACAACATTGTACATGATTGTTCCCTAAAAGACTATTCCATATATGTTTCGGGAGCCTAGCATTGTCACATAGAATGTTCCGCATATACAAAAAAAATCATGATTCCATTTTCAGTTCAGTATCTGTCTTGTGTTATCCATTGCTTATATTAGTCAAATATATGGTTATTGTCTATTTATGATGTAAACAGGTGGTAATTATGAAGGATATTTCCTTGATTCTAAGTATCTATTATCAGTTGTCAAATCTGAATTAACCTACCAGACCATAATCATGATTGATGACAGCAGTCTCGGTTGGATTTTGGACAAAAGATTGGAGGACTTCTTTCATTTTGGAAGACAGAAAATAAGAAAGCATCCGCTTGGATTTTGTTGCGGATTTAAAAATGATAGAAGACAAAATGGATAAGACTAAGGGATTTCTATGTGAATGGAAAGGAAATCAACTGTTGAGTGGTGCTGATTCAGATGTAAACTCTATTTAGAAAGATTGAATTTGCATTTAAGCAGTGCTTTAATGTCCAGAAGATTGAATTTGCATTTAAGCCGGGCCGCTCCCTGGCCGCTCCCGCGTGCAAGAACTAGGTTGGATTATTAATTTTTGTGGGATTTTACTCCTCTACAAAAGTGCTTTAATGTCCAGATTGATAAGAACTAGGTTGGATTATTAATTTTTGTGGGATTTGACTCCTCTACGTTGAAGTCAGGTATTTCTACAATCACTTAGGATGACCTCTATGAATAATCACGAGGCAAGGGGACCTACTTAGCACATGAGCACTGTAAGCATTTGTTAGTAGGGGGTGGGGTTTGGAGGACGGTGAATGTAATCCACCACTTTGGGCTTCTTACCATCTATCCTCTTGAATCCCCATTGGCAAAGCTTTCAGGAGCATGTACTTTGGGCTATAAATTACCCTTGTCTTAAAATCCTCTTTCCCGAATGTGGCATTAAGCTAATTTGGACCCATGTAATCATCGTATATAAATTACCCTTGGGTAGTTAAAGGTTCTTCACAAGCAACTGTGGGATTAGATGCTAATTTTTTTGGACACCTTGTGCTCAGCAGTAAAGCCTAAATGTAGTTTTGTTGTTTGGAAACTTACTAACCCAATCATCTATTTAGATTGGGTAAGTTAAAGGTTTTCACAATGCACTTTCAATTAGATGCTTCTCAGCAGTATGAGCCTACAATGTAGTTTTGATGTATGGAAAAAAAATATGTTGAGCATGATCCGGTTTACTGACACGGATGTCTAGGAGAGATTTGACGGCATCGACTCAATGATTGAGAAGATAAAAGCTGTCATAAATGCAAAAGAACAATGAAATATTTTTCAAGTGAAGTCAATCCTCATTGAGCGGTGGAACAAAATGATTCCATCTACTATGCATTGACTCCTAGATTTTATAGAGAGAAGGGAGGGGTAGCACCATATGCGGAAGTTGAGGGATATAGGTATTAGCTAGGCTCTTCCCTGATCCTGAGGCCCAAGACCAATGGCTAATTTCATCGGTCATATCGGAGCAAATACAAGATGGATGCACATATTGTGATGACTTCATCATGCAAAATGCAAGGTCTTGGACAGGTAAGTTTTTAATTTTTTGATTCTCTTTTCTTTTAGTTTTTTAAAATTTAAGTTTGAGTCCTTACATCTGAAGTTGAACTTTGCATTGACTTTGAAGTTTGGGTTGCCTTAATAGGTTGCAAGTTCATCTTCCTCTGAGCGCAACTGGAGTACGTATAATTTCATCCACTCACAGAAGCGCAACAGATTGGGGGCTAAAAGGGCTGAAGATTTGGTATACATACATTCCAACTCTATCCCACAAGCAGCCAGAGTACTCATTGACATTGATGATAGTTGACTTGGATGCTTCCATTTCCCACCATCATATGATGATGAAGTTCTGTGGCACCTCCACGAGACCTACATGCACAAGGGGGTGCAACTGGCAGTGGCCCTAGTGCGAGTGGTTGATCTAAGAACCACATAATGATGTAGCTGGTTTTGATCCTCTTGATGAAGATGAGTATGATGAATATTGACACAGTTTGAGCTTTCAAGAAGCTATCATGAGATTCATGACTCTCATTGTGTTTGATTTAAGTATTTTAAATTTTAATTTAACTTTTAAACTTTTAAGTTTCTAAGTTTTATCGGTATCCTAGCTTGTTTGTTGTGTTATTCACTTATTTAGCTTATAAATATGCATAATATGTGGTTAATAATTAAATTCCTATTTGCTGAAATTTATATATTTTTTAATTTTTATATAGTTTTTGTACTGCCGTATCCTACGCCGTACACGTATCGGATACCCCGCTCCCGCTCCCGTATCCAAAACGTTTCGGTAACATAAATTCAATGCAGTCTACAAACTCCTTGAGGTGTTATGTTACAAAGGGGACCTAGAATTCAAAATGATTAGCTTGCTGTAAAAATTTACTTGGGAAACAAAAGAAGCTGTCCCAAATTAGAAGCTAATGTAGAATTCAAAATAGATTATTCCTTATCAGCCATGTGGGATGCACCAGGTACAAGAGAGCTAAATGTAGGGTCGTAGAACGGATCATGAAGTGCGATCCGAAACATTGATCAGAAAATCCTTACACAGTTTTTTCAAGAAGCTCCCTCTCTAGCTCCATCAGCCATGTGGAGCACCAGGCACAATAGAGCTAAATTATCTTGGTTCAATGAGGGGGGATAAAGGTACACAATATTTTCTCGAATGTTAATGAACAAGAATAAAAGAGAAAAAATTGCTTTGAACAAGCATCAAGCTCAAAACATTTGTGGATTTTGGAAAGTATATATGTGAAATCCATTCCTAGGAAGCTTCATCCTTCCTTTACCCAATCTTATAACAGAATAGTAAACTTAACAAGGTAAAATTTGCAATTAAATGTTACCAAAAAAGAAAGGCCCCCATAGTTGGTGGTACGCTTGTAGGGTTTAATAAAGCTAAGGAGAGCTCTGCGTGGAACAACTCTCTATCTGTTTTATAAAGAGGCAATATGAGTGAAAACTCTTGGCTTAAAAACCAATATGGGAGCAATCAAGCTAGTTCTAAACAGGGTGATAAAAACATAGGTAAGGAAATAGAATCCTATGATACTTATAAGTTATCGTTCAAGATTTTTAGTTAAGTTTAGCTGAGAGGCAGAGAGAGGTTTTGCCTCAGGTAGTTTGTTACTTAGGCTGGTTTTTGTTGAGGGTAGGCATATTTTGGATGGTTTGAATACAGTATGGGAACCCAGGGCCTCATTGATTTTGAGAGAAAATGTGATTGATGCTAAGATTATTTCCCTTTGGTCTGAAATTCATAAGATCTGTCCTTGTTCTTTTTAAGGATGCTTGCACTCAAATCAAAGTAGATGGTTCTCTTAGAGTCTCTTATCCTCCAAAGGTGTCAATTAGAAAGAGATGTCCTCTTGCCCCCCGTTGTTTTCTTTAGCTGCTAAGGCCATTCGTTACCTTTTGAGAGACTCCTCTCCTTGTCCTCTGGTGAAAGTCCCAAATCACTCAATGAAAACCTCATGATGGAGATTAAATTTGCAGATGACGCTGCTTTTTCCACAGACTGAAATGACTGTAATGGGAAAACAATTGCCTAAAATTTATAGATTCATTAAAGAGAGAAGAGCTTCTAGAAAAAACCATGTGTAGATATTTTTGAAGAGAAGATTTAGCGGACAGTTTTTTCCCAGAAGCTCCCATCTCTCTTTATCGTATGGGACTGTTAAAATACTATACCTCTAATAGACATTCACTGTTCAGATTTGGCTTCGAATTGGATTGACTCTACCCTCAACGAATTCTTAGAGAGGGATGTACTTGACAATGTTCAAAGGATATTACTAGGTACTTAGTATTGCTTTTGGT
Organism: Taxus chinensis; assembly: GCA_019776745.2. NCBI lineage: Eukaryota > Viridiplantae > Streptophyta > Pinopsida > Cupressales > Taxaceae > Taxus > Taxus chinensis. The sequence continues at coordinate 800,021,339 of CM034150.1, forward strand.
CTTGATGCTTTACCAGACATTTGGAATTAAGGTTTCAAAATCATCAACGAGAAGTTCAAAAAGATCTACACATTGTTTTTTCCAGAAGTTCTCCTCTCTTTATTATATGGACAGTTAAAATATTATATCTCTAATAGACATTTACTATTCAGATTTGGCTTCCAATTGAATTGACTCTACCCCTCAACGGCTTGTTAGAGAGGGAGTACTTCGCACAATTAAAAGAATATTACTAGGTACTTACCTAGTGGTCCCATGAGCTTCCTCTGCTAAAAAAATTCAGTGGGTTCTGCTGAGTAAATTCAGGAATATTTTAGCTTAAGTATGGTCCCATGCTTTCCCTACATTTTCTCAAAAAAAATGCAGAGATTTTTTAGGTCCTGTAGCAGTTGAATGGTCCCGTGAAAACAGAAAAACAGTTTTATTTGCTGCAATTTTTTACACAGAATAGTTACTCCCCTATTTTTTGGGTTACCCTAAACCTTAGTCACCGCATTTGGCAAATTTTTTCCTCAAAAATTGAAATTCGGCGAATTAGTTTGGGATCTCAAAAATTCGGTTGGCATTCGCGAATGTAATCATCGATGTGTAGTCGCGATTTTTCGAGGGCAAAAAATGTTTAAAAAACGTTTGAAAATTCATTTAAAAACATTTGAAATACGTTTAGACTCGTTATGGTGATTCGTGGTGATTCGTTGCAGCAGGCAAGATCGTAAATTATTCGTTTTTAGACCCTCCATCGAATCCGGGACAACACCAGGCTTCCATCAACCCATTATTGGCTTCGACCTAACCGCAACAAGGTCACCACTCGCAGCGACGGAAACCACAAAAACTATTATGTTTTAGGTTTATATTTTTATGTTTAATCATATTCGTTTAGGTTTAATTTAGGATAAGCTATAATCTATTGTGTTTTTATGTTTATAAAATTTACTTTTATATTAGGTTAATACAATTTATTAAACATTAAATTCTAAATTTTAAGTTTGGGCATTTATAGTTTATTTTTAGGTTTAATAAACTTTACATTTTAATTTTTAGTCATCTATAAATTATAGCTTTTTATTAGGCTAATAAAATTTTTGTCTTAAATTTTAGCTTAATAAATAGCAAATGAATTTAGTTTAAAAAAAAATCATTACTTATTTATTTATACGAAATGTGAAACTATAATTGTATTTCTATTAGCCGAATTTAATCACGAATTTTATCTTGATTTTTTAAACAACGAATTTCTTACGAATTTTATACTCGGCGAATTCGAACACGAATTCGAATGCGGTGACTTAGCCCTAAACTGCCATCTGTCAAAAAAATCTTGTAAGCGGGTGCAGGAATGTTGTAGCCCCTCCTTTTCACCACCCCGCATAAATCACCCGACCAAAACATTCGGATCTCCGATTTACATGGATGAGATTCTGTTTTATCCTACAACATGTTTTTGAAACATTCACAGGACTGGCTACACAGTTGAATCAGGAGCGGCAGCGTGTTCCATGGGACCCTTCCCTTAGTATTGCTTTTGGTCTTGATGTCTTTAGAGACATTTGGAATTAAGTTTTGGAAAACTTCCACAAGAAGATTCATAACTAGCATAATAATACGATGCAGACACCTTATACCACTCAACCCTTCAAAATACATAAGGGAAATGCAATAATATGTAACAAACTCTGATATTGATTTATTCAACTTGAGCAAATATAACAACAAACACACACACACCAACCTCACAAACCGAGATGCGTTACAATGCTTAGATCCACAGATCTCTTCTTGCTAACTCACGGTCTTTGCAAGTATAGCTATTTGAACAACACAATTCTCTGAACTGACAAGTCCAAATTCTAAACTCATGCGGCCAACATGCGGAGATCATCCTAACACAAGTGAAGTGGCATGCTTATATAGACCCAAGACCACCTACTTACAATATGCCTCAAAGCTACGAGTGACCCATATGACATTCACTATGTCCCAACCCTTTATAAGATAGGGCACAAATGATAACACAACTTGATGCATTTGAGTTGACTCACTGGTTGCAATTATGGGTTAGGTGAATCCATGTCGGCACCTTCCTAAAAACAATTTTGTAGTTGAAATTCTGAAGATTATGCACATGCTACACTATTGCGCTCATGAGTGCGCACTAGCCTTCAAAGCAATTCCTTGTGCGCTTTCTCAATTCAGCTCCAATGCCCTCGTGGTTCAATAGTAGATGCGTGCCATTGAGACAAATTATTGCTCGTAATGCAAGCATTTGAAAATGGCTTACATGATATTGTGTGCAAAAGAAGTGATTCTTTGTGCACAAACTTGAAGTCCAAAACCTTGCACTATTCATTTGAAGCATTGTGCCATCCATATGACGAAGACCCTTAGCCTATTTTGTTTTCCCCGACGGCTAAGGAGAATTTTAAAGTGAGACTTAAGCTCTATTATTTTATTATAATGTGTGGAAAAATATAATAGAGCATAATAAATTAATGGACTTAATATTAAAATAGACATAGAAAAGTGAACAAAGGACAAAGGCACTTATAAAAATTGTATTTCCTAAGGAAAAGTGCGACTAGCCTAGGGAGCAATAAAAACTGGTAAAAAAAAGGTAAAAAGCTCATGGGTCAAAGTTTATTCCCTCTAGAAAATGTGACTTGCTCTAGGATAGAAAAATAGAGGGAGAAAAAGCATTTAATGTTGAAAAAAGTTGATTGGTTGTGTAGAAGGTCACTTTGGGTCACTTCTTCCTTTAAAGGGACAAGTCCACTTGTAGTAGGGGCATTCTATGATCATTATATTTTATAAATTTGGCTTGTAAGCTGAGCATTGCTGCTGCAATTTCTGAGGACGAAAACCCTCAGGAAAAGTGATAGGAGGAACAAAAATTCTTCCTTGAACTCATCTTTTTGTATTGGAGATTCAAGAGAAATCTGATTTTCGAATCATTATTTATATTCCAGTTGGACCGACCTAGTTTGGGAACTATTTTGGGGTGTGAGGGAAAGGGATAAAATTCAGATCTGTTGCTGTGTGTTAAAGCTGGACTTCAGTCATCTAAGCTGCCATTTTTTTGGAGCTTTTTTAGGTTTCCAAACCCTCATTATTCAGCTGTAATTACCAGTTCAGGTCTGCAGATTATTATTAGATAAAATCAGACTTTTGGAGCTCACAATTGGTATTTTTCTTTAGCTTTTATCTTCTAAAAATCATTGATGTCATAAAAGACAGAAATCAGCCTTGTTTAGCATCTTATATTGCATTTTTCTTCAATGGTAACAGGTCGCCATTTATGGGTAATTACTTTTCAGCAATTTAAATGATTTTTTACAAGGGCTCATACTTCAGTTTAGGGTCTGATTTGTCTTCAGTAAATCTGCATATTATATTGGAGTGGGAAAATTATAAAGTGTTGATTGATTGGTTGTGAGTTTCATGCAATACCCTAGTTGCGTTTTCCTTCTAAAAATCAGGTTTGCATTAATAATTTTGGAGATATATTTCATAAGTTGTTTCTTTAGCAAGGGGATTGCCTAAAATCCATCTAGGGCAAAAAATAGTCTCATTTGGGGATGTTACAGTTTTCGTCCTCAAGAGATTATCTCTAAGGGTTTTCGTCCTTAGAAGATTTTTGATGAAAGCTCAAAGCTCAACATGAAAATTCATATTTTATAAAATAAAAAAAGGTTGCCTTCTACAAGCAAGTCAACTTGCTTTTATAGATGAACTTGGCTAAATAGCCACCCTCAACCTTCTATCAGCTTTCACCTCCCTCATTTAATTCTTTTTCCACTTTATTTCATCCACCAAGGGGGTCGCATTTTCTATAGGAGAAATAATAAATATAAAGTGACTTTCCTTTTTTTCTTATTTTTACTTTATCACTTTACTCTTTTCTTTTCTTTTCTTTTTTTAATTTGAATTTATCATTAAAAAATTAATATAAAGTGTTTATAATATTATTTTATATTGCACTTTTATAATTAAATTATTATGATGAGTTTCCCTTTCTATCACCCTTTAGCCGTCGGGAAACAAAATTTGGCTAAAGGTCTTCGACTGATTATTTTTAGGAAATGGGACTTTTCAACTAAGATCATGAGCAAGCAAAGGCAGCGCGCTGTAGAAGTGTAATTGTTCTTTCTACCATGTTTGCACTAATAGCATGGTCCCATGCTGGGGGCTACTGCTCCTATTTATTTGGGAAATATGTGTCCCATGCAAAAACAAATTATTGCTACTGCTAAAACCCAACAAAGTTCCTGAAATTTCTTAGCAACTAGACTTTAGGGAGAGGATTTCTAGCCCCATAAAGTAGTTGGGGGCACAAAAATAAATCACCTGCTTAAAAATTTTATGGAGCTTTTTTGACACTTGGCATTTAGTTTAAGCTTCCCTCTCAATTTTCCATCCAAAAGTTTATTTCGGATTCATGGGACCCTACTTTTGCTACTACTAAAGCATCCTATTTTATCTCTCCACAAAAAAATAAAAAATCATGGGACCCTATTAATGCTAAAATATCGTATTTTTTCTCTCTGGCATCTGCTCAAAATTTTTAGCTTTCCCCTTGCATGGGACCATGCTCTAAGGGGGAAATGTTAGAAATATTAATGTTAATTAGTTCTCCACATGTTGTAATGTCCCCTTTTCTAAATTAAAAATTATTGATAATATTTCAAGTTAAGCCCGGCTAATTCTTCATTTTGAGACAACTTAAAAATATTATTATTAAAATAAAAGGTATTTTTAAATACTAAAGTATAAAAAAGACCCTTAGCCTATTTTCATTATTTTCAATCGACTAAAAGGAAGAGGTCGTCCCTCTTTAAGAGGGAAAAACAAATGTTAGAAAAGAAATAAAGAGGCCTAGATGGAGCGCTCCACAAAGAAAGGAAAAGAAAAGGCTATAAAAGCAAATGTTGGGGCTCATTGTAATCATCTTGTGAATTATATACTTCTCTTTTGGACATTGAAGAATTGAGCTCTTCATTTTCACCCTTTGAGGATGAAAACCCTTATTGGATCCTATTGGGGATGAAAACCCTCAATAGTCACAACACTTGGGGACGGAAACCCTCATTTGTTGCATTGGTAACTTCATCCGGGAGTCACATTGGAGCTTGGTGTCCCCCAAATTTCACCTTGAAATCTAGGACTACCCATTTTAAAAAAAAAACATTCTTTTTAAAATAACAGGTCTTTTTGTGATTTTTATTGTCAGAAGATGTCTGTATTGTGTTAAGATATTCCCAGTGAACCATATGAGTCAATTTGACAAATACCTAGATGCCCAAATCTCATTTTATCCCTCTAGTCAAGTTTTGTCTGACAGAAAATTTTTATTTAATTATTTATTAGAATAAATAATGCCCCGTTTGAAGTAAATTGTGTTCCGATTGAATCCTGTTGAAGTTTTGACATGCCAGTATTCACTCATCTCAATAGGGTTTTCTCCAGGAATGAATTCAGGGCATTGTCTACGACTTCTGGCAATGTTTTTCGCTTTTATTTATTTCTTTTGCATTTTTCTCCGGTTTTCTCCTCAGTTAGGGACGCGTCTCTGTGAAAATTCCCCTAGGAAACAATGCCTTCGCCAGGCCAAGGAATAGAGGAAACGTTTAACATGCCTGAAGCAGGAGAAAGAGATCATTGGGGACCGACAGCAGGCACTAGAAGGAATCAAACCCTCAAAATGAAAAGCTTCTGAAAAAATGATGAAGTCATGCACAAAAAGCCTCTCCCAAGAAAGTTGCATTTTCTGAGAATTAGTGAGTGTAAGCTGCAATGGGATTTTTGGTAGCTACAAGCAGGTGGGAATTTATTACCTGTCTTAAAGGAAACTTTTTCCCATGAAGTCAAAGTCATTTACGCTGTTGTTTGGGAAAATTAGAGGCGGCAGGCAATTGCGAGAATCTTTTGACGTTACCTGCCTTGCAGGATGAAAATTCCCATTATGAAATAAAGAAAAATCACTTAAAGCACTGATGATAATTTTCTGCCTGCTTGGCAGGCTAACTTTTCCCACCAAAGAGGTTTATTCACCCATGCAAGTCGCACTTTATCAGAAAATAAGGCTATTTTCCATACAAGTCGCACTTTTTGGAATAAATAAATCTAAGCTACAATGGGAATTTTGGTAGTGGCAGACAAGTGGGAATTTCTTGCATGCCTAGCAGGTTACTTTTTCCCATCGAAGTTAAAGTCACTTAAGCTACAATGAGAATTTTGGAGGTGGCAGGCAGGCGGGAATGTCTTATCTGCCTTGCAGGGTAAAAATTCTCATTATAAAAGAAAAATCACTTAAAACACCATCGGGAATTTCTTACCTGTAACTTTTGCAGGGTAAAAATTCTCATTATGAAAGTCAAATAACTTAAGTTGAAGAGGGGATTTTTGGAGCTGCATGTGCAGGGTAGAAATTCCCATCAAAGTTGACTTCTTATTTTTGGAAATCTACCCTTGCCAAAAAATGCGACCCACCTTGGGTGAATAACAATGCAATTAATGGGATATTTATTAATGGCTTTATTCACCCAATTTTGGCATCATAAGATAGAAGGAAAGTCAATGCAATTTTGTGGAAAGCTAAAGAGAAGTCAAGGATGCATGCTAAAAATAAATAAAATAAATTTATTTAAAAGCAACCAGCGAGCATGCATAATTGGTGCGCTCAATTTGGGTGAATAAACATGATTGTTTATTAATTAAATTGCCAGAAATGGGGAAGGGCAATTATTAAAAATAGTATGTTGAGGGTTATATAAGCATGGGTATGCCATGAAATGGAAGATAAGCAATTAATTCTTATCCATTTCCAGCAAGGATTGCAGCCGTGGACAGGTTTTGATGCCAAAGTATCAGGAGGTTTTTGCATTAAATATTGTAGGATTCATCTGCCTGGTCAGCTTCAAGGTTTTCGTGCCTATGGGTTGGAATAGCCTAATTTTGTAATGATTCTGAGTTCAAGACATTCTAGCATAGGTTGGTATAAGTGCTTCTGAGTGAAGTTAAATAATATTTCAAACAGTTGTTTAAGCTTTGCATTGCAATGCTAAAGCCTCAAATTTTAGGGCAGCAGGCTTTATATGCAGATTTTGGTGATAAAAATCAAGTATTCATGCTCATGGACTCCATCTTTGTCTAAAATAGATAATTGCAGGTATTCACCACATGCTCTCAGGATCTTCCGAGGACACATTCAGAAGAGTGCCCAAATCAATGTCAGGTACATTGAATATATCCTTCTCAAATCTGTGAAGAAATTGTGTCAGATCTACACTAATTGCAAATTGCAATTCTGGCATAATTAAAAGAAAAAGAGCTCAGACAAAGATTGTTTCCAGCCATGCATGAAGCATGATGAAAGAAAAATGTCTTTGGCGGCAATCATGCATAGCTTCCAGATTTGCTGAAGTCAATAGATACATAACATAGCCCTGAACTTATCACCGATTTAATTGACAGATCTAAATCTCGATAATTGCAAAGGCTTCCGGCAAAAATTGCATCCTCTTGTTTCTAACACAGCCCGATCCTAGAAGTCAGTGCATGGAAAATTCCTTCCAGGATCTTGTGCATGTGCTTCCAATCTTTCAGTTGAAACTTTCATTGAATTTGCTTATATTTTCATTCACCCAGAGTGCTTTCCAGAATTTAAAACGATATGCAATTAAAAATAAAAATGATGAGTTGTCTGAATTCACTTTAAACATTGCACTGATGCATGTACTGGAGAAGAACTGCAAAAGCGTCAAGGATATAGAGCTTTCAAAGGCAATACTCACAAGCAAATCACTTGGTCATTATGCTTATAGCTTCCAGATCCAGTTTGTATGAGAATCAAAGGCAAAAGAGATCAACCGCATGCAGAATATGACCATAAAGAACAAGACTAAGCTTTCAGCTTTCTTCTTATTTCTTTTTTCTTTTATTTTCTCTGACAAAGTAATTGAGAAATCAATTAAATTATAAAACCTTAAGTGATTGGTTTAAAATCATTACTTGAAGAAGTTAATTACTTGGAAATAGGTGGCAGACATGCAAAATTAAGGTTATATTTTTCAGTTATAAATCATGCATGTCATGCAAAGAGGAATTCCAACATAGGAAGATTGACCCAATTGTTTCCCTTTTCATAGCTTATAGCCATGTGGGAATTCATTTAAAGCTTCCTATTTGTAATTGCCCTTTGATACACTATAAATAGAGGAAGAACCTACGGGTTAAAGAGATCAGAATTTGTAAGCAACATTCTTGTGTTCCAGACTTTGTGCTGAAACCCTTGATAGCTATCTGATAAGTTCACTGAGGAATAGTCTAGGAACAGATTTCTGGAGAACTTTGTGTCAGCGGTGCATTTTGCTTCGAACTTTCTTTCTTAGATCTACCTTTTCTTTAAACTTTGTGTTATTAAAGATCTAAATCTGAAAGTTGTCCCACATGCTCTTTGAAATTTATGAGCAGATTAATGATGCCATTTGACGCAATCTATGTGCATGCAATCAATTCTCTGTAGCTGAAGCTATTGAATTGGGTTAATACATCTTTCTATGACTTTCCTATGTTTACTACCTATTTTCCTCTTCGATGAAGCAAGATTCATGTTACTTATTTTAGTGCCGCCAACCTGTGATGCATGAAAAAGTATGGATCAACCTATGGTTCATGAGCTGTCCAAGGTGCATAAAGGTAATGAACCCATAAATAGATATTAACATATGGTCCGGGCACTGACAAGAAATCTTTGGATAAAAGCCTCACCAAGATCTAAATGAGGGAGTCTGTGTATCTATGGCAACATGCAAGTTTTTTCAACTATGGGGTCTCTGAATAGTTCAAATGATCAATTTTTAATAGTCCTATTGTTTTTCTTCACAAAAATTTAGAGGATGCAAATGTAATTTTAGGAATGTCTCACACTCATTTTAGCTAATGTCTAAAATTTGCAACAGATTTTGTGAATGCACATAATCTTGTTGTATCATGGTTGCATTTAATGAACAATTTCTTCCCCATTTGCAATGCCATCTCTGCAAATAGGCCACTTTATGGTCTAAATTTGCAACATGGAATGTGCAATTCTATCTCCAAGTAGTCATTAAGATCAACTGAAATTTTGAAACTTCGATATGTGCATGGAAGCTATGCAATCTGTCACAACTTTCGGAAGTTTGTACATTTATGTCTTTGTCAAGCATTTAATTTTTGACTGAAGGCAGTGTGAGATGTTTAATGGTATGATGTAGATTTTGGCTACAAAATTGGTGGCAAGCTAAAATTGAGGATGTAGTTAGGTAATGCTTCAAAGGGTTAAAGTAGAACCTAAAATAATCATAGGATTGGAATAGTCATTGCTTAAATCAGTTACACAGGAGTCATCAAGAGGTAAATCAGAGGAAATACCGAATGATGTGTTGGCAGGAATTTTCAGCAATGTTCCACAATGGTAGTTTCTAGAAAATGGCATGAATTTAGAAATTATAGCTGTTCAAGCATTACAATGAATAGTTAGGCATAATAAATTAGTTATGAGACTAGGTATGATCCAATTGATACATTCAAAAACAATTCACCGAGGTTATGCACAACCTCATTGTTGGGTTTTGTTAATAAATTAAAGACAGGTTATTATTTTTTTATCAAAATTTTTCCGCAGCTCTATCTTAGTCTTGTGTCTAGGTTATATGTAGTTACATGTTTTATGCATTGCCTATAAATTACAATTTGCAAGCATCTTTCCTCATCTTATTAATTTAATGAACAAATCAAATTATTTCTGTGAATATACAGTTGGAACCCTGCAAAAGTTGTGTTCTCCTACAAAGTAGTAGATCATTGATGACCATGATCTGTTGCTCATTCGATCAATGTAGAAACCTTCCAAGCATTCAGAAGAATAAAGATGACATTAGTCAATATGTCAGCACATGAGGTTCATCAAACCATGACCTTGCATCTCAGATGCTGTAAATTCTGACAATGAGCTTGTGTAAAAGCCATGCCTTTGGAAACTCTTGGGCAAGAGTTGCAACTGGTAAATTCTAACAAAGCCAAACTACATCCCGTGCAACCAGTTAATGTACTCCAGTGCACACAATATGAAGTTTGGTACAGGGTTTTCAGTCGATCAAAATGCAGATCTATTGTCAAACTGTTGACCCTCTGTGACTGCACAAACTATGTTCTGACAAATTTTGGAGATGTTGAAATCAAAATGCTGATATACTTATCCTGTAATGTCCCCAATGGACATTATTTTACCCCTAAACGGATTTTAGGCAATCCCAACTTTAAATATGCAAAATACAAACAAATTGCAGCCAAACACTTAAAAACTGATTTTTGCAAGAAAATTAAATCTAGGGCAGCGAACAGAAAATAATGGAATAACTCCAAAAATACTTGCTCAAATCTCTTGAAATTTTAAATGGAGCTTGCTAATACAATAACATGATATTATAGAACTGTTTTTGGAATTTTTTCGAATAACAGAATGCTGCCAAAAATGGTTACAGCGTGCCCTAAACAGCTGAAAACTTCTAAAATTAATATCTTTTGCTAGAGAAGTCCAAATGAGCTGAAACTTTGGATCTTGGGCCACAAAAATATGAAGAATAATATTCCAAAAATAGTTTTCGCACAGCAAACACGAAACCCTAATTTTTCCCTAAAAAGTAGGTCGCCCAGCACATTTAGGGCATCAATTCAGCTCCAAAATTGACAAGCTAGGGTAGATCTCTCACTACCGAAGAATGCCCTGCTAGCTAGGGATGGATCTCTCACCACCGAAGCTAGGGTTCCCGTGGGATCTTACTCCACAAGCTGGATATTTGCAAATTTAGCAGTTGCACATGAAAGAATATGCATAAGCTACAAGCTTAAGACACAAATTAGAAAATATCAAATGGTATGGAATTATGGTTTCCCTTCAAGTCGACTTCTCCTTATAAAGGAAGAAGAGACCCAAAACAACCTCTACAATATCCAATTAGTTCCCAAGGATTTTTTCCCTATGCAATTAAATTTAATCCCAAGGATTTTCCCTATATTAAATGTTTTTTCCAACAACTTTTTCTCTCCTAATGCAAGTCGCATTGGTTCTAGGGAAATACATAGTAAAATGGGCATTTATCCTTTCTATGTTCCCATTCCCCCTTCTAAGGCAAGTCGCCTTTTCACCTAGGATGGATAACAATTTATATTTGGGCACTTTTCCATCCTTGATTTAATAATTATTAAGTCATATAAATTATTATAAGTGCTCTATATATTTTTTTTCTTTTATTAATGGCACTTTATAATAATTAAATATAACTTAAGCCACCCTTATATTTTTCCTTTGGCCGTCGGGTTGACAAAATAGGCCAAATGTCTTTGAAGATTTCCATGGAGTAATTCTCTTCAAAGGAAATTTTAGCCAATTAGATCATGTAAACCTGTAAGATTCTTTCACTGATGTGAATAGTGTGCATTGTACCTTGTAATATCTTTCCCTCTTGACTGTTAGAAAACACTTCTGAACAATTTGTTGTTGTTCCAAGAAAAAAATGTCGTCCTAGCAATAGAAACCTCCAAGACACATTCACAACCTTTGTTAAGTCGCCTATATGATATTTCAGTTTTAGTGTACATGCTTACCAGTGCTTGCTAATGAGGAAATAGACCTCTCTTCCTGGCTGCTTGCATAGATATGTGCACTGGCACATCAGTTCTCTTACTTCATGTCTGTGCATGTCGACACAAGTTTTTCTAAGTCTACGATATCGTATGAAGTGAGTATCTTAGGACCCACTGCTACTTTCTCATCCATCAGATCCTCAAAATGTGAAATAGCATCATCAAGTCTTCCATTTATGCAGCACTGCAATGTGATGCAATCCCTTCACCTTGTAAATGCAGAAGATTTGGTCTGTGTATTTCTCACCATTGTCCATAAATGAAGCGTCAAACATGCCACTTCCTTGCATCTCTCCTCATTCTTGCATCTCTCCTCATTGTTTGCTTGGTAATTTCTACTTTGCCTTTAGCACACACTAATAGGTTTCTTCAATAGAATGCAATTTGATCATACCAAATTCATCTTGAATAGCAAGACGCAATCCATTCACATACCTCGTGATCTTCTCGGCATCATCTTCAACACGACCAATTTCTAATGGTTAGCTTATAGAGTTCTTCTATGTAATCACTTACTCTTCATATCCCTTTGTCGCAAATTTTGAAGCTTCTTGAATGAACTTGTGATGATTCGCAAAGGATGAATTTTGCCTTCAATTTCAAGATGAATCTATTCCAGATATTGATCTTCTCTTTGCCTTTGCGCAACCTTTTGGCTTGTACATGCTCCCACCATAAGGATGCATGACCTTTCAACTTTGCGCCGGCGAACTTAACTCGCTTGGGATCTTCCATGTTCTCATATTGAAAATATTTCTCTGATTCAATGATCCAGCCAGTGATTTCTTCAGGATTCAAGCTTCCAGAATAGCTTGGGGGATCCAACTTTGGTATACTTGTCATTCTCACAACAACTTTAAAGAATTTGACGTAATATTCTTTAACTTCTTCTCCTTCGGTGACCTCAGGTGCTTCTTCCCACTTCAATATCACGTGCATCATCCACTACCACAACACATTGGCTTTTGCTCTATCTTTATAACCTCTAAATGGGATTACATATCTCCCATCAATCCTGCCAAATCTGCAAATTTGGGCACTCTTGCTGATTTTGGCCTTCTTGCATTGTTTCTTGCATTGTCACCCCTTTTGTTTGCCATATCCTCATAATCAAAGAGCTCCTTTAAACCAATCTCCTTTACACCTATCCAACTCATCCACTGGAAGATGTTTGCTACTACCTTCTACCCACACTCGCAAATATGGGAAAGTAAGTCTCAATTCAACAAGGACTTGAGCCTTGTTTCAATATAAAATGATGCTCTAAAACTAGATGACATGAAATGATGCACAATAACATGATATCTGGAAATCTTGTCTCTAACATCAAATGATGCAATTGTGGTTAGCGGTCTCAATTAAGAGATGCCTTATACCACACAGCCTTTAGAATACACGGAAGAAATGCAATAATATGCAGCAACATACTCTGATCTTTATTTGTTCAACTCAAGGAAATACAACAAACCCACGCAAAGCAATCTCACAAAGCGAGATGCGTTACAATGCTTAGATTTGCTTCTTACTGACTCGCAATCTTTGCAAGCATAGTTATCTGAACACAACTCTCTGAATTGACTAGCCTAGATTATAACTTAGGTGGCCAACATGCGGGGATCATCCCTAACACAAGCATAGTGGCATGCTTGTGTGGATGCAAGACCACCTACTTACAATATGCCTCGAAAGTGACCCATATGACATTCAATGTGTCCCAACCCTCTATGTAAGATAGGACCCAAATGATAACACAATTCAATGCATTCAAGTCGGCTAAATAGTTACAATTATGGGTTAGATGAATCCATGTTGGCTCCTTCATTAACAATGTTGTATTTGACACTCCGAAGATCACGCACATGCTACAGTATTGCGCTCGTGACTACGAACAAGCCTTCCAAGTGATTACTTGTGCACTTGCTCAAATCAGCTCCAAAGCCCTCGCAGTTCAATAGTAGATGCATGCCATTGAGATGAACCCCTGCTGGTAATGCAAGCCTCTAAAAATGGCTTATGTGAAACCACGCACAGAAGAAGTGATTCTCTATGCATAGACTTGAAGTCTCACCATCTTTGCACCAAGTGATCAAACCTCGCGCTATTCATCTAAAGCATTGTGCCATCCATCTAAAGACGTATTCATAATGCAGAGATGTTGCAATGCATTTTGACCTTCCATTTCTTGCACATGGTCTTTTCTACTGTCAAACACTCTTTGCACTGTGCTATTGAAATACTTGTTTGCACCATTTTTTGAAAGATGTTCTGGACTCTAGAACATACCATGAACCTTGATAAACTCCTTGGATATTCTGCAACACATAAACAACTATGAACCCAACAACATATGCGCACATCAACTGACTGCATGGAACATTACAACACCCAGGTGCGCTACAAGAGTAGGCACAAAAGAACAATACAACACATGCACGCTTGCAGGCTGCACAAAACTAAACAAGCTACTGCATAAATCAAGACTTGTGCAAAACAAACTTACAAACAAAAACTAAGCGCGATTAGAAACTCGTGCATTGCTAGATTTAGCTTATTTTCCTTGTCTGGTATGTTTTTGGTTGATGTAGGATTGCAAGTGATACCAAATGCTGCTGCATCATAATGTTTTATTGATTGTGAGCAGGCTTCAAATTTGTCAGAGTTTGCTCTCCTCTTTTTTTAGTATATTACTCTTCATGCTGGGTTGTCAACAATGTTTATTTTGCCTTGCAATTTAAGGGAAAGATGTAAAAGTCTCTCATTTAAATCTCTCTTTATCCTTATAAAGCTCTACAAGTATCCTGGTAGTGGCAGGTCACATGGTAAAAAAAACATTTAAGTTACAAGAGAAGCTGTCCGAATCAGAAGCTTGGCTTCAAAAAGATCCTTCTTACTTATTTCGAATAAGTATATTAAGCTTAAGGAGGACATTAGAATGCATTGGCACTATGGAGCACTAGAAAATACAGAGAGAGCCAAATTAATTTGGTTCAATGAGGGGATGAAGGTACAAAATAGGACATGTTCTGTTCTACAAAAGGCTTTGAACCATTATGCTTGCAATTCATTCTGAATGCGATGATGCATACATATGAGATGATTTGTTATGGAGAAATAAGAAGACATTTTAACCAGCTACAGTTAAATCTTTGCATTTGTCCACTCCTACGGTTAAACTCAATACTGTTTAGCCTGAATGTGATAATTATAAAACTTGGTCAATGGAATGTTTGTTTAATTGTTTATTTTTTGTTGAACCCAAGAAGTCATGTTTTACAAGGATGATGTTGTAAAATAGATTTGAGTTGGCTCTGTTTTGTCAAATCGTTTGGCTTGGTCTTTGTTCATTGTATAATACTATAATCAACCTCTAAAACTTGGAATTTATTTTTGGAGTGTGAATTTTTCTGTTATACATGGAAGAAAGCATTATCTGGCTGGCCCGTTGTTTTGAAAGATATCATTTCCATTGGTATCCTAGATTATGCAAATATTTCAAAATTAATGATCAAATTGTGGTCAGTCTCAGGGCTAATGTCAAATATTCGAGACACAAGAAATAAAGAAGTGTTTGAAAATGTTCATGGGTAACTTCCTTACAGGGGGGAAATCACATATTTGGTAGCTCCTGCACAGGCTTCATTGCAGGAAAGGTCTAAAAAGAAAATCTACAAATTTTCCTTCGTATGGTGCATGGAGAGGCTTTGGGGGCACAAGGGTAGGGGAAGGATCTTGTGTGTTCCTTCTCTTCTGTACAGGTTTAGGGACATGCTACTCAGCAGATTGTCTACCATCGAGATGGATGGTTGTGAAATGGAACTGAGGTGGTTCAAGGAGAGGATCTTGCTCAGAATTATGTTATTTCTGGTATTGTGGAAGTTTACAGACACGTTGGTAGCTGGGAGGGCATAATGTTTTTTTTGCCGCATGGGAGATATTACTACACAGTGCCAGGTGAGAAGGAAGAGAACAGCTTTCTATGAATGTTGACGGCAATCTTCAATAAGAATGATACTGATCAGTTGAATGATTCTGTTGAGCTCAGTGGTACGGCTTCACAACAAGCTGAACATGTACAACCGTTCATGAATTTGGACAAGAATGGGTGTGTGGCTGTGGATTATTTTGTTGTTAAATTTTCTAGATTTTTAACTAAGATAAACATTTTTTTATTTCAACAAAAATCAAAACAGGCACCACGGCTATTGTAGACATGGTCACAGAGACATCATGTCAAATCAGGGTATAGGAATAAATGAATAAGGGTATGCCTAGATATTATTTATAAATATAGTCACCAAAAGATGTTGGTACAGGGACGAGGACGCTGTCCCTGAGATGAAATTTTCTCGTGACTTACATTGTAGGCCATTTAACTTTAGACTGGGTCTGGTTAAAGGCCAAACCCAACAGGAGAGGGCATTGGGTCATCAATTTAGCTACTCCAGGAGGATAAGGGGATGGCAACTACTGTAACAATTCACGGATAAGAAATAATGATATTTCAGAACTTATAACTTGCACTCATTGCGATACAGTTTATCAGACTATCAAACTTGAAACTTCGTACTATCAGACTTGAAACTGAAGTCTACGGGCGATTCGCTAAGACTGCGCTTGCCCCTGGCCGTCCTGAACAAGGAGCTCCTCCAGAAAACTTTATGTTAAGCCAATAAAATGCAATCAGGACTCTGTTCAAGGGATTGTGGTATAATGATAACAGGGAACCAAGCATGAATTTGCTTCAAGTGAACATGTCATTTCAAGAGTGGGACAAGCCCAACAAAACTGCGGGGTAAGGAGTATGGATACAGTTGAGCATAATCTCATATTATGGATTGCATTCCAAGGTGGTCAATCTAAACATATCAAGAATGTCACCTAAACTTATCTGAAACTCCCTCTAAAGGATCCATAACCCGAGTCTAAGATTCATTCAGGGAAAAAAAATACAATCTGAATGAACTTACACTATATTCTAGACTGCTCATAACTTCATAGCTTTGTCTACATTTTACTGAACAAAAGAATGTAATCAAAAGATAACATACCTTACGAGCAGAATTCAGCTTGCAGAGGAATGGTATGGCAATGCAGGCTGTGACTGTATTAAAGGATGTGAAATTGTCCAATTGTTCATGTCCTCACGTACTTGGCATGACAAATTTTGTTTTATTTTTGGGAAGAATAATAAACATGTAGATACCTTTTTCCGCTGGAATGAGTAGATGAATAATCAATGATCTTCTCTACTTCAATGATTTTTGAGCAAGGGCACCAACTTAGAAGCCAAATATTTATTGAGGATCTTATGATTAGGGATTAAATATGGAACCCTGCATAATTTTGGCAAATTTTATCAATGCAATCGTCTTTAGATTTTAATTGCAGGGTATAAGTAGGATCCAATCTTGTCTTTCATATTAAGAAGCTCAACCCCTACCTTTACGTGTTCTTATGGTCACTTTTGAGGTGTCATGAGGATGGGCCTTGGGTCGCTTTTTATTTTTTAGCGACTTTCATTTGATGTTAAGTCCTCGAGTTTGTACTCTAATAAATGGTGCAACAACACCCTTAACTATTATCAACACCAATTAGACTATAACCCTTGAAATAGGAAACAACTATCCACTCTATAGATTGCACCAATACATTTAAATGCACATCAAATGACCATCTCGCCAATTAGTTGGGCCCCGCTTCATGTATTCAAACTTGTAGTACCCAAAATTTTAGTTAAAGCACTTAGCAATATGACATTTGACATAATTTTGACATTTATCTTGTTTATATACAAACAACCAATTTAAGAAACCCTCCTAATCTATCCCACATCCTAGTCCCACTAAGCGACAACTATTCTCTAACTCAACTCCTCAGGAATCACTACTCATACTACAAAACATATAGACAGACGTCCACTTGTCTCATAACTGATTCCTTTCACACTCTCGATAGGTTTGGCCACAACCCTCCCGATGCAATTATAGCAGTCACTTTTTCAAAAGAGTAATTTAACTTAGTCAACCTGGGTGGTACTTTCAGGTTGGTTGAGCAAAAAAGCATACGATCAGTCACATATAAATACAAACGCATCCTAAGTTATTAGGGGCATCTAGGAATCCTCTACTCTCTCACTCTAAAAAGGTTAGGAGCAAGCATTGAATTATTTTATCCCTTAGAGCACCCATCATAACATTAAGCTACTAAATTTTGAAAATCGTCTATATTGTTGTCCTAGATCAACCATAGAGCAAAATCTAAAGTATCAAGTGCATGTTGCCAAGTGTGAGGGCTAAATCAAAGGCTTTGTCTTCAATGTTTATTCTATATCGCATGTGTCTCATCATAGGTTGGGGAACTACATGGGCTTGATCCCTTTTTGGATTAGTGGTATGTAGCGCAACACTCATCACATCAATGGGGGTGTGGTGAGGTAGTCTAGCCCAAAGTGTGTTAACCACTTTTCCAGGTATAAGGCACAAGATTAGGGTTTTAAGCAAGAATAAGCCATATCTCAACATAGTATAGTCATCACAAGATTCCCAAACTAGAAATCTAACCTTTGGAGGTATGAGAACCAAATCCCAAGATTCAAAATGTGTGTACAGGTACATAGGACATGTTTGTAGCCTTAGGGATAGGTTCAGTCACAAAGGTGTCTAGACACCCACAAACCCATCTTGCACATCTTTTCAAGTCTTGATATTTCCAAAGCAGGTTGGTGCACCTTGATCTAACTATATATGCATTTAGAGCACTCTCTTACATAGGATGTTTAGAAAAGTTTGGTTCCTCTCTCTAACCCTAAACCCTAATTATACTTTATTGATTTATCATTGCCAATATATTGGTAAATGCAAGAGTATCGTAATTTAAGATTGTTTATCTTGGTTATCAAATATCATTATTACACAAAACATTAAAATATGAACTAAACACTAATTTCTTATTACATTTTGGTGAACCCAGTTATTTATTGAACTACACTAACCTAGAGTTGCATTCTTCACTCTTATGGTTTTACATTCCTATTTATCTTCTCTTGTTTCTATGATCCTAGGATTTTCAAAATCCCTCCTCATTCATGTATTCTTTTATATAGCAACATGACTAATATAAATGGTTCTTATTTCACAAATAATTTAGTTAATACTAAGATACGTCACGCCTTTCATGGTGCACATATGGCAGTTGAGATGCTTCATGTCGCTACTCAAATAGAGTGATTTTATGAAAGCCCCATTCCCTCCTACCTCATGCATTCCTTTTGAGACAAATATCAATACTCATCATTGCCCAAAACTTTTACTCCATCAAACACCTACTCATTAGGTGGTTGGTCACAACATAACATAGTGGACCTCTAATCAATCCCACTCTCATCGGGGTATTACCCAAAATGTTTATCCTACCTTGCCCAAAATCTAGAGCTCTTACACGAGTAGTTAAGGATTACAACTTCATCAAAAAACTCATAAATACCCAAGTGAAAATCTCGATCCTAGAATCACCCCAGAAATCAACTGTCTATAAGGATATTATTTATCAAGCACTAAGTGAGGCTACTTTAACTAATGATATTAATCCTACATTCCTCGCGTCCATTGTTAACACTCTAAAAATAGGTGTGCAACATATAGTCTTTGACAAAGAAGACATATCACCTCAGTATATTATTGATTTATACTTACCATTGCACATTTAGGTATGCATTTTTAATAAGGTAATCAAATGTGATCTTGTAGATGTTGGATTAGGAATGAACATTTGCGGTGTGACATTTCTAAAGGATGTATGCCTTGGTTCTATAATATCAAACTTAGGATTTATCTAATTAAGATAAATACTAAATTTGTAAATGGTGATCTAGAATAAAAAATAAGTAAATATGATGATCCTAGAACATGTGTTGATCAACTATGGAAATGAACAAGCTTTATATAAGTTAGATTAGAAGTCAGGGTTAGATTTTAGGAACATATTCACCCAAAATAGGTTGTGTCAAAGTGACAATGATCTAAGGTAGAAACATCTTATTTTCCCTATATGTCCAATTTTGCTCTCTAATGCCCTAAACTAAAGTTATGTTATGGCATGTTATTCTTCTTTGTCTTTAGATTCATAATTATGTGATCGTGCTTTTATGAATAGATATGACCTTTTTTTTGTGAAAAGCTAAACTCTCTTTGAAGACTTAAAAAGGGGGTTAGTTTTATTGGGATGGAGTGGCCTCACCCCACTCCTAGTGGTGTAATGAACATTGCATTATATACCAATACTCCAAAGAGGGGTGAAGACGCACATAGTTTTCTCACTTGGTGAATGTGTGTGAATGTATAAGAAACAATGTTTTTTGAAAGACCCTAATAATGTTATGTATACTTAGTTTATTTAATTAATTATGCATTGAATATTTACCTTAGGTAATTAATATTTCACTAAGGTAATTAGTTTATATATTGTTGTATGGTTTTATAACTATATTTGTCATATTATTCTGTAGGTTATATTGTTACGTAGTTATAACAATATATGTTTGATTTATTCTCTTCCAAGATGTTCTTTTAAAAGCTTATGTATTCTGGTTTATTGTTGCATCTATGCAACATCATTCTTTGTTTGTATATTGTTGTCTAATATGTATATATTGCAGCATTACGATTGTAAAGATTTGATTGAACATCAATAAACATTGGACATATGAAGAGAGAGGAAACAAAACATTCTCAAAACACCCTGCATCCCCACAACCTCCTGCCATTCTCTAGGGGTTTGTAAGGCAAATTGCCTTTACAGAGGCACCAGGCAAAATTTTCTCCCTCGAAGTTAATTGTTTAAATTTTTTTTTTTTCCCCAACTAGGGGTTTTACCTCTAATATTAGAGGTGCATTTGGAGATAGTATTAGCTAGAGCTAATACTAGTTGACTGTGTTAAAATTGGAGAAGACAGAGCTCCACATCGAGCCAGACATAGAACCGAGCCATCCATCCTTACTCTTGCATTGGCTTTTAATCATATTGTTTGGGCCGAGTTGGAAAGGACTCCACCGAGCTGCACTCGGAGCTCCTGATCAACCCAACAAACTAAGTTATTTGGGTATTTTGAGACCAAGTTCATTGAGCATTCAATCGACCTGCACCAAACAGAGGCATCAATGAGCTTCCCACCCACGATCGGGCGAGCCACCTCCTAATTCCACGACCGAGTCCACCGGTGTGTGGAATCTCCTACCAAAGGTCACGTTAAAAATTACATCGAGAGCCTCCAACCGAGTTCTATTTGAGGTGGATCGAGCGAGTTGAGGTGTTTTGGGCCAAGTTTAACACTGCCCACAATTTGTTCGCAAGTGCAAAGGGTGAATGAGACCTGGGTGGCCGAGTCGCATCCTCCTTCAAAAAAAGGGCGAGTCGAGCCCCTACCCCCAAACCACGAAAACGTGGCCAAGAAGACTTCTCCAATCCAAATCTCAGGCCATCCCTCATTCCTTTGACATGCACCAACAAATAAAAATCAAAGATCAAACGTTGACAGCATTGAGGCGGCGAAGGAAAAATGGTGGAAGAAACAAAACTCATAAGAGGCAGCTATAACTAGCAATCGCACGTGAGGTGTGCGATGATAACGCCGAAAGAGAGGTTGGGGAATAAGTTGAAGGAAGTGGAGAAGAAGAACGCATTTGACGGACAGGTTAAAAGAAATGAAAAAGGGGTATAACAAATCCAATAGTTATATTAGACTGGCTAGAAGTAGAGCGCAGCAAGAAACTTTGGACGTCTTTATAAAGAAACATAGATCTAATATGGAGTTTAATTTAGTTGTAGATAATATAGAACAGAGCAAAAAGTGGTTATCGATACAAAATACACGTGAAATCTACATGCATGATTGTTATAAAGAAGGTTTGGCAGCAACACTGCATGGGTCCGGAGGATACCCCATAGACTATGTCGATGATAGAACCAGTAGCGTCATTGACAAGACCTTTCTCAACCCACAAGTTTGTGGAAAGCATTACTTTCTGGTTGATGCAGAGAAGAACCTTGGGCTTCAACTGGTCATCTTCAGTATCGCCAGGTGTAGAACATCTGGTTTTTTCGGCAATTGATCTGGCTATAGGAGAGTTAAGGGACTTCAACATAATAAGGTTGTGCGAGTGCACAAGGTCATTCTGAGCGAAAAGATGAGGGCCATTTTTAAAATCAATGCTTTCTTGTTCGGTAAGGGAGGAATCAGATCTTGACATAAGAGCTTCCCAGTTCTGGATTAGAGGGACAACATTATGAATGTTAAGCAGCAAGTTTCAGAATGATGTTTGTGCTGGATCAGAGCCTTGTTGTCGGAAGATTGAATGTAGGGAAACAGATATGTTGAATTCTCGCCAAAGGGTAGCTCTGTAAGACTTGATGGCATAAAGCAGGATGTCCATAACTGGAGGAAGTTGACCGAGGTCTCCAACAAGGATCATAGATCTACCTCCAAATGTCAAATTTTTGAAGTGCGGGAAAGCCTCCCTAAGACGGTAGTCGATTCTGAAAAGCAACTTTGGTCCGATGAAACTCATTTCATCAATTAAAATGTATTTGATGTGCTTGATGGAGTCTTGAAGAGATGATAAAGCTTGGCCCTCTAAGGGTTTGAGTTCTTTAATGGGAATCCGGAGGCTTGCGTGTATTGTCGAAGCTGAAATGTTGAAAGCAACAACTCCTGTTGGGGCGAGCAAAAGGAGAGGTGAAAGGCTCTGGTTGGATGAAGAGGCAAATGAAGACTTTATAATGTTAATGAGGAATGATTTTCCAGTACCTGCAGTCCCTTGTATAATAAGTCTCAGCGGAGGAAGGCTGGATCTGTACGTGAAGTGCTGAATAATTATGTTGAAAGTTTGTTGTTGTTCTGGAGATAAACATGAAGTTGGAGGATCAAATTTGTCCACGAAGGAAGCTGAAATATGTTCTGCCTTATTATCTTCGATGAAAGTGGTGCCAAGAGACTGTAGAGCAATAGGAACACGATGTGCATGCCAATTGTGAAGGGTGTCGAATTCATGAAATAAGAAATAATTCAATTTTTCACATGTACCTGCTAGAAAATAGTTTTGCTAAATTTATCGATTGGGGGTTTTGAAGCATAAGTGGAGGAAACCATGGGCTCTACGTCTAACCGTTCCTCAACTAATTGTGGCGATGAGGACGGTAACTCTTGTGGCGACATGAAGTCCACAAACACCATCCATTTAGGTAACTATAATTTTCCTTATCATATTCCCATTCGCGATGCAGCATAGACAAGGTAAGATTTCATGTAGAATCTTCCCGTCACATAAACCTCCTTGATTTTTTTATGCAGGAAATCACTAATTAGCTCTCCCCATCTAATATATTGTTGGTTCTTCCTTATGATGTAGATGAATTAGTACATACATTCTTGAAAATCCTTTGCTACAGGAAGACCTACAAATATTATTAGTATGGTAATGATGTCATTAACTTCAGGAACGAAGTCACTCCGAGGTAAGGTTTTAGAAAAACGGTTGATGGAAGGCTTTGGATTTTTAAGATAATTCTTGTTCAAGTGTTTTGTGCAAGTTGAATAATTATCATCCCAAGTCTATTGAGATTTCTCTTGATTAATGTCTACATACTCATTAAAGTCGGGGAGTTTGAGTAAATCATAAAAATAATTTACATCTAATCTAGTCGTGTCACTTCCCCTTCATGATTCTTCACTGACCTTGCGTCACCATCATAATGACTTATAGTTGTGAGCATGAATTCTAGACATTGTGTCGAGGTTGGAAAATTTGCTTTAAGTGTCAATCCACTATCATAAATGCCTTGAATCCAAGGTGAATTTGATGGGTTATTTATCCTACTCCAAAAATCAATAAGGTTGATATGCCCCAACTTCGTGTCGCTTATCTGATCTAATATTGGAATCAATATTGGAAGGGGGCACCACCCCTTGGTAACTATACTTCATGGTTTTATCTTTATCCTTAGATAATTCTGACTTCTCTTTTCCTTTAGTTGATTCTAACATTGAAATTAAAAAAAACAATGAAAACTTGCAAAGAAATTCTCCTAAACACCTCTGAATTCAAATTGAAAATGTCCTCTTGCTCGACAACCTAAAAAGCCCGAAAGACCTCTTGGCAGGATTTTGTTCTTGTTTAGCACTTTGAAAACCCTAACACACACTTGTCAGAAATTTATACTTGTTTAGCAACTTCCAAATCCCGACACACTATTCGGAAATCCAGACTTGTCGAATACCGTCAAAAACCTGTCTCAAACACTTTCAAGGTTTTCTCCTTGTTTGTCAACATGCAAGTCCTGACAAAGACCAAACAGGGTTTAGGGAATGTTTAACACCTCTAAAATCCCAAAAGTCTCGTGTTGGGTTCTTCACATGTTTTACAACATAGAAATTATGAAACACTAAGGTGGGTTTTTTATCTTGAAAAGAAGATCAAAAATCTCGACATGAACTTTGTCGGGGTTTTCAACTTGTTTATCAAGTTAGAAATCCTAACTAGTGTTGGAGTAGGAATTTTCACTAAGGCCCCTTTTTGTTATGAAAAGTAACAATCAAAAGCATGGAGAAACAACAAGTAAATCTTTGAGAAACAAAAAAACTTGGAAGAGGAAGGAAAATAAAGGTTTTACCACAGTCGAAGAAAACAAGGCCAAAAAAAAACATGTAATGTAGCTAAATCATAGAAAAGACCCACGAAGAATGATAACTCGCCAGATTTACAAATGGATATGAGAGATTTGATCAAAAAGACAATTGGAAGAGGAAGAGGAAGAACTAGGCAATCAGAGTTTTGAGGGTCGAATGCAAGTCGCGGTAAAAATTTGAATCGTACAAGGTGAAAATGACGTGAAAAATCCTGATTTTATAATGAGCTTGGAATTTTTTACAGGTTTTTTTACACATGTCAAGGTCAAATCTTAGTTGTCATTTATTGCGTTGACCTGGGGATCAGGGGTTTGACCGTGTCAGACATGACTTGACTTCGTGCACTCGGACTCTGAAAACCTGACACACCAGGTCCATGTTCATTTCGGAGTTCGGGACTTTATTTGCACACAACATGCTTTCGTCCTCACATGTTCTGATGTTCCACAATCCCTAAATCCCGAGAAACTATAGAGTGTCAAGGTTCGGGGTTCAGGGGGACATCCGACATTTTACATGTTTTTTTGCTAATATGTCTTGATGTTCGGAAAGTCTAAAAGTCTGAAAAAATTGTAGTGTATCGGGTTTCAGGATTCGGGAGACATTACATTTGGTTGTTTGCGTGCTTGAAAAGACTGAAATTTTAAAAAATAAAAGACAATCTACAACTTGGGCAAAAACTCTGGTATTTTTGGGAAGATGACAAACTCCAAAAACTCCCAAAGACAAACATTTGGTAGGTTGTACCAAAATTATCGTGAAACTCGATTTTGGGATAAAACAATCATGTGGAATGCGTCTTTGATTTACATCTTGTAGATGACTAAACAAAAAGGGAAAGATTGCAAGCAAGGCATGTTGTCACAAGGTCATAGACGCAATACAATGGAATAGGAGAGCATGTCTAAAATAAAGTCCAGGCCTAAAAGAATGTGATAAAGTTGTGGTGATGATCTAGTTTATTTGTTCATGAAAAGTATGTGAAACTAAATGTATGAATCATTATGTTCCCTAAAGACTATAATGTTTTAATGAGTTATCCAACACTTGTTGGATTAGGCCAATAATTTATTTGATCTTTGAACCATCTTTTTAAATTTTGAATGTTGGTACACAACTCATACTCTCAAACTTTTCCAAGAAAAGGTTCTCTTGCACATCAACCTTTGCATCCCCACAACAAACATAGAGAGAAATCAACCTTGACGTGTTTTTTAATGCCACATCATGTTATATTGACTTCCTTTGTCTTCACATCCTAGTTACATTGGAACTGTAAAGACTTTTAGCTCTATTGTTAATTGGTAAAGTATTCTATTTCCCCACAAGAAAAAAAAATTAATGCCCATTACTTTTTCTACCCCTGCACGACCTCCTCCTTATCCCCTTCGTCACCAGCCCTCTTCCTCCTACACCATCTCACTTCTCAACTTTAACATCTTTTATGCATCCCATTTCATGTCTCCATTGCATTACTCACATGTGATTCTCACTAGTATATGGTGATTGAGATTAGGTTTGTCTCTAATACATCAAATAACCACTTCCCCTAGCCCCCCACTAATATGTTTGGCCCCATCTTATCTACATATCACTATCACCTTAACTCACTCAACGATCTTGATTATTTTTCAAGTGCCATCACGTAGGTCGAGTGTTCTTTTCTTCTTATGTAATGGATTTAACTTCATAATGCTTTTAATTGGTGTCGAGTGTAATCTCTCCAAGCTTATTGCCTTTGCTCAAGTAGCTCCTTCACAACCCTAGGTCACCTCAAATCCCTTGTCATATTGACCTCCTAAATTTAACATCATGCAAAAAAGATGACACATTTGAAATAAGTGATGTAAACAAATAACATGTTCTAACTTAATCATTGTTGCCATGTCTTTTACTTCCATAGTCACGCCTATCAAACCTTTATCATGGTCCACCAACAACGCCAAGGACACTAACATGGATAGCGGAACTTCTTCGCTAGGTATCATCATGATGATCAAAATGTGTTTCCTGCATCAGTTGCAACATCTTGTCCTCAACTATGCTTTTCATTACATATCTCACTTTGAGCCCCTCCAATATTGTTTGGACTCGATCTCATTTCATTCATTCACTTCCCATTGTCTCATCCATCTAAGGCAACTCAGTTCATCACCTCTATCATTCACGAGCTGAATTTCTCTCCAATGCAACTCACTTTGTTTGCAATGTAGTGCCACCAATGTTTTACCTTTCTCAACTCATATTAGATCAACAATCTTTCCCCACCGCAAATAGTTACCTGGCCTGAATTCCTTCATACTACACACTTATCTCATGAGCTTTTGTTGGTTACAAAAAAAAATATCCTTGCTCGTGGAAATGCGAGAAGATTCATCCACTTCCAACTCGTTATCTCCAAAGCGATGTAGATTGATTTGTTTGGCGATGTAATGTGTGTCAATTTCATCCACATGGATCCCACAAACTTGAGTATACACAACAAAGCAACGCACCTACGACTGTAACTGTGTTGTTCACGTGTCCATCTACTTGGAAATGACGTGTCTTTTTATACCATATTACATTATGTTGACTTCCTCTGTCTTCACATTTGATGTATGTTACAACAGTAGAAACTTTAGTATCTATTCAAAATTGCTAAAAATTTTGGTTTCCCGACAAGAAAAAAATACACCGCCCATCACTTTTCATACCCTTGCAATCCTCCTCCCCATTGCCCTATTCACTGGCCCTCTTCCTCCTTTACCACTTAACTCCTCAACTTTAACATCTTATATGCATCCCGTTCGGCGTCTCCATTACACCATTCGTGTGCAATTGCTAGTTAGTAAATACCATGGCCTTGATTCCACTAAACTGACCCAACAAGACCGGGAATCGAGCCTCGTCCAATACACCGACAAGGAACCGGTGGCTCTTATGGCCCTAGACGACCAGGGTGCAAGTCCCGTCCAACGAACTTTCCTTGCCATGGACGACAAAGCGTGGATCGACTCTTGCGTGTTATTTAAAATTTTGGATTCCATGTTCGAAAACAAGTAAATTAGAAGTAACAACTATGGGTGTGTTGGAATGCCCCAGGGATTCCATGGCAGAATACGTAGCATCAATCATGGCGTCAAACAGGCTCCTGTAAATCTAATGTTCGTCCTTCACAATGGGTGTCGTAGGTTTCAACAAGACATAATCTAAGCTATATGACTCCCTGTTGTTGTTGTAGATGAAAAATGGTAAGACATTGGCCAAGAAAAGAGAGTCGTTATTCTTCAAGAAGTTGAGAACGGAGCTTACATCCTTCTTCAGTTAATCAGTGAAAGTTCCCTTAGAAGGAGCCTGAAACGACATTGCGTCTTCAATCGAACACGTAGACAAGTTAATCTCCTCGCTTAAAATTACATGTCCTCTGCGTTAAAGCACAAGTGTCATTAACATGTAGGTATTCTGCTTGAGCTTCACATAGGAAACCACCCAGGCTTTTAGCAGCAGCAAAAGATTTCAGATATTATCACATTCCAGCTATTTCGCTTGATTTTTTATGCAAAAAAATTAACAAGAATGAATAAAAAGAATGAAATGGATCCAATAACTATTACTTTCCACGCCAAAAACGAAACTAGTCCAGCACGATGCTTGTGCAGGTAGGGGGACAAGTGATGATGGCGTGGCAAGGGATTCGAGGTGGAAAAACCTGACATGGAAGGGATGGCAAGTCGACATGGCCAGAGAGAACCGTTAGCAATTTCAAACTCACATTTGTAAGGCAGATGACACTCCGTAAATTATTGACCAAAAGATCACAGACGCTGATGTCTTTTCGGTTGTCAGAGGGGGTCGGACTTTCTAACTTAGTACAAGCCTTTCGGCATAAAAATGGATGAACTCTATAAAATGTAATTACCATTATCTTAGCTGTATTTTGACAGCTTAGAGTGACGACTGTCTTAGCGATCAAATTGTATGACTTGGTCTTCCTCGTGAGCGTTTGTTTCCACATAACTATATTCTCGTTTTCAATATATACTGATAAGGTTTAAAGACGGCCATATTTCTGGTTCAAATTAGTGAGATGGGAGATCCAGAGTGATATCTGGATTGATTGGTATGGGCATCAATATTGCAGTCACCGATATAATTTCCCGTATCAATATTTCCGTTCGCTGCACGAAAGAATTGGGTAATCTCAAAGATTTGGTGATGGAAATTGAGCCCGTTAATAGGGCAATGCAGCAGTATCGGTTGGCATTGAACAGTACTATTCCCATTGGTGTACTGGGCATTCATGAAAATCTAGTGCCGTCCTCCGTCAATGACTGGCTTAAAAAATTGAATTCACTTTTTAAAGAAATAACGAGATTGGCAGTGCTTCGAGGGAGTATGGATCGGGTTGCCGAAACCAAAGAATCGAGATGATTCAGGAGCCTCTGGTTGTCGGGCAGGAGAAAGCCTTTTTAACTCTCCGTAAGTTGTTAGTGAATGGTGAAGGACATAGATATGGCGTTGTAGGCATGGGTGTGTCGGGTAAGACCCTGCTTCTGAAGAGAGTATACAACAGCAAAGAGGTGCGGGATCATTTCGGCGATGGGATAGTGGCTTGGCTAACGGTGCTTCAGAATCCATCCATCGAAACTCTCAGATCTGAGCTTGCTACGCAAGTTGCGTTGCAGAACACGTGTAAAGTAGATGACACTCCGTACATCGTCGACCAAAAGATCACAGACGTTGATGTCTTTTCGGTCGTCAGAGCCCCTCCGCCTTTCTAACATAGAACACGCCTTTCGGCGTAAAGATAATACACAGCCGTATAAACTAAAGAGCTAAAGCTTCAGATCCGGAAAATTCAGAAAACCTAATCCGCGGATCCCCAAATGATTGCTACGTGGTCTTCTCAGGCAGCGCCAAATCTACATTCAAAAGGTTAGTTCCTTTTTTGAATTGTTTATATATAACGTGATTCAAAATGATTGCAAAGAGCGTTGGTGGTCTAGTGGTTAATGAAAAGGTTCGATGCGAGGGAGGGTTAGAGTTCGAATCACAAATTAAGCAAAAAAATTTAAACTATTTTGAATTGGCGGAAGTTTTAGCATAAATCACCAAACATAGCAGTGAAAACCTCCTCTAAACTGCTTAACCACATCTAAACTCAGCACCATTTTTAGTGAGAAAAACCCTAAAAAAGGGTCAAAAACATTTCTCCTCCTGTGTTTATTTTTTGATTCTAAACAACTTTTGCCAAAGGAGGGCTACTTAAAAACTTCATTTTGAGCCAATTTTGTACAATATTTTTCTTAGAGAGTCGTATTGGGCTCCGAAGGCCACCAGGGCCCCAAAAAATAAAACAAAAATTGTCTGCCATTCAATTTTTCAAAATTTTTGAATGTACTTGTATACTTCAGTGTATTATACTAATTTGCAAGTTGCCATAGTCAACCACAAACATTGTTACTGCTCAGAAACTAGCAGAGAGTTGTAATAAAAAATAGTGAAATTTGGTTCTAAAACACTCACGAGATCCTAGATCTAATTCGCAAGCGTTCGGTATAAACAGTGCCTCTGGGAAGCGCTTACGGGTAAATCCCTCACAACTACTACTACACTCAACGCCTAATATAGTTGCAACAATGTCATCTGGGCATCGACCCTTTAAATCAACGGGGAGTAATAAGGACACAGTGCACACACTATGAGTCATCCCATCCGTCTATGAATGATTGCATGACTTAAATCCAAACTGAGAAAGTATCTTAGTATATAGAGAAGTTACGCGCGCGTATGAGGATATTTCTTTGAGTCGGTGTTAATAATCGCATAGACCCCTTTCAGTACTGTCTTGGTACCAAGTATGGAATTCTTTCACATACATTAACGTCTCTTTCAAGTACCACCGAGTATATAGAAAGGGTGAGCTTCTTCCATGTACATACGGGTATATCAGAAGGGCGTGTATATATAAAGGTTCGGTATATCAGATTGACGGTATATAGATTGGGAGACCTTATACCAAGAGTGATAAGAGCCAAACCCTGTCAGTGATCTCTGCAAAATGGGCACCAATGTCCCTAATTTTTTTATCCAGATTCACAACTACTCAGAGGAAACAACTATGTTGCATGGAAGAAAAAAATTAATACACAACTTGAGTTTGAAGAAATATGGCCTGTTGTGACAGTACTTTGACCAGATCAACTACTGATACTACACAGCAGAGGTAGTTTGATATGGCAAATCAGAAATCCAAACTCATCATATTGTTTGGAGTGTCTAGAAGATGTGTAACCCCACATTCATGATGCCACAACAGCCAAAGAAGCATGGGATAACTTGAGCATAGTATACGAGGCCAAGAACAAGAATGTTATACTGAATATACAGAGTCAATTACACACATTGAAGTTCAAACAGAATTAGAAAATCAAAGCTTTCTTAAGAAGAGTTATAAATTTGAGGGCTTCACTTCTATCCCTTGGAGAAGTGGTCTCAGATGATGCTCTCATTCCCATTATTCTGAGAGCAGTCCCTCTTCTTACCACATTTTTGTTACAACACTAAATGTGTCAGATACGACCGTTAGTTTTGACAAATTGGTAAACTTACTTCAACAAGAGGAAGCCATACATAATAAGGATGATGAAGAGGAGAAGGAAATTTATTCACATCAAAAATGGAAAGGAAAAGGTAAAGGAAAACCTAATTCCTATCAAAAAACCCAAAATCAAAATCAGTATCAAGGGAAAGACAACAGAAGAAGCAATGTCCAGTCTATAAAAGAGGACATGACCTACAAGATTATTGGTATAATACTTACAAGAAAGGTTCATCAAGTGACTATGGACCTCCAAAAAAATCTTATAAGGGACATTCTAACTACAATCAAGGGAAAAAAAAATGGGAACTAGAAAATAAGACCCCATTAGCAAGGAAATATTGTTGAGCAACAAGAACAGCCAAAAAATGAAGACTACTTGTTCACTACTCGATCAAGTGAACCATCCATGTCATCTAGTGATGTTTGGTATGTTGATTTGGGGGCCACTCAACACATGATGAACCACAGAGTCTGGTTTATTTCAATGAGGGACACACCATCGAAAAATCATGTTTAGTTGGGGGATGATTCTTCATATACAGTTCAGGGGATTGGGAACATTTCTCTACCCCTTGGTTCACACAACTACATACTATCAGATGTCTTATATGTCCCTAGGTTGACAAAGAATTTTCTTTCAGTCAGTCAACTCCTTGATCACAACCTAAAAATTGACTTTGATAGTCATTCTGACAAGAAAACATGTTTAATTCGAGATAAATCACGAGGCTCGAAAATAGTTGCAAAAGCCTTCCATGTGGGATGCATGTTCCAACTTGATTTTTTTCACAGAGATGATCAAGAACTTATGGTTAAAAACTCCACCTCAACACATTTATGGCATCAGAGACTTGGTCATGTAAGTTTTAAGTATCTCGAGACACTTCACCATTGTAATATGGTACATGCACTACCATCTCTTTAGAAGGATACAAACAAGTGTCCTCACTGTCTAACAGGAAAACAACACAGAGCTTCATTACAGAAGAGTACATATCGAGCTCATAGTCAGCTTGATCTAGTTCATACTGATATTTACAGTCTAATGCAACCAAGTCATTCTGGATTTCAGTACTTCATTCTATGTGTTGACGACTATTCAAGGAAAATGTGGATTTTTTTTCTTCACAAGAAAAGTGAAACTTTTGAAAATTTCAAGAAGTTCAAAGTAGCAGTTGAGAATGAAACTGGTCATCACATTAGAATTCTCTACTCAGATCGAGTGGGAGGAATTCACCAGTAATGAGTTCAAATACTACCTACAAACTCATAGGATTCATCAACAAATGCCTCCTCTACACACACCACAACAAAATGGTGTTGTTGAGAGAAGAAATTGTACTATCATGGAAATGGTGTGATGCATGATTGACGACTTTGGACATGCAAAGATATTCTGGGTAGAAGTAGTAAAGACAACAATGTATTTTGTTGAACAGAGTGCCCACAGTTTCTCTTAAAGGAGTAACACCACAAGAAGCATGGTCAAAGTGGAAACCATCTATTGCACACCTTAGAGTATTCAGGTGTAAAGCAAGCATGCACATACCCAAGTAGAACAGAAATAAATTAGACATGAATTCACAGAAACTCATCTTCATCGGGTAGAATGAAGAGACTCTTAGGTACAGATTGATGGATCCTAAGACTAGAAAAGTCTACACTAGCATAGATGTTGAGTTTTTTTAGAAGAAGGAAGAAGAGAGACTCCTCCTCTAGACTCACCAGATATAGATTTTTCACCAATTGTAAAAATTGAAGTTGATGTTCCCTTAGATGATGAAAGTGAGGATGGGGATGATGGTGTTGATATGATAGAACCATGACCCCATGGTAATAGTTCAGTGTATGCGCAAGTGGTGTACTAGCACATGCTACGAGATGCAAAAATGGATGTTCCACCAGATACATCCATCACTAGTCTTATCTTTGATCAGTAGAGTTATTGAGTCTGATGAGACCTCTATAGTCTAAGAAGCCCTGTAGTCAAAATATTGGAAATATGCCATGGACTCTGAATATCAAGTCAGTGATGAAAAATAACACTTGAAAGATTGTCAATGTTCCACCAGGGAAGAAACCCATTATATGCAGATGGATATTTAAAACAAAGTACAAAGAAGATGGGACAGTGGAAAAGTATAAAGCGAGACTAATAGCAAAGGGGTATGCACAAAAAGAAGGCATAGACTATGAGGAGACATTTTCTCCCATAACTAAGATCAAAACAATTAGAATGATCTTTACTCTAGCTACACAATTTGGCTGGAAAGTCCATCAGATGGACGTAGAAAGTGCCTTCCTAAATGGAGATTTACAAGAAGAAGTCTACATGACTCAACCTAAGGAATATGTAGTACCTGGTCAAGAAGCAAAGGTATACAGACTCAGGAAATCTCTATATGGCCTCAAACAGGCACTTGAGGCATGGTACATCAAGATTGATGAGCATCTCGTACAACATGGATTTTTAAGAAATCCATAGGATCCCAATCTTTACCTCAAAAAGCAAGGGGGGGGGAGATTGTGATTGTTGTTGTCAATGTCAATGATCTATTCATCACTGGAAGTTCAGTGAAGATGACTGATGCAACAAAGAAATATCATATTCGATCATTCGATATGATAGATCTCGGGCTAATGCATTATTGTCTTGGATTGGAAGTATGACAAAAAGAGAATCACATCTTTTTTCTCAGATAAAATATACCAAGAAAATGCTCAAGAAATTCAATATGATGGATTGCACACCAATTACTACACCTATGGAGAAAAGATTGCAGTTATCTCATTCAGATCCATCTCCTGAGGTAAATGCCACTCTATATCGGTAGTTGATTAGGAGTCTCATTTACCTGACCTACACTAGAATAGATATCAGCTTTGCAGTGAGCTATCTATCTAGGTTCATGCAAGAACCCAAAGTTTGTCATTGGAAAGCAACAAGATGCATTTTGAGATATCTCAAAGGATCAGTGGATCTTGGTCTAGAATATAAGAAGAACGACAACTTCTTCTTGAGGATATTCAGATTCAGATCATGCAGGTAACAATGACAATATAAAATCCACTTCTAGATTTGTATTCTTTATGGGATCTGGACCAATATCATTAGGAAGCAAGAAACAACACCTTCGTTTCTCACTCTTCCAGAAGCTAAGTATTGTTCTGTAGGAGAAGTTTTTATGAAGTGATATGGCTATGTCGCATACTCGAAGGACTTGGAATACCACAGGAAAAACTGACCACCTTGTATGTTGACAATGAAGGTGTTCTCAAACTTGTTCGCAATCCAGTGTTTCATGAAAGAACAAAGCACATTGAGGTGTAAGTTCATTTCATACGTGAGCATGTGTCTAAGCACAACGTCCAACTTCAATTTTGTCCAACAATTGAACAAAGAGTAGATATCTTCATGAATTCAATTGCACGTGACAAGTTCGAGTTGTTTAGAGAGTTCCTCTCCTCATCCCTTGAGACAATACAAAATTAATGGGGAGGAATGTTAGGATAATTAATTATTTAACTATTGTTATTATTTAATTACAATTTTGTTGTTATATGGTTTTATTAAACCATATTTGTCTTATTATATTCATGGATATAATTATTATGTTGTTATAACAATTATATCATTATTCATTTGTGCTTCCCATATGATATTTTGGAAGCTTATGTATTCAGGCATATTGTTGCACCTGTGCAACATATTTCTTTGTTTATATATTTATGTCCAATATGTATAAATATTGCAGCACTCCATTGTAATGGTTGATTAATTTCACATTAATAAACTATATCAGGCTTCCATCCCTGTTTGTGAAATTATAGATAATTACCCTTAAGCAATCCATTAGGAATTTGGTTAAACAAAAAACTTGAATTGATCTTCATAAGCATTAGATTCTATAAAAATAAACTCTGAAAAGTAATGAAGACTCAAAATTGGCACTAAAAGTATTTGGATTCTTGGAGCCTGAAAGAACACGCTTAGAAACTACCAAGACTCTTATTTTCACCATAAAACATGCATGGAGAGCTCTAATTTGAAGCTGATCTTGGGGTTTAAGAAGGAACAATTTGAAATTTCCCTAAAATACCTTGAATCTACCCTAAAACTTGACTGAATTGAAATGTGAATAACCACAAGGAAGGACCTGCATAAAACTATGTATAACAAGGATGTAAATCATACATGTTCTAAATGGAAACATGCAGAGTTTGAATAAGCACTTGTTTGCAAGAAGCATTTCCCCTACTTAACTCGTGACCTAATCTAAAAGTGGAAAGGTGGTTAAGAATCCTAGAGATGTGCTTTTTATGCAATATGAAGGTTCAAATCTTGAGGTGCATAGCATTGAGCATAGGAAATCTCCATTCAGCCTTAATAATTAAAAGGTGTTATTTTATTTACAACTGAGAGATCACAAAAGGGCCACTCAAAATGGTGTCAAATTTTGTGTGTACCTAGTTGAGCTCTATCCTTATCCCATTTTAGAAAAAGGTATCCTTCCTTAAAGGTTCTTTTCATTGCTTTCTTTTCAAATAATTTATTCATTTAGGCATGTTTCCTTTCCATTATATGCATGGAATTGTGTCTTAGTTATTCTAGCTCTATCATCCCTTACATACTCTTTGTTCCATTCATGTGCCTCTTGTAAGATACATCTCAAGCAAGCTTATGTAGTTCCAAAGTGCCCAAAATCAATGGATATAAAATAATTGTGTAACATGTAAAACTAATGTAATTGAAATGAATACTAACACCTAGTATCTTCCCCGAAAAGTTCAATGTCAAACAAGTGACATCATTGATAAGAGCTTAAGGGAAAATAATTTAGCATTCAATGCATAAACATGAGCCATTGTAACAACTCAAGCCATTCTTACTCTTTAATATTGATACCTAAACGAATGAACCTAATGAGATCTATCATTAGCAATAAAATTGTGTGCATTTAAGTTTTCCATCAAGCCAACATCTGATGGAATTGACATCTCACCAAGAAATGGCTACAAGTTCATCTTTGTGATCACAGCGTCATGATCCATCAATTTGAGAAATGGATGTGTCATAGATTTGGCAGATGTCAAAGCTTTCCAACAATGTTTAGAAGAACGAATGTCAATATCATCATATGGTGTCAACTATAGCATTTTCACTATGTAATCCAAATGAGGTGTGTGTATAAGAGACCGACAGGAGTTTGCCCCCTTTTGAGACATAGCTTCTCTGTTTCAGAGGATGGTTTACCTTAAAATATTGGTGGATTAATGGGATAAAGCCCACAAGAAATAACATGCAATGATGTAAACCATATTATTGTATCAACTATCATGGTAAAAAGGATAATTGTGCACTTTATGGGAGTTGCCAGAGGGGTTTAAGGTAATCAAATGTGATTAATTGAGGGAGACTCTATAAACATTATTAACAACCTTAATAGCTCTCAATTTAGACTGGACTATAAAAGATTTTATAAATGATGTCAAGGCCTTAGGTAAAGGTTTTACAAACATCATTATTTTTCATGTCTATAGAGAGGGGAATGGGGCGGTGGATGCTCTAGTAAATGATGGGGTTATCATTAATGATTTCAAAATTTGGCATGATTATAATAAGATCTCCAACGCAAAAAAAGTAATCATTTTTAATGAAGCCAGGGTTACTTAAGCTAAGTCAACAGTTTTGGTACGTGCGAGGTCATGATTATTGGTACTCCCCATTTGTGAGTTAATCCTTCCAAACGGATCATTTTCCATTTTTTTTTGTGCTTTGGTTTCAACATAAGGGTTTTCAAATGTATTTTGTAGTGCTCAGAGGACTGGATTGGAAGCTCAATAACTCCATTGTTTTGTCGCTCCTGTCACAGGGCCACTCTCTAGCTGCGACTAGGTTGTTTCTACTTCATCTGAGAGCTCTAATTTTAGTATGGGGGGTCCTCCTTGTAGAGTGGAACCTATTTGTGATCCATCTGGTAGAATGACGCAGAGTTATGGACAAGCCTTAAGTGTGGATGGTTTTACAGACTTTATGCAAAGAATTAAGGGTCGTGATGTTCACATATCCTCTGGCATTTCGCATACAAATGGAAAGACAGAGTCATTACTTTCAAGAGATAAGGATTTTACTATCACAGAGGATATGATCTCATTCATCACCGGTCTGAGGTATGGAAGGAGTCAAGTTTTATCGAAACAAGATTCGACAAAGACAGCTGAGGAACAACATTTTGTGGTGGGAGATGAAACTCTGCAAATTGGGAAGTCGGGGATTCTTTTCTCTTCTATCCCCCCACCCTTTAATGAAGTTTCCATGAAAATGGTAGTGTGCTACATCACCTCTGGAAGGGAACTTCTCAATCTTCCACTTCACCATTTGGTTCTTTTGAACCATTTCAGGCATGTTTGCAAGGTGAGTCTTCCCTAATACATCTTGCATTCTCTTGAAAAATCAATGGTGCGTGATGGTCAAACCCATATGAGGGTTCTTCCCCTGCATCAAGGTGTGATTTTCCTCCTGTGTCATTACTTCAGGAATGTATTTTCCCATGATCCTACCCCCTCTCTAACCCCACCCCCTCCTCAATAGCCCAAGATCCGTACCAAGAACCTCAATTTCAGGGAACCCATCTCTAAACCTGCACTAGCTAAAATAGTCCTTTGTAGTAGTGCTAAGAACAAGGACATTGTCAAAGCCAAAAACTTGCTAAAGATAAGTATCCCTGCCCATGACCCACCTGCTAGTTCTAGTCTATCAGCTCAACTTAAACAGTAGACCGAGGCTTTAAATGGAATTTAGGACAATGTAGACTTCCTCCTTAAGGAAGGCACCAAAAGTAATTTGGACCCCTTTTCCCTTTAAAATATAGAAGAGAAACTGGAGGGTCTTTCCACTCAGTTCAAAGCTCTGGAGGATAGAGTTCAATATGTAGAGAACAAGCAAGCCAACCATCTTTTCATTCATAGGGTTGTTCTTGATTATATTAAAATGAATGTCAAACAAATTTGGGATGTTTGTGGTGTCCTACAGGTCATCCTGGAAGAATGACAGGATCAAGAATAAGATACTTGCTAGAGAGCAGTCAGGACCCTGATATGCAAAATGCCATCAACCTTTATAAAATTTTGAAGATTGCTCTGAAAGTCTATAACAAGTCTCTTAATTAGTTTTATGCTTCTGTGTTGTTGTTTTGGTGCGGTTTTGGTATCTACAGTTTTGTTGTTTTGTATTTTGTTGTTGGGATCCTTGTAGGTAGATGGCCCCTGCCTTGGTTTTTATCAGATTATATTGCTCTTATTAGGATTTTTTTGTTGGGGAGTGGCCCCCACATATCAAAAAACCACTATGCTCTCAATGTTCTTCCTGGCTTTTGAGCCTTTTGTACTACAAGTATGGTCCCTTCAAAACCATTTACCAATAATAAAAAAAGGATCATTGTTTGTAAGATATAATCATGTTAGAACAAGTAGTATGTATCATCAAAAGTGTGACATTATAACAAGAATGTTTTAGTAATTCAACAAATAACATGGAAATGATCATAATAATAATATGAAAGCAACACATGAATCAATGAACAATGGATCCATAGTGACCTATGACATGACATGATAAATGTACATATTAACAATGAATGACCGACTTGACTAGTGTTAGTAATTGTCAGTTATTAGCTTATGTGTGTAAAAACAAGTATGTGTCCAACAATTGTTCCTGGGGTAAGAAGTGTAACAATCAATGCTAGATCAAGTGTGTAAATAAGAAATGTTATAACCGTAAAAGGGCATCAAACAATGGGCCTAACGCTGAGAATGTAAAAATAAAAGTACCATGAACAATGTGTAAATCAAGAAAGATCTTAGTCAATGTACTAGAAGTGAGTGTATTATATACAATGTATTGTGAGTGTGTAATAAATCATAATGTGTATCAACCATTGGGCCTAAATCCATAAATATAACTGAGAAATGTGTGTTGGGTGGATATATAAATAATCCACATGTTTTACACAAAGTGTATCATATGCCACATGTGTCATAAACAACATGTGTTATAAACAAGGTGTGGTTTAAGAAATGTTCATCATAAGAAATGTATGTCATAAGCCATGTGTATCGAACATAAATAACTCAAGCAAGATAAGCCATATGTCATAGGATATTTGTTTTGATGTAAATTCATTGCATGTAATGTGTCTAAGAAACATGAGGAGTAATAGACATCTGATGTGCAAACATGGAGAAAAAAACAATGAAATATCATGTGTGGAGAAACAACAACATATGAGAATACAAAACACAAATCATACTAGTCCACAAAGAAAACAAATCATAAAGTATACAAGTGCATAGAGAAAACACAACACATAACATGCAAGTGCATAGAACAAACACATCATAGCGCATACAAGTGCACAAACAAAATAAGCAAACAATATCACATAGTAGTCAAAAAAGATAACACACGAGTCTCTAGACCAGAAAAATCACACAGCATTGAGAGTCATAAAACAAATAGAAGCCACCATGGAAATGGATGGCAAGGCCAATAATAGTCACCTAGTATAACAATATGCAATAAATTAAACATAAGCAATAAGTGAAAATGTAAGTAAACATGGATCATGTTTAAATCAATGTATAGAAGTATGCAACGTGATCATCAAATAAAGCATGATATAACACATGAAATAAGGAATAAGGCAATTTAAAATAAGTGATAGTAGCGTAGTGTATGTAATGGAATTTTGTATAAAGATACGCTTGTTATAAGATTGACTGTGGTGAAGGTATTCCCCCAATGCGGCAGGAATTTATTAGGATAAAAGGTCATAAGAAGCTTTAATGTACTAAAGATATGATCAAAGTAGGCTCAACGTGTAAGATGGTATCCAATGTAGACATGCCTCCAAGGTGCTAGGTTGTAGGAGTTGCAAGGCATGTTATGTCCATGAGTTAAAGTATTGTAACCACTTGATTCATATTATGAAGCTCAAGTGTTAAAAGAGATGTAAGTGTAGAGTGCTAATTCCAAAGGATCGTGTCTCAAATCTATAAAATGATTGAACATGTCACATGTACCTCATGGTTTTGTGTTTTTGTAATATTGGATTATATTTATGTTTTCAATATAGGATATTGAAAAGATAGAACTATTAAATGGAACTGATACTCCTCGGGGCATATGACATAAATAGTGGGAGAGCCATGGTGGGGTCTCAGGTAAGGATTGTTCCCTAAATAATCACATCAAACCCGTGAAATGTATTGTATCATCAGATAGTTGGCTAGTCATGCAATAGAGGATAAGATGCCAAATATTCAACGAATATGAGTAGAGTGTGTATGCAATAATTTATGTACAAGTTAGTGTGGAGATTCTAAAAAGGTTGACCAATAATAATGTCAATCAAACGTCTTGTATCCACATGTGTGGTATGAAATTTTTTCAAAGTATTTATGCTCATCAATGTGTAATAATTTTTTGATTCTAATATATATCCATTTGTTGTATGATACTTAGAGCCATCATCCTTAAAGTGTGTGAGAATTTACATTGTGGGTCACAATTAGTCATAGTATTTGTAGGCTCTCAATATAAATGAGATTACATCGTTGTCCCTAGAGTATCACATGCATGAGAATAGTGTTGAAATACTATGCCGTGCATAGCTAGATGCCACATGGTGTATCTATGGAGAAGTATGAGTCACAACATGCTCATGTTGATGCTCTAGCAATGGGTGATGTGAGATATGTCTAGGAATACAATTGAAGCTCAGTGTAGTAGTTTGTAAAGGTTGTGCCTCAATAAGAGACATTATCTATGTAGCAGGAATTGAAGCATGTAATGGGATAGAGAAACTAGGGTATTTTTATGGTATAATAGGAATAACCATCACCATATTATTGTGTACATACTTCAACCATCCATGCAATGTGGATAGAACAATGTGCATCTCATGAATCTAAGGTCACCTGAGTAACATATTGATAATTTCATTGGAAGGGACAATAAGAACCAGGTGGAAATCATGTTAGATCCAACCTATACAGATAAAATTATGCCCTCTAGTGGGTTTTTTCATTGACTTATCTTTGTTGTACCTACAAAGTCTCTTGTACTATAGTTAAAATATATTCTTAGTGGGATAAGAAATTCACTTAGTTTAAGACTAGTTTCATATACAATGTCTTCAATTATGGTTGTCTTTGTGTTTTGTGAATAGTCAGACTATGCCCTTAAATTCTTTATTACACCAGGCATTTCCAAATTAGAATCACTATGCTCCCCATTGACAAGTGAAAAATATCTTGACGACATTGTTTTCTTTTGAGACATTGTTGACATACAGCCTTAACAAGATTATCTACGTGACATCTCATTTTCCCTCAAATCAACATTGTTTGTAGTGTAAATAAGAGGCCTTTTGTCTACACAAGACAACCATGCCAAAAAGTAACAAAAACCATTCCTCAAACCACCATCTTTAGGTACAACAATGTTTAATTATTCTTCAATTTAAGTTTGAAAGAGAATGGAGTTATTATAGGTCGATCTCGTTCATCTATAGAGCAGGCTGTGAGATATGGAAGAACTACTAAATTTTTGGTTTTGGTTGATGCTCAAATAAACATAAAGGTGAGATACTTTAGTTTTAATGGCTTTCATGCTCCTATTATGCATTACATTTGTAGGAAACTTTGCAAATGCATCCACCTAGTTCCTTTAAATTGGAACACATCGTGGACACCAATGTGGCAGACGGAATGTTTTGTATTCTGCCACAACCATTGTTAACATGTTCCAAAATTTTACGTGGACGTCACCGTACGTGTCAAAATTTATTCTTATGTTTTTCTGTTATGAATTATGTTATATTTTCATTACGTTTACAAATTATAGTTCAACGCTTATGTTTATTAAAAACATAATAATGTAATTATAGTGATCCTAAAACATTACAAATCTATTAAAAAGTAATGCTTCTTAGTTTGGCATTAATTAAGACAAATTTAATACTCAATAAACATTTAATCTCGTGCATTACTTCCTTCACATTTATGTTCATCACATGAATGAATTTTTTCATGTTACACTCCATCGTGCTCGTTATTGCTAAAGAGATTGTCCTCGTATTATTAAATACAATGGCCAATTTCGTCATGCTTATTAATGACCAAATCCATGGTTATGCGCAAATCTTCCTCTTTTCTCATAAAACAATGGATGAATGTACCCAACAAACTAATACATTTACTCAATTTCATACCAACTGCATTTGTAATGTGTGTAATTATGGCTTTGGCTCCATGTTTTGTCAACAACCAAATTCGGGCCTTTGAGTCTTCGTTACGTTGATAAGCATTTCTTAATTAATATTGTGGCATTCCCCACTGAAAACTAGCAAATATCTTGATGATGTACAACAAAAAATTTGCATAACATGTGACAAACACCATAATATTCTTTGTTTGTAAGTGCATTATGAGAGGATAGAGAAATGTCTGAATTAGTAGGTCTGAGTGTAATGAAATTACTAGTATAATTCAGATTATGAGCAGCAATAGAACACCAAATAACACAATATTTCAGAATAATGATCTCAATATGCAATTATAATAGCTTCGCCACTTCGAGGGGGCAACCTCCAAACCATATAAGAAGACTCAAATGCTCAACTGATGATCAACTACTACCTACTAACCCCTATATATACTATTCCTATGCTATGGCCAACACCAAGGCTGACCCACTAATGAAAATATAACATATATGAAAGAGATACATAATGATAAGAAGTTATGCTAGCCACAAGTCGGCTATATACATCCAATATAAGATATATGGTTAAGGGCGTAGCATGCCCCTCCCCTTCAAAGCAACATTGTCCCCAATGTTGAGAAGATTTGGATGCTGCTGCAAGAAATTTGCATCCTCCCAAGTTGCGTCTTCATTGTCTAGATTTTTCCACTTGATCAAATACTCAGTGATGACCCTTGTCCTCAATCGCTTAGTGCATGTCTGAAGGATGCATTCTGGTTCCAGGATGATTCTACCCTCTTCATCAAGCTCGGGTAACACTGTCTGGGTTGATATTGTCTGTCTAATTACCTTCTTTAGGCAAGATACATGGAAGACTGGATGAATTTGAGTAGCCAGAGGAAGTTCCAGTTTGTATGCTACATTGCCAATCTTCTGTAACACTTGAAAAGGACCACAATACTTAGGTGAAAGCTTGTTATCCTTTTTCTGTTGTTTTAAGGACATTTGCTTATATGGTTGTAAACGCACAAAAACCCAATCACCGACTTCAAAATGTCTTTCACTGCGATGTTGGTCTGCTTACTGCTTCATGCGGTTTTGTGACATGGCCAAATTCTCCCTGAGACTAGAAAGCACCTCTTGTTGGTGTTGAATATGTTCTTCAACTGCTCGAACCTTTGGTTGGACTCTCAAAGATGAAGTGATAGATGGTGGATGGTACCCATATAATGCCAAGAAAGGAGACATTTTAGATGAAGTATGAAAGGAGGTGTTATACCACCATTCTGTCAGCGGTAACCATTGGACCCATCTCGCTTGCTTATCTGATGTAAAACAACGAAGATATCCCTCCAAGCACTTGTTTACCACCTCTTTTTTCCCATCAAACTGGGGATGATAAGAGGAACTACGAGCTAGTTGTGTGCCCAAGCATGAGAACAAGTCAGTCCAAAAATTACTAGTAAAGATAGGGTCTCGATCACTCACTATAATCTTTGGTGTCCCATGTAGCTTCTGAATTGTATCCTTGAAGGCCGTTGCTACCGTACTCGCAACAAATGGATGTGATAAAGCACAAAAATGGGCATATTTGGTGAGTATGTCCACCACCACCATGATTAC
The DNA here is from genome assembly GCA_019776745.2 of Taxus chinensis. Classification (NCBI taxonomy): domain Eukaryota; kingdom Viridiplantae; phylum Streptophyta; class Pinopsida; order Cupressales; family Taxaceae; genus Taxus; species Taxus chinensis. The sequence goes on from CM034150.1 coordinate 800,065,178, forward strand.
ATTTTTACCTTCTGATTTAGGCAATCCTGTGATGAAGTCCATAGACACCTCTTCCCACCTCTAGCTAGGAATAGATAGAGGTTGTAAAAGACCTGGGGACTTAATTGTTTCACCCTTATTTTGCTGACAAACCATGCATTCTGCCACAAACTTTTGGACATCTCCTTTTAGCCCTTCCTAGAAAAAATCATGCTTGATTTGATGATAAGTCTTTAAGAAGCCAGAATGACCCCCTACTGGAGAAGCATGGAGCTCAGATAGAACCCTATTTTTAAGGGTTGAATTCTTACATATATATAATCTATCTTTATACCATAAAACATCTCCTTTCCATACAAATTTTTCTGACATGCTTGGATCTTGTTGGAGATTTTGAATGAGATTTTGTGTACCTGGGTCATTTTTCCATTCAGACCTTGCATCCTCTACCCAATCCTCCTGTAATACAGATATGGCACACAACAATGCCTAGGCAGATTCATCCTTCCGAGATAAAGCATCAACAACTACATTCTCTTTTCCTTTCTTGTATATTATCTCAAAATCATACCCCAACATTTTTGAGACCCATTTCTGTTGTTCTTCTGATGATAAATGTTGCTCTAAGAAGTATTTCAAACTATCATGATCTGTCTTTACTTTGAAATGTCGTCCCATTAGATATGGTCTCCATTGCTTCACTGCATGAAGTATTGCTAACATTTCTTTCTCATAAACTGGTTTAGAGATATTCTTACCTTTGAATTGGTGGCTCTTGAAGGCAATGGGTCACCCTTCTTGCATGAGTACTGCCCCCATACCATACCCTGAAGCATCACATTCAACAATGAATGTTTTTGAAAAATCTGGGGTGGCTAGAACTGGAGTGGTGCACATGGCCTCCTTCAACTTCTCAAAGGCCATAGTAGCTTGCTCATTCCATTGGAAAGAGTCCTTCTTCAATAAAGTTGTGAGTGGTGCTATGATGCTGCCATAATTCCTTACAAATCTACGATAATAACCTGTAAGCCCCAAAAATCCTTAGAGATTTTTTAGGGTTTTGGGAACCTTCCATTCAAGCATGGCTTTTATCTTGTTAGGATCCACTTTAACACCTTCATAAGAGACAATATGACCCAGATATTCAACCTCCTTGACACCAAAAGAACACCTAGAAGGCTTTGCATAAAGTTGACGTTGTTCAAGAGTTTCCAACACCTTATTTACATGATGCAGGTGTTCCTCCCATGTTTTACTATAGATTAATATATCATCAAAGAACACTAAAACAAACTTTCGAAGAAATGGCTTAAAGATGGAATTCATCAAGCTTTGAAATGTAGAGGGTGCATTTATTAGTCCAAAAGGTATTACCAAGAACTCATAGTGTCCTTCATGTGTCCTGAAGGCTATTTTATGAATATCTTCATCCTTGATTCTAATATGATGATATCCAGAATAAAGATCAAGTTTTGTAAAGTAAACAATACCATGTAACTCATCTAGCAAATCATCAATTACATGAATAGGAAACTTATCTTTAACTGTGTACTTATTGAGTTCCCTGTAATCTAGACACATGTGCCAATTGTCATCTTTTTTCCATACCATCACTACAGGAGAAGAGTAAGCACTTTGACTATGACGAATAAGTCTTGCTTCTAACATCTCTTGAACTATCTTCTCAATCTCACTCTTTTACATATAGGGGTACCTATAAGGTCTGATGTTGGGTGGTTGACTCCCTGGTACTAGCTGGATGGCATGGTCATGGTCTCTTTTTGGAGGAAGACCCTTGGGCATTTCTCCAAACACCACTGAGTGCTCATCTATAACTGCTTGCATATCTGTGGGAATAAATGTATTGGAATGATGTGCTTCCAATGAAAATAGTTGTGCTACAAACCCTTCTGCACCCTTTCTAAGCAATTTTTGCATCTGATGAGAACTTACCATCTGTGGGGACTTTGCTCTTAGTCCTTTTAGTTTAAAAGTCCTTCCTTCTGACTGAAATTGCATGAACAACTCTTGGAAATTCATTTCAATGGTTCCCAAGGTGGTAAGCCACTGAATTCCTAACACAATGTCTGCTCCTCCCATGGCAATGGGATACATATTGCTAGTTAGCAAGTAATCTCCCATGGCGAGATTAATGTTATGGCATTTTCCTGAACAACTAACAGTTTTCCCATCAATGATCATGACTTGACATTCTGGAGCTGGATAAACAAAGCAGTTCAAGCGTACTGCCAACTTATGATTGATGAAATTGTGAGTACTTCCTGAATCAATCAACACTGTTACCCTCTATTTTTTAAGAATCCAACTACTTTGAGAGTTTGGGGAGTGCTAATACCAGAAATTGCATGACATGATATTGTTGGCTGGGGATCTCCTAATTCCTCCTCTGGCTCTACCTCTTCATCTTCTTCATTTTCTTCTTCTTCAGTAGGTCCCTCAATGTAGAACAACTTATTTTCAGCACACTTATGCCCTGGCCCAAATTTGTTATCACAATTAAAACATAACCCTTTGGCTCTCTTTTCTTCAATTTGTTGAGGTGTCAGTCTCACTGGCCGAGGGAATGATGGTGGAAGGGTGCTACGATCTCTGATATTACTGACAGTTTGTTTCCTACTGGAAAGAAATTTTTCCTCTGCCCTACGTGTCATGATCATAGAGTCTGAAACCTTATGAGGATTAAACATATGCACCTCAGTCTCAATTTGTTCTTTAAGACCCCCAATAAATAAGTCATTCAAATTATCTTCAGGAATATTTTCCACCCGTAAGGAAAAGTTTTGGAATTGATGGATGTAATCTTTGACTGTTCCTGTTTGTCTGAGCTTTGCTAATTGGCTGAAATAATTCTCTAACACACTAGAACTATAGTGCAATTGTAACTCTTTGGTGAATATTGTCCATGTAACATTGAGTCCACTCTTTTTTCTTTGAGCACATAACCATCGATACCAAATGAATTGGTCAGGTTCAAGATACAACGATGCCATGGTAACCTTTTGTCCCGATGGAATCTGATGAAGATCAAAGAAATTATCCATCTGGTTAATCCAATTGAGTGGATCCTTTCCATCAAACTTACGTATTTCCACTTTTGGAATCATGTTACGGGCTTGCAGAGTGTTTGTATTTGGATTGGTCATGTTTGTAGATCCACCCTGGCTAGTTTGTCTATTACTTTGACCTAAAGATCCACCCTGGTTAATATGAGTATGATTGATTTGTGGCTGATTAGGAAGGATATGATGACTCATGATATTGTAACTAAATTGGTTAATGAAATCCTCCAATCGTTGTCCAATCTTGTCTACATCTTCTTTGCTGACCACTCTACCTTCGAGGTTTCGCAACTCTAACTCAAGATATCTGACCTTATGGTCAGTTGAAGTAAACCCTAACCCTAAAGACTCTTTAGATACCCCTTATGACTCTAACTCCTCAATTATTATCTCATCCTTATCAGGGGTTTTACCCGGAGTGATGGGATTCTTTTTGCCTCTTGTCGAAGGCCCAACCATGATGCCCCAAATGGTAAGATTTAAGGATCAAGGTCGAAATTTAGGGTTTTGAATTTCAATAGGAATTCGGCAAAATTTTATAAAACTCAAATAACGAACTCAAACTAATTTTTGATCTTCTTTCTGTAAATGTAAACAACTTTGAAAAATTCCACAAATTGCACCTTAGGTAGCCGAATTATGAAAAAACATAAAACCACTATAACTTTTGAAAAACAAGTCAAAAATTCTTAAAATTTGGAGTAAGGCTTACTTGACTTATTTCTCCACACCTCAGAAAAATTTGTAGAAAAATTCGCTGCCAATTTTGAGATATGAATGAACCTTCACAATTAGGGTTTGACGCAGTGTTGGCCGAGTTCAAGCTCTGATACCACTTGTAATGAAATTACTAGTATAATTCAAATTATGAGCAGTAATAGAACACCAAATAACACAATATTTCAGAATAATGATCTCAATATGCAATTATAATAGCTTCGCCACTTCGAGGGGGCAACCTCCAAACCATATAAGAAGACTCAAATGCTCAACTGATGATCAACTACTACCTACTAACCCCTATATATATTATTCCTATCTTATGGCCAACACCAAGGCCGGCCCACTAATGAAAATATAACATATATGAAAGAGATACATAATGATAAGAAGTTATGCTAGCCACAAGTCGGCTATATACATCCAATATAAGATATATGGTTAAGGGCGTAACACTGAGAGAGATAATGTTATATAAACCCTTGTCATTTAGGAAATTTTTTTATCTTATTCATATTAGCTAAGGATTCACTCCATGTTTATATAGGCACTCCTTTTGGTAATTCATGACTTGAAACAACACAAATTGTACAATGTTTTTACACTAGCTCACACTTGTTCAATTTGAACAATTAGGTTATCCCTAGTTATGTCTCGCTCATTCTTGTTTACATACACATCCTACTTGTTTGCATAACGGTCATATTACTCCATATAATTAGGCTATACCTCACACATTTTAATTCCAACTTCTAAATCATTTGCACATGCATCTAGGACCATAGCGGACAAGAAGGGCCATACCACCCATATGTTATGGGCCGACCTGAATGCTTTGGTCCATTTCCCTCCAAAGGTGCTTTTCTCAATTTGGTTTCCTTTAGTATGCTTCTAGTCATCCTTATTCAATTTTTTTAGGTTTAACACACATATATAAGCAAGTTATTCATCTCTTATTAGAGAAGGAATTCATTTTACTTGGCACCTAACATCCTAATGAGAATATACTAAGAGAAATCATAAGAAAATATACTCCAAAGATCCCTCCAAGCTTCACATACTTTGCATACTCATTCTAGGGAGGTCATCCACTCAGGTTTGCAAGTATAAAAGGAATATTTTCAAAGTCAATTCAAGCTAGGAAAATTATCAAGTATAATCCTATTATTAGAAGGCTATGGTTATCTAATTGATTGCATACATTCTAGATATCACATGTTAGGCAAGAATGATGTATGATTTGAGCCCTTTATGAGTAGTGGCAATGTCAATGATGTATAAAGGTTCACAGAACCCACCTAACATTTATTTTGTAGGACTCTTTCTCACCACTTAGGGTTTTGAAGATTGGATCAATTCCACAACAAGTATCATACAATATTGAAGGTCTAGATTCTAGACATGAGCATAACAAAGGGTAGTGAATAGGCACATAATGTTACAGAAGTTGAAAGCATAGAGGGACAAGGGCATATAGAAAGGGTCATAGCGAAGGTACACTTTGGTTTGTACTATATGCTTTACTCTAAGAAGCTGCTTAGGACATAATTTTAGTAGCGAAGCTCTGTCAGATCATTTCCAATCATCAGGTCATCCTAGATCAACACAAGAACCACAACATCAACTAACTCATCTTCTCCTTCTAATTGCTAGTACTTCATTTTATTTATCTTTCATTATCTATCTTGTTTCATATATTATCTTGATATTGTTGCAATTACATTTGGAAACTAGTTGATTAGGATAATATTCAATCAGTTACTACCCCCCTAAAGATATTAACCATTTAGGTTAAATCGTTTGGTGAACCCAAGTATTGTATGATGTGCATCAAATCTATATTTATCTGTCTTGTGTCATTTTTCCAAACCCCAATTTCCCCAAGTTTTATATCCCATGCTAATACACATAGTGGTCAATTTTGTTCTCAACAATATCTTGAACTCTCGTCATGTACTTGCAAGCATTCCAAAGCCATGGCCTCCTTTATACCTATGAATGACAACCCTTTACCCAATTTGACTAAAGTACCTTTAGAAGACATAGAAGCTTATAAAAGTGAGCATTCCTATGATGAAGATACTAATGTTGATCAAGAACAACTTGATTCTTTATCTCATGTCCATACTCAATTACACGATAATCCAAGTCATGTACACCCAATCCTTAATGCCCTCTTAGCTGTCAAAATTCCTCATGATAGGGCTTCTCGTGACAACATGCTTCAAAGATTAGGGTCTTCCTCTATTACTACATCTTCCATTCTAACTCCTTTCCCCCCACCTCCATGGGAACATATAGTCTTAATGTCTCCATTCATATGCCTACCACTCATTTTTCTTCTACTCTTATATCTCATATTCAACCAATTTCTCATTTTGGCACCTAAGTCCTAATATCCCGGGTACACAATCTATAATCCCAAGTTATTCAACTACAACGGGGTGCCACTACCTCCTCTTCTATGAATTCCTAATTTCTTCTCCATAGTGTTCTCGCACCTGAGGTGATATCTTATCCACTTCCTCCCAGCAGTTTGATTTTTCACCTAAAATTCCACTTTTCAGGTAAGGAAGATCCACAAGAACATCTTAGATCATTTCATGTTGTTCATTTAGATTATGCTTTCAATGATACATTGTTAACAAAATTATTTCCTATAAACTTTACAAGATTATGCATTACAATGGTTGTATGATTTTACTGTGCATTTTGTACGATCTTTTACTCCACTAGAAAATCTCTTTTTAACACATTTTTCTATTAAAACTTGTACTAAAATCTCTTGTGCACAAATGGATAAAATGAAACAAGGGTCTAATGAATGCCTTAGTGACTATGTTCTACATTACAAAACTAATCTTTCTAAAATGAACAATGTCTTAGTTGATTTTGAGTTACAATACCTATTTTTACAAAGCCTATTGCCCCCTATCCAAGAGTCGGTTATATTTGACACCTCTCGTTCCCTTGATCACCTATATCATATCCTTAAGGAATTTTATGCCAAGCTAATTTCCACGGGCAAATCTCAAATATGGTGAACAATCTTTTACCCGATATAATGCTAAAATCCAAAACAAATCTACGTGAAAAGTAAATCTACTGAGCCCCGAGCTAAGGCTAAGGCCATTGTTAATGTAATGTCCCAACTAATTATAGTCACTAAAGCATGCAATTACTATGTACATCTAGCCTCTAAATATTTCATTTATATGCATGATTCCTAAGCAAGAGAACTAATCATTAACAACCCTTTTACTTCAATTTGACATTATTTTTATCCTTTTCATCTTTATTGTTTACTGTTTCTGATTTGTAACTTATAGTTTTACATACTAGCTGACATCTTTATCAACTCTAATTTCTCTTTTTACCTTTTTGAGAATCCTGTACAAAACTACACATTAGGGATAGGAGCGTGTGGGCACTACTTCCCTTTTTCTAATTTTTCTAATTTTTTAGATGTTACTTCTTTCTTATCTTTGTTTATCACCCTTAGTCAGACTTTCACTTGTTAACTATGTAACTTAAGCAAATGAATCATATATATACAAGTTTTATTTAACCTCATTAAGGGGTAATCAATTCAAGATGCACATGTTATTATAAGGAGCTCATATTTTCCATCTACTACATCAAAGACTGCATTTTGGGGTTGCATGCTTAATTACATAGGAGGGTTTATTCTAAATTCCATACCACACATTTGCATTGGGAAAAAGTAGTTGTATCCCACTATTCTTTGTGCAACTGGCACTAGGGCATCCTAGCTCAAGGTACACTATTCAGATCTCACACGCATTATAACTACATTGAGTCTTAATTGTAGTGCAACGCTCGGTGACAACCACATTGGGAAGACTGTTGAGGTCAGTCCAACTCAAGCACATGCATATTTTTATTCATCTAATGTGCATTTGAGCATTGTGTAGGTAGATAGGGTTTCTTTTTATTGGTACATGTGCAACTAAACAAAGTACAATGAACCTAACATGACCTGCATCAAACAAGAAGTAACGAGAAGTGACATAGAAAGAACTAGATCCAAAGCTATCCCGAAGACACTAGCACCCATAACATATGTTAATGCCTAGACAACTGTGTCCTCTCCCTAGCACTTTTGTCCCTGAGATTGTCACAATCTAGTTTCTGAATCAGAGCTTACACAGTAAATAATTAGCCTTTCCAAATCATCCTCTAGTCCAAAATTAGTCCATACCTAAAGTTACGAGATGAGTCATTCTACAAGCCCTATCTATCACTCTTGTATTTATATAGCTATATCTTGTATTTTATTGTTATTTTATTTGATAAATAATTTCCTTACTTTATATTTAATTTCATTAAATAACCAATGAAGCTTTGCTCCAACTTCAATATCCTCACAACATTTTACTAAATTATATATACCCACCTCGAGTGGTGTTACAATAGCTCCTTTCCAATAATCTTATCTCTCTTCCTCCACTACTCAATTTTGATTCTAGTCATCCTCAAGGCAAGAACTTTGATAAAAAATGATATTGTGACTATCATTGATGTAATAGACACTACATATATATGCTTTAAAACTTAAACATGTAATTCAAGATCTAATTGATTCTGACATTCAATTGAATGGGATGATCTTGTTGTGTCTAAACCTCTCCAATGATAATGTTAAGATTGAAATATTCAATGATCTCACATCTTAAACATGAAAAAGTTACACCTGAGGCAAACAACTAACCATGCTTATAATGCAGTTCTTACTCCTCAATTTACTAATGTTTCTATAGATTTTCTTCTTGGTGTTATTACTTACTTCACCACTAGCTCATCACTTTTACTGATGCATTACTTACATGTTTCTTTCAAATCTTCCAGGCTTCACATTGATTGCATCTATTGCCAGTAATCAAGGTCTCAACTAATGTAATGATGAATCCTAATTTTAAGCATTACACATGTTCATTTCCTCTTGTACATGTTCGATTGGCTTTCTATTATCCCAAATCAAGCGTAAGTCACCTACCTCTTATGGATGTAAATCAACTTTTCTTGTCACAATGGGGCCTCTCACAATCTGCATTACCATTTATTATTGCATCAAAAGTTCAAGCATTGTGAGATGGTCTTAAATATTCCTTAGCTCTATGATATTAGGTCTATTCCATAGGGTTGTACACCAATGTGTCAAATTCATCTTCACTCTAGTCTATTAGGGTTATCTCATATATTCATACACCAATGTGTCAAATGCATATACGAGCGTCATGTCATCACTATTTAAGGTATTCCACCTTGAAACCCCCTTTACCTACTGCTCCTTAAGCTTCATAGGTCCCTACCACTAGTGCACTACTCCACTGTCAGTTAGCAATGTCCCTAGTAAACCTACCTTTGCAATCACTTTTATAGCTAGCAATGATAATATTATGGTCTTGTCACACACTCCTAGTGCTACTACCAAACTTTCAATACCAATTACTAGCCTGCATTGGTATCTCAAACTTTCGGTTCCTATCACTCACTCTCAGTGTATTTATAGGTCTCATAGCCCTTCATGTAGGACTAGGTCATCATACAAAGTTCTTAGTACACCGTTACACCTCTAGGCCTTCTCATAGGTCTATGTAACCTTCTACATGACACACCTCTTCATAACACAACCTTCCTACACACACTATCCCACACATGGCCTCACATGACACTAGTCTCTTGACCCATGGTGGCTACATACTTTCTTCATTCACAATAGCACAGATAACGGGCCTTCGCTCAATGTACTCATTGGCTAGCTTGTATACTACTCACACATACACAGGGGACATCCAACTTCCCCCCTCATTTCCTAATGACACGATCTATTTATAGGTTCAACTTAACTATTGAGGGAGTGGCTAAATACCCGAACCCCATCTTGCATACACACACTAGGGGCAACCTTGCATTCCATCTCTAGCTACATAGTCTATAAGTTATCCAAAAGCACTAAAAATATAAATATTCCCCCCTATGGGTATTCTTGGATCACCCTTCTTTCTCTTTAAATAATATGTTTTCATCTATGCCCTTAGGGGGGCTAAAATATATAAAAACATTTAAATAAATACAAAACATCAAATAAATAAAAAATACTTGCATGGATCTTGATTGGTTGTTTCTATTGCATGCATGTATTATTCATGTGACATATTACTTATCATGTTTATCTTGATGCATAGTATGTTATATCCTTTTTATACACACATGTGCGTTCATGTGGTACATTGAGTTGAACACAAGCTATACACATATTGTTATACGATGCAGAATGCTTAACACTACTCTTTACTAGTTCTTCCATAGCTACTAGGGGCATTCATTTTTATGTTTTCTCATACACATGTGCTATTTTTCCAATATTTACTACTCTACTTTTAATTACCTCATTCACTTAGTACATAAATTTTGTTATATTATTTATTACTCTAACGTGTTAATGGGTGCTTCGTGTGTAGTATCTATTGTGCAAGTCACTTCCAAACTCAGCTCATCTTCATCATATGGTTTGTTTATTACTTTACATGTTTGCTCTATGTTTTCACTTTTTTGTGGGTCATTCCCTATGTACTTTTTTAGTTGTTTGTTTTCCTTGAGTGCCTCATCTGTCTTGCAACATCCTAAGTGGTGTCCCATGTATGTGACATATTGTTTTCCATGATGTTATATTTGTGTGTCCTTGCATGCTTTTGCTAACTTCTACTATTTTGTTTTCCTATTGCTTGTTACTAAAAATTTGCTAGTTTTTGTATTATATTATTATGTATGTGTCATGGTATCCACAAAGCACACTCTCCTTTCTCCCTTGCAGGAAACCTACAATATGTGCACATTGGCTACAAGTCCTTTTGTTTGGGCCACACTGACATTTATCCATCTCATGTGCCCTAAACAAAGGGGAAACAATCGAGTGATATTTCACCCTCAAGACAACTTAGAATAAAAAAAGGTAAAATAATAGGTATTGAATCAAATAAATCAAAGGTACGAAAAATGGGTTAGGAAATACATAGGGACTCAAACCGTACAACAAGGACCATAACATACAGGACGCTCTATGGCCCATTCCATACATATTTATGTCCTAAGGGAATATTCAATAATTTTATCAGTTGGTATTAGTTTCTTAGGAACATTTACAAGTTCTTTCACTCAATTTGTAATGATAAAAATGCATGGTCCAGTTTAGGTTATGGTGGCACCAAGGGCACATGTAAGCTAGCATTGCCCCGGTACATCGTGTCATCATTTGCAAATCAATTGGGTTCGTGTTCATTTGCAGTGGCACTTATATGTGGGTCTTGGGAAGTGTCAAGGTGACTTGTATCTTCGTAGGTTTTACTTTCCATTGTAAATATTTTTGTGGAGGGATGTAGAGTAACTAGAACATTCCCCATATAGTTCTCTCCACCATGCATAATGCATTTACACTTCTTTTGATTCTCCTTAGAATGTTCCACTTGGGGTGATCATCCCCAAGTACTTTCAACCAAATCCAACACAAAGTTTAGAAAATATCCATGATAATAGTAGTGGGAGTACTCTATCCCCTTCACTCACAAAACAATAAAGTGCACTCTTTCTTTTGTTTTGGTTTTCTACTTACATATTGTTACTGTCATACTAAGTTGAAAATTTTCAACTTAAAATTTGTTTTCCTATAATATGGAAATTGATTAAACTCTTATCTCTACAATTAATCATCCTAGAAAAACACACAACTAGAACAAATACAAATTCTTAATATAAGCGTAAGGCGCTTCAAGCGAAGGCAACATGTGTCTAGACACTCAAGTGACTTTTCCTTTAAGCACAAAATTTTCAATTCCATACTTGAAGGGGGGGAAATATAGACACTCATTTTGGTAATTCATGACTTGCAACAACACAAATTTTACAACACTCTTGCACTAGCCCACACTTCTTCAATTTGACTAATTACGTTATCCCTAACTATGTCTCACTCATTTTTACTTACATACATAACCTACTTGTTCACATAACGATCACATTACTCCATAAAATCAAGCTATACCCTCACACATCGTAATTCCAAATTCCAGGTCATATGCACATGTATTTGGGACCATAGCAAACATGAAAAACCATAGCGCCCATACGTTATGGGTTGTCATGGCTGTTTTGGTCTATTTGCCTCTAATGGTGCTTTTCTCAATTTGAATTCCTTTGGTATGCTTCTAGTTGGCCTTATTTAATTTTTCTAGATATAGAACACGTATATAAGCAAGTTATTCATCTCTTATTAGAGAGGACATTTATTCTACTTGACACCTAACATCCTAATGAGTAAATACTAAGAGCAATCATAAAAAATCTACTCCAAGACTCCCTTGAGCTTCACATACTCTATTGGACATATTGTCTTAGTTGTTCTCATTGATGACATAGGGTGTCTGGGTGGCATAGGTTTCTCCATGAGGTGTCCTTCATTATCAAACATGAATATTGATTGGTGGTGAAGGAATATTGTGTCATGAAGTGTTGTTCTAGCATGATGTCTCATTGAATTGTGTGGTTCTTGAGCATGGTTCAAGCTAGTATGGTCATGATATGAGTTCCTAAGTTGGTCAGAGGTCTATAGGGTGTCAAACATGTTTTTTGAGGTGTTTCAAAGGTGTGAATAGGTTGGTATGGTAATAGCAAGGACATTTTGTGTATGTCATATAGTGAAACAAGTCTTTCTAGATTTTGTTCTTGACCTAGTGCAAGCAAGATGATGTGGCAACATGTGATATGAAGTATGGAATGCCAAGGTATGCATGTGGAGTGTGTTATGATGTTGCATAGAAGGTATTGGAGTTTTCCAAGGTCACATTCATTGTTAAGTACATGTACAAGGTCCTGTTGAAGTAGAGCATTGAGAGCAAGGCAAGAAATACAAGGCAAGTCATGGTGGTTGGAGAGATTCAAAGGTGTGTAAACATGGATGAGTTTTGGAATGCATGGAGAAGGTCATTTCAGAGGTGTGGAACAAGTTTGAGGTCACAATATTGAGTGAATTACAAGAAAAGTGTTTTTTATTCTATTAATCTCTCAAAAACATTGTTTTCCCATCTTGAGGTTAAGTTTGGAGTGCTCACTTGCTCGTTAAATATTTACATGGGACATGGGCCTTTCAACATAGTTCAGGTATGGAGATAAGAGAATTTTACAGTTGGAATGAGGTTGAATGATTTCTTGTGCTTTATGAACGATTACTAAGAATCCAAGGTGGTTAAAACCCTCCATAAACCCTAGTTTAAGAGTGATGGAGGAAAAATTATTGGTATGAGATCCAAATGCATTATATCATCAAATGTGATGATTGGATTTGGAAAGGACTCTTCTATATTTTCGATGGTGGTGATTTGGTGTCTTGATAGTAGGTGGAGCCCACTCAAAATTGCATGTTTTCACAAAAGTTTGATTTTCTCTCAAGTTTTTCATTGGACCTATTGTCTAAATTGGTGTTCTAAGAATAAGGGAATCCATGATAAATGTTTGAGATGATTTTAGACCATGGTAGAGCCATTTTTGAGGTTTGCACAGGTCTAAAAGTGAAAGGTAGTTCTTGGGCATGTGTGGCATAAGAAGATGTGTTTAATGCCTATAAAGGTGTTTTAGACATACAATGTAACATATTCCATACTTTTCTTAAGCCCTACAAGTCAGTATGATTGGAAAGAATATGGTCATAAGTTGACCTACTTGACAGGGTTTAAGGACAATAAAGGCTCTTTGGTGTAATTGATTTGAAAGACCAATATCTTATCTTGATTCATGATGTATAGCTGTTAGAGAGTGATGAAGTGTTCAATATGATCCTCTTCCATGCATTGATAGGCCTTGAAAGTGTCAATACAAGTGTGAGAAGATCATGTTTTCAAGACTGGTTTTTGGGCAGTATAGGTATCATGGAGGACAAAGATGATTTGATGACTCTATGGGCTAAGTCATGAAGTCTAACAGGGTTTTTGATGTTCCTTGAGTAAATGGATTTCCATTCAGTGGTTACATGTCATGGTTGAGGATATTTATTTAAAAAATATAGAATTTGTAAAATCCTAATTACAGAGTCACTACTGATAAATAAATGTTAAACAACTATTGGAATATAAACGACACAAGCAATAAGCTAAAGAATTATGAAACCCTAAGTGCAAGAGGGATAAAGAGAGACTTAGCTAATTTGCGCTTGATCTAGGATTGTGCAAAATGGGAAAATTGATGAGCAGGAGGAGTAGACTGACACAACTGAGTGCAGAAAATCTTGGAACTATCGGATGAACCTAGACTAAAGTGCCTGGACTGGGGTAAGGGCGTCAGAGTCCTCTATTGGGTGCCTATGACTATGGGTAAGCTCAGAAACCAGTTTGTTTTGTGTCACACAAGTGTCACTAACCTTCAATTTTGGTCACATGCATGTCACTGGATGATCGCTGAATTCACTTATAACCTACAAAGAGAAAATGACCTGCAAAACCCTTAAACTACATCAAATCCCAAAAAGAAAAGATGTAATATGGGGAGTCAGATTGACCCCAGTGGTCACCTAACAGAGTGAACTTATGACTGAGTATTGCACTACATATCAATCTCCATGTATTTCTTGTGCATGTGTGATAGAATCATGCCCTAGAAGCCCTTGTACAAGCACATGTGATAACCGGTGATAGCTAGATGTACCAATATAAATAGATGTGTGGATGGAAAAATTAACTTCCCCTCCTATGCGTGTATGCAGAAAATGTAGTCCCTTGTCCCTCGTATGAGTGCTAGATGGACGCCTTTGATGCTCTTCAATTCCTCTGGATGGAACCTTAGGTGATAATAATAGATGCTTAGAGATTGGTCCTTTATTTTGGTCACATAGCATTGTATTTATGTGATTCCCTTGTTTGAATTTTGTAATTGACATCTAAAAGTCTAACCCATAAGAAAACAAGATGCCCAAAAGATAAAAGAGGCCTAAAAAGAGTGAGTAAGATAGAAAGAGGTCGGGGGTACCCAGAGGGGATGAGGGCCCATGAGCATTGGCATCCTGGTTGGGCATTGGTGTCCAGAGTCATGAAAGATGAGCAAGTGAAATATTGACTAGGCTATAGGTCGTAAAAGACCAAAAAAAAGCAAAGAGGCCAAAGATAGTTGTCAATTACTAATTTTCTCACGTAGGAATCATATGAATGCAAATATGTTGTTATGACTTAGAAATGTACCCAAGTGTGTGATTTTGTGTCTATATTTTCCCCCACTTTATGTTACTAAGTGAATACTCAATAACATAAAGTAGATAAGAGATGCATACCTTATAACCATGTATAATGTGATGGTGATAACGTGCTAAGGACACAATTGAAAATGAGAAGTGATAAAAATGAAGTGTGGAAGTTAATCAAGAGGAAGTGACCCTAGGGGTGAAACGTATAGTGTTGTACCGTGTTGTACTTGTGCTTGATGTAGGATCCTTCTTGTTACGTATTAAGGATAGACCTGCAAAAGAAGAGCGAAAGAGTAGTCAAAGTCATGTATTATGAAAACTCTTGCAAAATTATGTAAAAGTATGTAAATGTGCGTAAAAAGTAGTAGAAGGGAAGTGTGCACCTGATTTGTGAAGAGTGAAAAGGATAGAAAATGTCCTGAATTGTTGTAGAAGAGTGATTGTTTTTTGTGATCTAATGCCAAGAGGGATTTTTTTGGGCGATCTCACGCCAAGAATGAGTTTTTTTATGATCTCATGCTAAGTGTGAGTTTTTTGGGCGATCTCACACCACAACAAAAGAGTGTTGGGGAGAGAGGTCTGGTTCTACTCTCCTTCCATGAATGCTTCCCAAATTTATACACCACTATAGATGGTGCCATCTGTGTTTAGTTTCGTGTTGTTCCATAATCGATCCTAGTAGAAAAAGGAGATAGATTACATTCCAATTGCTAAAGGATTATGCCTGTACTATCAAAACTACTCTGTGAACTCCTAAAATATGTTTTGATCTGAGAAATTAACTGTAACTTCCCCCTGATCATAGGCACCCAAGACAGGTCAAGAGCACCCAGGCACTAGTTTCTATATCTGGGTGTTGGTGTCTATGCTAAACTGAGGACCCAAGTCAGAATCTGGGTCGTTCTAAGACTGTAACTATGTTTTGTTCTTATATTGTGTAGGCCTCTACTAAAGCTCCAAGTTGTTAGATGGGGTGACTGATTCACCCAATACATGCCCCCCTCGTTTGGGGCACATGTGACATCGGTAAGAGAATGTGGCCCAAAGGAGAGGACCAAATGTTGATCTGAAACTGATACCCTACAGGGGGGAAGGAATGTGCATAGTAGAAACCAATGCACATGCAAATGAAGTGTCTAGAACCATGTGTTAGTAGAAAAAGTACAAACATGTTATACAAGATAATGTAGACAATTAATAGTGTAGACAAAGTAGATTGCAAAAAATGTGTTTCAAACATGGGACATCACTCATAATGTCGCAATACAATCAAGGCCGAAGCAGCCAAAAGCATACAAGTAATGATCAAGTAAGACATATGACATAACCCGCAAACAATAACATATAATAACAAATAATGGAAAGTAGTAGCAAGCAAAGTATCAAACAACCATGGTGGCAAATAGTTCCTGTAAAGAGAGTGTTGCACATGAAGCACCCGTTAGCATGCTAGTTTAGATAAAGAGTATGTTAAAGCATGCATGTATCGATTAGTGTGCTAGTAAGAATATGAAGTAGTATAAAATGAAATAATAGCACCTGTAGTGTGTACAAAACTAGAAAATGTAGATGTCTCTAAGAGCCTCGGTGGGACTGGTAAGAGATACATGTTAGTGCAAAATCACAGCACCCCCAAATGAGTTCTAAAAATCTACTTTTCTAAGGTAGAATCATATGGATAGACAAGCCAACAGTGTGCAGGGCAAAGCCCCTCTTTGAGTTAGCAAAGTGAAACTGGTTTATTGCTATTCTACCAGTAGGAATCTGTGCAAGTCTCACAATATTCTGCCTTCGGGGGTTTGGGATCTCATCCCAGTTGGGGTGTTTCCGACTGTGAAAAGAAGGGAAAGAAATGAAGTGAGGAGATAGGATAGATTTGAAGGGAGAAAAGAAATGAATTCCAAAGCAGAAAGGTCAGAGGGTCTATGTTTTGGGTTGGTAGTAAACAAAGCCGAACCTACTTGCATAGACGAACAAAGCAATACTGATGAATAAATGACAAAAAAGTAGAGATAGATTCAACAGAATAAATGCATAAATCTGACATAAGAAAGATTAAAATGCTCATAACACATATATTCAACACAAAGTCTTAATATTTGTATTAATGTTTTCTCCTGTTACAAAAAGCTACAAAGTCTTTTCTTCTCACTTCTATTTTTTATCTAAAAAGTATCCACCACCTTGAATACAACAAGTATCCAAGTATATATAGAAGAAGGAGAAGAGAGAAGGCAAAAAGCAACCAACAACTAATTACAAAATATCAAAATATCTAAAAGTCAATGTTGACTTTGGACAACTTGGTGGATGACAACATCCCATGGTGCAACATGGATGATGTCATCATTTGTACCAACATACTCTTAGATATTTACAAAAAGGAAGCCAAGAGGAAGAAAGCTATTCATCGTCGTCTCGCGGCTGAAAGGGGGTATCTTGCTTCTGCTGTTGTTCAGGAGAGGTGATGTGGAACTGAGTCTGATATTCCATGAATTTACTGATCATTGGCTGAAGTTGATCCTGGGCAGGACCCTTTGTATGATCGCCGATGACCTCACAAGTCTCCCGCTCATCTCTGAGTTTTTCAGGGAGCTTGAAATATTCATTGCCTGCCTCCATCAGGAACCCCACAAAATCACGGCAAGCCAGAAGGTTGTTGATGCATTCAGTGTCGAAAGTGGCTTCCAGCCCTAGCCCTTGCAAGATGATCTCCTTGAAGATCCGAATAGTTTCGTCTGCCTTCCTCAAGGTGAAAGAAGGAGTAAGCAAGCCCGGAGACATTCTTAGGACAATTTTCTCCATTTGGTGCATTGCATCCAGGGCTTCCTCCTTGACCTTGTCAATCTTCTCTAGGATGAATTCCATCTGATCAACCCAGTAGTCTAACACAGCTAGGATTTTGCTGGGTACCCTGGGGTGATCGAAAATGCTGAATTTCACCAAATCATCGACTGAGCAGTCGAGCATTTTCTGGAACATCTCGTGTTGCAACCTAGCATGGTCCAACTCTTCGGAGATAGGTCCCGCGATCACCTGGAGCTCTTTGTTCACCCGACTGATGTTCTGATACAATTCGGTGAACTTGACAATTACCTCCTCACTGTCTTTGAGGATCTGATCTCTCCAGGCGGAAACTGCCATACCTTGTTCGCCAATTTTGGCGTACTCATTTATCTTATCCTGGCTTAGGACCTCAGGAGTTTCAGTGGCAGTTGTAGGAGGTGCACTGCCCATTTTCTGCAGGGCATGAAGAAGATGTTTGTTCTGCTCTTTTAATAGCCTCTTCTCTTCCTTTGCTTCTTGGAGCTTCTTGCAAAGGGCATCTACCGCAGATAGGGCCTCTCCTTGAAGACTTTCAGAAGACGTTCCCATTGTGACTTGGGTCACTGTATAATCTGTCAGAGACAGATCCTTTTTATCCTTTGAAGGATCGGGATATGCGATCTCCATTACTCTTTCTCCTGATGCACTCTGAGAGAAGCGGGTTATAGGCTTTTGCTTCTTAGCCCCCTTTGCTGGGATGACGGAGAAGTCCATTGGTGCAATAGGGACTTTCCTCTTCTGCTGGCTCAGATGCTGGGAGATCCATGCTGGACTTAAGGGAATGGGACCAGAGGTGGAAGAGGGAGCAGCTGCAGTGGATGAGGGGAAATGGGTAGAGACACTTGGTGGTGGCATCGAGAGGGAGGCTGAGAAAGTGCTCACGGGAGGAAGGGATACTGCAGGGGAGGTAGACGTGGGAATGGAAGGGAGTTGAGAGATGAGAGAAGAAATAGTGGGGGATAGCTCCATGAGAGAAGAGAAGATGGAGGACGAGGAAGGGGGAACAGTAGAAGATGGGGGAGAGGATACGACCAAAGGAATGGTCACTTGAGTCACACGAGGAGGGGAAGGAGGAGAGGGAGAAGGAAAAGAAGGGACCTCAGTAATTGTAGCTGTGGCAACACCCTGAGTGGATGTGCCCATCGGAACACCTTCCGCCGCTTCTTTCTCTGGGGATACCAGACTTACAACCTGTTCTTGTGCAGCGGAAGGAGGGCTTTCAGGAGCTCCTTCTTGAGCAGAGCTTGATTCACCCTCTTTATCCTTGCCTTTGACCTTTGGCAGATGCTTCGGCCTGACAGGTGCATTGCCCAATGGGGATGTAGTGAAATCTACTCCGAGGTAGATAAGGCCATTCATTCTGCACCAGTGTTCTATCCTCCGCAATGTCTCCTTGACCCTTTCTTCAATGGTCTGGGGTGCCTTGGTTCTGTCAATTGCAGCAAACGGCTAGTTGTCCCCATCTGTGTCTAGATACACTTGATCAACTTCTTGATCGGTGGTTTGATAACCTTTTGGAACAATGGCCACGCCATATTGAATAATCTCTGCCAGGGCCAGGCGAGAGTGATCCTTCCTTCTAAGTTTGACCTCATGATACAGGTCGATATAGATGTCCTCGATCTGTGGAATGTGGATTGGATCGAGTTTTTCCTTGGGAAGGTAATTTCTTGGATCGAAGGTGGGCCTTGCTGGGAAGTTGTGCTTTAGATTGAGCAGTTCTAGCTCTGCAAACATCTCCTGGGCCTTGGTGTGAGAAGTGCAGGTATACCTGCCCACTGTGAGGGGGAAAGGGGTTCCACCCTTCTTTCTCTTCAAACACTTCTCATGGTAGGTTATGAGCTGTCTGGACAGCTCTAACAGGATCAACTTGGGGCCAGCATATCTCGGAAATTTGGTGGGCTCCCCCAAGAAGTTGGCCGCTCTGAGATAGGTGAAGGTGGGGAATTGGGTAAATAGTGCCCCCCACTTCTCAGTCGCTGTGACTATGCTCTTGGTCATCCGACCATGAGTCATATTTGGCCTCAAAAGGCAGACGATGCCATAGAAGAAAGCATCGTTGATCTTGGTAAACTGTGGGATGTTGTTCTCCAGCTTCAGCTCTGGGTAGTATTCATATATCTTTACCTGAGGCCAAACCCCACATCGGCTTAGTGCTGGATAATCCCTCTCCGAGGCTGCAACGTAGACTACGTAGGAGTTCATGTAGAACCTCCCCGTTGTGGTGAGTTGTTGGAGCTGCTCGGATATGGTGCTGCTTATGATCTCTGCCCACTCAAAGTGTTGATCAGGCACATTCTTATTCATAGTTTCAAGGTACCTGAGCATCCATTTGTGAAAGTAATGGGCGTCAGAAAGCCCAAAAACTCTACTTAGGAATGTGATGGTGTCGCTCAATTCCTCGGAGAAGTCACTGCGGTGAATAACCTGTGGCCATCTGGTTATCACCTTCTTATTTTTTAAGTACACTTCATTCATCAGTTGCATGCACTTGTCTTCATTATCCTCCCATGCCTTGGTGTAGTCCTCTTGGCTTACAGCCACAAAATGTCGGTGGTGAGGAATGCCTAGCATGATTTCGAAGTGTCGGGCAGTGAGGTTGATTATGACCTCGCCCTTTTCATTTTTGACACACCTTGTGTCTTTGTTGTAACAGCGGGCCACCACCATCATAAATTCGTTATTTACCACGCTGACGGGGATTCCCCCAGCAAAATGTAGACCACTGCCACCAGCTTGTCCATCCAAGGACTTCCTGTGACTCTCCTGGTTCTGGCCCAGAAATCTTCCATGTCAATGTGGCCAAGTTCAGAATCCCTTATGTCCAGGTCACATTCCACCTGGGACTCGGGCATTCTGACCCTCTGGTATTTGTATTTCATCTCTTCCTCTGTAAGCTTAGCCTTACCCTTTGACTTGGTTGGATTTTTGCTTGATGTAGACATATATGGATCTGAGTTCAGTTGCTGATCTGCAAGAAGAAGGAGCGAAGTCCAACGCAAAAGAGCCATGTTAGCTGTCAGATCTTCCATTAAAGCACTACAGAATGAGGAGTTAGCAATTTTAAGGCCTCAGGGCGCAGGGCGCAGGAACACTGCAGGCTGCAGAGTTAATAGAATTGTGCACACTGAATCAGAGTGTTACAAGGAACAAATCAGTGCCAAAGGGCGCAGGGCGCAAGGATTTTGCATATGACATCTTTGTTATTGTAAACGGGGAGTGCGCCTGCGCCATTTATGTGCGGTTTTATACTGGGCGCAAATAATTTTGGTGTTGCATGGGGGCAGGGTGCACCAATGGCGCATGTATTTTGCATGTAACATGGAACTTTGGTGTGCCGAAGGGCGCAAGATTAATGCGTGTAGCACCAAAATTGTGTGCGCAAAGGGGGACTTTGGCACGGCGCAGGGAAAGCTTGCATGGCACTATGTGTTGTTGTAAGGATGATTGCACCGGCGCCAAAGGTTTAGTTTTTTGTATGCATGGCAAGAAGGGTATCTTGCATGTTGCAAGTAGAAACAGTGCGCCTTAGGCGTGACTGTGTTTTATGCAGCAAGGAGTGGCGATTGCGCCAAGGGAGAAAAGCGGCTCAGTAAACAACTTTCAGATTTTCTCTTTTTTATGATGGGTTGTGGTCTTTCAGGCCTCTTTCTTCATGGATTTAGATGGTGAAGGGGGCATAGTAAGGAGATCTAGATTTATTTTTTGAGGCAGAGCCCTCTTGGCCAGCAGATCTGGAAAGAGGGTGAAAATGGTTTGGGAAGAGAGATTTTGCAAGAACGGCAGGAGGGGTTTAAAGCTTCAGATCCAATGCATTCTACCTCACAAACAATCAAAACAAAACACAAGAGGAGTAAGAACCACTTACCCGGAATATATAGAATGTGAGAGATGAAGTGGGGTCCATGAATGCGATATGAGGAGGACGGGCATGCTGACAGGTGCAGAGGAATAAAATTTATCACGTGTTTTCTGATTGTGAAAGTGACAGGGCTGGATGCGCCTATATATAGGCAAAGGTGTAATAAATGCACCAACCACTTTTTAAAAGGGCGCACCAAAACATGTGTCGACACGTAAAAACTTTGCACCCTTTGGCGTGGATATACGCATGTCAACACAGAATTATGTGCGCCTTTGGCACAAATTAAGGACTGTCAACACTAGATTTCGAGTGCCAAGGCGCACCAAAACACGGCGCAACAATTTTGTTGTTGACAGGAAGGCGCATGCGCCTTGGCGCATGCAAGAAAGGCGCATCATGGGAAGGCGCAACAATTGATGTGTCAACACTTCAAAGGGTGCGCCAAAGGAAATGAAGGGGGCGCAAATTTAGTCTATGTTGCATAGATAAAAGGTGCGCCCAGCCAAAAAGGACCAAAATGACTAAGTTCGGAAGAACTAGATTTCTCGGAAAGGGATTTTATAACATTCCGAACGCTGAGGGGCCCCTGACGAGGGACCAGGACAAAATTTTGGTATGGTTACCTATAAAATTTCCCTCGTCAATTTTACGGGATAACAAGACATAAACCAACCAAATGCATACGATAACCAAACACATATAATCAAATTGAAAGATCAGATGAAAGAAAAAGTGAAAAAAAAGGATCTAAAGTTGATCACAGGCGTGTTTCATTGCTCTTCAGATTGATATAATGCATTACAAAGTGGCCAAATGGTAGAAACGTATTACAGTCTAGTGGAAGGTCTAATGCGCCACGAGTTTCTTTGCCAAAAGAAATTGGCATCCTGCAAAACGAAGAATGTCCAACCCTTTACAATTAAACCCACCCCTGTATTTATAGATTCAATCTGAGAGGAGAATAGAGGGAGAAGTGGGAAAAGAAAGTTGAAGCTCAACCATTGTTGTTAATGCCTTTGACAAAATCTCCCCCCAAATCTGTCTTTACTACAACAATCCTTGGTTCACCACCTTGAAGGAAGAGAAAATGGTGGAACAGATTGAATCCGATCTGGTTGTTGAGGCAAAGAGATCCTGCATTAAAGGCCTGAAGATGTATCTCCATTTCTCACCTACCAGAAACATGAATTTTTATCTTTCCATGTGGCACGCTTCCTGAATTCACTTGTTTGGGTATTCCTGGCACATTTTTGGGGATTCACGTCTTTAGAGGAACGCTGTTAGGAGACACGTGGTTCTTTCTGCTGCCTCCTCCATACTTAGTCAATTTTGGACCTTTCCTGAACTATTTTGAACCCAAGGACTTCGGATCTTTGTTGTTTCTTCCCCTTTCTTGCTCTTGGTTCCTCTATGGCATTGCCCCTTCTTTTCTGACCTTGCTATTCCATTGTTGGGTCCCTTCTGCAACTTGGAAATGGATTTAAGACATGGAAAACATCTCGACAGAGTCATTTCTTTTGCATAGGGTCCTTTAGTCTCTCTTGGTCCCCGCTACTCCATTGTTGAGTCCCTCTGTGACCTATTTACATATCTGAATGAGTTTTCTCAGGTTCTTTCTATGCGGGGTTGTAGCTGATTTGATATTTGGCTCGGGGGGGGTGAAATATGGATAACAATTTGGTGACTCACAGGGGTATCTGCCTGCTAGATGAAAAGACCAATTTCCTTGTCATATCCATTGGGCATGGAGTCGAGAATGATGGTTTGATACTGATTCTGCCTCTGATTCAAGAGCCCATCTGTTTGCACTCTCAATTTTTCATAAGAAATATTGAAATGAAGGTTTCTGAGAGTAGAAAATTTTTTTGACCCAGGGCTTCATCTGTTTCTCTCTGAATGGACTACACAAGAGCAAAAAAACAACACCAAAACTATATATAAAATTTGAAATCATACATGCTCCAAATAGAACATGCAGAGCGTGCAAAGCACTTAGGAGAAAAGATAACCTACACTACATCAATGCAATGTGCACAAGCACTTAGAGGAAAGAGAGACTAAACTAATATATACAGGGCGAGAACTTCCCCTTTAGTAGTAGTGCTTAAGATAGATCCCATTCACTAGAATCTGCAACTCTTCACCCTCCAATGTAGACAATTGGAAAGCATTGCTACTTTTACATCTTGTGACCATATAAGGGCCACTCCAAATGGAATCAAACTTGGAATGCCTTCCTGGTTTTGCTCGATCTGCATCCCATTTCACAACCAGGTCTCCTTCTTGGAAGGTCCTTGCTTTTTCCCTTTTGTCAAAGCATCTCTTGATTGAGGCCTGATCCTTCTCTATTGCTTGGAGTGCATGCTCTCTGGTTTCTTCTAATTCTATCTGCTCCACATACCTGGCCTCCATTGGTTCAAATTTAGACATCTCTAGTTGCTTTCATGAGCTCCAATGCTGGCAACTCAAGTGATATAGGCAACACTGCCTCTTTCCCATAGACAAGCTTGAATGGAGAGCTTGCCTGTAGATCTCTTGGGTGTTATCCTATCAGCCCATAAGGTTGATTTGAGCTTTGTGTGCCAGGTTCTCTAATTCTCATCAAGAGTTCTTCTGATGATCTTTAGCAGGTTCTTGTTTGTGGACTCAGCTTGGCCATTACCTTGAGGGTAATAGTTTGATGAAGTGCTCAACGTAAGTCCCATTTTTAACAGCCCATCCTATGATCTTGGAACCTATGAATGCCAATGCATTTTCTGATATGATGGTGGCTGGAACTCTAAATCTGGTCACTATCCCTTCATAGAAATCTAGGATACTAGACTCATTAGCTTCATTGAGTGTTATCGCCTTGGTCCACTTGGTGAAATAGTTTGTTGCTATCAGAATCCATTTGTGGGCTTGACTTGAATTTGGATTGATGACTCCAATGAAGTCCAATCCCCATTGCATGAAAGGTTGGTTGACTGAGATTGGGTGCAATGGAAGTGTTGCTAGATTTTCTTTGCCTTTAAAGAATGCACAATTCTTGCACCTTTTGATCCATGCATAGAAGTCACTAAACACTCTAGGCCAATAATAACCCACCTTCATGATCTTGAGTGCTGTCAACCTTAGAGAAAAATGGCCTCCAGCTGCTTCAACATGGAATTCTTGTAGCACTCTCTCAACCTGATCTATCTCAATGCATCTCAGCAGAATGCCATTGATGTCTCTTTTGAATAAGACACCATCAATAAGAACATATGGGATGGCCTGTAATCTAAAATGTCATCCTTTTTGCTTTATTCATCCCATGAGGACACATGCCTATTTGAAGGAAGTGCACCATGTCTTGAGTCAAACAAGGAGCAGGTACATCATCATTTCCATTCTTCTTGATTATATTGTAGAACAAAAACAACCTCCTTTTCACTGTTTGCTTCATCTTGTTGACCTGAGGCTAGTTGTTCACACAACCCCTTCCCACAGACCAGCTTGGTGACCTTGATCTCAATGTCATATTCCATGACACGAGTGATCCATCCTGCATGTTTCTCATTCAAATCCTTGCTGAGAAGGAATTCTTTAACTCCCACATGGGAGACCAACAATTGGATTTTATTATTTGAAACCAAATGCTTAAACTTCTTTAATCCTCTGATTACTATCTAGGACTTGCTTTTTGATGAAGGAGTATCTCACTTCATAGTCTTCCAGACCTTGAATGAAGAAAGCAATTGGCTGTTCTGTACCTTCTTTGTTTTGTTGAACTAAGATTGCAAAAATTGTGTCACTGCCAACAAAGGCATACAATATGAAGTCTTTAGAGAAATCTAGATTTACGAGAGTTGGGGCTTGTGATATAGCTTCTTTTGATAGCCTCAAAGCTCGCCTTTCCTTCAGCTATCCACCTGAATGCTAAGCTCTTCTTCAACATCAATGTTATTGGCTTAACAAGGGCAGCAAAGTTTGGTACAAACCTGCGGACGAAATTGATTTTTCCCAAGGAATATTTGAAGAGCTTTCTTGTGGCTTGGCAATGGCAATTCTCTTATTGCTTCAACTCTCTCCAGGTCAATTGCCAATCCTTCCTTTGATACAATATGGCCTAGAAGCCTACCCTCATGGGCCAAGAATATGCATTTTTTAGGGTTCAATGATACCCCAAAACTCCTACATCTTTGAAACACCTGCCTTAGGTGGAAAAGGTGGTCTGCTGCATTTTTGGAAAACACCGTAATGTCATCCAGATAGATCAGTACTATTTTGTTGATCAGTCCTTTGAATGCCATATCCATTTCCCCTTTAAAAAGTGGCTCCAACATTGGACAATCCAAATGGCATTTTTCTGTAGGCATAGGTGCCCCATTTGGTGGTGAAAGCTTGTTTTGAACTGATCATCTTCTTTCACCATGATCTGGTTGTACCCTAAGTAGCCATCTAGGAGGGAGAATATCTCTGATCCAGACACCACTTGTAAGATCTGCTCCATTGAAGGGAGTGGGTAGTGATCTTTGAGGGAGGCTCTGTTCAAGTCTCGAAAATCTACACACAACCTAATCTCTCCATTTTTCTTCCTGACTAGGACCAAGGTTTGCAACCCAACTTGAGTGTTTGATTGGAAATATGATACTTGCCTCTATCAGCTTGTTCAGCTCTTTCTTCATCAGAGGCTCAATGTGTGGGTTGACTAGTCTCTGCTTTTTCCTGATGGGCTGAGCAACTAGATCTAGTTTGATTGTGTGTTGTGATAGCTTTGGATTGAACCTTTTAGGTCTTCATAGCTCCAAGAAAACACATCTCGAAATTCTTGGCAAATTTGTATGAATTCATACCTTTCTTGCTTGGTGGCCACTTTTCCAATTTGAAGTGTTTTGTCTTCTCCAATTGGGATTGACTCTGAATCTTCTCCTTTGATCTGTATGTTAGCCTTTTCTTTTCTAAACTGATCATTAGGATTGAAGATAGACTCCAATGTCACTAAGCCTTTGGGAAGCTTGTTTGTATGTAGCTGTACTATTTGATTCCCATATTGCTTCTCTATTCTACTTTGATTTCTAGCTGAGAATTCAACTTCTTCTTGCAAAAAATTAATGATATGCTTGATCATTCTTTTACTAGCATGTGTTGTTATCTAGCATTGCTGGCCTCACGACTATATGGAAATGTGGATGTTCTTTGTCTCTTTTGATGTTGTCAACCACATCAAACGTTGCTTCAACTGTTGCAATCCTATCAGTAGCTTCGTTCTCCTTCCTGGGTATGGAAACAATGATGAAGGCCTTGAAATCCTCCATGAGATCCCATAACCTACTCTTGTAGTTCTTGAGCAGGTCATTTTTGACAACATTAAGTCCTTTGACTTTATTGGCAACCAATTCACTGTCACCAAACACTTGCAAGTTCTTGATTCCTAGCTTACTTGCCCAATGAAGACTATGGACTAAAGCTTCATATTCAACAGTGTTGTTTGAGCAGGAAAAATAAAATTTGAAGGTTGAATAATATTTCATACCTTTGGGGGACACAATCATAGCTCCTCCTCCAGCTCCTTGTCTACTCCTTGAGCCATCAAAGAACAATTGCCATACCTCATTGTCATCTTTATATTATGAGCTTAATTAGGTTAGGAAGAGGATGATTATCTTCATGTAGATAGTAGACACCTAACTTAGATTCTTCCATCTCCTTATAGGGGTCAAAAGTCATGTCTTTTATTGGCCCAGTCATCGAGAGTCAAGTCTGGGATACATCCCAGCTTGGTATCTACTTCACAAGTGCTTAGGAGGTCTTCTTGATCAAAAGCTAAGCAGTTGGAATTGATTGGGCTAGGCACATAAGATTCAATATGATAATTCAACAATGGGTTCAGATCTGATTGTGGGCTTTGCCCCATACCTTGTTCTAAAGAGCATATGTGACCAATCAACAGACAAATAGCCTCCAATTTTGGCAGTGAAGTCCCTAGACAAACACAAAGCAAAATGTGGTGGAAAATCTATGATGGATATGTTTTGCAAAATAGTCACATTGGGGTAGGCATGCAGAGTGAGGTTCAGATCTTTGATGATTCCAACAATTTTCACTGTTGTCCCATCTAATTGCACTACCCCTCTAGAGATGACTTCATATTGGAGACCCAGTTGGTCAGCTATTTGTTTGGGCATCACAGAACTACTAGCCCCATAATCAATCATACAATTGTGCACCAATTTGTCTCCAATAATCAATGAGACATAGAATGGAGGAGGTCTCAGGCTCTTACCTTGTTGTTCTCCATGGTTCCTCCCAAGTTGAACTGCATTAGCAAACACTCTCTCTTGCTGGTTAGGGGGTTGATTTGAGCTCGACCAATTTTGTATGGCAGTCTGAAATAGATCCCTCTGCCCTGGAATGGCCAGTGACTCCCATAGTGAAATGTTCACACTTGTCCTCTTCATTTGCTCGATGATGTTGAATGAGCTATCATTTTGTTGCCCCTTCCCAGGCACATTTTTCTCTTGCACCTGGGTTGTTACAACCGGTGCCTAAGTAGGTCTGGAAGGTGGCTTGGATTGACTTTTGCACATTGGGAGTTGTATTTTGAATGCCAATACCTTGCTGAGTGACGGAGGGTTGAGGATCACCTGAGCTTGGTGAATGTCCTTCTCCAATATTTCTCTTCTTAGACCGTGTATTGGCAGCTATACTTTGAGAAGGAGTCTGATTCATTCCACAGAAGTCTTCAGCCTGCCAATTGACAAGCATAGTTTTGTTTAGGGGTCCCTCTTACTGAGCTCCTTTCTACTGAATTTCTTCGTGGCTAGGTTCTTGTGACATACCAATGGTTTACACCATCAGATCCTGATTTAATGCACCATTGAAGCACATCGATTGATTATGTGGCTGATTACATGGGAAACACCATTCATACTCTTGTGCCATGTTATTCTGTGTTGGAACCAATCCCCTTGATGTTGAAACTGTGTTTGGGTCATATGACCTGAAAGGTCTAGTAGCTTGAGGTTGCCCTTGGTGTTGACTCTAATTTACAGCCTGGGCTGGTGGTCTATTTTGTTGATATGGGGGTCTGGCTATTGACCTGATACTGAGCCTGGGGCTGATATGGCCTAGAACTCTGAGCCTGTGCTGTCTTTTAATGGTTACTAGCTCATTTCCTAGGTTTTACAGTTGTTTCATCACTTCTTGAAGCTCCTTTGAGGTGTTAGATGATGAAGTGGAGGCTTCAGCTGAACTTTGACTCTTAGGGTGGGTATAGGAGCTAATGTGGGTGTTTGACTAGTACTTGGGTTTCCTAACTTAGGGTAAAGGGGCATGGATGGCCTAGGGGTAAGTTTTCCAGCCTGAATCAAATGGTTCTTAGCTCCTATGGAAAGGCTATAGGTAGGTAAGGTTGTGCCCCCCATTGACTGAATCATCAAAGAAATATCAGAATTTAAAGCCCTAAGAAAGTATAAGAAGACACCTTCATTAGTGGGCTTTACTACTGTTGGAATCCTGTCCCAGGTCTGTTGAAATCTAAGGTTGAAATCCATCAGTTGCTCATTCAGGGCTCTCTTGATTGTTTTCAGTTTCTCCAATAAAGACAAGTTATCATCCTTTTCTCCAAACTGGTTGTGAAGAGTTGTGCACAGCTGGTTCCAGTTTTGAATAGAGCCTGCCTCAAGGCTCCTGAACCATTGTGAAGCTTTACCTTTAAGTGAAGAGGCTAGCAACTTGACTGTAATGTCTATCTCATGGATTTTGTGGATTATACAGACATTTGCAATATCTTGGACATGATCACCAGGAGAAGTCTTGTTTTCCCCAGTGAAATATGGGATGCTCTTTAATGCTGCAATCAGGACCAGATTTTGTGCATTCAGGGCAAGTGGGCTGCTGCTAGTGAAGTTGACATAAGGATTTGGCTGAGCCATTCTGATTGGCCTGATTACCCTTCTTGTTTGAAAGAAAGGCCTATTAGGAGGAGGTGTTGATAAGGCTCTGCTTGGTGGAGATGGAGACCTCTGGGACTCTTCTTCCTCTTTCCTTCTGTCTAGGAGATAAGTGTATGTGTACAAACTGTGCCTTCTTTCTCTTGTTCTAGACCTTGTTTGTATCCTTCTCATGAACTTGCTTGGACTGCTGAAACCAGTGGATTTGTTTCTTTTGGAGTCCCTAGATGTGCAATTTTAAAGCTTCTTAAAAGCTTAGAATCACAACAAGTGCACATCAATCTTACTGTAATAAGATGGAGACTTCTCTATCCCACTGGGCATGCCAAAACTGTTAGTGCAAAATCATAGCACCCCCAAATGAGTTCTACGAATCTACTTTTCTAAGGCAGAATCATCTAGTGTGATTGCATAACATTGAACTTTCCCTAAGGTGTGGGACCTTACAAAAGTGGGAAAGCTCTCCAGATTAAAGGTCGGTTCCTATTCCTCTATTTAGGTGCATACGTGAGAACTTATAGAGGATCTATCTCTATACCTAATCTAAAACTTTCCAAGGAGACAGGGAAAAAGGGATATAAGAAATAAGAAATGACTAAACTACAAGGTGATGCACCAAAGGAATGATGAACACTAGTTTTGCTGATAGACACAAACCAACAAATACATATAATAATCAAACACAGATAACCAAATTTATAATGAAAGACCAGATGAAAGAAAAAGAGACAAGAAAGGATCTAGAATTGATCACAAGACGTGTTTTATTGCTTTGCAGATTGATACAATGCATTACAAAATAGCCAAGGAGGCAAGAAACGTATTGCAAGCTTTTATGGAAGGCCTGAAATTCCACAAATTCCTTTGCTAGAAGAAAAAGGGAGCCTGCAAAACAAAGTAATGTCCAACCCTTTACAATGAATCTTGCCCCTGTATTTATAGATTCAATCAAAGAGGAGAAAGAGAGGGAGAAGTGGGAAAAGTAAGGTTGAAGCTCAACCATTGCTGTTAATGCCTCTGACAAAATCTGCCCCCAAATCTGTCTTTACTGCATCAATCCTTGGTTCGATGCACCTTGAAGGAAGAGGAAATGGTGGAACAGATCAAATCCGATCTGGTTGTTGAGGCAAGGAGATCCTACATTAAAGGCCTGAAGATGTTTCTCCATTTTTCACCTACCAGGTACTGAGAAAAATGAATTTTTATCTTTCCCATCTGAGACGCTTCCAACGGTGTCAGATTTGTAATATTTTGAGCCCTTAGTCGGAAGATATGCCCCTTTGAAGTTTGTTCGAATCCGTACAAATGGGTGGGAAAACAATTTGAAAAATAGGTCCCCTTTTGATATGGGACATGTGGGTAGCCAGATTAGAGCTTAGAAAATCGGGCTTGCGAGTCTGTAATTTTGTCTCTGTGCCTTTTTGTTATCTTTTTTCCCTTTTTCACAAAAAATGCATTTTAAACTTAGCTAAAAACTCCCGCAGCCCCGAAACTCTAGAGAAGCCTAGACACGTGGTTCTTTCCACTGCCTCCTCCATACTTAGTCAATTTCAGACCTTTCCTAAATTGTTTTGAACCCGAGGACTTTGGATCTTTGCTGTTTATTCCCCTTTCTTGCTCTTGGTTCCTCTACGGCACTGCCCCTTCTTTTATGGACCTTGCTATTCAATTGTCGGGTCCTTCTGCAACTTGGAAAATGGATTTAAGACATGGAAATGACTCGACAAAGTTGTTTCTTTTGCATAGGGTCCTGTAGTCTCTCTCGGCCCCCGCTACTCCATTTTTGAGTCCCTCTGTGACCTATTTATAGATCTGAACGAGTTTTCTCATGTTCTTTCTATATGGGGTCGTAGTTGATCCAATATTTGGCCCGAGGGGTGAAATATGGATAACAGTACAATGCCAAACATCATTGTTGTGTGTAATAATATGTAGAAAGTCTACATTCACAACTATAAAACAAGTGAACACGTATGTCTATATGATACAAATAATGACATACTAAGTATCTGTTTAGCATGGGAAATAAAGTGTACATGCAAGTGTAAGTAAGAAAGAATAAAATCAGCCCAAGATATGCAGTATGTTGTGAATGAGTGAGATGGAATGGTATGCAATGTGAATGTGATAGGAGAAATGTGCCCCTTGAATTGATGTGGATGAGCATGAGATGAGGTTAATTTATAAAATACCCCTCGATGGTCAAGAATGAACCATAGAACAAGAGTACATCATCGAAAAATGTTTTTAAAATGTATGCTAGAAAGATAGATCATGAAGCTGTAGACACCTATTTTTCGGTATAGTGCCCCTCTGACATCTCACATGCACGTTAATTTTCTATTCTCGCATCTCTTTCTCTTAAATTAAATAAAATCCTATCTATTTGTTCACATTATTTGATTAATTATCAATGGAATCCATATGGACCCATTTGATAATTCAATTTTTGGCATCATCCCCCATCTCTCACAAATTATTTAATTCATAATGCATATCTCCGACACTCTGTTTTTAAAAAAAGAGTTTTTTCTCTTAAATTTAATTATCAATGGGCTCCATATGGACCCATTTGATAATTCAATTTTTGGCATCATCCCCCATCTCTCACAAATTATTTAATTCATAATGCATATCTCCAACACTCTTTTTTTAAAACTGAAATCTTTATCTCACCCCCCATTCAAATCATGTCCCCCACTTTGCCTAATAAGTCAAAATATGGGACCCACATGATCACATCACATCCCTAACTTAGGTTACTTTACTACACCCTGGGTATCATCTAACCTGCAGTTTAGCCTCACATCTAAACTATAAATATGGAGTTTTCCCCCATATTTAGGGAGAGGGAGATTATTTCAAAAGGATATATATTTTTAAGGATATAGATTTTTAAGGAGAATATTTTTTTAAAAGAAGAGAAAGGATCGAAGACTTGGAGAGATCTAGGCCTATAGAAGAGAAGGAAGAGCTTAACCAAGTTTTGCCCGTTTGAAGGAGAAATCTTTGCCTTAATTCGTCATTTTACCATCTTGATGCCCAGTTCATCTCTATAGCATAGCATAAGCTAAGTACTCTTGTTATTTCAGTTGCTTGTCATTTTTTACTACTGTTCATGATCTATTATTATCTTGTCTGACACGGGGGTTGACATCCTCCAAGGGAGTTGAAATCCTCTTGGAACCGGCACCGTCTGGGCAACCCCCACATTTTGTGTTATAATCTTATCTAGTTTAGTTTTGCAGATCTAGCTTCTTGATATCATGCATCTACTTTCTTTGTGCCCATATCATCCATCTCCATCTCTAATTTACTAAGCCCTTGTATACTCGACGTGGTCTCATGTTTCTTGATTACTCGTACACTCACCTGGACAGGAAGCTGGAAACGCATATCTACATTTGGCACGCCCGGTGGGACTAAATCCAAGATCTAGTCATTTCATTTGTCTTGTTCCTTTATTCATCTCGTGCAGGTATTATAAACATACGGGTTCTCCTGTGTCGTTGTTTTCAAATATCTGTGATAAATATTTCATCTTGTGGACTCACTTTTTTTGCAAGATTTGGTGTTATCTTCATCCGTATCAAAGGTTTCTGTTCGCCTTTAAGGTAAGTACTCTTCTTGTGTTTAACCGGCTTGGTATTTAGTTTCAAGTTTAATTTTATTATTAAATACATAATCATACTCAAATTAAAAAAAAAAATCTATGTTAGGTTCTACTCGCATGGGGAACAAATCCGGAAACTAAACTTATTGTCTTGCTTTTATTTATGATCTCAGTTGTATAATAGATATAAAAAAAATCTTTTCCTTTCAATGGCCTTTGCTTTGACCTAACAAAATATGTCTATATATTCATCTAGATCTTAATTTCTAATTATGTATAAATCTCGCATTTCAAAGCATACTAATCTATGGTTACTTGTTTAAAATATAATAATCTATAGTTATTTATTTTAAAACATAATAGACAATATTGATTTATTTAATAATAAAAAGTTAATTAAAAACATTATGAAATAACATTGAATTAAGTTATAATAAAATATAAAATAAAATAAAAATTTATGAAAGAAATTAGAATTAAATTATAAAAAAAATGTCATTCAATATTGAAATGTAATCCACATCCATGAAATGTCAATTAATTGTATATATCCTCGTTTAATTCTCTTTGCCATGTGATTCACTTTATGTCATCACACATGTAAAAAGTTGTGTCCATGTGTGGTATGACCCACCAATTTTAATTCACTCATCCTTTAGGTAAGTTTGATGAATATGTCATTTTATTAGTTGAGCTTTTTAGTCATGTCATTTTATTAGTTTGGTTTTTTTAGTCATATCATTTTATTAGTTGGGATTTTTTAAAATTCATATCACTTTATTAGTTTAGCTTTGATATAAGCAATTATTTCATTAATCTAGTTTATCTTTTCGACTCAATTGCTTCCTTTTTATTATTTTGTAGTCTATCATTACGCCGAAGGCATTCCCCCCAATGGTAAAGGACCTCTGAACGTTTCTGCAACTATCTTAAAGTTGACGGTTTTGACGGCCGTCTGGACGTTTTTTGCATTTTTAACAGTTTTTTTTACCTGCGTTCCTTCGTTACACGGATAAAAAGATTAGTGTTTTTGATCAGGTGGTGGATCTTGGCATCTACAATGTCTGCAGCTTCGAAGACAGCACCAGTCCCTTAGAGTTGCAACACAGAAAGGAGGGATCATTGCAATGCCGTTACAATAACACCGACATCAATAATTTTGTTACTATATTTGCAGAGGTGGGTACAGTTTAAGAACAAAGATTTTTAAGGTCAAATGGGCTAAATTCTGATAATGGGCTGATTTCATATTTGACCCTCTTTTGCGATGTTCGACCTCTTCCAGAAAGTGTGGCTGATTTTGTTAGGAATTAAGGCTAGCACAGTGTAGTAACGCAAATTATTTGTGGGCTGAGACCCGAAGGCATGGCACCCTTGCAAGACCATCTTGGCGCTTTGCCAGACCCTATCTTGTGTTTAATCCTTTCTCTCATGGAACTCAAATTTGCATGTCAGGTGTTCTGTCCTCAACAAGAGATGGAAATATCTTTACACCTATCTCCCTCGACTGAAATTTGTTACATCTAAACCGTTGCCTTCTACTCACGATGAGCTAGATAGAAACAGTATAATTGAAGACATCATTTCTAATGTGTTGCTCAGCCATAGTGGTGATTTAAAGGGTTTCAGCTTGGATGAAAATTTCCACGAATGGAATGTGCGCCCCATTAAACTATGCAAATGGGTGCAGTACGCTGTATTGCACAATGTACAACACCTTTCTCTAGCCCAGTTGGCCCAAGATAATCCTATATTACCTTTGGACACATTCAATTGCGAGGTTCTCAAATCACCTTCTATGGCAGACTACAACATTTATACTCCCGCAGATTTCTCAAGTTTTAGATACCTCACTCACTGTTACTTCTTCTCTGTAAATGTTGAAAACCCGGCTTCATTAGTGTACTTCATATCAAAGTTCCCTGTTTTACATTATCTTTACTTAGAGGATTGAGTCCTACATAGAGACCTCGGCGAACTTACCATCTCTGCTCCAAATCTTCAGAGTTTCAGATTACTTGATCATGGCGATTGGGACAGAGAAGATGTAGTAGTTGGAACTTTAACACTCAGTTGCCCTAATCTGCTGCATTTCACTTTAAATTTTTCTTTCCCAAACATGTGTCAAATGTAATATAATATTCTTAGATGAATTTTCAAATAGACTTGTAACTGCTGACCTGACAAGCAATGGAGATTTGATAGAATTAGAGATCTTTATGTGGGAAGAAGAGAGTGAAGATTTTGCACCCAGATTTGTTGATATAGTTGAGGGTTTCCAAACATTGAAAAAACTCAAGCTCTTCAGCCGGACATGTATTCAAAGCAATAAGTTTCCTCTTATTACCAAACTTTTACAGTGGCTTCCAGGTCTTGAAATTCTGTCTTTCACTAGGCGTCCAGGCCTTGAAGCTCTGTCTTTCACTAAACATTTTCCAAAGGTAATAAGTCCCGCCATGAATCTGTTTTCACTATTAGTGTTATGTATAAAATAAAATGTCTCTTATGGTAAATGTTTTGCCTCAATTTTTATTTACTGGTTTTAAATTTCGTCAATCATATTACAATTTTGACCATATAGTGATATGCAGAGAGATCAAAGACCAAAGTCGAGCCTTGACCATATAGGGTATATTGCGCCGGATTATGCAACTCATGGTCAATTGACAGATAAGGCGGATGTGTACAACTATGGCATGCTAGCTCTGGAGATTGTGAGCGGCAGAAAGGTCAGGGATCCTAAACTTCCGCCCGAGATGGAGTTCCTTCTACAATGGGTAAGACTTGAAACTTCATTTAAGATCTTTCCTAGATTACTTGTTCTGAGGGGCATCTTGAAGAATCCTTTGTGTTTATGTATAGGCGTGGAGTTTACACGAGAAAAATGAGGCATTTGAGCTGGTAGACAGAAGAATTGCAAAAGGAGAATCTGAAATCGATAAGGAAGAGATAGTAAGGGTAATCCACATTGCTCATCTTTGCACGTAAAACGCTTCAGAGATGAGACCATCAAGCAATCGCATGTGTATAATGCAATGTGAACGCTAAATGGTATATGTTATTTGATTTAGAGGGATAGTTATTATTTTTGTAGTTGTTGTTGATAAGGGGCGTGATTGACAATTTTGATTTTCTATTAAAGCCAAAACAAATGTTGCAAAGTACATCAAAAGGGATTTTAAATAATATTTAATTGTGTAATAATTGAATACAAATGCAAGTAAGAGATGTAAGTTTGCTATCACTCACTCTCGAGAATGTAGTGAATGTGAAGTGTTGATGTCAAAGTAGATTGAAAAAATGACTAAGTGCTTTAACATATTAGCTCTCCAAGAAACATAAATGTGACTAAATATGCAAGCATATATAAACAAAGCTTAAATGGTTAGGGTACAATCCAGAGTGCTTTATTACCTCAAAGAGTTTGAGAGCATCATTGTCAGAGCTATTTTGTGCATATCCTACAATTATGACATTCCATGAGACTGCATTTCTTTAAGGCATTTTGCAAACAAAAAATGGTATATGTTATTTGTGTTATAGGGATAGTTTTTACTTTTGTAGTTGTGTTTGTTTAAACTATGGGTGATTGATTTTGTATGTGTAGAAATATAGATGGACCACTTCATTTAAAAAGCACAAACATGATGCTTTTTATTAATGTCAGCTCCAATTTGGACTCCAATAATATCAGGTGCATGGATTCTTCGATGGTTGTACATCAATGGAACCCCCCCCCCCCCCCCCCCTTTCCGTTTCTCTTCAGGCGCGTTAGGGGAAAAGTGGTTTTACATATTATTCTCACGGGACATTTAGCGCATGGTTTTAGTAATTTTATGGAGGCATCACTTTATGCATGCATTATTAAGTAGACATAACTTTTTACGCGGAAGGCATTCCTCCTACGGGAAAGCCCTTTCCGGTCCTTTCGCCCAATATGTTAAATTTGATGGTCGTTTGAACGTTTTTAAACACGATTAAATTTCTTCTTGGTAAACCTTTTTTCCTAATCTACTCCGCAACGAGTTTAATGTCATTTATGATAGTCGGTGGTCTCATGATAGTTGGCTGCAGGGGCACTATGGAATTTACAGAAGTCATTATAATCCCGAAAAAGAGGCAGACCTCCGTGAGCCTTTTGACACGGAGACGACTCCTGAGATAAAATTCAAACAATTCAGACAAATTTTCAATCAAAGCCACATAAAATTCAAAACATTTCAGACGTATTTTCAATCAAAGCCATGGTAGTGGATCATTGGCAGATTATTCGTCGAAGGTGTCCATTGTCTACCAGTTCTCATGTCCTCCATCACACAAAGTGGTGCCATGCGAATTGTTTGACTAAATGCCTGAAACAAATGTGACCTCATGAACTTCATTTATCACATGGGATGAAAAAAATGGTTGTGTTTGAAAGGCCTTCACATCTTTATGAAAAATGCAATCGGCAAGGGTACATGCGGACTCCACAATCTTTTCCAGCATCCTCCCAACTTCTGCTAGAATGGGAGATTTAGAACAGGGCACCCGTCGTGTTTGATGAAATGCCTCCTTTTCACTAACCATATTCAATAGTTTTAAAATACAATCATAAAACAATTAGAAACTTTTGTTTCCCAACCTAATGGTAAAAGAAAGCTTGTGTGAAACCTATAACGGTGATAATAGCTCCAGTTACTTATCAATATTTTGATGGGCAACATTTGTCTATACAATAAACGGAGCATAAGTCACCTTCTTTTATAGTTCTATGTAATTGTCTGAGTTTCTCTTTTTATTTCGTATGCAGTAACCAACTTATTGGTCTTGGTGTTTGAATAATCCTTTTGTTTCCTAATACTTCATTAGCAAATATGAAGAATTGTTCTTAGCAAGTGTAATGATCTTTTTCAATGTTTTCTTCAAAATCAAGGCTTATCTTTCAAAAACAACTAGATACAATTATGATGGTAGTGTGCTGATTTGTAAGGGTGGGTTTCATAAGCACCCAAGGCCTAATTTGTTCTCTATTGCATCTAAGAGGATTCCTTCATTTTCCATATTCTTAGAAAATATCTAACAACTTGTTAACAACAGGCTCACCTTCACTTCCCATTACCTACCAGTACCCCTTGTAGAAATATTTTTTTACCGTCTCTTTCAAGCTTTATTTGGGTACTAACCTTGTTGATGATCATATACCCTTCCTTACGAGACATTTCCCTCATTATATATTGAGCTTCATGGATTGTAGATACACTGGCTCAATGTATCGCATATAACATCAAACTGTGCACAGGATAACCTCTTCTTTGGTACTTGAGTTCTAGATCTCTAGACTACCATTTGTATAAACTATTGTTTCTAACATGGCATTGTTGTATTAGTAAGTCTTAAAGATGTTTACATAACTTTCCGCTTGTGAGTAATTGATCTCAAGTAACAAAATCTCCTTATAGCTATGTATATGCAAAGCGTTTATTCCTTGTAAAAGATTGGGTGTTGAATTATCCTGCAAATGCATTGTCTTGATTAGTTTGTTTCTTGTTGACAAAAATCATTGTTATGAGAACCTTCTACATAGAGACACCTGATGAATTTTTATTTTAAAACTCAAGTTCACTACTGGGCTCATCTACTTATTTACAATAATCTGGGGAAAGAATAGTGCCATATTTTCCGCTCCACTTGCCCTTTCCTTGTGTTTAGGCCATGTTTCCTTGTCGTTAGATGTACAAAATGTTATCTAAAACTTCAGAGTTCGCTGTGTTCCCTAGGATGAAGAACTTGGAATAGTATTCTATTGAGTGTGAATGATATTCTGGATCACAATTGAGACTAGGCCCTCTAAAGGAATTCATCACTCTGGTTGAGCTTGGATTGTTTCGTCATAATTGAAGTAGTAAGCCCTATTTAGGTTAAACCATCATCATGTTAACTCGTAAAATACAATACTCATTTATATTCATTTCTATCCACCCCTCAGTACTTTTCTATATTTTTTTGTAATTGTAAATATTCAAGGTTTGAACACTTTCACTCAATTATATCTAGAGAAAAATCATACAAGCCAAACTATTTCTTATAATTTTGTCTATTCTTCATTATTTATTTTGTTTCTTTGAATTTTTAGGCTTTAAATTCCATCTAAATAGGCATTCCTACCAATGTTGGTTATCTAGTATATGTTGAGTTGAAGATGTAGTGGGCAGAAGGACTTCTTTGTGTCACACAATTTCTTTACTATACTTTATATATTTGAGATTATATTTACATCAAATTCAAGGATAAGAACCAGGCTGAGTTGAGCTAAAACATATCTTACATACATAAAATTTCGAATGGTAGGATTGGGAGGATTGCTGGTGCAAAGCTATGTTACAACCATTTGAACAATACTTTGGAGATTTTCTTGCAACTTTCCTCAACCATAACTTCTCTCATAGCAAATGAGGATACACTACCTTCTCATCACTTTCTCTTCACCAAAATCAACGACATACCTGCAAACACTGTCGGTTCTTCTGTTGATTTGATTGGGATTCTTTTTGCGATGTCATCATTCTCAACTATTCATAGACATGACCAGTCTGAAACAAAAAGAAGAACTCTACAATTAAAGGACATGTCAGGATTAAGTTTCATTGTCACTTTGTGGTGAAAACACTTAGATGAGATAAGCAAAGAACTTGAAGACATTATTTGTATACAACATCTTCCGGTCCTTGCCTTGAAAGTTGTTCACATCTCTATTTTCGATGGGACCTTAGTTGACACTGTTTCAAGTACCAAATGTTACGTCAACCCCCCAATTTCAGAAACTATTACACTTCATGGTTGGGTTGATATTGATGACTACTCCCATCTGATGCCCTATATCACAAGCAAATTTTCGGGCCCTCTAAAATGCTTGACCTTTGTAACAACGATTTCATAGGTCGTACAAATGGGGAATACTGAGGGAAACGAATGGGTCATGGTTACTGAAGAAATCACAAATATCAACATGTACAGATTGTTCTACACGACATGTCCTCTTCAAAAAGGTGAAAAAAATGCAAGAAAAAAGTACGAGAGCATGGAAATGGTTCATGGTTTTGTTCGAGTTGCAACATACAAGTTTAGACCTATGAGTATAGATATACATTCAGGATCGATCTAAAGGACCCAATAAGGGAACTTCAATTAGTTACTACTTTTGATGAGACATTTGAGTCAATCATGGGTGTTGCAGCTAGTGACCTCCACCTATTGTCTATAGATGAAGATGTAAATAGTGTAATTACAAGCAATGTCATCGGCAATGAATATTGCTTCACACTTTCCTTGAAAAAAGAGACATACCACGAAATCAACAAATTGAAATATGTCATCCTTAGTTTAAAGAAATCACAACTATTAGTATGGAAAATCTTTTTAACACAACATGTCCTCTTCAAAAAGGTGATAAACAATGCAGGAAAAAAGTGCGAGAGCATGGAAATAGTTCATGGTTTTGTTTGAGTTGCAACATACAAGTTCATAACTATGAGTATAGATATGCACTTAGGATCGATCTAAAGGACCCAACAGGGGAACTTCAATCAGTTACTGCTTTTGATAAGATAATTGAGTCAATCATGGGTGTTGCAGCTAACAACCTCCACCTATTGTCTATAGAAAAAGATGCGAATAGTGAGATTACAAGAAATGTCATCAGCAACGAATACTACTTCACACTTTCCCTGAAAAAAGAGACATACTGCGGAATCAACAGATTTAAATGTGTCATCCTCAGTTCAAAGAAAGCAGATGGCAGTGCATCTCCTCCGTAACCTTCTTTACGCAAATATTTCTACCGCATCCGTCCCTTCAAACTTTACACCCTCATCCATTCCTTTCTATACTTTGAACTATCAACACTATGTTAGTTATTCCATATCTATGTTTCCCTCTTTTTCCCCACTTTAAAAGAAAACTGTTGTATTTCCTTTGACATTAACGTACCATTGTCTCCTTAATGTAGCCAAATTAAGAACAAACCAGATATGCTACAAATATTATGAACTCCAAAAGAAAATAGATCTCCTTCTTTGTTATCAAATAATTAATTACAATGTTTTCTAAATAGGAAAACAACTCCCAACTTGAGTTGCCAAGTAAACTCTAGCTAACTCTGACTAAATCTACTCTAGGTGGCGGAAATTACTATTTTTAGCAATTTACTAGAACCTGCTATTCTTAGTAAGTTCGCATGCTTATTCCTACGGGCACAGAAATTGCCACGCATCTTCTACATCCCTAAATTAGAATAATTTCCAACTTTCTAACTCATAATGCAATTAATAGACTAAAATTAACTAATGCTCAAAAATAGGAAAAAACCGAACTATAACTTAAATCCTAATTTTTGGCCTCAAGATGGCAGATTTAGGGCCCGAAAACGTGTCAAAACTTGCCCCACCTGGTAGGGCGGGTTGTCGCTGCGTTCATCTCATCGAAACACGTGGTTTCAAAAAAAAAAATAGACTCAAACGGACACCCGGAACTCAAGTTATGACCTTGTTAAGTTCCTGCTAATTCTGGCGCATCACTCCTACTACTATGTGGATTGAAAGTACTATTAAGAAAATAAATGAATATTACTTGCACTTTTGTTATGATATAAGATTTGTCAAAAAAATGCCCATAAAACGCTACCACTCATGATATAAGATTTAGAAATGTATATGTATGAATTTGTAACAAGTTTTAAATGTATATAGAACTTTTAAATGAAGTGCTTCATCTATATTTCTACACTTACAAAATCAATCACACCCCTTATCAACATCAACTACAAAAGTAATAACTATACCTCTAAATCAAATAACATATATCATTCGGCGTTAACATTGCATTGTACACATGCAATTGCTAGTTTAATTTTTGTCGTTTATTTACTTGAATGAAATAGGAACAATAAACTACAATTTTGTTAATTAATTATTTTATTTTTATTTATTTATGACGACACCATTTGTAAAATTTATAAAGTCATTTTTTTAACTACCTTAACTAATAGCATTTATTATCTTCTTACAGGATAATGTCTACAACGCTGCGACAATAACATTACACTGTCAAAGACCAATGTTTAAATCAAACACACCGCACAAAATAATTTTACCGACCTTATCCGTAAACATAGACGGTGCCATTTTAGGGTACCCGGGTGTTTCGAGCCACTAACTAGCTCTTTCAAAATACGTCACTATCACACGCACTTAAATAACCAGGAAAAGTGACTCTCCAAGTATTCCTCATTTTTCTTTATTTTCTCTTTTCTGCATTTAACTTTCTCTTTTCTGAGTGACTGTCTGCATCGAATATCACATTTCATTTTGGTCTAAAACGAACCTTCTGCATCCTGCCTGATCACATAGCTTAAGTAAAGGATTTAACCCTCTGCATTTCACTTATCACACACTTCTTGAGACTGCACAAACATAATTAACACATCAAAACATTCCTCTCACCTGGTTAACTGTTTGGGACTTAAACACCCAACAGGCAACCGTCTCAAACATCTCCCAATCCATAACTACCTGAAACCAGCCTTAGACTCCTTTATCACCTTCATTACCTACTTTTCTTTTCTGTTCACATCCTCTAAATTAATCATGAGGCTAAAAAAAATTCTACTTGATTTATTTGTCAACAACATACATAAACAGATGTTTCTCTATTTCACACCTATTGTCGCTCTCTCCCAAATCGAGACAAAAAAACAATCTGCTCTATCCAATAAAGTTACTTCCTCTGACGATCTTACTCAACAGGATTCTAAACTCAAAACCACGTCGTCGGTCAGCCAATCTCTCCATGGTCTCACCTCATGAGAACCATGCAATTATATTATCAATGATAATATAA
Organism: Taxus chinensis; assembly: GCA_019776745.2. Taxonomy (NCBI): domain Eukaryota; kingdom Viridiplantae; phylum Streptophyta; class Pinopsida; order Cupressales; family Taxaceae; genus Taxus; species Taxus chinensis. Next base: position 800,108,298 of record CM034150.1, read on the forward strand.
TTATATGTGTGTGATGTAATTGTATCAGTCACTATAAATGATTAATTGGTTTGTAAGTTTGTTGATATATTGTTATAACAATTAATCTCCGGGTTTGTTATTGTTCGTATACTTCCTATTTTATAGGAAGTTGTTCAAACTCATTCTTGGCTATTAATAGCCCTCTATTGTTATAATAGTGAGTGAAGAATATTATTCGGTGAAGTTTATTATGTAAATCTGGTCTCAGTCAACCATGTCATACAAAATTCTCCCCACCTTGACACCAACCCTCCTATCCCCGTCAATCCAGTCTTCCTAAATCAATTGTACCACCATCTCCTGCTCCTCTAGATACATCTGAATCTCCTCCTAACCCCATATATGACTTCTTACTCCAAAAATCTCCTACAATCTCTAAATCCTCCCAATCTCCTCAATTGGTGGATCACATTCCACCCACATCCCTTTTTGTCAATTCTATTTCATCCGCCACTAGTATGCCCATCAAACAATCTCAGCCTTTGAATACCTACATTCCTACCCATCCTATGCTCTAACAGTCTCAACCCCTTAACACTCATATCCCTACTTATCATCTACCACAACAACCTACCCAGCTTCAACGAACACACCATATTCCTATTATTCAAAGTCAACCTATGCAACAATCTCAACCCATGACACATGTTCATCCTTACCAAACAACTCCCCAAACACCCACATATCCACAAATTAATCAACTATGTCTTATCAAACCATTCAGTAAACATCCTATCCACAAACTTATCAACCATCTTATCAGACGCTTCCTCAACTACCCACACACCCACAAACACATCATTCACCTTATCAAACTACTTTTCAAACCACACAGCCAATCCAATCTCAACCTTACAACACCTCGAGTGATTCAATTCACGCCTTAATAAATCGGTTAGCCAGTTTAGAAACCCTTACCGTACCACCCAAGAACACCTTATCCTATGAACAAATCTGTAATGAACCCATTCATCCGTTCGGTTCCAATTAAACCCTATCCCCCTCATTGGAAACTTCCTGCATTTAATAAGTTCAATAATAAAGAAGATCCCCAACAACATCTCCTCGCATTTAAACACGCATGTTGTCTTATTGCGCATGATCATGATTTACTTCTTCGCACTTTCCCCATGTCTTTGTCTGGTCCCGGGTTGGACTGGTACCACAGTATCCCACGACATTCCTTATTCTCTTTCACTCAACTTGCACAGTTGTTCTTAGAACACTTTTCTATCAATATCACATGCAAGACCACTATCGCTGATCTATATACCATTCGACAGTATGAAAACAAGCCCATCGCCAACTTCGTCGCACGATGGCATGCTGTTATAAACCAACTATCCTTCACTATCCCACAAACCGAACTCATCGACTTATTCTCGTGTTCGTGTGCCAAACATATATCATCCACTTTACAGATCCAATCATTCTAAACCTTTGATGAAGCTTTCACAATGGCTCGCAAGCTCGAAACCCATGCCATTGAGTAGGGTCATCTTAAATTAAGTTCAATTAAATCAAAAATTGAATCCACTAAACCATTCACACATAATGACGAGTTCAAGATTGCGGCCAACACTGTGGTCATTGAACCCTCATCCCCATCTACACCAAACACATGGTCTCAACAATGATCTCCTCAATCAACAACCAACTACACTCCTTTAGGAGAATCATACAGTTCTATATTTGATAAGTTGATAAGCGTAAACTCTATCCAACTGCCTCCCATACGACCCGTAGACAACTCGCAAGCCAAGCCTATTTGGTATCACGAGGCCCACTTTTGTAAATATCATCGAGTCCAAGGTCATGACATTGAGAGATGTCGTTCCTTCAAAGATCATGTCCAACAACTTGTAAATCAAGGGGATATCCAAATTGATACCTCCACTGCACAAACTAATCAACCACCAACAAATCATGTCACCCCCTTTACATCTCAACTATCAAACGCTTGTATGGTTGACACTGTCAATCAAGATCTTATCTCATCACCAACTCCGCATGTTCCCACAGTAGACATTATTCCCACCTCTTATTTAGAACCTGTCCACACCTACATCAACTTTCACTACTTGTCCTGAACCTATACCTTCTCCTATCCTTACCACATCCACATCAAATTCAACTATATCATCCATTTCCGCCACTTCAAATACACCCCAATCTACCACATTAGATTCATCCTTAGCACTTATTTCAGCCCCACTCGTATCCACACATATCCCTACATCTCTCACACCTATTCATTCACTGGCATCTTCATCAAATACACCTGTTACTACATCTACATTACTCACAACCATCCCAACGAAAAACTCAGTTCTACTACATTACCCTTACCCATAAGGTCTGCTCCATCGGTTATCACATCACTCACATCTCCACATATTCCAAAAGTGCCTACATCTTTATCTATCCCAGCTACCCCTATACCTATCATATCAACAAGTCCACCTATCTCTACCTTGACAACCTTGCCCGTGGCCACAACACCCAGTCTACCCCAATACTCTTTACCCAATCCTCCTATCACACCAACCAAATCCTCTCGATCTGCAACCTTACCCAAGATACCTTTTGAATCACCTATTGAACCAACACATCCACCTCGATCAAATAAAGATGTTTTACCTTCTCCCTCTAAAAAATCAATCTCTTTCCATGCCAAAATTGAAACAATCTATGTCTCACATAGATATCATTAATCGCATCATACAAACACCTATCTCTTCATTAACATCTTCATCTTGTTTTAGAACAATTTCTCCATTAATAACCACACCACCGCTATCAGATCCTCTGGTTGAAATTATTGTCATCCCTGCTAGAGGTAAATCTTCTCGGTCGAAGTCTAAGGCTCGGGGAAAACATCCCCGACAGTCCCCTGCACATCCACAGAAACATTCAGGTTTTCCCTCTTCTCAACAATCTAATGCCACAACATCCATGTCAGGATCAATTTTTCCATCTACGACATCTTGCAATAATCAATCCACATCCAAACAATATCATCCTTCAACCAAATTTGATTTGTCCTCCAAAACATGAAATTCACACATCCAATCTACATCTACGTTTTCTCCTAACTCCAAGTTGAGACATCCTATCAAAACCCACATAAGAGTTACCTTCCCCATGACACTTCAATGGGGTCATACGCAAATATCTTTCGACATTTAACTCAAACATCTGCCATCAAACTTCCTCCTATTAAAGCCTTTAATCCATATGGTCCCAAGCCATCATGGTTCAATCCTAATTGTAGTTGTGCTTATCATCGTACCCCAGGTCACGACATCGAACATTGTAAGGCCTTTTGGTCAATCGTCCACAACCTTATTGAGAAAGATGATTTCCTCATTCAGGGGAAAGTTCCTTCTCCATCTACCTTGAATCCAATCCATATCCCATCTGTCAGATCTCCCATGATCCCTCCATCCACATCATCCCTTAATATTCATCCAGCCCATGTCATTCCTCCTAAGGAATGCCCTCCATTGTTCATCAATGCCACTTATCTTGCTAAACACACTTGTGGTCTCCGATCATTTACCCCATCCAAATCTAAAACAATCTCATCTAAACTCTTTTGACATCCTTTACCTCCTTCACATTTAACCCATTGGGGAAACAATTTTCCCTCGCCCTTGAGCATCTCATCTGTACAACTCCCTTGTTACTAGGGGACTTCGCTCTTTGACATTGTTTTATCTACCTTATTCACATCCATTCAATCTAAATTAATTATATCCAAATTCTCATCTCATTCTAAGTCCTCCTTTGAGGCCATATTTGTTATTTTTATGCTCCTTTTGGGAGTATCATCTTTTTCATTGAAGCCCTCCTTTGAGGCCATGTTCGTCCTTCTGTTGAGGGACCATTTTCTTGAAGTCCACTATTCATGGCTATATTTGTGTCTCTTCTGGGGCACCATCTATTTCGAAGTCCACCATTGTGGCTATATGTGTGTCTCTTTTGGGACACCGTTTATTGCATCAAGCCCTCCTTTGAGGCCATGATTGTCCTTCTATGTTTATGTCTCTCTTGGGGCATCATCATTCATTTTCATCTAAATCCACCATTGTGGTCATATGTTAGTTTTATTTCCTGCTTGTCTATCATCTCATCTTATTGCAACTAATGTCTTCCCTCTCGTGGTGGTAAAACTAGAGACGTAACCTCTTAATGCATTGCACTTGCGACCAATCTACTGTTAGCATATTTACCAATGAGAACTTAGTTACATCCTTAGATTGTTCTACCATCTTTATCCCCTTCCATTTATCACTATAATAATCTGACTTATGCGATCCACCTTCACTACTTTGATGTGATCCCATAACCATTACATCCATTACCTTCTCATTCTCCTATTGCAGCCATGCGAAGGGTCCAGGGTGTCTCTTGTACATTCCTTATCCCCTCTTAAGTGGTTTACTTAGCTATTCCTAGCTCTCCCCATGTGAAGTTCAAATTCAAGTATGTCAAAAGGAAAAATCAAAGTTATAAAAAATAGACTGATCCCTCGAAGGACAACTGTTCATAAAAAAAAAAGAAAAGTATACAAATCAAAATCCAAGCAAAATCAAAAGAAATAGACCGATCCCTTGAAGGACGGCTATCATATTATTCTTGTCATCCATATTATGTATAAAGTAGACCATACCCTTGAAGGATGGCTACTCTGTTATTATGGCATCTGGAAGGTTTTCCGCATTGATCAACCTTCATTTTATCAACATTTTCTGAAAGCTTCCCGCATTGATCAGCTTTCTGCTATTGTTCTTTCCCTTTCCCAGAGCTGGGGCATAGACTTAAGGAACACCACCTTTGGAGATCCCTCTTCCCATGTACAAGTCACATCTTCGATCCCTTTGTCATGTCAACATTAGGATTACGAGCATCCTTCATCCATATTTCCCTCATGATCTTTTGGTATAACTAACTATCGTTGGTTATGTATTAACACCTGCTATTGGCTACAAGTGCAATGCTTTGAGTGGTAGCCTTTTCTTGTTTATCTCCAATCCAGTTTGAAACATAGTTTCCCTGTACACCCTTGCTATAGCTATGTTCCATTCATCTCATCCAAATCATCTTTTATAAAAATCACATCAAATTTCACACTATGAATTCTATATCTATCCATCATCTCCATGAATGTTTTTGCAAATACACTCTTCGGTTTGTGAATTCTACTTGATCACCCTTGCAGTTTGCGAATCCTACTTGAGGTCCTTCTCAAGGCAAGTTCGTTATCCTGCAGCTCCTTATCTCTCAACATGTTCAACAACATCTTTGATCCATTGCTCCTCGCTCTCCATGTTCACTCATTACCATTTGTCTCCACATCATCCTTCTCACCTTTCTGTCCCCTTGCACGATGCCAGATACCTTACTTGTCTTTCCTCTTGAGTTTCTCTTTTACTCTTCTATTTTCAGTTTGACAATCTTGCTTAACCATCCATATAGCCAGAGAACCTTAGTTAAGGTATATCTTCTTCCTTGGATCCTCCCGCTGTAGAAGCTTCTCCACCATTTCCTCTTTCAACAGACAACAATCACCACCACAAACGTCTTTCCACTCCTCCTTTTCCGCTTAACACTCTTGCATCATCACTACCACCACGTGGGCATCCTAGTTAAGGATTACCCTTACACTCTCCATCTACACTGCATATGTTCCTCCATCCATTCATGTCACACTCCTCTGTTTCCTTGTTATCACATTGTTATCACCTCCTTTCATCTCTTGTTCCATTTTGGTATACACTGCTCAGTATTTTCATCATTCTTCTTCTTCTCCGGTTTGGCGATCCTACTTAACCATCCCCATCGCAGGGAAATCTTACTTAAGAGTTTCTCTTAAGAATGGTTTCTCATCTGATCTTTCCATCTCCCATCATCTCTTCCTCATCTTCTGTATTCCGCCTCTCATCATACTCATCTATTCCAATCAACCCTTCCACACCTGCATCCAATACAATGTTGTCTTTCTCCTTCCATATCGTCACTGCCGGTTTGGTGATCTTACTTAAATCCTCCTGCGGCATGGCGATCTTACTTAAGAGTCTCTCTTAAGCATGATTTGTCATCCTGCACTCCCCCACTACCCCACATTCTCTCCATCTACATTTTCTCGGCATTCCCCATCATCACATCCTCTCACCTCCTCTTTCATTCTCGCAAACACCACTTCCTACTAGTCTCTTTTCATCTCCATCATCCGTCGCTGGGTAATCTTACTTAACCATTGCTTCTCCATTCATTTCATGTCTTGTTTCTTCATTTCTCTCTCATTCATTCTCATCCACTGCATCCTCTCCTCGTCTTCATCTTCCTACACATCGTTATCCCTCCTTTCTTTACTCTTTTCACTCCATCTTCTAGAGTTCTCCCACATATCTACCCCCATACTTACACGTCATTGTCATTGATCTTCTCCTAACATTATTTCATCATATCCTTTTGTTTCTGCGCCAGTAATTATCGGTGGACTTCTCCTAAAAATCACTCATCCCCATTCTGCACAGCCTGAATCCTTTTCTTTGACCTCCTCCATTCTATCTTCATTCCTTCCTTCCTCTGTGTCCTCTGATCATTATCGGAGGACTTCTCCTAACGTCCCTTCATTGGCGTTCCTCCTCCCGTTCTTCATTTACTTTCTCCCTTGTCTTATCTTTTGTCCCATCTTTTCCTACTGATCATTATCGGTGGATTTCTCCTAACATCCATTCACTGGCATTGCCTCTCCTATCCCATCCTTTCTTTTTCCTCGCCACCTCTCTATCTGCCATTCTTCCTTGCCAATTTCTTCACTGTCTTCATCATACACCTTCTCTCTATTTTCTCGTCATCAGCATATCCTCATCTCATGCATCTCTGTTTCTTTTCCAATCGATGTCATTCCTTCCCTCAAGTTTCTCTTTATGTTCCTTATGCTTCCCACTCTTTACCAAATATCTTCATTCTTGGTTCACTTCCTTCAGCATAATTTTCTTCGTTGTCTTCTCCTCCTTTCTGATCTTCGTCTTATTTTACTTCCTCTATATCATCTTTCTCCCCATTTTACCTCACACTTCCTCCTTACTTCCCCATCGAAAACCTGACTCTTCAGCGTTATCCCATTTCCTTTATCATCTCATCATCCACATGCATTTCCATGCGGTCAGTTCCATATTCTTTGCCTTGGATTTCCTCACTATGATCTGTTTCCTTCAATTTTCTTTGCTCTATCATCTCTTTCATTTTCCATTACCTCCCTATTTTCCTCTACTCCAATCTTCATCACATCTTTCATTTTAAATAACTCTCTTCCTTTTTCATGATTTCATCCTCTGCTCTGTTCTTTTCTTGTCTTCTCTTTGTTTTTCCTTCTTTATAATCCTTCTTTGTTATCTTCTTCCTCCCCTTTCACTCTTTATTTTCTCCTCTTCCGTCTTCGTCCCTCTATTCCATATCCTTGTCACCTTCATATTCAATCTTTCTTGCTCTTCTCATAATCAACCAATCCTCCTGTCTATTCCCTTTTCTCTTTCTCAACATCCCTTACATTTGGTATTCACAGTCAATGCCGATGTTTCTCTGTTTATGTATCGTCATCTATCCCTTTCATTACCGTTCTTGTTCTTCTCTTTGCCACATTGACCTCTTCTCTTTTTGAGAACCCTGTCACATCTTTTATCTTCGTCAGTCCTCTCGCAGGGACATCATCATATCCATTTCTAAGAATCTCTTCCCATCTTCTTTTGACATTTTTGTCTTGGAAGATACCATAACGGACATCACCTATCTAATCTTGTTCTCTTCCTTGAATATTTTCTCTACTTTTGTTTTGTCACAAAAGTATCTTGACTTCTTATCCTACTTATCGAACAAGTAGGAGTACTTTTATCTTCTAATTTGCTAACACTTATGCATCTTTCCTATAAAACATGATTGTCATCATATTTATTATCCTTTTAGGGCATTTTATCTCACCTTTCTATCATATTTGCTCATCTTGTCCACTTTTATGATTATTCTATCTATGTCTTATGTTGGGGCACCTTTTCATCTTTGTACTTGTCAACACATATAACTCACCTTGTGTCCTTCTCATGCCCTGTGTTGGGGCATCATTATCTTCATCCACGTCCCTTTTGTGGACGCATGATTTTTCACACGATTCCTCGCAGACAAAGGATTGCGCACATTTTTGCATTTAGTTGCACATATTTTGATGTTTTCCTATGACCCATTGGTCATCTTGGTTTACATCCATACTGCAGTGGTCTTCACCCACTCACTGGTCTATAGAACATTGTCATCTGTCTCCGTTGAGACCGCAATTGTCCTCTACCGATGTGATATTGGAGTCACCGCCATACTTTTTTTATTTATTGCGATCCTTTTTTGCCTGGGGCATCTTGCCTTTGGTCATGTCTTCATCCATCCTTGGACACATCTTTCATCTAACCCTTTTTGTTTTTGTCTCGTGGCTTGCTATCACAAACCACTCAACAAAAAGGGGCAAATGTAGACACCTATTTTTGGTATAGCGCCCCTCTGACATCTCACATGCACGTTAATTTTCTATTCTCGCATCTCTTTCTCTTAAATTAAATAAAATCCTATCTATTTGTTCACATTATTTGATTGATTATCAATGGACTCCATATGGACCCATTTGATAATTCAATTTTTGGCATCATCCCCCATCTCTCACAAATTATTTAATTCATAATGCATATCTCTGACACTCTTTTTTTAAAAAGAGTTCTTTCTCTTAAATTGAATTATCAATGGGCTCCATATGGACCCATTTGATAATTCAATTTTTGGCATCATCCCCCATCTCTCACAAATTATTTAATTCATAATGCATATCTCTGACACTCTTTTTTTAAAAAGATTTCTTTCTCTTAAATTGAATTATCAATGGGCTCCATATGGACCCATTTGATAATCAATTTTTGGCATCATCCCCCATCTCTCACAAATTATTTAATTCATAATGCATATCTCTGACACTCTTTTTTTAAAAAGAGTTCTTTCTCTTAAATTGAATTATCAATGGGCTCCATATGGACCCATTTGATAATTCAATTTTTGGCATCATCCCCCATCTCTCACAAATTATTTAATTCATAATGCATATCTCCGACACTCTTCTTTTTAAAATGAAATCTTTATCTCACCCCCCATTCAAATCATGTCCCCCACTTTGCCTAATAAGTCAAAATATGGGACCCACATGATCACATCACATCCCTAACTCAGGTTACTTTACTACACCCTGGGTATCATCTAACCTGCAGTTTAGCCTCATATCTAAGCTATAAATATGGGGTTTTCCCCCATATTTAGGGAGAGGGAGATTATTTCAAAAGGATATATATTTTTATATAGATTTTTAAGGAGAATATTTTTTTTAAAAGAAGAGAAAGGATATATTTTTAAAAAGAAGGAGAAAGCTCTGACAGTGTCTCTTATCTTGCCATCTTGATGCCCGGTTCATTTCATAGCAGGACATAAGCTAAGTACTCTTGTTATTTCAGTTGCTTGTCATTTTTTACTACTGTTCACGATCTATTATTATCTTGTCTGACACGGGGGTTGACATCCTCCAAGGGAGTTGAAATCCTCTTGGAACCGGCACTGTCTGGGCAACCCCCACATATTGTGTTCTAATCTTATCTTGGTTTAGTTTTGCAGATCTAGCTTCTTGATATCATGCATCTACTTTCTTTGCGCCCTGTATCATCCATCTCCATCTCCAAGGTACTAAGCCCTTGTATACTCGACGTGGTCTCGTGTTTCTTGATTACTCGTACACTCACCTGTGAACCTTAGCACAAGAGTGCGTCATAGGGTGGTAACGATGTTTGTGCATAGTAGCGTTTGAGATGCATTATGTTTAGTGGATTTCCAAGGAAAGTGACTAGATGATAAACACCCCCCTAGCATGTCTATGATGAGATAAGGTCCGATCTAATTAGGTTTGAATTTGCCTTTGAGATGGGCTTCAGTTATGTTTTTCTAATTTTCCTTTAATACAAGGTCACTGATATTCAACTCTCATGGACGAAGTTTGATATTATTATCTTGTGTAGTGCGAGCCTGATATACTCGAAGGTGTTAAAGAGCTTTCACCCAACGAGATTTGATCGTATTAAGCCCATGGAGCCGGTTTACATGATATTTGTTATCTTTGAGAATACATTTTAGTGATACCCGCAAGGAGGGTATTTCCAACTCTAAGGGGTTGACCACATCAGTATCATATATGAGTGAAAAGGGGGTAGCATTAGTAGGGGTACACATGCTAGTGCAGTAATCCTAAAGAGCATATAATATTTGATTGTGTCAATCATCACCGCTAGTATCAACAATATTTCGTAGAATTTTAACAATTGTCTTATTTGTGGCTTCAACTTATCCATTTCCCTGTGGATAATGAGGAGTGGAGAATGTTTGCTTGATCTTGAATTTGGCACAGAGGTGCTTAGCATCCTTATTTTTAAAAGGGATCCATTATCAGTGATAATGGTGGAGGGAATGGAAAATCATGTAATAATGTGGGTAGCAATGAAATAACAAATTTGTAGTCTTATTTTTCCACTGTGAATGCCTAGGTGCACTCGCACTTCATTCAGATAGATCTAAACAATCACTTGAAGCACGTGAAGCTACCAGGTCCCTCTTTTGTATTGTCTTGTCAAGAAGTTAGCATGCATGTTCATATAACCCTTTATCAAAGAATACATTCCAGTAGAAACATCAGATCATGAGCTCAAATCAGAAACTCACAAATAAAGATGCATAACTATTCAAATAAGTATTAAGATCAAATTCACCATACAAGTATCATGATCATAGACATCTATTACCAGAATCCATCCATAGTTATCCATTGCATTAATTCATCAAGTAACAAAATATGAATACATAATCATAGTAACTAGAGAGTCATACACACTAGAACATCAGAGCAACATAACTCTACGATACATATTGCATCCAAAACTATGCAAAATAACCAATATATATATATATATATATATATATATATATATATATATATATATATATATATGGGTGGGGACTTTCCCTTCATTGCCCATGCATTCCCAAAATATATTTCATGCTCAAAATAGCCATGCGTACATACCAAGTAACTTACAATGTATGCATCTAACCTAATAATAGATTAAGCCTATAGATAACCTCCGCTCCAGTCCTATTATTAGCTCAAACTCTGCATGACCCTTGATCTTTACCTTGTGTGTGCTCTATCCCAAAATAGAAATTATTTTATCCCTATGTATTCATGCTCTCTTCTAAATTTGGAACATTGATTGAACACCACTTAATCCTGACATTTTTTATTTTTAGCCCATGGCTCCAAAATTGACCAAGTCTTGAATGTTTCTTCCTTGGGCATGAGCCTTCACACTCTGTTTGTTCTTCCTTGCGCGTGCACCTTCACACCTTCCTTGCATGCGCACTTAGCCTTCACGCATGGTATATAATTAGTGTAATTTTACCATGCAACATCACCCCACACTAATTGGATTTCCGTCCTCAGCAATGCTTCAATCAACTTGTGTGTAAAAAGAATGTATAGATAGTAGAAAAAGGACCAAGAATTCAATGCCCAAAAAGAGTCAACATAATAAAAAATTAATTCAGTCTATAGTTGGTTGGAAGAGTTCTGAAAACTCAACATCTATCTCACTCACCACTTTCTTCAATTCATCCAAATCTTACATAGCCTTCTCAAGCACCACCTCTACAATCGTTGGCACTTGGTCAAGCACCAACTCATCAACCTTGTTTTTGAGTTCCTCAATGACCACTGTCAGCATACCCCTTATATCATGTCTATGTGGTCAAGTACCATATTTTGAAACTGTGTTACCTGGAGCTCCAACTTGTCCTTTTTAGTCTTACTCACTACCTTTTGTTGGGTTGCCTCAGCCATAGCTCAGGTGAACTCAATCTTGTTTGTGGGTGTCTTCTCTTAGATGGTTTTAAGAACTGCTTCTTCTTCAACTAGGCACTCATCAATTATAGGCTCACACTTTTGACACCTATTGAAGGCCACATAATCCTTTCTACTCACTTCCTTGAGATTTATGAACAAATCTTCAAGTCAGTGATCCTGGCCTCAACAACGACCTTATTGGCTTCCTTATCCTTTGCAATTTCTTCCTTAGTTGGTCATGCGCCACTCTGAATATTCTCTAAAAGCATACCGACCAAGTCATCCAAATACTCCATTTAATCATTTTAGTCAGAGTGGGCTTGGGTTACCAAAGTTGGGCATTGTCCCAAAATTTGTTTGACTAAGGCATCAAGCTTGTCTTACACTTATTAGTTCTCTTTTTTTTCACTTGAGAAGTCCTTCTTCAAACCCTCGACCCCACATTCCTTTCCCTTCTTATCTGCCACAAAAATTTAATAGTTGCACTGGCATCAAGGTTTATGTGCCCTACCTCTTGGGCTAATTTATTCAGGGCATTGTACACTGATTCATCTGTCAAGTGATTGGGGTCAATTTCCTTGTATGTCTTCCCTGACTCATTTTTCAACATAATATTATCGATGGATTGATTACTCGCCTCGAACTCAGGTTCCTCGACATGACTGTATAAGCTATAGCTTAGCATCTTCATGGTTTGTGATACTCCTTCATCCTTATCCATCAACTCCCATGCATATAATTTATCATTCAACACCGTACTCTGAAAATGTGCCCTTAAGACCTTTTTGGGGTCATTTACAAAATCCATGTGTGGGGAGAGGGGCGTCCATCTCTTCCTTTGTTTCTTCATCTTCGTCCTTTGCTTCTTTGGGGTAGAGGTATTTGTGTTCATTCCCATGTTAGAGTAGATATTTACCTTAGCTCGTGTTCACCTAGGTACTTTATTTACCTTTATTGTATTTATCCTCACCCACTTATGTGTGTGGATATTTCTTTTATCTTATTTAGATATTAAGAGATATTATCTAGTTGTTAGGTATAGTTCTTTCCTTGATCTATGGTATTGACTAGATCCTTGATGTCTAGTTCTCTCCTAAATCTATGGTTTTGACTAGTTCTTTGATGACTATTTATTTCCTTGATTTATGGCTTGATCTACGACCTTGACTAGTTCTTAGATTGTTATTCCTTGCCTATTTAAGCAAGGCTCGTTCTCAATGTATTGCATTGAGTTCCATAATAATATATGATGTTGCTATTCATTTGTTAGCAAAGGTTTTATGTAAAGCTATTCTGGTGAATTTCTTTCATCTTATTGATCGTGGTGTTTGATTAGCATCTGTGTTCTTGGCTTGGTATGATCTGGTTATCGTTCCTTTCATGGTATCAGAGTTGGAGATTGCTGTTGACATCCGTCTGTAAATTTTAATTTGCAAATAAATTCTTTGTGTATTCATATATTTGGGATTTGGTCGTATTTTGTTGTTGCACACATTTTTATGCAAAATAGAGGCTTCTATTAGATCCGGAAGGTGTGAAAACCCTAAGATTGACTGTAAACTTAGCCATTTCTCGGGGCAGTTTTTTTTTGTGGTTGCATTGAAATACACAAGTTTGTCTCGGGATTTGCACCACACGGTTAAGAAATCGAGGAAACTTTTTACTGAGTTTTTTAGATTTCATGAGATCTATAGTGGGTTGGTTTCTGGTACGAAAGATCATTTTTTGGGTTATGTGCAAAAGAATTTTGATTCTTTCCTTTTTTGGTAGGGGTCCACGGATGATGTGCACGTTTTTTACTATTTCGGGCAAATCTGCAGGTTGTTATTTTCGGCAAGCAAAGGCCCATTCTCAATGTATTGCATTGAGTTCCATAATAATATATGATGTTGTTGCTCATTTGTTTGTAAAGGTTTTATGTAAAGCTATTCTGGAGAATTACTTTCATCTTATTGATCGTGGTGTTTGATTAGTATCTGTGTTCTTGGCTTGGTACGATCTGGTTATCGTTCCTTTCATCCCACTCATGCACCCTTTTCTTCCTTGATGACATAAGTTTCATTAGTTGTTTTTCCATCATGCACCTCCTTCCGTACAAGCATCTCATCTTTGAGTGGAATCTTACTCACTTCTTCCTCTGTGGTGCATGACTTCCTATGCTCCTCAACATTCTTCTTCTTCAACTTCTCATCCCACTCTTGCCCAAGCTCCTCATGCAAGGTTTTTCCTTTGGCCTCAAAATCAGACCCTTCACCTATCTCCGAACTGGACACAACCTTCACCCCTCCACACTTGACTGTCACTTTCTTCGGGCTATCCTTAGGCGGTTGTGATGTTATGGTGCCATTGCTACTCCTCGTATAATACATCTTCTTCCTTTTATAGTGGTCGAGACCACCTTCTTCCTCTCCTTCCTCTTCTCCCTTAGAAGTAGCCTCATGATTTATTTTAAGTGGTGGCACCACATTTCTCCCAGACAATGGAAAAGTAAAATCTGTAACTTCTATCTCAACTCCACCTTGGGTCTTCAACCTCAATACTACGAATACTCTTCATATCATCTCCTTTATTATAACACTCATCCGTGGGCTTAAGTCCATCGTATTTGGTTCCAACATATCTTGGTATGTAGGCCTTGAGTCATACCTAAAAGTTACGCATAAAATATGTAGGTCTGACTCAAATATATCCACATCAAAAGTCAACTTTTTCCCTTCCCTGATTCTATTCACCGCACACTTAAAATACCTGGCAGTGAACGCAAACGACAACTTGCACCAGGGGCTCATCTAACCATTATTCATCTTGAAACATGTAAGGTTATAGTGTTGCATTACTACAAACCTTTCCTGCTCTCCATCCTCGGTGGGTAATTCATGCAGAATACGCCATTCATTTTCAAAATCCCCTCACAACCTATTGTACCACTTGTCCATTCTTGCTTTGTACACATTCGAGATGGCATTGTCACAAGTATATCTAACAAATTATATAACATGAGACTTATTCATAGGTGAGTAAACCCACAATATCTTCTAGACCATCTAGGACTCCAATTTTCTAGAAAACTATGAGAAGGATTTTTGAACCCCAAGTTATCTTTGCACCTTTCTCACTTTGTACCCTCGCTTCTTCAATAATTCCATTGGTAATGTATTGCCCAATGTTATAGTGGGTCATGTTTGCCATTTTATGTGCAATGTACAAAAACCTTTTGTTCACATTTGTCCATCGTTCTGAGGCACCCAATTTGCATCTAACCAACATGGATACAACCCTAGTTACATGATCTAAGAGTTTATTGATCAACATAGCCCTTATTCCTTTCTCATAATTTAGCATGACGACCAGTTCATCAATCTTGGTATTGTCATTCAAATCCAATTCTAGGTCTTTCCCTATACTTCGTAGACCTCTTACCCACTCAATAAGTTGAGCTTTAATGTGCATTCTTTGGCCCGTGAAGTAGAAAAAGTCTTCATGTACCCTGGACATAAGTCACTGGTATAAATGAGTGGGTTTCATGAAGAAAGGAAGTTCAAATAGCTGCAAGACTCCCACTTTCTCCAAATATCTTCACACGGAGTTGTCCACTAGCACATTCCCTTCCTTGTCCGTCCCCGATAGTACTCTCTCCAAGTTTTCCTTCAAAATCTTCTCGTGTTCGGATGCTCTATGATTATACTCGTTGATTTTACACTTAGGGAGTTTAGACTTCCAGATTTTGATCCTAAGCACTCAAGGTGGGTATTCCATTTCTGAATAGATTTCTTCAAATGGTTCTTCCACTTCTACCTCAACCCTCTTTGTCTGGTTCTTCCTTCATTTCGGTATTATTCCATAAAATTTTTGCCTTAGGTACTCTGTTATATCACTTCCTTCACTATACGAGCACTACAAATCCCTAGTTGTTCAAACCACTCGCAATCTCTCCTCATTTTTCCCCTAACTGTTGGTTCTAACTTTTCCTCCTCTAAGGATCCACGCACAACTTCACACGATCCTTTGGTTTTTTCTTCACTCTTTTCACTCTTCACACAAAGTTGCTCGATAGTTCTTTCGCTCAAAGTTCTCTTTGAATGCAAGGTAGCAAATGACTACATCTTTCCCCTTTTTATACTTTTTCACTAACTTACTTTTTCACTTAACCCATATTTTAAAGATAATTTATTAGCAAAGTACCTATTCCACTTTTTACTTTCTTTCAGGACTTTCTTTCGCACATTGTAGTCGTAACCTTCTGGCACACTTTACCACTTTCCAAGCCACAAACGTCCTCCACGTGCCTCCCTACACCAAAGTACATAATCCACTGTGCCATATTCTAAGTAGCTTATCATGTCATTACCTACCTCGTGTTACACTGCACAATCATTATTCCTTACGTGGTCTTCAATATCAGCAAATTTCCTAAAAACCACCTTTAACCCGAGTACTTGTATCATATTTCTTCTATGCAGACTAATATTTCAAAGGACTTGATGTTCCAATCATTTTTATTGTGTCTGCTCCACCCACAATAAAATTATATGCAATCCTCTATGCATCAACTCAAAATATTGTATTAAGCTTATGGCGCGTAATCGCACTTATTACAACAAAACACTGAACTAAATTGACAAAGCATAAAAATGATGAAAAGAAACACATAAAAGGGAAATATAATATAAGTGGCAATACAAACTTATTAAAAATACCAAGAATCCTTATTTATAGTATGGATTCAACCTACTCCCATTGAAGTAATTGGGCAACAAGTGTAGACACCTAAAATATGCTTACACTTAGCATTTCCTCCAATACAACCGATTGACGACACTTAGTTAATAAACCCATCTTTGATCCACTCTCGGATGCCCATTTACGACACCTTATCAGTTGTATTCCTCCTATAATCAAATTATTTGGCTAATATCTCTCTTATTAACTAAACATTTCTCCTTTCAACCATTCAAAACCTCCCTAGTTCTCTCTAGACCACTTTTATTGGCTTCGTAGGCTATCTATCAGTCACAATTGGCTATCCAGACTCATCCTAACTCTCAATGAGTCTCTAATAACTTGCTAATCAAGTTTAACTAGCCTAAATTCTAGTTAACTAGCCTGATCCTAGCTCAA
This sequence comes from Taxus chinensis, assembly GCA_019776745.2. NCBI lineage: Eukaryota > Viridiplantae > Streptophyta > Pinopsida > Cupressales > Taxaceae > Taxus > Taxus chinensis. Next base: position 800,125,414 of record CM034150.1, read on the forward strand.
CTAAGCCTAAAGCATGTTTATCCTAATCTAATCTAAAAGTGCTTTTTGAGCTTTAGTCCCACATACACCCAAATTCCAAAATTTCCCAAGTGAAAAATTATAAATAGAAGGGTCACCCCTCCCTTTAAAGGACACACCTTGTTTACATAGCAAAATCTCTCTCACATTTAGAGATATTGGCATTAGACCTCATTTGCATTAGCCAAGCTAATAGGCATTTGATCTTGGTTATCCTCCATTGTTGAAGCTCCTCCATCTTGCATCCATAACTTCATAGTAGGTTAGTAGGAGGGTATCTAACTTGGCCTTGTAGCCATTTTAGAGAGACCTCTTCACCTCCATTGAAGCAAACAACACATCTAATTTGATTGCTCATAGGTTTAACTAGGTTCAATTTATGTTTTAAGTAATCATAGAGTAGTTAGAGATAAAATGATAGTGTTTTAGTTTAATTCATTATTGTAGAAGTCATCTTGTTTAGAACTCATCTTGATGTTTATGATAGGTTTAGTTAGATCATGGAACTACTTAGCTAGCTTCTTGTTTATTAACATAACTAATCTTCTCATGCATTCAACAAGGTATCATCCAACGTCTGCAACTAACAAGCACCTGATTCCAATATCTTCGTTACTACAAAGGGTCCCTACCAATGCACTTTCAATTTCCCTGAGTGGCATGCAAACTTTGAATCATACAGAAGAACCATCTTTCCCACCTTAAATGTTTTGTTCCTTATGTGCCTATCATGTCAGGCCATCTGTCTTTCCTTTTTTCTTCTGGATCCATTGGGAAATGGTGTGCATCTCATCTAACTGCATCATTTTGTCAATGTGCTCTTCCACAACTTGTTCACTAGCTAGTCCTCATGCACATGCAATACGCAGGGATGGTAACATAAATTCAACAGGAAATACAACTTCTACATCAAACACCAACTGAAAGGGTGTGGCCTTATTCAACCTTTTGTAGGTGGTTATATATGCCCATAGTACAATAGATACTTTATCATCCCAGTCTTTCCTTCCAATATCACAAAATTTTCTCAGTGTGTGTCCCATAATCTTGTCGAAAGCTTCAACATTACCATTGGCCTACGGGTGATAGGGTGTGGTCTTATGGTGTTTCACCATAAACTTTGTCAAACAGATTCTGATTGTCTCATTTAAGAAATGAGTACCTTTATCACTTGCCAAACTCAAAGGACATCCGTATATGTTGATAATATTTTCCCATGAAAATCTTATTATTGTAGGTGTTTTACAATCCTTTGTAGGTGTTTCTTCTACCCACCTTGTCAGATAATCTATACAAATAATGATGTAACACATGTCAATCCTACACGCGAGTGGGGAAATAGGACCTAAATATTCAATCGCCCATTTCTCAAAAGGTTTAGCACTTGCAATAGCCCTCAAAGGCCTCTCATCTTTGGTTTCAGGCTTCCTAAAGCGTTGATAATGGTCACATGCCTTGAGATATTCTTTAGTATCCTTATACAAAGTTTCCCACCACAATCCGACCATCAGAATCTTGCATGTGGTGGCATCCCCTGCATAATGACCTACTACAATTCCACCATGGGCTTCTTCCATAATAGCCTCACACTCATGCTCTAGAACACACCGACACAAAACTTCATCACAACCTAACTTGTACAAATCTTCACCTATCAACTAGTAAGGTGCCACGTGTATTACAAGTTGTTTCTTTTCTAATGTCATCATTCCCTCGGGCATTTGTCTAGTACATATGAATACTGTAATATCCTCTAAATCTATGGGTGTGTAGTTTAACTTGAAAATTTATGCATCAGGCATTGTGTCCTCAATGCTCTGTGCGTCCTCACCATAATTAATTCTAGACAAATGGTCATGCCCTGAATTGCTTTTTCCTAGTTTTATAATAAATTTGAACTCAAAATCCTAAAATAGTAGTATCCACCTACAAATGTGCCCCTGCAAAACAAGCTTGTTGACCAAATACTTAAGTGTCATATGATATGTAAAGAAAATAAATGGTGTTGCCAATAAGTATTGCCTGAATTTTCATAGCGCATAAATCATAGACAAAGCCTTGTGCTCAGTAGTTGTATAATTTTGTTCCACAGGTGTCAACTTCCCGCTTGTAAAACAAATATGGTTGTCCACAATTCCTTCTCCTGCTTGCGCCAACACTGCACTAATTGTCATTCCAAAAGCATCAACGTGAACATGAAAGTGATTATCCCAAGAAGGAAAGCGCAAAATAGGTGTAATAGTTAGTTTCTCCTTCAATGTTTCAAATGCCTGTTGTTGCATGTCAGTCCAATAGAATTTTCCTTTATCTTTCAACAGTTCCTCTAAGTGCGCGACAATCTTTACATAACCCTTAATGAATTTCCTATAATACCTTGTATGTACAGGAATCCACACACTTCACTTTAATTATTAGGTTCTTCCAAACCCCTTGGTTATATACCAATAAGCCCTATTTATAAATTATATGCCCAAGTAAAGTGCCAAAATGTGTTGCAAAGATGCACTTCTTAATATTTAGAGAGATGTTCAACTGTCTGCACCTCACAAACATAAGCCTCAAATTCTCACAATGATCCTTGACAAAACCATATACTATCTAATCATCTATATACACCTGTAAAAACTTATGAATGAAATCAGAAAAATCCCGCACAACAATGCACGAGAAAATTGTTGGTGCATTCTTCAGTCCAAAGGGCATCATTGTGTATGCAAAACTTCCCCACTTAGTGGTGAAAGTTGTCTTTTCTTGATATTCTTTCGATATGCACACTTGATGATAACTTGAAAACCCATCTATAAAAGAGTAGATCTCGCACCCAACAACTCCCTCAAGAATATCCTCTATGAATGGGGTGGGAAAAGGATCAATAACACATGAAGCATTTAATTCTTTATAGTCCAAATAGATCCTTATCCTCCCATCCTTTTTAATATCGATGACCATGGGGCTAACCCATTCAGATTCCTCAATGGGCTCAATCATACCAGACTTGAGCATTTTATTAATTTCTTCCTTCACCCTGATGTGTAGATTAGTATTCATCATGTAAGGCCTCTTCCTAATCAGGTGCCCATATGCTTTAAGTTTGATTCTCATCGCACCTAAAGAAAGGTGTACTCCTTTTAAATCATGATAGCCCCTAGGGAAAAAGTCCTGAAATTCACACAAGAGTTCAATAATCTTAGTCACTTCCTACTCTGACTAGTAGTTACCAATAATGGCCTCTTTAGGAAGTGCAGTTGTTCCAATGTTAACCTTATTTGTTTTCATAGGCTCATGATACACGCGCACATTTTCATATATTGTGTCCATTACCTCGCACGTACCTTCAGCGTGGTTAACATCCATGTTATTATCCTCAGCATCCTCATCATTTATCATGCATACCATTTTACCTTTTTCTTTTTATTCCCAGGCACAAACCATCTCTTCTTCCTCGGTCTCTTTGAGGTCAAGGTGTGCCTGTAAATCCAACTCTCCAAACATATCTAATAGGATTTCCTCAGCCTTTGCACTATCCCCCAATCATGTCACTTCATAATCTGAAGTGCTTCATTGACCGGAGGCTTAGTAAAATAATAATAAAAAGTATGAATCATACCTTAGGTCATCTCCTTCCAATTAATTGTTTCTCTTGTCAATTCTACATGAACATACCATGCGTGCACGCAGCCACTTCAAGTGGAATATAACTTATGCACCCAAAGTGATGGTGGCAAGGCCTCCTACTCCTCCGTCCAAAGTCTCTCACAATTCTAAACGTGATACGAGGCAAGGGACTTACCATGAAATTTGCATGTCTGAGAAGGTACATTGCTCCTTAGGAACCTAGAAGAAAAGGTGATTCTCACTTCTCGCCATTCTAACAAGTTGTCTCTATGTGTAGTACACCAACGCGTTGTTATCCTATACAAAGTGTATACTATAATATTTCTTCTGTCTCCTTCATTCTTTCACTAAGATTCCATGGCACATAGAAATACATCAAGGTTCCTCTCACCAGTGTACCAAGGTATTTAGTTATAACTCAAATGCCTAACCATGCAAATAACTGTGTTCTTAACCTCTCACCTAACTACTTCATATGTTCCATGCACCCAGTTATCACAAGCAATATTGGTGGTATCACTAACTGAATGAGCATCATCCAACTGTATCACTCCTTCCTTAGATGTCTCAGTTACATCAGGGTCTCTAATTGTGAATGCATATATCTCATTTAAGTCTTTTTTTCTCAAAGGCTCAATAAATAGGGCTCTTCCTTGTTCTCAAAACTAATGTACCCCTTTTTGAAGCACAAATCCATATTATTAGCATAACACCAGGGTCACCCAAGTAATGTTGGGAAATTATCTACTTCACTTAGCTCCAATACTTCAAAGTCCCAAGTAAACTTGGCTCCCTGAATTATAACAATTGCATCCTTTCATACTCCAACAGGATTAGCCCTAGTTTTGTTTGCCATATACACACATTTGAAGAAGGTTGTAATGGTAGTCTTCCCATCTGATTCCAAGCATTCAATGTGAGTACATTAACTTCTGCACCCGTATCTATCAGAATCTTGCTTAGGATCCATCCATCTATGAATGCATTTAGTCTAATCTCCTTATTATATTCATGATTATGTGGGGCAGATTTGCATGCAGTATCTACCTCTCGCACTCATTACCTGTGCATGGTTCTTTTTCTCTCAACCACTCTCCTAACAAAGAGATTATATTATCCTAGTGCAACATTCTACAGACCTACTTCAAGTAATCTACATCCTTCTACGGGAGTTCAACTTTTTCTTCTTGATCCATCACACGTGTCTACTCCTTCAAGCTCTAAATCTCTCCTTGTAGATCCATGATAGCATCCATAGTATCTTGGTAAACCTCTTTCTGTTGTGTAGCATCAGGGTACTTGGCATTAATCACTTCTTTCTTTCTCATAGTTGGCTTATACTTTGGAGGTTCACATGCGTGCGTAGCCTCAGCATGTGTAGTAACTAAAACAAGTTATAACTTAGGAGTAGGTGCTACCTTTGACATCCATTTATCCTTAACTGTGTGTCGTACCTTAATCATTCTTGTGCCCATGTTCTTCTTGTGTTTCTTCCTCATGTGATCATTTAAATCAGGACATCCTTCAAACTTATGATGTTTTCCACACCATGAACAAACCAAATTTTGAGGGCACTCACGCTAATAATGATCAAGTGATCCACAAGTAGAACAAGTTCCTCTAGGAGATCCTCCTCTTCCACCACTGCGGCCTCGGCCTTTATATCCTCCACAAAATCATGTATTTCTATTATCCCCATTATTTCACCCTTCATTATGGTGTTCTCCATGTTCCTTAGATCCACTTGCCACACTAGTCTGGTGCACACCAGTCTTAATGGCTTCGTGAATATGATCAATCAATCTGTAGTAATGAGTGTAAGTTTTACAAATCTTACAATAAATAGACACATTCTTCAGGATCTCGCACTGTAAGAGGGGATGTCTACTTACAACATGGTCCAAATGACAAATTTCACAATCCAACAGCATGACACACACCAAATTGCGAGGACAACTATCCTTAGTATGTCTTTTAACCTTGCAATTTGTACACCATATCCCATTGCACATCTCATGAGTTTAATTTATAGAGAACTTATCCAACTGTTTCACCATGGATGCATTATGTGCCTCTAGGAATGGACTTACCCCAGTATCCACAATTCCAATTGCCTCAATGTGTAGAACTACTTCCAAGGCATCACATGGATCTACAAAAGTTTTATGAGATAGCGTCATTTTAAAGGGAGTCAACAACCCACCGAAAAACCATTGTGCATACTAACTAGGATGTATATCATAAGATAACTTCGACAATAGAGTTTTAAAACATGCGTCACATTATCGCGCTCTCTCAAATAAGCCATGTTTAATGTCCTTAAGAAATATGATACTTTTCTACTCAAATTCTAGAATATAGAACTCAACTAGAAATGCAGAGTGCAAAGCATCATAATCCACCACAGTCTGATGTGTGTCATATTTTATGTACCAGTTATGCATGCGCCCTTGAAGATTAGTAGAAAATTGACTTACTTTTATGTCTAAGGTTGTGATTCCTTTAGCATGCCATAGCAGCTCACACTTGTGCACATGCTCCATTGCATCTCCCAGGGCCTGCAACAAACATCAGAATATGCACAATATACCCTGCAATGACGAGAGGCGAGGAGAGACAATAAAATAGCAAAGGATCGACAAATGCATCAAAAAAACATAATTTATTGCTCCAAAAGTTCACACAGTACATCGTTAGTGGGCAAGAGTCAAGAAAATGTCGTTACAAAGCCAAGGGAGGAGGCTTAAACTCTATTTTCGACCTTGGGGAAGAAAAGACGAGGGGAGGCTGAGAAGAATGAACAACAACTTTTTACAATGAATCTTACCCCTGTATTTACATATTTGATCAAAGAGAAGAAAGAGAGAGGGAGAAGTGGGAAAAGTAGGTCAAAACTTAACCACCGCTGTTAACGCTTCTGATAAAATCCACCCCTAAATCCATCTTTACTGCATCGATCCTTGGTTCGGTGCCTTGAAGGAAGAGGAAATAGCGGAAACAGATCGAATCTGATCTAGTTGTTGAGACAGATGGATCCTGCATTGAAGGCCCAAAGATGTTTCCTCCATTTTCAATTACCTAACCTCCTCAAAATTAAAGTTTTAGACCTCCGTGGCATGGGTGAGGCTGAGATCTTTTTAACGGCGTTAGATTGGCAATATTTTGACCCCAGATCCGAAAGATATGCCCCCTTGAAGTTTGTATCGGGTCTGTACAAGAGGGCGGGAAAACAGTTTAAAGAATTGGGTCCCCCTTTACATATGGGACATGCAGTAGCCGGATTAGGGAAAAAATCGGACTCGCAGGTTCAGAATTTATCTTTTCCCCCTTTTTCGCGAGACATAAAACCTAGAAAACTCCCTCGATCCACCGCTACTTAGCAGGCCTTTTGACTCAGTAGGATGACCCTTTGTCCCTGTTTTTGTTTCATCCTGATGACATGTTGGAGCTACTTGCAGATGCGCTTGTTTCTAGCACCCACCCTTTGTCCTATGACGTGCCAAAAAATATTCCACCAATCAATGCCAATTAAGATAACTTGGCATGTCTCTGTTGGCCATAGCTCATGCATTTTTCAGTGGTTCTTTTGTATTCGGAAATCGATATCTATCCTGAAGTCGTTACTGGATTCACCAACACTAACGCAAAATATGGATCAATGATTACTTCTAGAACTAGAACACCAAGTGCAAGGGCTAGGTCATTAAGTGGGATCAGATGCACGCATGTGGTCCTCAATATTTTCTCCTATGACATGTGCACTCTCATATAGAAGCCAAAGGGGATTCTATACTATGCACTTTCCTAAGTGGGGGAGATCCTGATGCTCCAGCTCCAGGTCTTACATGTGAGCTTCAAATCCTTCACAGACATCATCCTCCGCAACTCCATAGAATCATTGAATATCATGTTGCTTCACCAATTCCCTCTCCCATGTACTTCATTATACTTAAGTCATCTTTCTTCTCTCTACCTTTCTACCGTCAAGGTCTTCCATCTTTCACCACACTTGCTCCTTCCCTCATGCATGGTGGTAGGTTTAGCTAGCCATAGGTAGGCATTCTTTCAAACTCAATACCAGCATCAAAATCTTAATTACCAAAGGAATAACATGTATGTAAGATCCTTTGGGCTCACGCAAGAATTCAAACTCAACAACTTCTGAACAAGAATATGTAGAAACAATGTACTCTATAAAGTATAACTATGCACACAACACTAGCCTACCAATGATCTAAAACATGCGTCCAAGGTTCATTTGCATCAAACAAAGCTCTGGTAATCTTCTTGTGTCCAAACCCTTGATCTATAACTCCAGCTTTTCTTTGATGCATATGTAGAAAACCACTCATACAACTCTATTGGAAAAAGGTTAAAAAAACATCTCATAGAGCTCATGATAAAGATTATCTTCCACCCACTTGCACGTGTGCATTGAAATCAGGTCTAGAACCATATCTATGAGTGCAAATTGATATTGTCCATCATTTAACCTAACTCTCAATGTTATCCAGGGTCAACTGGTACGTCTTCATAATTTACGCCATCCTCGCAACAACATTTTGAAAAGAGGTCTCGGCAACGGAACCAAAATGTAGTCTTGTTTTTCCACTTTGAATGCCTAGGCGTAGTAGCACTTCATTCAGATAGGTATGAACACTCACTCAAAGCATGCAAAACTACTAGGTCCCTCTTTTGTACTATATATTCAAGAAGTTAGCATGCATGTTCATATAACCCTTTATCAAAGCATGAATTCTAGTAGAAACGTTAGATCATGAGCTCAAATTAAAAACACACATAATAATGATGCATAACTATTCAAACAAGAATTAAGATCAGATTTGCCATACAAGTACTATGATCACAAAAATATATTACCAGAATCCATCCACGGTTATCCATTGCATTAATTCATCAAGTAACTGTTGTCAAAATTTCACCCCCCCTGGGTAATTTTGATAACATGCATCAGAATATTCAAGTCCCAGGCACATCGATTGATTCAGAGCAAACATCATGTTTCTGAGGTTCTCTCAGATATTTTTCTAACTCTCCTGTCCAGGAAGGAAGGAGCAAGCTCTGAGAAAATGCAGGAAAAGGTTGCAGAAGGCAAGAAGGTTGATCCAGAAAAAATGGTGAAAATCGGCTAAGTCCTAGTCCTAGGAGCAATTGGGACATTTGGGATAGAAAGGCGCGGATCGTCCGAAAAGCCTCCAGGCAGCCCACTAGGCATTTGGGACAATCGGGCCAGAAGTACGCGGCGGGCGCGAAAAGCCGATCCGGCCGAAAGAGGAAGAAAAATTGGCTAGTGTTTCTCGGGACGTTTGGGACAAAAAGACCCGAACCGGCCGGATCGGCCGAAATGAGCACAGGCAGTCAAAAAGTGATTGGGACAGTTGGGACAAAAAGGCTCGAACCGGCCGAACCGGGTGAAAAGGGTCGAGTCAGTCCGAAACAAAGTGGGACAGATGGAACAAAAAGGCGCGAACCGGCCGAACCGGGCGAAATGGGAACAAGCAGTCCGAAGGCAACTGGGACATTTGGGACAAATGGACGTGAACCGGCCGGTTCACCCGAAATCAGCACAAGGAGCACTAAGCATTTGGGACATCTGGGACGAAAAGACGCGAAAGGCGCGAAAGAGCCGGCAGGGCCGAGGACCAATGAGAAATCGCCACGTGCCACAAAGAGAAAAGTCAAAAAGTCAAGGGGCGAGTTTTCGAGCACCGATCCAAACCAATGGGATAGTGCCACGTGTCCCAACTAGGGCCCACAAGGAAAATTCAAAAGACAGCCCGCCGAAAGGTAGAGGAGAGAGAATTGCGCAACCAATCAGAGCCTGCCATGTGTCGTCTAGGTGGCGAAGCGCGGGAAAATATTTCGAAATCTGTCTTGGTCTGTTCCGTGCCCTAAATCTTCAGATCGCCATATCTTTTGATCCAGAGCTCGGATTTCCACGTTCTTTATATCAACGGAAAGCTGTTGAGATGCTCTACATGATTATGGGATCAACCTTGAGTTTTGGTGTAGTCTGAAGAGAGAAAATTGAGAAATGGCTCTGACGCATGTGCACGACCAGAAGTGACATTTCAGCGGCCAAATTAATGCATAATGGGTCGCATTCTCCTCCAAATCGGTCAAAGATGGCAGGGTATGGGTTGGTAAGGTATCCTATGCCATTTTAATGCGTTGGAATTCAATGAGGAATGGGCTTACACGTTTTCCCACGTTTTCTGTCCCCTGGGCTCGACCCATGCAATGTAAAAGCCAGATTTGGCTCATTAAAAAAAAGAAGTTGTTCATTCTTTCTACTCGGCCCTCCCTTCTTTTCTTCTCTAGGGTTGAAAATGGAGCTTGAACCTCCTCCCTTGCTCTGTAATGGCATTTTTTCCTTTTACTAATGGAATGATGTTCTGTGTAAACTTCTGGAGCAACAAAACGTGTTCTGTGATGCATCTGTCCATCCTCTCTCGTTTTTGCTTGTCTTCTTCTTGCCTCTCTTCATTGCAGGTGTCTGTGCATGTTTGAATGTTCATTGCAGGTTCGGAGCTGTGTTCAAGGAGTTTTGGGACATTTTCTGTGTGAAATCTATCCTTGGGCCTGTGATGCATCTGTCCATCCTTCCCATTGCTCACCTCTCTTTGTCCCATGGCAGTTTTGATAGATGTCCAACATTCTCCTTCTCTGGTGTATCACCGTTTTAGTGTAGGCTTTTGCTATTTTTTCCCTTCTCTCTCTCTCTCTGTCTCCTTGGAATGGTTAGATTAGGATTAGATTAGCTTGCCTGCACTGGAATAGCTTGTGGCAGGTAGTTTAGGAGCAGGAACCAGCCTTCTCTGGAGATTCCTCTCTTGGTTTTACAAGTCCCACGCTTGGAGAGAGGTTTCCATGTTGTGCAATCACACTGGATGCCTGAACATCAACCTAGAAGCCTGATGTGCGTCCAGGGGTGCTGTGATTTTGCATCAACAGTTTTGGCACGCCCGGTGGGACCTTAGAGGTCTTTCACTTCATCTTTTGCAGGTTGATGTGTTCCTGTGAAGATTTCAGCCTTTGGAGGCACTTGCAAACACATCTGGTGACTCCATCTGGTCAACAACCCATCTCTGAAGTTGCAGACCTTCCTTTCCATTCATTTCCATCCATTTTCATCCATCTTTCTTTCCATCCCCTTCATTCTTTTCCATTCCATGAAGTTGTGCAATCATGACTTCATTTCCATCATGGAATTCACATCAACAACAGCAGTATTTTCCACTTCCAACATGTTTTACAAACCCTCCAGATCAGCATGCATACTCATATGAATAGCAGTGCCAAAGTCAGTTTGGCAATGAAGCTTCCCAAGAGCAAGAGTATGCATACAATGAACACCATCAGATCCAAGATGCTGGTCTGTTGGAGAAAATCCAAAAGATGGAGGTGGAGATGGTGCAGTCCAGGGCTCAAGCACAAATGAAAGCTTTTGGAATCGGTTATGGAGCACCCTGTCCATGGGTGGGACCTTTTCCAAGGCATTACAGCCCTCAGGAGAAGCTTGACTTCATGATTGCAACACTGCCTTTGCTTGCTAAGTGGATTGAAGAAATAGAGGTGTATGAGAGAAGTATTCAGCAACCTTGTCAACGGGGAAGCACACCATCTCATGCCTTTTCTTTTCCTCTTTCCCAATCTGTTTCATTTCAGCAGTGTCAAGTTTCATACTCTCCATCTGCTGTCCCAAGTGTTGAATCCATTCCCCCATCCCCTAGTCTTCCACCCCATCTCGATTCTTCTTTCCTTTTCCCTTCCAAACAGTCATCCCCTCCACAAGAGCTAACAGAAATACCCCCTCCTCTAAAGAAACAAGAGGTTTCACCTCCTCCACCACCACAAAAAAATGTCAAATCAGTTGAGTTTCAACCCATCCCTCCTCTTGCATTCCCAAATCCATGTTGGGAGGATGAAAATCAGAATGCCAGTCAAGGAAAACAACAGCAAAAAGAGAGTGCCAACAAAGATGAAGAAATTCAAAATCTGAAGAGTTGGGCTCTTAGATTTGGGATGACAAAGATGCCCTTGATGGTTAAACCTACAGAAGAGGCTAGGGTTGGAGAAAAAATGGTGGTCAGGACTGATTCTGTTGCAGCAGAAGAAGAAGATCTTGCAGTCCCAACTTGTCCTCTAGAGCAACAAATTGAAGAGTTTGACTTGACAAACTTCATGCTGGAGGAAGAGTTCAACCAAGAGCAAGATTTCCTTCAAACATTGGAGGAAGGAGAAGCTGCTCCAAATCCAAAAGAAGAGGAGCACAATCTAGCTGTGGAGGAGAAAAATGCAGATCTAAGGGCTTTGAGCACAAAGCAGGTTACAGGAGAACCTTCAGTTCTTCTTTCCACTTCATCTCTCTCAAGTTCTAGCACTGAAAAGGAGTTTGATCTCTCAAACTCAATATTGGAGAGTGAAGGAAACCATGGTGGTCAAGTTGCAGATCAAGAGGACACCATGGATGAAGTTGAAAATGAGCAGCAGGACAGCAATGAGGTAGTTTACCTGTCAGATTTGGAGGATTGTTTTGATGGAGAAGAGCCGGTTGAGCTTTCACCTTTCTCTCTTTCATCATCCACATTCCAAACACCAGAGCCTGCTGCCATGAAGGAGAGCTTTCATTTGCAGCAGCCTGCATCTTACAGCAGCTCTTTGGGATCAAGATTGGAAGATTTTTATCTTCCATGTTCTTCATTAGAGGAAGAGAAAGGACAGAAGGATTCCACCCATTTCTTCCACACCATCCATAGAGGGTCTGCAAGAGAACTCCATTCTTGGAGTTGAAAATCAGAGCTATGGGCATATTAAACGGATCAGACCTTGCCCAATCAGGCATTTGGCTTCATTGGAGCCAAAGGAGAAGCCACAACCAGTCATGCTTGCTTCTAAGCATGAGGATGAGCTACAAAGTACCAAGGATCAGCTGCCATACCTCTTCAATCCAAATGCAGAGCAACTAAAAGAGGTATTGGATTTGTTTTCAGTTGATACCTTGATGATCTGGGTGGAAGACTAGCTTCTTGTTGATTTTCCACTCATCCTAACAGCCATGATCAGTGCCAAATCAATTGCATGGCTGCCAATTTTGAAGAAAGGAAGCTATTTCTCACAACCAGTTGCAGGGTTTGTTTAGCTTGCCTTTGCTTCCAGTTAGAGTAGAGTAGCTAGGTTATCCAATTTTACGCACATGGAAAAATTGGAAAACAGGGCCTTATTACTATCAAATCACGACATTGGTCCCATGGACCCACTTCTGGTCATCAGTGTCAAATTGGAAATAAAGAGACGAGTTCAGAAGAGTTTGTGCCTTGTCCTAACTCGGTCATAACTGATCACAAGTTCATGAGTAGGAAATGTAAGTTCAGTAACTGAGTTTGGCTTGTCATAAAGGAGTCTCGATAGGAGCAGAGGATGTTTCGATGGTTGGCTCATTGAGGCAGAGAAATGATGAGATCGAATTGGTTTAATTCAACATGGAGAGATCGATGCTTCCTTGTTGGAATATGAATTCAGTTTTAATGACTCGACGGAGACAATAGCTGCCTCAAGATTTGGTCGAGCTTCTTCCATGGAAGAGAATTTCCAAAATGAAAAGGCGAGACAACTCAATTAAAACCTTATCTCATTCTTCTACTACAGTGGCAAGATATTACAACAACTGATCACGACTATGGTCGCATGCAACCAGAACATCAGGATCAACACCAACGGTTCCTTGGGATCACCCTGCGGCAGCTGTCGCAATCAACTCTCTCTGGAGGCCACTCATTTTCTGAGATAAGTTTTACTTCTCTACCCTGTAGCTGCTGCGTATAACCAATTACTTCCTCACGGCACTTTCCTAGGATAATTTCAGTTCTACGCTCAAAGCGGCCGAGCATTCGATGCACAGGGATGTTGCAGTATAGTAGAAGCTCGTTTGAGCAAGTAAGTTATCCAATGTTGTTATCTGATCAGCATCGTATGCATCCTCAAATTCAGGATTTTCCTTCAAGATATTTTTATGAAAATCAATTAAGTGACAGTAAGAGTGTTACCGGGAGACTTGATTAAATTTATTTTACAATGCAACTCATGGAAACGGATCTCATAGAGGTGGAACTGTTTCATATCAGAATATTCATGGAGCATAATTTGCTTTGCAATTATATGAGCATCTTCAGCGAGTCACTAAGTTGGTGGGCACAAAGGATTCTGTCGGGATTATCACACCTTACAAGCTACAGCTGAAATGTTTGCACTGAGAGTTTAATGTTATCCCTCAAATCTGTTGAAGGAAAACTCGGCAGGAGAAGATTCATGAAAACCCCGCACTCCAATCCCGGACGTGGGAAATAAGGTGAGCAATGCCAAGTGGGTTTTCGTGGATGGCAAGCCAAGGAAGAAATTCCACGCGGGGGAGATTCGGAGCAGCACCGCCAAGTGGAAATTTTGGGATGGAAAGCCATGGTCAGACTTCCGTGAATGGAGAAATCGGGTCAAATTGCCAAGTTTGCGCGGCAAAGCTAAGGCCGGGGCCCGTGGATTGGTGTGGCCGAGCCGTTACGTGAGAGAAGTTTGAGTCTACTGCCAAAAAATGGGAGAAATCCGGTCAATATGCCAGGCGTGGAGATATTGGTTTGGCAAACCATGTTGTTCACTCCGCGCGGGGGAGATTGCCAAGTGGAGATTTGACGATGGCAATCCAACACTTCCGCACGAGCCAATCCAGGTGAGTCATTTGTGCGAGTTGAATGCCAATCCAACACACTTCCGGAGTTTAAACGGGATAGTCTTTAAGGTCGCCAGGAGGTTAATAAGACAGTTGTGAATTGGAGTGGGTCATGGAGAAAACAACGCGACGTGATACCGATTTCAGCGGAGGCTACAGGCCGCTCGTCTCATTATGCAGATATTTGTCAAATGATATCGAGTAACAGGAAAGCAGTGCTCAAAACTCGTCCAGATCGGTGGCCGCGAGACAAAATCATCATACAGGCAGCAGGCACGTTGCAGTACAGTAGAAGCCTTCCTTTTGAACGCTTCCAGCAAACAGGTTGTCCAACTGTGTTGTTATCTGTTCAGCATCGAACGCACCCTCAAATTCGTAGGCTTATCCTTATTCTAAACTCAGATCGGCAAGCAGTTGCAGAAAACAAATATTCACTGCCGTGTACGATGGATTGGAGTCACGCTGTTCAAGGCTTCATAAAATTTGCCCGAACCAAGAGATGAAGGTTTAAAATGGCGCAGAATGAAACGATTCATATTGCTCAGCATTCTTTCTCCTAGAAGCGAATTAAATGTGAAGTTCAGCTCTGAAAATACCCGGTCGGCCGTTTTACATGCTGCATCCTTGTTACGTGTAAATGGTCTCTTTGAAAAAACTCCGAGGGGCGCAGTACGCAATATTTATACCCTTCCATTATGTACGTCCAATCAGACAATAAAAGTATTCTTTTACCAGGTTCAGAGAAGCTTGTTTTTAAACAATGGACGATTATACTGCAGTTTCAAGCTAATCTTATCGAGCTCTATTTCTATTAGCTTTGATCCACGACTAAGGGAGAATTCATATGGTCCTTACCTGTACATTTTTCCAAGGTCCTTTTGGTTGCCCCAGTTGTTCAACGTATTTTTTTGAAGGGCTTCTTTTATGTGTTGCAAATTGTAACATAAAGGATCTTTTAGTTTCTGGAAAAATGAGTATATGGTGTAGCTCACAGCTACCTATGCCATATAATCGTGGATTCGAGTCGCAAGCTTCATGTGAGGGGAGGGACATGACGACAAGCGTAGTGCAGAGAGAAAATGAACTCAGACGTCGATAGAATGAAAAGCGGGGTTCAAAACGAGTATCCCGGTCTATTAATAAAGACGATTCCGGAGTTTCAATGTGGAATTCAATACATTTGAGTTCATGTTCGATCAGTAAGACACGAGCGAAGGCGAACCAAATCACATGGAGCGATTCGGTCAATTAGGTGATAAGTACGAGTCGGCCGGGCTACGATGGAAATAACTCGGCACTGAAAGAGTTTCAAATGGAATTCACTGAGTCAAAAATCCTGTGACAATAAGGAGCTCATCGGTAAAAGAACTTGAGGGCTCATCAGAACATGTTTGTTTTAGTTCACCTCACATGGAGTGAAGAGGAACAGACGAGATGTTCTGCAGTAGCACCAAAACGATGAGGCTTAGGAGAAGTTGGCAGTCATAGCAAGTCGAATGGAGTCAGGCTTAGCTTGCTCTAAGAGTGTAGTAGGCGGATAGCCTAGTCTGAATCAAGAAGAATCGTGATCAAGCCACGCTGAATGAAGATCTCATTCAGGAATTGACAAGAAAACTAATCTTGTGGTGAAGTATTCACGGATTAAATGCCAAGTCTGAATCAAGAATAGTCATTGCAGAGCCAATTGAAAAATAAAGTGTGCAAGTGAGGTCGAAGAATTTATAGAAAATGGTTTTGCATGGATACATCACAGAAAACGGTAAAGGTTCGAGAATAAAAATGCTAGTTGAGCACACAAACGTGTAAGGACGACTCTAAGAATGAAGGCAGTGGAGCTCGGTACTTTACACACGGTGAGGTATCCATTGCAAGCAAGAGGTTCAAATTGGAATGGCTCGAGGAACCGATCTAGGTGTCAAGTGCCTCGGAGGAAAGAATTCGCCGCATAAGCCATCTGCATAAGACTAAGACACGGTTCACGTCAAAAATAAGTTCGGGAGAAAGCTCGCATGAAAGATTCAGATAACCGAGTTGAGCCATTCATCATTCACCGAGTGAGTCAGTCGGGGAACGCTTGGATGGGAACCAAGTCGAGTGAATAGCTCGAGCATACAACTGCTCAGTAATTCATTCTAATTAACTTTGTTTATTTCATCAAGCATTAATGCCAAACTGAAAATTCAAAGAGAGCTCGACAAGCTAAACTCGTGCCGAGTCACTGGTCAATAGAGATGCAAGCTCGGTTGTCAGCGAAATAAGTGACTTAGGATGAGCCGAGTTGCAGTCTGAGTGACCCGATGATGAGCATTAGAAGAGGTGAGAAGAGCTCGATGCAGATTGAGAGCTCGGTGAGTTCGGTATGTTGCTCGAAGCTCGTCAAGTTGGGATATGTCCAGACTCTATTCACATGGACCCCCCTCCTCTTCAAGTCAAACGGGTCAACGGGGGGTCCCAACATTATGTTAATTAAATTAATATTTTTATTTAAATATTTTAATAATAATATTTATTATTATTATTTAAATATTTTATTTAAATATTCTTTTAATTAATTGAGAAGACTTGGTCATCAGGCAATTAATGACCCATGATGGAACCTTCTCAGGTAGTTCAACTAACTGCAATAAATACATCATGGGCCTTCAATTTAGGAATGTAATTATGACCATTTCCTCTTCTTTCTCACATATTCTTCTATAAATGTAAGTTGGAAGCTCATTTCAAAGGGTTCCAACAGTTCAGACAAGTTGGACAGTTAGATATCTCAGGCGAGTGTATACTTTTCAAGGGTCCTCTCTCTTCTGCAAGTTGTTCTTGTGTGTTGAGAGAACTTTCAAGCCTCCTCTTCAAGACTGTAATGGCAACTATTGCCTCTTCTGAATGTATGATGCATTGTGCATGTTATTGAAGCAATAAAAGTGTGTGTTTTGTGACTAATCTCGGTCCTTTCATCCTTCTATGCTTCTTTGTGCCTTTCTCATACTTGCAGGTACACTGTGCAAGTTTAAGTTTCTATTGCAGGTTCTTGGAGTTCTGTGCTTATCGAGTGGTGAAGTATTGCATGCAGTTGAGTTGTGGTGTCTGTTCACCCTTCTTGAGTTCATCCTTCTTCACTGGGAAACTGGTATATTTCTCGGTCTGATAAAGTTTAACAAAGGGAACGCGTGTCTCTTAGCCTGTGGTATCATGTACCCTCTCTAAGTTGCAGTAGGTGAAGTTGACCTGTGGTGCACACACCCTCTTCAAATTAACCCTTCCTGAATCTGAAGACACCCTTTATTCGGTGCATCACCATCCCTAGTATAGTTTCATTTCTGTAAATCTCTTTCCCTAAAACCCCATGAAAATGTTAGCATAGGACTAGATAATCATTTTTGTTACACTAGGAGTAGTACAGCACTTAGTTTAGGAAGAGGAAGCCGGCCTTCTCCGGAGGTTCACCTCGAGCCCAAGTCCCACAGCTTGAGAGGTGATCCCATGTGTCCCAATCACACCGAACGTCCTATTCACATCCTGGCCATTCGGAGGGTGCAGTGATTTGGCGACAACAGTTTTTGGCCATTCATTATCAAACAAGAAATCTTAAGCCACCGTGCAACCACACACAACAGAGACATCATAGTTTCATCTTTCAGAGGTGTCTCATTATCAAACAGTGATCTTAAGCCACCGTGCGACCACACACAACAGTTTTTGGCACGCCCGGTGGGACAGAGTTGGTACTTCTCTTCTCACTTACACAAGTCAAAGTACCTGGCGACTCTATATCTCTGGATTCCAAATCTCAGTGCAGTAACTTATGCGAAGAATTCAGACAAGAGCTTCTTCAAAGAAAGGAAATTATCAGCATACCAAACTTTCCTTATCTCCTCCAAAGAGAAGAAGAAGAGGCATTTCCACATCCCCAGTTGCAGATTTACCTAGTAGGGGTCATTCAACTCCTCCTTACGGAAGATTTCCTCCACCCAGGAACAATCAACCTTTCGTTGCTATGGCGAGGAACCAAGTTTTTCCCCCTTTCAATGCAAGCAGTCCTCTTATGTTGGCTCAACGTGACCCGATACCTGTTGCGGCACTCAAAAGTTTACCCTTCTACACGGGGGAAACTCACGTTACTCCAGTGGAGCATATCTTTGATGTAGCCAGCATCTGCGCAGTACATAATATCACCGAAGACAACGTTGCAGTTAGACTTCTTGCTACCTCTTTCAAGGGAAAAGCACTTCAATGGTTTCGCGGGTTAGGTGTTGGCACTATAACCACTTGGGACGAGTTGGGAGAAAAGCTATGTAAACAATTCGAAGACAAAAGTGATCACCTATCACTTTTGGAACAACTTACTACCATAAAGAGAGCTTCCCAAGAATACATGAGTGATTTCAACTTCCGATTCCACAGGACTTGGAATAGGATTCCGGCGCTCATAAAGCCTTCTGCACATAATGCATTCTTGTACTATTTGCGAGCCTTGAATAGTGATGTAGCAGTTATGATCCAGTCCATGGGAGGGACTACACTTCCTGATGCTTACGAAGTTGCCATAAGTGCAGAGAATTCTTTGATTCAGGCTGGAAAGATAGCTCCACGACCACCAATGCCCTTTTCTCCAGATCTTACGAATCATCAGCCTATCATTGCTCCTATTCCAGTGGACTCCAAGCAACCATCTCAATCTTCCCCTGCCTCTTCAAATGACCTATTTGAAGTCAAGTCACTACTGCAAAATTTTGGAAATGAGCTCGTTGCACTCAAAAGGCAACAATTTCAATACAATCGTCCGTATCAGCCACAAAATCAGCAGTATCAGGCTAACCGTCCTCCTTTTCAAGGAAACAATCAGCCTCAAAATCAAACTACGAGTCAAGTTGCAAATGTCAGGCCCTTGAACTTTCGGAACCCTCTTGCAGCTAGCTCATCTAGAGCTATAGTACCTGTTCAGAATAATCTAGTTCAAGACTACGAATGGTGCTATCCTTGCTCTCAACCTCACAATCAAAATCTTTGTCCCAATGGGGTTCTTAGCCAGGCCCTTATGGTTCAAAGTGTATCTACCCCTTCAGAGTTAACAAACAATTCATCTACACAAGAAGCAGCAGATCAACCACAGGCACCTGAAGAATCCACTTTGCTAAACTGGCAAGAAGAAGATTTTTGTGGGTTGAATACCGATTCTTCATCAGTGGCAGCAAACACTCGTTCCAAGAAGAGAGCAATGGAGCCTCAAGCTCCCGAATCTGATCTAGCATCCACTTCTCAACATGGGTTACAAATGGCGGTTGATAGAAATGCGGGAAAGAAATCACCAGAAACATCGGCTAGCCACGCCGCAGGGAAAGATGGTTCTCCAGGCATCACGGTACCCAACAAACATTTTCCAAAGGAGGACCCCAATGCCCAAAAAAGTGTCATCAAAGTTGGAGTGATTCCCTTCAGCATAGTAGAACAAATGAAGAAAACCAATCTGAGCGTTACCATGTGGGACGCACTCTCGATCCCTTCTCAAAGAAACCTGTTGCGAGAAGCTCTGAATAGTTTTAGTACAACCAACGGATCACCAAGCCATGGAGTGACAAATGCTACAAATTTGTGTCAACCGGAAGGGAAAATTATTCCTACAGCAAACAAACCACCGCCATTCTACATTTCCCTGATCATTGGAGACCACTTGGTACATAATTGCATGATCGATTCTGGTGCCAGTAGCTCTGTCATGCCTAAACAAATTGCAGATGTACTAGGCATACAATATGCGCCAGTTGCAAGAGGGGTTGTTCAGCTGGATGGCACAGCTGTTAAGACTGTTGGGGTTATCAAAGGACTTCAACTTACCATTCATGCATGCCCAAGTTTGTCATTCACCCAAGACATATCGGTCATTGATCTCCCTCCCCTCTTTGCCATCTGCCTATCACGGGATTTCACTGCCAAGATGGGTGGTTACCTATCAGCCGATTGGTCGCATATGATTCTCAGGACTCGATACGGAACCAAAGTAACTATAAGGGTAGAACCAATCTGCCATAATCATGTAGAACCCTACACTTCTAGTCCCATAAATGGAAATTACACCATTGGCGATCCAGAAGAGGAAGGTGCCGATCATGAACCAACCACCCTTGTTGAAGAAGTCCCTGATACTTTGCTAGATGAAGTAAGTAGAGATCATCAGTACGATCCCTACGCTGATGTATTGGCAGAAGAAGAAGCTGGTTTGTTGGTCTTGGAAGAAACAGGATTAGGTACCTACTGTATCCATGAAGAAGATACAATCATACCACAACTTGTCAAAACACCAAGTGATTCTAAAGGACTATGGCAATTGTTCTTCGATGGCTCAAGAAGTAAGAATGGATCCGGTGCTGGTGTTATGTTAATTTCTCCAGAGGGAGATAAGTACTTCTCATCTTTCCGGTTGCAGTTCAGTTGCACTAACAATGTTGCTGAATACGAGGCTCTTGTGCAAGGAATTCAGCTAGCCCAAAGGAAGGGAATCAAGGCCCTGACTATTTTTGGAGACAGTGAGTTAGTTGTTCATCAAGTTTCAGCACGTAGTGCATCCAAAAATGATCTTTTAAGATCATACAAGAACCGAGTCTGGGACCTGATTGAAGATTTCGAAGCTTTTGGGATCCATGCAATTCCTAGAGATCAAAATCAAGATGCAGATAGGCTTGCTACAATTGGTTCACAATACAACATACCAGTTGATATCATGAAAGAAGGGCAGCAATTTGTTAAAATGGTGGTTCGACCAGCAGTCCCTGATAATGTGAGTAGTTGGCAAGTGTTCGATAGTGACAACCAAATTGTCCTCTTCCTACAAGAAGAGGCGGAGTTTGCTGCAAAGAAATCAAGATAAGTTGCAAGAGTCATATGGTGAAGAAAATTATCCAATTGAAAAGCAACAAGTTACCAAAAGGTTTAGTCACTTTGGAATCCATTTTCAATTCAGATGACCAAGCCAAAAGACAAAGCCCTAACATGGTGGTCAAAGAAGAATATTTTGAGGAAGTCGAAGTATCAAATGAAAAATTTCTTAAGATCGGAAAAGTGTGTACTTCTGAGGAGAAAGAAGCTTTCATCAAACTTTGTCAAGAGTATCATGACATCTTTGCATGGAGCTATAAAGATCTGCGTGGTTTTGATCCAGGTCTAGCACAACATACCATCGAACTGGATCCTAATGCTAAGCCAGTTCGTCAGAAACAGAGACCAATTAATCCCAAAATTGAGCCACTAATGAGAAAGGAGCTAACCAAGCTCATCGAGGCCTGTATAATTTTTCCCATCAAGCATTCCTCATGGGTAGCCAATTTGGTGCCCGTGAGGAAGAAGAACGGAGAGATCCGGTTATGCGTAGATTTCAGGGATTTGAATCGTGCGTCATTAAAAGACCATTATCCTCTTCCATCGATGGAGCAGATCCTTCAAACGGTGGCAGGAGCTCAAAGATTTTCTTTGCTCGATGGATATTCAGGTTACAATCAAATCCTAGTCCAAGAATCTGACCAATTCAAAACGGCTTTCACTACCAAGTGGGGCACGTATGCCTACAATAAAATGCCATTCGGATTGTCCAATGCCGGGGCTACTTTCCAAAGAGCCATGGACATGGCATTTAAGGGACTAATCAATGATATTATTTTGGTTTACCTTGATGATATAACTGTATACTCTAAGCATGCAGAAGATCACATCACACATCTAAGGAAAGTTTTCCAAAGGTGTAGGGAATTTGGGGTTTCACTTAACCCCAAGAAATGTATTTTCGCAGTGCACGAGGGAAAATTGTTGGGGCATGTTGTTTCAGCAGAAGGATTATCAATCGATCCAGCCAGGATTCATTCGATTATGTCCTTATCTCTCCCGAGTCACAAGAAGGGCCTCCAGAGCTTTCTGGGAACCATAAATTTCGTGCGGAGATTCATCCCTCAATTCGCGACATTGGCTAAACCACTGACAGCCATGCTAAGAAAAACATGCCATTCTCATGGACAAAGGAAGGACGAGAAAGCTTCGAAGCCATCAAAACAGCCATTTCCCAAGCTCCCACGCTTGTGAACCCCAGGTTTGACAAAGATTTTATCCTTTATGCTTTTGCAGGTCAAGAGAGCATTTCAGGGATCCTCACCCAACAAAACGACAACCTGATGGAGCAACCAATCGCTTTCTTCAGTCAATCCCTCAAAGACTACGAGTTCAAATACTCATTCATTGAAAAGCAAGTCTTTGCGGTTATTCGAGCTTTGAAGAAATTCAAGCACATGTTGTCCAACAACAAGATTCATCTGATGGTGTCTCATCCAGGTGTCAAGGAGTTTTTGCTGAACAAAGAAATGAACGAAAAGCGTGCTGGATGGATCACGAAGGTAATGGAGTATGACGTGCATATCAAAGTCACTAAACTTGTCAGAGGTAAGGGTTTATGTGAGCAACTTGCTGCAGACATGGAATCAAAAGGTAATGAGGATGTGACACTCCTAAATACTGATGAGGATGTTGATCAAGCTGACTGGTTATCCAAAATGAAGAATTTCATCTTCTCAGGAGCATACCCGGCAAACATGGATAAAAACCAAAGATGAACTTTCCGTCTTCAATCTATCCCATATGTTTTGGTAGATAGCATTCTCTTTCGAAAAGATTTGAACGGCGTTCTCCTTCGGTGCATAGGACCGGAACAGGTAAGTAAGATACTAGAAGAATTTCATAATGGCCTATCTGGAGGACATTATTCCGCACGAACAACAGCTACCAAGATCATGCGAGCCGGCTACTATTGGCCGGATTTATTCAAGGATGCCCATCTCTGGGTAAGGAAATGTAAGGAATGTGCCTTTTTCACAGGTAAGCAGAAGCTGGCAGCTCTTCCGCTGCATCCAATTCAAGTGGATCAACCTTTTGTTCAATGGGGGTTGGACTTCATCGGAATGATTAATCCTCCATCTAGTGACGGACATAAGTGGGTCCTTACTGCAACAGACTATTTTACTCGATGGACAGAGGCGGTAGCATTAAAAGAGAGCAATGAAAAGGCAGTTCTAGATTTTTTGGAGGGTATAATGACGAGGTTTGGTGTTCCGTTTACAATCATTTCAGACAATGCGCTGGCTTTTCTTGGTATGAAACTGAGTGAATGGGCTGTTAAAAATGGGGTATACCTCAAAACTTCATCCAATTACTATCCGCAAGGAAACGGATTGGCTGAGTCTAGCAACAAAAACCTCATAAGGATTATTAAGCGCACAATGGAGACTAACAAGAGGACTTGGCATACACAGCTTAAGACCAGCCTTATGGGCAGATCGAATCACACCTAAAAGGGCCATCGGAAATTCTCCTTTCGTTCTTGTATATGGAAGAGAGGCAAAACTCCCGCTCTCATTGGAGTTACCTTCTTTGGAGTTAGCTCATCAACTTGAAGTTATAGAGAGTGATCCTCTGACAGTAAGGTTTGCTGAACTCATGGAGTTAGAGGAAGTACGAGATAAGGCTATGAAAACTTTGGAGCAGCATCAGGCTCAAGTTAAGAAATCTTTTGACAAGAAGGCGTCCGACAGACATTTTCAAGAGGGAGATTTAGTTCTCAAATGGGATGAAGACAGGGCCAAACCAGGCAAGCATGCCAAGTTTGACGCTCTCTGGAGTGGACCATACATCATCACAAGTTGCAAAGAGGAAAATTCATTTCGTCTATCTAGGCTCAATGGAGAAGAACTGCCCATTCATGTGAATGGGATACATCTCAAAGCTTGTTTTTGAGAAGCGTTCCACCCCCTGTACAGTTAAATTAGGTGTTTTCCTCCAAGTGCTTATGCACATTGTTGCGTGTTGTTGTTTTGCTTTCCTTGTTGTTGTGTTTTGTGTTGTTCTGCACATTGTTTCATCATTGGAAGGTGTCAAGGAGAAGAAAGGTTCAAAGTTTCCATAACAGTTCAAAATCTGCTTCATTCAAATTTTTGCAGTGTTCCATGGATGTCAAGCATTCAACAGATTCAGTATACTTCATGCTTAGCATTCCAGGGAGGTCCAGGATATCAACAATACTCAAGGAGATTCCAGGATGTGTCAAAGAAAATCATACTACTTTCAGGATTCCAACACAGACTCCATGCCCAATGGATGACTTAAGGCTACTGGAATCATGCTTAGCAGGCAATCATCCCCGAGAGGTCGCCAAAAATGTTATCCAATTTTACGCACATGGAAAAATTGGAAAACAGGGCCTTATTACTATCAAATCACGACATTGGTCCCATGGACCCACTTTGGTCATCAGTGTCAAATCGGAAATAAAGAGTGAGTCATCAGAAGAGTTTGTGCCTTGTCCTAACTCGGTCATAACTCAGATCACAAGCCTTAGACGAGTTCATGAGTAGGAAATGTAAGTTCAGTTAACTGAGTTTGGCTTGTCATAAAGGAGTCTCGATAGGAGCAGAGGATGTTTCGATGGTTGGCTCATTGAGGCAGAGAAATGATGAGATCGAATTGGTTTAATTCAACATGGAGAGATCGATGCTTCCTTGTTGGAATATGAATTCAGTTTTAATGACTCGACGGAGACAATAGCTGCCTCAAGATTTGGTCGAGCTTCTTCCATGGAAGAGAATTTCCAAAATGAAAAGGCGAGACAACTCAATTAAAACCTTATCTCGTTCTTCTACTACAGCGGCAAGATTTTACAACAACTGATCACGACTATGGTCGCATGCAACCAGAACATCAGGATCAACACCAACGGTTCCTTGGGATCACCCTGCGGCAGCTGTCGCAATCAACTCTCTCTGGAGGCCACTCATTTTCTGAGATAAGTTTTACTTCTCTACCCTGTAGCTGCTGCGTATAACCAATTACTTCCTCACGGCACTTTCCTAGGATAATTTCAGTTCTACGCTCAAAGCGGCCGAGCATTCGATGCACAGGGATGTTGCAGTATAGTAGAAGCCCGTTTGAGCAAGTAAGTTGTCCAATGTTGTTATCTGATCAGCATCGTATGCATCCTCAAATTCAGGATTTTCCTTCAAGATATTTTTATGAAAATCAATTAAGTGACAGTAAGAGTGTTACCGGGAGACTTGATTAAATTTATTTTACAATGCAACTCATGGAAACGGATCTCATAGAGGTGGAACTGTTTCATATCAGAATATTCATGGAGCATAATTTGCTTTGCAATTATATGAGCATCTTCAGCGAGTCACTAAGTTGGTGGGCACAAAGGATTCTGTCGGGATTATCACACCTTACAAGCTACAGCTGAAATGTTTGCACTGAGAGTTTAATGTTATCCTCAAATCTGTTGAAGGAAAACTCGGCAGGAGAAGATTCATGAAAACCCCGCACTCCAATCCCGGACGTGGGAAATAAGGTGAGCAATGCCAAGTGGGTTTTCGTGGATGGCAAGCCAAGGAAGAAATTCCACGCGGGGGAGATTCGGAGCAGCACCGCCAAGTGGAAATTTTGGGATGGAAAGCCATGGTCAGACTTCCGTGAATGGAGAAATCGGGTCAAATTGCCAAGTTTGCGCGGAAAAGCTAAGGCCGGGGCCCGTGGATTGGTGTGGCCGAGCCGTTACGTGAGAGAAGTTTGAGTCTACTGCCAAAAAATGGGAGAAATCCGGTCAATATGCCAGGCGTGGAGATATTGGTTTGGCAAACCATGTTGTTCACTCCGCGCGGGGGAGATTTGGAGCAGCACTGCCAAGTGGAGATTTGACGATGGCAATCCAACATCAAACTTCCGCATGAGCCGTTTAAACGGGATCCGAGTGCCAAATTTGTGCGGGTCGCCAGGAGGTTAATAAGACAGTTGTGAATTGGAGTGGGTCATGGAGAAAACAACGCGACGTGATACCGATTTCAGCGGAGGCTACAGGCCGCTCGTCTCATTATGCAGATATTTGTCAAATGATATCGAGTAACAGGAAAGCAGTGCTCAAAACTCGTCCAGATCGGTGGCCGCGAGACAAAATCATCATACAGGCAGCAGGCACGTTGCAGTACAGTAGAAGCCTTCCTTTTGAACGCTTCCAGCAAACAGGTTGTCCAACTGTGTTGTTATCTGTTCAGCATCGAACGCACCCTCAAATTCGTAGGCTTATCCTTATTCTAAACTCAGATCGGCAAGCAGTTGCAGAAAACAAATATTCACTGCCGTGTACGATGGATTGGAGTCACGCTGTTCAAGGCTTCATAAAATTTCCCGAACCAAGAGATGAAGGTTTAAAACGGCGCAGAATGAAACGATTCATATTGCTCAGCATTCTTTCTCCTAGAAGCGAATTAAATGTGAAGTTCAGCTCTGAAAATACCCAGTCGGCCGTTTTACATGCTGCATCCTTGTTACGTGTAAATGGTCTCTTTGAAAAACTCCGAGGGGGCAGTACGCAATATTTATACCCTTCCATTATGTACGTCCAATCAGACAATAAAAGTATTCTTTTACCAGGTTCAGAGAAGCTTGTTTTTAAACAATGGACGATTATACTGCAGTTTCAAGCTAATCTTATCGAGCTCTATTTCTATTAGCTTTGATCCACGACTAAGGGAGAATTCATATGGTCCTTACCTGTACATTTTTCCAAGGTCCTTTTGGTTGCCCCAGTTGTTCAACGTATTTTTTTGAAGGGCTTCTTTTATGTGTTGCAAATTGTAACATAAAGGATCTTTTAGTTTCTGGAAAAATGAGTATATGGTGTAGCTCACAGCTACCTATGCCATATAATCGTGGATTCGAGTCGCAAGCTTCATGTGAGGGGAGGGACATGACGACAAGCGTAGTGCAGAGAGAAAATGAACTCAGACGTCGATAGAATGAAAAGCGGGGTTCAAAACGAGTATCCCGGTCTATTAATAAAGACGATTCCGGAGTTTCAATGTGGAATTCAATACATTTGAGTTCATGTTCGATCAGTAAGACACGAGCGAAGGCGAACCAAATCACATGGAGATTCGGTCAATTAGGTGATAAGTACGAGTCGGCCGGGCTACGATGGAAATAACTCGGCACTGAAAGAGTTTCAAATGGAATTCACTGAGTCAAAAATCCTGTGACAATAAGGAGCTCATCGGTAAAAGAACTTGAGGGCTCATCAGAACATGTTTGTTTTAGTTCACCTCACATGGAGTGAAGAGGAACAGACGAGATGTTCTGCAGTAGCACCAAAACGATGAGGCTTAGGAGAAGTTGGCAGTCATAGCAAGTCGAATGGAGTCAGGCTTAGCTTGCTCTAAGAGTGTAGTAGGCGGATAGCCTAGTCTGAATCAAGAAGAATCGTGATCAAGCCACGCTGAATGAAGATCTCATTCAGGAATTGACAAGAAAACTAATCTTGTGGTGAAGTATTCACGGATTAAATGCCAAGTCTGAATCAAGAATAGTCATTGCAGAGCCAATTGAAAAATAAAGTGTGCAAGTGAGGTCGAAGAATTTATAGAAAATGGTTTTGCATGGATACATCACAGAAAACGGTAAAGGTTCGAGAATAAAAATGCTAGTTGAGCACACAAACGTGTAAGGACGACTCTAAGAATGAAGGCAGTGGAGCTCGGTACTTTACACACGGTGAGGTATCCATTGCAAGCAAGAGGTTCAAATTGGAATGGCTCGAGGAACCGATCTAGGTGTCAAGTGCCTCGGAGGAAAGAATTCGCCGCATAAGCCATCTGCATAAGACTAAGACACGGTTCACGTCAAAAATAAGTTCGGGAGAAAGCTCGCATGAAAGATTCAGATAACCGAGTTGAGCCATTCATCATTCACCGAGTGAGTCAGTCGGGGAACGCTTGGATGGGAACCAAGTCGAGTGAATAGCTCGAGCATACAACTGCTCAGTAATTCATTCTAATTAACTTTGTTTATTTCATCAAGCATTAATGCCAAACTGAAAATTCAAAGAGAGCTCGACAAGCTAAACTCGTGCCGAGTCACTGGTCAATAGAGATGCAAGCTCGGTTGTCAGCGAAATAAGTGACTTAGGATGAGCCGAGTTGCAGTCTGAGTGACCCGATGATGAGCATTAGAAGAGGTGAGAAGAGCTCGATGCAGATTGAGAGCTCGGTGAGTTCGGTATGTTGCTCGAAGCTCGTCAAGTTGGGATATGTCCAGACTCTATTCACATGGACCCCCCTCCTCTTCAAGTCAAACGGGTCAACGGGGGGTCCCAACACTATGTTAATTAAATTAATATTTTTATTTAAATATTTTAATAATAATATTTATTATTATTATTTAAATATTTTATTTAAATATTCTTTTAATTAATTGAGAAGACTTGGTCATCAGGCAATTAATGACCCATGATGGAACCTTCTCAGGTAGTTCAACTAACTGCAATAAATACATCATGGGCCTTCAATTTAGGAATGTAATTATGACCATTTCCTCTTCTTTCTCACATATTCTTCTATAAATGTAAGTTGGAAGCTCATTTCAAAGGGTTCCAACAGTTCAGACAAGTTGGACAGTTAGATATCTCAGGCGAGTGTATACTTTTCAAGGGTCCTCTCTCTTCTGCAAGTTGTTCTTGTGTGTTGAGAGAACTTTCAAGCCTCCTCTTCAAGACTGTAATGGCAACTATTGCCTCTTCTGAATGTATGATGCATTGTGCATGTTATTGAAGCAATAAAAGTGTGTGTTTTGTGACTAATCTCGGTCCTTTCATCCTTCTATGCTTCTTTGTGCCTTTCTCATACTTGCAGGTACACTGTGCAAGTTTAAGTTTCTATTGCAGGTTCTTGGAGTTCTGTGCTTATCGAGTGGTGAAGTATTGCATGCAGTTGAGTTGTGGTGTCTGTTCACCCTTCTTGAGTTCATCCTTCTTCACTGGGAAACTGGTATATTTCTCGGTCTGATAAAGTTTAACAAAGGGAACGCGTGTCTCTTAGTCTGTGGTATCATGTACCCTCTCTAAGTTGCAGTAGGTGAAGTTGACCTGTGGTGCACACACCCTCTTCAAATTAACCCTTCCTGAATCTGAAGACACCCTTTATTCGGTGCATCACCATCCCTAGTATAGTTTCATTTCTGTAAATCTCTTTCCCTAAAACCCCATGAAAATGTTAGCATAGGACTAGATAATCATTTTTGTTACACTAGGAGTAGTACAGCACTTAGTTTAGGAAGAGGAAGCCGGCCTTCTCCGGAGGTTCACCTCGAGCCCAAGTCCCACAGCTTGAGAGGTGATCCCATGTGTCCCAATCACACCGAACGTCCTATTCACATCCTGGCCATTCGGAGGGTGCAGTGTTTTTCTAACTCTTATGTCCAGGAAGGAAGGAGCAAGCTCTGAGAAAATGCGGGGAAAAGGTTGCAGAAGGCAAGAAGGTTGATCCAGAAAAAAATGGTGAAAATCGGCTAAGTCCTAGTCCTAGGAGCAATTGGGACATTTGGGACAGAAAGGCACGGATCGGCCGAAAAGCCTCCAGGCAGCCCACTAGGCATTTGGGACAATCGGGCCAGAAGTATACGCGGCGGGCACTGACAGCCGTACGTCCGAAAGAGGAAGAAAAATTGGCTAGTGTTGCTCGGGGCGTTTGGGACAAAAAGACCCGAACCGGCCGGATCGGCCGAAATGAGCACAGGCAGTCAAAAGTGATTAGGACAGTTGGGACAAAAAGGCCCGAACTGGCCGAACCGGGTGAAAAGGGTCGAGTCAGTCCGAAACAAAGTGGGACAGATGGAACAAAAAGGCGCGAACCGGCCGAACCGGGCGAAATGGGAACAAGCAGTCCGAAGGCAACTGGGACATTTGGGACAAATGGACGTGAACCGGCCGGTTCGCCCGAAATCAGCACAAGGAGCACTAAGCATTTGGGACATCCGGGACGAAAAGATGCGAAAGGCGCGAAAGAGCCGACAAGGCCGAGGACCAATGAGAAATCGCCACGTGCCACAAAGAGAAAAGTCAAAAAGTCAAGGGGCGAGTTTTCGAGCACCGATTCAAACCAATGGGATAGTGCCACGTGTCCCAGCTAGGGCCCACAAGGAAAATTCAAAAGACAGCCCACCGAAAGGTAGAGGAGAGAGAATTACGCGACCAATCAGAGCCTGCCATGTGTCGTCTAGGTGGCGAAGCGCGGGAAAATATTTCGAAATCTGTCTTGGTCTGTTCCGTGCCCTAAATCTTCAGATCGCCATATCTTTTGATCCAGAGCTCAGATTTCCACGTTCTTTATATCAACGGAAAGCTGTTGAGATGCTCTACATGATTCTAGGATCAAACTCAAGTTTTGGTGCAGTCTGAAGAGAGAAAATTGAGAAACGGCTCTGACGCATGTGCACGGCCAGAAGTGACATTTCAGCGGCCAAATTAATGCAGAATGGGTCGCATTCTCCTCCAAATCGGTCAAAGATGGCAGGGTATGGGTTGGTAAGGTATCCTATGCCGTTTTAATGCGTTGGCATTCAATAAGGAATGGGCTTACACGTTTTCCCACGTTTTCTGTCCCCTAGGCTCGACCCATGCAATGTAAAAGCCAGATTTGGCTCATTAAAAAAAAGAAGTTGTTCATTCTTTCTACTCGGCCCTCCCTTCTTTTCTT
This sequence comes from Taxus chinensis, assembly GCA_019776745.2. Lineage (NCBI taxonomy): Eukaryota > Viridiplantae > Streptophyta > Pinopsida > Cupressales > Taxaceae > Taxus > Taxus chinensis. The sequence continues at coordinate 800,156,329 of CM034150.1, forward strand.
CTCTAGGGTTGAAAATGGAGCTCGAACCTCCTCCCTTGCTCTGTAATGGCGTTTTTTCCTTTTACTAATAGAATGATGTTTTGTGCAAACTTCTGGAGCAACAAAACGTGTTCTATGATGCATCTGTCCATCCTCTCTCATTTTTGCTTGTCTTCTTCTTGCCTCTCTTCATTGCAGGTGTCTGTGCATGTTTGAATGTTCATTGCAGGTTCAGAGCTGTGTTCATGGAGTTTTGGGACATTTTCTGTGTGAAATCTATCCTTGGGCCTGTGATGCATCTGTCCATCCTTCCCATTGCTCACCTCTCTTTGTCCCATGGCAGTTTTGATAGATGTCCAACATTCTCCTTCTCTGGTGTATCACCATTTTAGTGTAGGCTTTTGCTGTTTTTTCCCTTCTCTCTCTCTCTCTTTGTCTCCTTGGCATGGTTAGATTAGGATTAGATTAGCTTGCCTGCACTGGAATAGCTTGTGGCAGGTAGTTTAGGAGCAGGAACCAGCCTTCTCTGGAGATTCCTCTCTCGGTTTTACAAGTCCCACGCTTGGAGAGAGGTTTCCATGTTGTGCAATCACACTGGATGCCTGAACATCAACCTAGAAGCCTGATGTGCATCCAGGGGTGCTGTGATTTTGCATCAACAGTAACATAAGCTGAATACATAATTATAGAAACTTGAGAGTCATGTGCACTAGAACATCAGGGCAACATAACTCTACAATACATATGGTGTTTAAAACTATGTAAATCAACCAATATATATGTGGATGGGGACTTTCCCTTCACCACCCATGCATTCCTAAAATATCCTGCATGCTCAAAATATCCATGCATACATACTAAGTAACTTAGAACGCATGCATCTAGCCTAATAATAGATTAAATCTATAGATAACCTATGCTCCAGTACTAATATTAGCTCAAACTTTGCATGACCCTTGATATTTACCTCACATGTGCTCTATCCTAAAATATATGTTCCTTTATCTCTAAGTCTTTATGTTCTCTTCTAAATTTGGAATGTTGCTTGAACACAACTCAATCCTGACATTATCTATTTTTAACTCGTGTCTCCAAAATTGACTAAGTTTTGAATGTTTCTTCCTTAGGCCTGAGCCTTCGCACTCTATTTGTTCTGCCTTACGCATGTACCTTCACGCCTACCTCGCATGCGCCTTTAGCCTTCGTGCGTGGTATATACTTAGTGCAATTTTACCGTGCAACAAAATGTTAGGGCCAGTGATAGTTTGTAGGGGTGTGGCTTTGACCCATTTTGTAAAGTATTTTATACCAGTAATAATGAATTTATGACCATCAACGGATTTAGGGTTAATTTTTTCCAATGAGATTGAAACCCATAATGAAAAGGGCCATGATGGAGTAATAGGCTTGAGGTCATATGCACACACATGATGAAGATTGATATGCTTTTGACTCTTATCACAATGTTTGGCATATTCTAAACAATCATGTTCCATAGTAGGCCAACAGTATCCCTGGCGTAGAATTTTGTGTGACATGGATTTTCTTGAGAAGTGACCACCACATAGACTATCATGAATGTGATAAATAGTTGTGAAGATGTCATTGACTCCTAAACATCACAACAAACAACCATTGAATGATCTTTTGAATAATGAAGCCCCAATGATTACATATCATGTGGCTTCACATCACAAATGGCATGTTTTATGGGGTTATGTTAGCATATGGATTTGCATGCTTGCAAATGACATGCAACAATGTGAGAATGAAGTCCCTCCTCAATGAAGGTGATGTTTCCTTTATTGAAAAACTAAGATTGGATTTACATATGTACATTCAAAATTGTATGTAAGGGGTGTTTTGGAACATCAATGGAAAGAAAAGTGAATGAGGGAGATGGATTGTAATGAAGGAAAGGAATTGAAAGGAATGAATGGGAGGAACATGCAAGAATTAGGTAAAAATAGAGCCTAATATTACACGAGGAAGAACTATGAATAACTAACTCAAAAATAGTGGAGTTTGAATCAGCTAAACAAGAATAAGTAAAAGGGAACACACATGAACAAATAGATAATCAGAGCTTGTTCATTGTGAACTAGAACAACATATTAATCGCATTGACAATAAGATCAAAGACAATATTTGCATGCAAGATTTAAACATCTAACATCTAATGAACATAAGAACATCAAATGCTACAAGAGATAAATGAATGGGACACAAATTTCATATTTCAGTAACTCTTAAATGTCTTCACAAAAGAACACACAGTTTCTTTCTTGAAATAAAGCTTGCATACAAAAGTATTTTCTTCTCCTCTCTCAAAGTCACCCTTTACAAATGAGCCACTGGCTTCCTTTTATAACCCAAAAGTTGGTTACAAAGTAGTTAGGGTTTACATGCACATTAAATAGGGCACTTAAATGACTTTGACTTTTTCAACCAACTTTATTAAAAGTAACTAAAAATAGAAATCTCTTAATTTTTCACTAAAGTGAATTCAACAACAACACCATTTAAAATACCACTTTCAAAAAATTTGTCAAAAACTAGTGCCTTATCCATTGGAGTGGGGTCCACCTATCTCAATCATATGAGAAATGGACTCTCCCACCCATGAGAAAATATAGAAAATCAGCCTACCATGTTGTTGGCAAAACAAGGATCATGATTATTCACTAATTCAAAATATTTGAGATTTTGCAATGCCCAGTGCATCTTCTCTTCCTTTGGAAAACAACTCGGGAGAAGACCAACCTCACAAAGTACCTGCATTTCAAGAATCTTACCTGGCATGGTATGTAGGTCTGCAACTTTAGATTGGATCTCTTCACAAAGGTGTTTGATCTTGAAACATTGATCCATAGAAGAAGTGGAAAAAACATCAACAGGAGTATACATTTCATGTATCAATTTCGTAAACTACTCCACTAGATGTTGTACTTGATTCCTATGGTTGTGTTCATTGACGAAGGTACAAGGAATCTCTTTGATGAAGACTTGAATAGAAGAGAGGGCAGTATAGGCTTCATTACACAAATTATTTGAACTGAATTATTAAGTCTTCCAGAATCATTTTCCCGGACTTAGCATGATTTAACCATAGAATTCATGTCATGCGATGATCAAACTCAAGTATTCCCTTTTAGGCTAAGAATGTAGATTCCATGCGAGCAAGCTCCTGAAGACTTGGAAAAATCTGATCCAATGTTATTAATTTTGTAATGAGGCATTCCTTGAATGGAAACATTGAATCAAGGTAGGCATAAATATTCTTAGATATGTTTATCACCTCAGCAAGTGTTCTCAACCCACCATTTTCTATCTCAGAAACCCATGACCTTAGAGTGTTCCCTAGAGTGATCACATCCTTCGATTGATTGAGAATTTATTAATCCAGGATAGCCACCATCTCTGGAACAGGAAAAGAAGACGCAATTTGGGTAGTTTTCTTCTTTAGTAAAAAAGGGAAAAAGCAAATCCAAGGTTCTACATCTGGAATAGCTTCTTCATTTCTCTTCTTCTTCTTCTTCTTCATTTGCTCATTTTTTGTATTTCATGTAATCATGTCAAATTGTAAAGCTTCAAACAGTTGTGAAAATTTTTGTTACTTGAAGTCATTTGACAAAGTCAATTACGTTGTGGTAGTGGTGGGGTAGTTATTCTTATTTTAAATGATAGAACATTCCAATTCCATACGTGGCATGTAATGAGAATTTTGAGGGGGAAAATGCTCAACTCGTTGTTTTGTTGTTAAGCACTTATGGAAATGTAACTAATATTTTCTATTTGTATTTTCCTTATGGAGGCTATAAATAGGAAGGAAGGCCTACGGGCCAAAGGATGGAAATTTTTGGCAACCAGTTATTGTAATTTTATGCAAAAATTTAAAGATCTCAGACGTTGTGTTGAGATTCTTGAATTTTCTTTGTATAACTTGGCTGGAAGTGAATAAGAAGAAGGCATATTTTTGGAGAACTTTATGTCTGAGAAGTTTCATTGTGCATTCTGTGAGGATTTTTATGGTAAGCTTTGTGTTGCCTAAAATCCGATCTGAATTAATTTCTTTTTCATTTGCTTAAATTGTGACATTTCCCAAGTATTTATTTATTTTGTACGGTTGCAATAAGCTCTGTAATCTACTTAGTGTGAAGTACATTTCCCTTTCCTCATTGCCATTATAATTCCGTAATTTCCTTTCTCCTCTTTCCCGCACTATTCCCAAAACATAGTTGCTTACTTGCTGCAGAATTGCTACGCTGTGGTTCATGAGATTTGTAATTAAAGTAATACCCCCAGAAAATAATTAGAATAAATAAATATTTTACATAGGAGCTTCACCGTTAAATGAAGGGGATTTATCCCATGACTACCTAGGTTTGTGTATTTAACCGTGCATAAAATCTAGCCAATAGGTATGAATTGAGGTTCACTGATGTGAGCACATGTAGTAAACATAGACTAAAGATGTGATGTAGAAGGAGAACAAACGTGAGCCTGAGAAGCGTCCTTAAGATGTTGGATTTCAAATTTGAGAGATGTAATCATGGATTCTATAGCCTACAATTTATCTTGAAATAAAGAATGAAGAGCTTGAATGGATTTGCAAATACATTGATTGGATTTGGAATCAAGGGAGTCCTCAGAAAGATGACCAAAAATAACATTGACTTGGTTAGGCAATATGTTATAGGTAGACGCATAGTATCTAGGGTTTTTTGAAGAGTGTCTTTACAAGATGGGTGCATTTGAATCAATTGAAGCAAAGAGACTGTTATATAGGAAACTTTGTTCTCGAGCGGGATGAAGGCCAATACTGGGAGCCACCAACAACTTTGAATGAAAGAGGGCTTAGGATCTCAAATGCAGATGTGGATATACGAGTGCCAAGAAGATAGATGCATGATATAAGCAGTTAGATCTGCAAAACTGAAACAGATAGGATTAGATCACAATATGCGGGGGTTACCCAGACAGTGGCAGTTCCAAGAGGATTTTAACTCCCTAGAGGATGTCAACCCCCGTGTCAGACAAGATAATAATAGGTCATGAACAACAGTCATCGTGCAAAAATAATGGAATATAAAATGACAAGTAACTAAAATGACGAGAGGGCTTAGCTTGTGCTCTGCTATGGAGATGGACTGGGCATCAAGATGGTAAGATAACGAACTATGGCAAAGATTTCTCCCTCAAACTTGCAAAACTTGAATAAGCTCTTTCTTCTCCTCTCTGGGCATAGGTCTCTCCAGGTCTTCTTGAAAAATATTGGTTAGGGTTAGGGTCCTTGAAATATGGGGGAAAACCCATATTTATAGCTTGGATGTGAGGTTAGATTGGGGTTAACAATTAGCCGAGGTTGGGTAGAGTAACCCAAGTTAAGAGATATGATGTGATCGCGTGGGGACCACGGCTTGAATTATTAGATGGAGTGGGGAACATGATTGACATGGTAGGCGAGATGATAGATTCCATTTAGAAAGGTGTGTCGGATGGGTATATTAATACCCATGGATTGAATAATTTGTGAGAGATGGGGGATAATGCCAAAAGTCAATTACTAAATGGCTTTATATGGAGCCCATTTAATAATTAATTAAATTTAGTTGAATAGATGATGAGGTTTATTGAAATTTAGAAAAAATAAAGATGGGATAGGAAATTGCGTGAACGCGAGATGACGAAGGGGCGCTATACCAAAAATTGGTGTCTACAGAGACTTGACAGACATTAGAAGCTATGATAGAAAAGATGAGAAAAGCCTTAGACTGAAGGTGGATTCGAAGATCGGGTTCACCAAAATTATTAACTAAAATATGGAATAAGGGTAGTTAATCTAACTAGGAACAACAATAAATAACCATAAATGAAAGCAATAAATAGATATCAAAATTGACCCAAAAAGTGACGGAAAAGTGGGAAAAGGATCAAGGTGCCCCGACTAGGACCAGGGCACCTGCGGTCGCCCCCGTACAAGCATGGGCGCCCCAGTCAAGGCTAAAATGACAGAAAACAACAAAAATAGACTGGGAAAGTGTGAATGGGAGGTCGGTAATGACGACATAAATCAAAGTAAAATGACCAAAAGTTGGGGGTTAATCAATACTTTCTTCACTCAAAAACCATATGAATAGTAGTATGAGACCAGGACTAAATAATGCCTAAAGTGTGTGATTTAGTGACTACGCTAAATTCAAGTCAAGCTAAGGAAAGTATCAAGTATAATTCTATTGTTAGAAGGTCATGGTTATCAATCTGGTTGCATACATTCTAGATATCACATGCTCGGTGAGAATGATGTGTCGTTTGAGCCCTCTTCGGAGTAGTGGTGATATTGGCGATGCACCAGGGTGCCTATAATCCACCTAACATTTGTTTTACAGGACTCTCTCTCTCACCACTTAGTGATTTTAATAAAATCATAATATTACATCTAATTTCAAAGTCACTACTATGATAAAATACATTAGAATACAAATGTTAAACACTTTAAAGGTGCAACCATGTAATCAAATAGGAGAGATAGGGAACTTATCTGATTTATGTTTATCTCGAAGTAGTCTTGAACTAGAACAACTAATGGACAAGTCAAAGAGAGTGTCATAAATGCTCGATATCAATTCTGGAAGTTGTGGACAGAGTTGGACACGAGTGTTTGGGCTAGGGTGAGGGCACCTGATACCTTCTGTAGGCAACTGTGCCTGCACGAAGAGTCAGAATCTAATTTTTCATGTGTCTCTAAGGCTTCCTTATCACTCCATGTTGATTGTCTAATATTCGCACTTGAATCGTCAATGTACTTGTAACCTACAACACAAAACCTAGCTACCTACACAAGTTCATAAACACATCAAATTAGAATTAAAAATGTAATATGTGAAGTCAGATTGACCGCGGTAGTCATTTGAAGGATAAACTTACCCCCAAGGCTACACTACATTCTAGATTCCATATAGTTTTGTGTTCTTATGTGTGAGATTGTGTCCTTAGGTTTCCCTTGGGCTAATGACACCAAGATAGAGAGATATAGCTAGATAAAATGCATATGTGTGAGATGGAATTCAAAACTTCCCCTTTATATGCAGTGTATGCAGAGTAATCAACCAAAAAATGTAGTCCCTTTAGTAGTATGTAGATATGCTTGTCCTTTAGAATTACCTACCCTTATAATGGTATGTATGTTGTATATATATAGGGATCTTTTGCTTGAATTTTGACACTAATGACACGAAATGTCAACTAGGACCTCGGGATAGAAGTAAAAAAACCAAAAAGGCCAGCCACAAATGTAAAAAATGTGAACAAGAACAAAGAGGACAGGAGAGCCTGGGTGCTAGTGTCTAGACTAGGCGTTAGTGTTCTGGGATAACTGACAAAAAATGTGAGAAGAATGACAAGTAGGGATCCATGTGACCTAACCATAACTGGGAACAAAAGCAACACATGTGAGAGAGGAAGACAATAGAGACAACCAAAGCAAGCAGGCGGACTAGGGAGTGTGTGTAACGCCTTGATTTTTGTAAGTTATCATGGTAATTACCTTTCATGATGTTGTAACTGCAGAAATGAAGATAAATATGTTAAGACACATCTTTTGATCTTAGAGGAATGTGTTGCTAATATGGACCCTTCTTTTCTGTAACTTGATACTTGGGACAGAAGTTACTATTGCTTGTGTGATTGCTAATGAGACAACAGACTTGTCGTATGCTTGATGAACTCTATTCGCTGATTGATAGCACACCCTGAATCAATTCCATTGATCCAAGGTATGATGTGGCCTTCTTATGATCGCTTTGTCGATTTACTTTAAAACCAGACTAAAGGTTGATATAAATGTTGCAGCACCTGATTTCAGTTATGAATATCTGGTACGTAGATGCCAATGAAAAAGGTTCGATTCTCGAACCACACACCGTTGTAACGCTAGACAACGTAAGATGATAAGGGCTTGGATGCAAGTGGCACAGGTATGTGGAACTTAGGACGAAATGTCCTGCTTTATGTTGAATATGACTGTCAGGTGGAAAGACTTGATATGGAAACTAGTTAATTAAATATTAGGAGATTAAACCCTAACCTACCCCTAAGTTTTAATTTATACCCTAACTACTATCCTATATGGATTTTAGATTTCATAAAGGAGAAAATATATATAAATTCCATTAACCTATGAACTAGGCGAATGACCTAGATATGGACTATTAAAATCCTAAACTAATCCTAACCTAAGGAAGGGGACGCATAGACCCATGTGAATGGAAAGGATAAGGGGGGGAGGTACGAAATTTAATGGGACAGTAAATGAAGTCCTTATATGTATAGCGCCAAGTTTGGCGGGAACAAAGAAAAGTTGGAGGCGTCCAACTAGCTTAGAAACTAAATGGAATTTATATGCAAATTTGAAATTTGGAAACTGACCAACCCGAGTTGGCGGTGGCATGAGGAATGAGGAAAGGCAGTGCATTCAATGCATTAATTATCTTGGACTTAACGACCAGCTCGCCTTGGAAAGAGGATAGAGGAAAAAGGAAAATTGTTTGTTGCTGTGTGCATTTGGATTTTAGTTGCTCTACATTTTGTTTCTCCCTGGTTCTGTCGAACCAGTTGTGTTTTGATTATTATCTCTGTTCTTTGGAAAAACAAAGGCTATTCTTGAGCCTGTGGAAGTTAGTGACTGGTTGGGAAGCCTGGCCGAGGACGTCGTGGAGAGAAACAACTCCAGTGGGCGCAGTTTTCTTTGAGCCACAAGAAAAATTAACAGGCATGTTAAGCCCTTCTCCTTAAACCGCTTGCTTTTGCTTAATACTCTCATTAAAACAACCCTGCTCTTATGATGGGGGTTTTGGTTATTTGATTTGGCTGTTACATTGAGATGATTTCGAGTTGAGTCATTTTCTTTTGCTGTACGCGGCTTGAGCATTCTTTGCATAATGATTAAGTTGAATACACTGTCCTTGCTGTGTGGTTCGTTTCGGCAGTGTTGGGTATTCGCTTTATTATCATTTGGGGTTGTGCTAATAAATACATTAGCTAAATAAATATCACTTCTGAGTTCTGAGCATTCTTTTGAAAATGAAAAGATGAGATGATTTGTATGTCTGGTTGAACTGTCCTTAAAAGAATGAACACGACTTGGGTATTCTTGGGTGTTTGAAGAAAATGATTATTCTTCTTATTGAAATCATTAATGAATTATGTTTTCTCTTTGCTGCTTCGAAATCTAAAGGTAATGGGAAAGAGGATTTTATTGTGCATTTTGGATGCGGTTTGATCTTCTAGTCTGAACTGTCATCATGAAAACGAACATGGCTTAGTGTTTCTATGCAAATGAATGAAACAAATGAGATTTGGCTTGTTGTTGAGATTGTTTTGACTGTACCTTGCTTGCGCATCTATTACCCTATGCGGGTTTGCATTGATAAAGGCATTGTTATGTGAATATTGTATTTCTGCGTTCAGTGTGTGGAAACGTTTGGGAAAAACAAAGCTGTGGTGATATTAATAGACTATTATGTGAATTATAATTCCTTGATGTTTTTTTTTTTATTTGCATAAAACACGGGTTCACTGGGACAGTAAGATTATTGTAGCATCTTACTTTGCTGTACTAATTTGATATGGTATTCTGCCTACTGGTTCTTGGTATTCATATAGGACTGTTTGGAAGGAAGTTTTAATCTGACGAGGAATAGAAAATCAGTCTATATAATAGACTGAGTAGAGCATGCAAATTATATTGTGTCTTGCTGAACTCAAGGATATATATATTTATATATTTTTAAGGATTGTGGACCTTTCATCATTTTCATTAAGAACAGAATATGAATGGAATTATTCTTTGTTGTTGGAAAGTGAAAACTCTCATTATTAGGATGAAAGTGTGACTGGTTGTAGTCGTTGTACACTCTTGCATGTTATAAAGACGTGAATGTCTGTAGAGCAAAATGTTTAAAAGGAAATGATTGCGTTATAGGTCCTTTTGGTACTAATGTTTATAGACCAGTTGCAATGAACTCTGGTCAACTTTTTGGAGAGGTAATAGTAGTTTTCAATTACTGAATATACTACTCTGAATGAATTATACTATTGGAATATGTCTGCTCTAAATAAGAGGTATTTGGATAGACAGTAAGAAGAGGTGATATGATCTTGCTCCCTTATATTCGATTATTGATTTTCATTTATTTCTCTTTAGACTGTTATCATTGATTGATATCACGTTTGGATTAAAAACTTCTAGTACAGCTACGAGGAAAAGAAAGAGAGTGTGAATGGATAATTTGAATTAATGATCATTTTTCTCTCATATAGTTAGAAATCTATAATTGTTATGGAACGAATTTCGTACTGCTTGGGTTAAGCATTGGTATTTAATTGTTGTTTGCTTGTTCTCTTCAGCGTTTGATTGTTTGAAATCAGATGAGTTGTATGAAGGAAGGGACAATAATTCAGTTTAGATTTTAGTTAAGATCTATCTTTTGAATTCACAACTATTGTAAGAGAATGGAATTGATAGCATTTATGTTAGAACAACAGTTGCATAGTTGTGTTTTTAGTTCTTATCGATGTTTGTAATCTGGAACTGTTGAAGGAAATTACTTCTTGTAATAATTATTTGGGAAAGAGGGCAGTAATCCTTTGTCTAATTAGGAGGGTTATTGGATGATTGAGTTGATATGCTGTTCATCCTTTTTGGTATTTAATTCTTGAATGATGTTCATATTAACGTTTCATAAAAGCAGGGTTCTTTTATCGAGACAGTTAATTAAAAGCACCTCATTTTAAAGACAAGTGCTTAATATGCTCAGTTCAATGAACTGACCCGTGCAAGTAATTTTGTAGATGAAACTTGAGTATAAATGAAGACATGGTTGTTTTCCGATACTTCTTTGATTAACTGAAGATGGATTGTATTGATAGCTATTACTCCTCCACAAGGAAATGAGAAAGGAAGAAGTTACATTCTTCTATCTTTATGAGTTGTAATGTTGTTTGATATAAACAAAGTCCAGTCGTTTGGACTGGCAAATGTATAGATTGTAAATCTGATGGATGAATACAAGTAAAAGTGTGATATTTTCAATAACTGTATCAGTTTGATATTGTTGAATAAGTTTGAGAATATAACATTATTCCTTGACTTGCAATTATTCAAATGTTAATGGATGAATTTAAAAGGAGATAACATCTATTCCTTACCTGAATGCAACTTTTACGTTGAAATGTGCAATTAGTTCATACTTGGGTTAAGATGAATTTTGAATTGACATTAAGAAGATTTAGATAAACATGAAATCCTAATTGGAAGGTATTCGGGATTAGTTTGAAAGCTAAGGGATATCAAATAACTTAGGGGCAGCCAAACCTTGTATTCGGACTCCGTTAATAGCCTCGAATATTTAAATTCAGAAAATAAAGATATGGGAAATCATATCTATTGTTAACAGACCTTAACTAAATAAGGTTAAGGAGGATAAATGAATAAATTCATTTAGAATTAGACCTCATTTAAATGACGTCTAATAAGATGGAATGCTGAATTTGTTTACAGTTGTGGAAAAAATTGGTTAAGTTTAATAGGATAAACTTATTAGGTTTATCGATAATGGACTGATTAGTCCAAAGAATAAGAAAGGAACCAAGAAGTGAATATGCAACCCTTTGGTATGAAGGAGGAGATGCGTATTAAGCTAGAAGACGAATTAAGTCTCTCTTAGCTACATACAACTGTAACAAGAACAAGGATAAAGGATCAGCATGGCTGTTGAAAGTTGATCTTAAATACTAAGATTATAACCAAATCACAATTGAGCTGGATGTGTACCCTCGATGAGAGGATTCCGTAGGACATTGACATACACCAGCTATAATACGGTGTCTTCATGAAGGTGGGGCCTTCATGATGACACAATGTTATAGCTGACATATTACAATGCCCTTCCGAATTAAATCATCAAGTTTACATAAGCTGGATAATTAATTCTTAGCTGGGGATAGAAATGTGATCACATATACGGAGTGACTCCAGAGGACTAAAGGTAACTAGACACACGGAGTCGTCTAGGAACGACACTGTATGTCTGCGTATCTTTAGTTACCATGAGTAACTTCCTATACTCGTTCATATTGCTAGTTGAGGTTAGAGTTTGACCTTAAATGGAAGGACTGGTAGAGACTAGGAAAGACCATTCTAGATAATAGACGAAGTGAGGTGAAGGACGTATTCCATTAGTGTGTATCACCTCTAGGAATATAATCATGCAAAGCATGTGAAAATCTTTGGCCAAAATATCGCAAGTGTTGGTTTCGTTGTCCTAATCACCTAGTTTAAGATGCAGGATGTCAGATGAATATCAGTAACAGATATTCAGATAGGCTTCTTAAATAGATCACTTCGATAACCGAAAATGGTAAAAGAACCCTATATATTCATTATACTATGCATGAATTAACATGAAGGATCGGTAAGTCGCCAAGTCATGAAATGAGAGATCGCTGAAACTCCGAGCCATAAAGTGGGAGGTCGGTAGTTCTTCGAGTCATTTACAGCAGCATATGGTATCTGTTATATGATTGAATGGCACTGAATGTGTGTTCCATATTGTAAATATGTGAACAGAGAACATTAGTTTTAAAAGGAAATTGTGTGATCCAAACTGCATTAATTAGACAAAGAACAATTATTAAAACTTGAACGTGTGTTTGAATTATATAATTCATAACAGGGAACGTTGTATACAATTTTTTTTTTCCCTTGTTCCAGTATCTTAAAATGGGGATGTTACAGTGTGTCACCAGTGAAAAAATTTCTTACTCAAGATCCATGTATATAACAATATATTTGGCGATATAGTAAAATAGTAATATGTGCCTGATTTTGTGTCTACATTTTCCCCCTTTATGTTATTTGAATGAAATTCAAGTAGTGTAAATGAAGTAAGGAACATACCTGTGAGAAGTCTAGATAAGCACTGATGCAGAAGTACATGCACAATGTGAGAACATATAGCGTGGTGAACCATGAATTAACGTGTCGATCCATGCGGTGTAAATAGAGACAAAAAACAGTTGTAAGGAGTAGTTGGAGAAATTGATGATTTGATTTGGATAATTTGGAGATTTCAACTTTTGTCAATGGAGATTCGAAGGGGTAGGGTGTGATCAATTCCCAACCTAATTTTCATAAAGTTTTGATCCAGTGAGGATTTGGGCGTCCTGCCCCTAGAGGAAGAGTGTTGGGGACAGAGGTCTAGTTTCACTCTCCATCTATGACTACATCCTCAAAAGGTTCAACCGTTGCAAACCAAATTTAGTTCTGCGTTGAATAACTCATATAGGAGCAGTATAGGAAAGGCAATGACGTCTCATTACCCCCACTCCCATGGGTGTTCTGATTCACATAGTGTTAGATGACTTCCATGTTAGGTCATTTATAAGTGTTGCAAAGTGATTCCCATATTAGGTCATATGGGAAAGACAATGAAGTGATGTAACTCCCAAGTTAGATCATTTGGGAGAGATAGTAAAGTATGTTATGTTGTACCAATCAATTAATTTGATTTGAATAGTGACATATTGCTTTTAGATTGAATGTATACGATAGATTACTCATGGAGATATTTTACTTTTTCCCCCTAGATTAGGTCATTAGGGGGAATATATTTTAAGAAGTGGAAAATGTCAAATGTTGTATGAGATGATTTATACCTTTGTTTGGAATAATGTCAAAGAATTTTTTTTCGATAATGATGTATTAGAAGTATCAATTGATCGCAGAGTAGCTTAAGGGGGATCATAGGGTGATCCTTATTGTATGCCCCCTTTTCGGTGAAAGGGAGATGGGTGGAAATAATGAGCATTGAGCTGAAAGTAGAGGTGAAACGACGTAATAGTGAACAAGATGTAGTATAGTAGATGTTGCAAGATTGTGTGTATGTCAAGTTGTAAATGTGTCAGATTGGAATTTAGCACTATGAAATGTGTACAATATGATGGTAGGAGAAATTGTGGGCTGAATGATGTAAACGGGGAGGAAAAAGGATTAGTGAGGCTCAAGATATGAGCGAAATGGTGTGTCGTGTATTAGTTGGAAGAACGAGTACAGAGGGTAACTACAGTCAATAGAAAATCGAATAAGTGTTATATATAATAATAGAAAGAAGTGAATAATAAATTCATTTGAACCATGATTGAGTTGGAATTTGAGCTCTGAGCTTGTGAAGATGCTATAGATGAGGGCATCGAGGTTGACGAGGTTCGAGAGAGTAGTGGAGGTCCTAAATTCACATATGCTCGATGATTCGGTGAGTAAGGTTATTTTTTAAAAATGTGAAGAAGTATGCCCAAATTTGTCAATTTTTGGAAATTTTGAAATTTTATGTTTTTGTGCGTTTCTAAGCTAGGCGGGAGCGGTCAAGGTGTTGACGTCCTTCAGGATGCCAACACCCAGTTTTAGGCATTGTTGACCTATTATGAGGCACCCTCGACCTGTTCCTGGGTGCTGGCGACCCAGAAGAGAGTTTTGATAGTGCAACTTGAAATTTTGACATTTTTATGAATTATTGTACCATGATTAGTTGATTTTGAATATGTATGAGGCACTAATGTCAAGATTTTGTTATTATTTGTACTGTGCTGAGAGATATACACTTGAGGGAGTTCTACGGATGTCAGCATTTGAGCACATTGTTGATGTTGGGGTTGGCTGATGTTGAGTGGGACATACTAGACTGTGTCGGCTTATGGCAGATAGAGAGATTGGGGGGTTCCCCATAATATGCCTATGGTGAATGCATTGTGTGAGAGGAGGTGTGTTGATATGTGTACTTTTTAGTTGCCTACTGGGGAGATGACAGTGACCCTAAAGGATGTATATCGAATATTATGACTACCAATTGTGGGCAAGACAGTTTAGGTGATGGTTGTCGTGGATGCTCAAAGGAAAATGAGGGTAGCTAGACAATACTTTACAAGCACACGAGTACAAAAAAAGACCCATATTAGTCTAGATGTCATACTGAGATCATGTGTTCCGTGATTGTGAAAGTTCATCACAGTGGTTATTGCTTCATCAGTGGAAAAATAGGGTGGTGAAGTGGGCATCTTCTATAAGATGCATGAGATTTTTCATAGCATAGAGGAACACGTGACTAGATTTGCATGGGCATGATGTGTGTTGGCTCGTTTATATAGAGATCTATATAGATTTACAAAGGAGGACCATGGGGGTGGACTTGGATCCACCACATTGTTATATGTTTGGGCCTATGAGCACATTGTTATATTGTGGCCATTCAGTGGGCCATGTGTGGATTGGGTGAGACTTGATATATTTGTTTGCGAGGTGGGTAGACACCCAGAGTAGGAGACTAGACACAAACACTTGTAGGTTGATGTTTGATCAGATGGGACCAGGGGTCATCATATGGAGGGCATATCGAAACTATGGTGGGTGGTTAGAGGATGGAGTAGAGTTGTGGTGCATTCGACGTACAATGTGGTTGGTAGACCGATTCCCAGGGGTGGTTGAGTTATTTTAGGTAAAAAAAGTATCGAGGCAGTTCGGTATGGCTTAGGATGTGCCCTCAGAGTCGTATGCATGGGTGCGAGCTACAAGAGTGTCGAGGTGAACATGAGCGAGGTCAGGACCTATAGAAGCACAACTAGTGCACCCTGGCCCAGATGAGGTAGATGTAGCCATAGAGCTGATACAGGTGCATGATGTGGGGTGTGTTTAGGCTTATAATGAGTGGTGGGGAGCACATCGATGGGTGATTTTGTTTCTAGTGGTCATAGATGTGGCATGTGGACCACCGACTGGAGGATTAGAGGGATAGGAACCTGTTCTTGATGGTGACAACCTAACAACAACATTAGTTGAGTGTAAGTGTTGTTTGATGATATTTTGTTAACTTTAGTTTAATTTTTGTCCAATGTAAAATATGCGAGGTAACTAATGTGGTGTTTAGATGGTTACAGGTGACGCCTATTAGTCATTAATCATTGATTCATCGATCCACATGCTGACGTGTAATATGCCACCAGATGTGCTCGTATGAGGTGGGATGTTAGAGCGAGTGGATGTTATTGCGGGTAAGAATGCCCATTTGTTTGAGCCAGCAGTGATAGCGATAACCATGTGTATTGTACTATTGAGTGAGTGTGGTGAGGCTCATGCAAAGATTTTGCAAGCTAGGGAGGCTGTAGGAGGAGGATCCCTAGCCCAAGATGTATTCACAAAGTATGGAGTTACAGGGCCTATTTACGGAGCATTCAGGCGAGGTGGCCTTACTACGGAGGTGGGTGGAGAGATATAGAGGCCACAACTAGCGGCGTAGATTTAGCAATGAAGCATCTAGTTCTAAGGCTCACGAGGTTGTATATAACGATAGTGATGATGAGATATGATGTATATGAATGTAGTAATGGATGGGGGCGGGCCCCAAAGGAGGTAGGGGGGAAACGAGAGAGAGGGGGGGGGGGGGGGGGGGGGGGGGGGGGGGGGGGGGACAGAGAAGAGAGAGAGAGACAGAGAGGCAGGGATGAGAGAGAGAGGGAGACAGGACAGTGACGAGAGAGGGAGAGGACAAGAGACCAGAGACAGAGAGAGAGACAGAGACAGAGACAGAGAGAGAGAGAGAGCGAGAGGAGATGTGAAGAGAGAGACTAGGAAGTAAAGAGTAGAGAGACATGACAGAGAGGAGAGAGAGAGAGAGAGAGGAGAGAGAGAGAGAGAGAGAGATGGAGGATGAGAGAGGAGGGTAGAGGAAGGAGGAGGGAGGGGGGAGGGCCCCCACCCAAGGAGGGGAGGGGGGGAAACGAGGGAAGGGAGAGGGCGAGAGAGAGAGAGTAGAAGAGAGAGAGGAGAGAGAGATGAGAGAGATAGAGAGAGAGAGAGAGAGAGAGAGAAGAGCAGAGAGAGAGAGAGAGAGAGAGAGAGAGAGCGATGGAGACAGACAGAACAGACAGACAGATCAGACAGACAGAGAGAGACGAGAGAGGAGAAGAGAGAGAGAGAGTAGAGAGACAAGACAGAGCAGGACCGACCATAGAGAGAGAGACGCAGGAACAGACAGAGGAGAGAGAACAGGACAGACAGATAGATGAGGACATACCTACCAATGAGAGAGAGTACCAGGGGAACATAAGAGAGATAGAGACAGACAGAGATATGTACAGTACATACATACTATAGGTAGATACATAATATATACATATGATACATACCGTACATATATATGTAGATCTGTATGGATATAGGTATGGATGTATGTATGTATATATAGATATGTATGTAATATATGTATGTATATAGTATATAGTATGTATGATATATTATATATATATGTTTATATGTATATATGTATGTATACATAATATGTATATTATATATATATATATTATATATATACAATATATATATGATTACAGTACAATACTATTACATATTACATAGCATATATATATATATAACATACAACATATATCATATATTACATTACTATACATATATACATACTATACATATATACAACATTATAATAGAATATATATATATTATATGTATGTAATATTGTCATATGTATCATATGTGTATAGATATATCATATATACTATATTACATATATATATATATATATTATATAGAGAAGAGAGAGAGAGAGAGAGACGAGAGAGAGAGAGAGAGAGAGGAGAGAGAGAGAGAGAGAGATGGATGTTTGGTATTATTGTGTTGCGTTGATGTTCATTGATATTATAGTTGCATTGCGTAAATGAGTATATTGATTTAAATTAGATGATGATGTAGATAGGAAAAAGATAAGTAATGCTTGAAAATTGGATTATATATATGAATGAAGATGAATAGTATGTGATAAATAGTAATAGATGTATGTGATGTAGTGTAGTAGATAAAGTGAATGAGCCATGGTATAATAGAATGAGACATCACAGAGTGCAAGGTGAAAGAGATCTAAAATGATGTATGTAATCATGTGTGAGTATGAAAAAGAGGGGAGGGAGAAAAGCGATGCCCCCCAACATATGTGTAGAAAAACGAGGTTCATTGATATAAGACCCCTCGACAATCAAGAATGGACCATAGAACAAGAGTGCGTCATCGGGAAATGGTTTGAGACTGTATTGCTAGAAAGATAGAGCGTGAAGCATAAAGCGTGAAGAATGAGTAAGGTTCATGTTGTAACATATCCCTTAATAGTCATGTAAAACCTTAAAAAACACGAGTGCGTCATCGGGCAATGAGGTGATCATATAGAAATTCCCTAACAACAATATGAAGTGGCTTGCAAGGGATGGTGGAAGCATATGAAGTGGTGGCAACATGAGTGTAAGAGTCAAACTGAACGTGAGATGAAATAGTGTCAATGATGGGAGATGGAGTGGTAGGAAGCACATATGTCGATGGCTTAGAAAACCAATGTGAAGTAGTAGCACCGTGAGGTGGGTGAGATGGTGCCGCGAGAGATGAGTTAGGTGGAGGATGCAGATGGATAATGATCTTAGGGGATGGACGAATGACGACCTTAGAAGTGGGTGAAGGAGACAAGTGAACAAAAGTGGAAGAATGTTTATGCAAAATTGGAGAAATAGGTCACTCATGAGAGCGAGATCCAAAGGCAATGACACTTCAATCTTCCAGTTGTTGTAATTTGTCATGTAAAACACAACAGTCATTGTCTCGATAGCCATTAATGCGGTGGAAATTACAATAAGGGTGATCACACTGGTGATACAAGTGATGAGGAGGAGGATGTTGATTAGAAGGTAAGTGAATTAAACACTTATCAAGCAAAGCACACAAAACATCACGAGGCTTAGCAGCATGTGAGAAATGCAATGGCTCTTGAGGAGGATATGTTGAAGACTTAGGTGGAGATCGACGCAGTGGAGGAGATGGAGACCTTGGAGGATGCTTAACATATGGAAGAGGAGAAGAAGTAGAAGATGATGTAGTATTAAAAGGAATATAAGGGGGTTCTATAATGCATGCATGAATTAAATTTTGTTCTAGATTAATAACTTTATAGCATAAAAATGTAAACTATTCACATATATCATATTGTAATCTTTCTTTCAATGCAGAAATCAAGCCATGACAAAAGATAAATTACTTTTCTAGATCAATAGGCTGAAATAATAACTGCTGCATGCAAGAATTGAAGCTTAAAATGTAATCTATAATGGGTTCTTTCTTTCCTTGATGCAAGCTAGGTAAGCGATCATGTGTAACTCTAGGACCATTGTTAAGTATAAAGCGTTTAAGAAAAACATCTTCCATTTCACAACATGTACTCATAGATCCATAAGGAAAATGAGTATACCCTTCAAGAGCATCATTGGAAAGACTATGAAGAAAATCTTTTAGTAACAATTGCTCATTAGAATAAGAAGCCATAACTAAATGACAATGATTAAGATGCAAATCTGGATTACCAACACCATTAAAACATGAAAAGATAGGCATGATAAAATCCTTAGGAAAAGCTGAATTGTGATTTTTCTTTGGAATATGATTGCATGAAGAGAGTTATTATCAATAGAAGCATAGTAGGCTTTGCTTTCAAGACTAAGAGATTGAACTCGAGATTGCAAATGGCCAACAACATGTATAATTGATAAAATATCATGTGAAGGGATTGTAGAAGAAATGAGAGGCATATGAAGAGGTTGAAGTTTTCCATTGCGACTGATCACAAGAATGTGAGAAGAAGAAGCGAAAGATAAAGGTTCTATGGGAATGTTAGATGTAGATGCATAAGATCAAAAAGTTGGATCATATTATAATAGCATATAATTTAGAAACATAATTCTTAATAATCAATTCTTCGATATACTCACCATAAATCATTTGGGGATACAATACAAATATATAGGAATATAATTCCTATTATCTCTCCACTATTTTCTCACATCCAAAATCCTATAATTAAGCAAACCACTAAATACGATATATTGTTATAACAATATATCTCAACAACTATATATTCTAACCTATATCGTAATATTGTTTATAACAATATTACTATCAAATATTAACAAACCAATTACTATTTACCTTTCGATAAATATCCCACTATTATGTGAACGTTAGTTTTCCTAACATTCCCCCCTTAATGTTTACATAGTAGCAAAATAAATTTCACACTTCTTTTTGCAGCTTGCCGCCCATGTTTGCTCATGATCTTGGTACAACACTCAAACTGAAAGTAGAATAAGGAACACATTAACTTATTATCAACCAAACACTGCTGGGACACACATCTGACTGACGAGGATGAGAACATGCTCATGAATCATTTGCTTATCAACTAGTCACTCTAAGGAACACATCTGACCTAACAGTGTGGGAACACAAGCAGGAACACATATGAACAACATTCATTGGTTTTCCATAGGCTAACCAGAAGCCTATGTATTAATAGGAACACATCTGACTGTTCAACCTCTTTAAGACTCATGATGATGCATTTCTTTGTGTTATCTATTCTTCACAATGTTATTACATTAGGGAATAATGTAGGAATAACCACATATACTAGTGAACATGAACATACCACATATGTTCTTTATTTCTCACGCCACACTAAAAATGTGAAATCCACACAACACAAATGTCATCATACCAAAAGTGCGTCCCCATCGTTGATGACTGACGAGAGGTCAATGAATGACCTCTAGCCTCCAATGCCTCCATCCTCCATCGTACGTGTTGCTAACTCAATAGAATATGAACATGAAGCACATTTGTTTCCACATTGAGCTTATTATTTTCTTCCCTCCTGTAATGTGAAACACTTTTATTTTTCGAACATTAGGTAACACCAAAAATGCGTTTGTGAGGCAATTTTTTACTTATTTTTAGGACTTTTTTACAATGACACGACTTTTGATGACTTTATATAATGAGTCTAAAAACTAATTGATAATTGGAATACTCAACATAAAAATATTCTAGACTTTTGACTCATTTTATTTTTGACATTCATAAGACTACTAAATTTGACAATACAGACAAATGACTTTTGTTTGACTCTATCGATAATCATTGCAATGACTTATAATAACTAGACACAAAAATATTTTAATGACTCTTGATTTAAAATGGCAATGATTATGGGACTTCGACTTCAAGGACATACATATAATAATAAAGACTCAAAAACTTATTAAACAAAAAAGAAAATCATTACAACACAATAGACTGTAAATTTCCTATACTCAAAGCAAATAAAGACTTTAATATAATTCTAATGAAAAGCTAAGTAAAATATTACTTTTCAAACTACACAACAACTAAAACAAAAATACGTGATTGACTTAATGAAATGATATGTAGATGGATCGAACATGCATGTAGGAAAGCAACAGATCTACACATGCTACAGTGGACTTATTGATGTTTGATAGAGCGCCACTATTGGAGATGTGGCGACCAAGCTATTTGTGTCGAATGCACATTGAATAGTGAACTTTCTCAAGGGAATTCATAACACAACAACCAAGGGCTGAATTCAATTGGTAGGTTGATGACACTTGAGAATAGTACAAGGACCAATGCAGATTTGTGCACTCAATTAGGGATCATAATACAATGCAATCATGAAGTTCCACTCAAATCTCAAATGTATGGTGTTGAAAATCACCGAGGTAGATGGTATGTGCTCAGGAGTTTGTGGCAGGGAGGTGAGAATCCAATAGAGCCCACATAGAGGCATTGATGTCGTCAATACTGATTAACTAGTGATCAGGTCGTAAGCTTAGAATAATACTTGTTTTAAACAACTACACATCCCTTGCTTATAACTATTCTAGTTATTTTGAAAGAAAGCCCTCTGGACGGTTTAACAGGTGATTAACAATGCATAATAAATACAACAATAAAATTATATGAATATGATAGTCGTGCCAAAGAATTGCAACTAGATTGCGTTTCAAATTGACACCATGAATGGAAATCTGTAAACTAATTGACAGCAACAAAGTCTCACCAACAAATGAATCAACCCATGGGAAAATAAACTATCATCTAAAAAAGTAGACTTGTATCTACAGGGGTGATTAATTTTAATACTAGCTTTGCCCCTCTAAAATCCTCACAAGCCCATATTTGCTCTGATACCAAATCTAAAAGTTGGATCCAATTATAATAGCACAAAACTTAGAAACATAATTATTTATAATCAATTCTTCAATATTCTCACCATAAATCATTCAAAAATATATTACAAATATATAGGAATATGATTCCTATTATCTCTCCACTATTTTCTCACACCCAAAATCATATGATTAAGCAAACCACTAAATACGATATATTGTTATAACAATATATCTCAACAACTATATATTCTAACCTATATCGTAATATTGTTTATAACAATATTACTATCAAATATTAACAAACCAATTACTATTTACCTTTCGGTAAATATCCCACTATCATGTGAACATTAGTTTTCCTAACAGAAGAAATAAGAGGTGCACTAGTAGGAATGGTAAGATCAACATGAATAACATCTAAAGAAGAAGAAGAAAGAGGTGGAAGAGGAGGAGGAACATGGAATATCAATAGAAATGTTAGGAGTAGATTCAATAGAAATGATAAGAGGTGAACTAGTAGAAGTACTAGAATCATCATGAATGCCATTGGAAACAACCTCAGAAGTGGTAGAAAGCGGAGTGGAAAATTCACATTTAGTAGTCTTAAGAGAAGTAACATCCTCACTAACATGTTCATGATCAGAAATATAATCAACATCACTATCAGATTTTTTTTGTATGCAAGTAATTCATCAAGAGAATCATCAACATGCAAAGAATGAGTATGATAACTATCATAAGATGTATCTTTGCAATCATTGGAAACATTTTCAGAAATAGCAGGGACATGAGATACAAATTTACATTCATCTTGTCTAGCAGTAGACACATCATCATGCACACATACATTTTCAACATCGGAAGTAACATTATTTGCATCTACAGCGGCACAATCAAGACCAAACATATAATCGATAAGATCATCATGTGTTGTAACAGGAATAAAAGAAGGTGGAGTAGCCTCAGTGACTATAGAAGACCAAGGAGAACATGCAGTGAAGTTTTGGTCAGGTGAAATGATGCTCACGCTAGATTTACAAAAACTAGTAGAAATAGTGTGTTCATCTATAAGAAACTGTCATTGAACTTTGTCATCAAATTGAGCATTGCGATAAAGGGCATGAAGTTTAGCCTCAACATCATCATCAAGGATAGGATTCACACTGACATAATGCATAGATTACCTAGGAGAGGAGGATATTTTTTAGCCATGAGGGTTTTGTGGATCCTAGGGAAATGAGTTCGACTAAGGATGGGGTTCACCAAATGATTTTAATAAAATCATAATATTAAATCTAATTTCATAGTCACTACTCTGATAAAATACAATAGAATACAAATGCTAAGCACTCTAAAGATGTAACCATGTAATCAAATAAGAGAGATATAACACTTATCTGATTTACGTTTATCCCGAAGTAGACTTGAACTGGAACAACTAATGAATAGGCTGGGTAAAGTGTCAAAAATGCTTGATATCAATTCCGAAAGCTGTGGATAGAGTTGGACACGGGTGCCTGGGCTAGGGAAAAGGCGCTTGGGCGCCATAGGCCTTTTGTAGGGGACTGTGACTGCATGAATGGTCGAAATCTGATTTTTTTCCTATGTCGTTAGGGCTTTGCCGTCACTCCTTGTTGATTTTCTAATATTCACACTTGAATTGGCTAAGGTACCTGTAACATGTAACACAAACCCTAGCTACCTGCACAAGCTCGCAAACACATCAAATTGGAATACAAAATGCAATATGTGAAGTCGAATTGACCTCGACAGTCATCCGAAAAATGAACTTATGACCGAGTGTCACACTACATTCCAGACTCCATGTAGTTTTGAGTGCTCGTGTCTGAAATAGTGTCCTTAGGTTGCCCTCACGCCAATGACGCTAATATAGCGGGCTATAACTAGATAAAATACAAATGTGTGGGATGGAATTCAAAACTTCCCCTTTATATGCAGTGTATACAGAGTAACCAACCAAACAATGCAGTCCCTTTGATATTACGTAGATATGCTTGCCCTTTAGAATTGCCTGCCCTTATAATGGTATGTATGTTGTGTATATGTAGGGATTGCTTGCTTGAATTTCAACACTAGTGACACAACATGTTGGCTAGGACCTCGGGATAGGAGTAAAAAAATCGAAAAGGCCAACCACAAATGTCAAAAATGTGAACAATAACAAAGAGGACAGTAACGCCTAGGGTGGATAGGAGCACTTGAGCGCTAGTGTCTAGACTGGGCATTGGTGTCCTGGGATAATTGATGACAAATGTGAGAACACTGACAGGCAAGGATCCCTGTGACCTAACCAGAGTTGGGTGCAAAAGTGACATATGTGAGAGATTAAGACAATAAAGACAACCAAAGCAAGTAGATGGATTAGGGAGTATGTCACCAGTGAATACTTTTCTCACTCAAGATCCATGCATCTAATAACATACTTGGCGGTATAGTAAAATAGTAATATGTGTGTGATTTTGTGTCTACACTTAGGATTTTGAAGATTGGATTAGTTGGACAATGAGCATTGCATAATATCGAAGGTCTATATTCCAAATAGGAGTATAATAGGAAACAACAAACATGCACAAAAAATTATACAAGTTAAAAGCACAAAGGGACAAGGGTGTACATAAAGGGCCACAACGGGGGTATGCTTTGGTCCGTACCATGCACTTTGGTCTAGGGAGCTGTTCATGACACAATTTAGTAGTGAGGCTCCATCAGAGCTTTTCCAGCCATTTCCAGCCATTTTCAGTCATCAGGTCAGTGCAGATCAACACAAGAACTAGAATATCATCTAAGTCCTCTTCTCCTTCTCATTGCTAGCACTTCATTTCATGTATATATCGTTATCTATCTTGTTTCACATATTATCCTAAAATTCCCACAATTAGCTTTGGATAATAGTTGATTAGGATAATATCCAATTGGTTATCACCCCCAAAAGATATTAACCATTTAGGTTAAATCAGCTGAGCCAAAAACATGTAATGGGCACAAAGGTGCATAGGAGAATGTGTATTGTTCTTTGAAGTGTGATGTGACTTGTTAAAAGAAAAATGAGGATTGACTTCAATACATTCCCAACCAAAAAATTATTCTCCCTTAATCCTTTTCTTCATCACAAGTAATTTCAATAAATTCAGAAAATAAAAACCTCGATGATAACAACAACAAAGCTAACTTAAGTGCAATGGTTGTGAAAAGCTCACAAGATATAGAAAATTTATACTTGCATACATCCCCATGCATACCATTAGTTGAATGTCCTAAAAATGCACTTGATTCATAATAACGTGAGCTCCTGTCCAAAACAAATGTTTTGTTTCTAGAAGAAAGATCTGCTTTTCGTTCCCCGATATTAATTGTAGGGCAAATTTCTTCTCTACAAGGGCCAATAGGTTTTGCTTATTGCCAATTAGTGGGTAGAGGTTAGGCTTGTCAATGGTGCAATCAACCAAATTAATTATATCGTCTATAAAGTTGACACAAAACCACCTTCCTTGCCTTGATTTGTAGTTATCGAACTCAAAATGGCATGGGCTCTAATTATCCACAAAACAAAAGGGATGACATTATCATTCACATTAAGAGTTTTAAACGACAAGGGCTTATTTTTAGAGCTAACTCAAGACTCCATTGCCTTGCAAAGTTTTGCACATTGCACCTCCTTCCTCTTTCCAACAATTCACACAATTAATACTTGTTTCATATGTGACTCGTCAAAAGAATGAAGAGGATTGTCTACGTTCCCTTCGGCAATTTCTCTTGTCGTGGAAATCTCTTCCCACTATCCACTTCTTCATCACTCCTCTTGCTCTAATATTTCTTCTTTACTCTTTCCACTTGTAACTTTGTCGCCTTCGTATTGACATATCCATTACACCGCTCGAGTGTGATTGCTAGGTAGTGGCAAGAGAGGGCAAGGGCATTTTTATTTTTGTAGAAACTTTTTAGTAGATAAGTAATGATGTCGGCTGACACGCTAGCATGTAAAAACACCCTATTGACCATCTGCCAATAAAGCAAATATTCAGCGCCACCGTATTGTCACCAGTATAGCTGCTAATCATACGGTCAAAATTGGCCTCCGAATTTTTTTTTTTTGATCTTTCGTTCCAGGACTTGGTAACGAACAAATCCTAAGGTAGATTCTTCGGTTTTCCCTCTGCGAATCAAGGTCGGAGAATTGAGATCGGCTGCGTCTGCCATGGCAATCCTTGCAGAGTACTATCCTTATTACTTGGACGAACAACCCAGAAAGCGTTGTAAATTAACAGATGATAGGGTAAGTTATTTATTTGTTTATTTTTGCTTCAACGAAAAATCTGGTAAAATTTCACAGCTGAAGTCCTTATAACCACGGTATCTATTTTTTTTGTTTCTGCATTTGAATGCGAATTTTCTTGATGAGCTTGATTTACACGGTTAACAGGGGCTATAAGGGTTTGAGTTCTGATATGGAGATTGTTATATCAATAGGGTTTGGGGGTTTTTTAATTTTTTTGAATAAGGATTTGCGGATTTCTTAATCATCTAAGAGTTTTGGTGTTTCCTAATTATTTAAGTGTTTCCTAATTATTTAAGGGTTTGGATGTTTTATTTTTGAGGAAGGATCTGGGGATTTTGTAGTTGTTTAAGGGTTTCGGGATTTCTTTTTTGAGTAAGGGGTTGGAGATTTCTTTTTTGAGTAAGGGTTTGAGGTCTGTTAAGTTAAAAATCTAGTTATATTTGATGGTTCAAAATCTCCATAAATGGATGTGTAGGCCCAGCAATCAGTTTATATTAATGGGCAAGGTCAAGGTGTTGGAAATGGAAATGGAAATGGAAATGGAAATGGCCACAACGGGGCTCCCTCATACTACCACCATAATTGTTCTTCATCATCTTTGTATTCAAAAAGAGTAACTGCCCGCAACGCTACCCCTCCATGGCGTGAAGATGACAAAGATGGCCATTACATGTTTGCTCTCGGAGAAAATTTAACGCCTCGCTGTAATTACACACCTTATTCATCAATCCCCAAGAATTAATTCAGTTTGTAAGGGGTTTACAACCCCTTTGTAAGTTAGATCTGTGGATGGATGGATTCTGGTTTGAGTCTTCGACCACTTCAGGAATTCTGTATTGTGTTTTTAGTCATTTGCAGCTTGTTTTAGAAATAGTATGGCTTATTTGTTGAACAAATGGTTTAAAGCTTATGTTTGATTTCTCTTAATTCCCGCTAACATCTCTCTCTCTCTTTCCATGTTTGTGCAGACAAAATTGTCAGAAAAGTGGGGGAAGGTAAGCTCCATCTGTTTTGTAGCCTTAATTATATGATCTCAACCCCACAAACTGTTCATTTATTTGTTGAATCTTATCCCAAAATTTATGTGAGCCATGACAATGCTCTTGGGATCGACAAAAATCCACCATTTTCGTGCTTTTAGAATTTTATTATGCTCTTTTGCATCTACAAAACCACTAGGTGTGTGCATGTGGAAACTCATTATTGATTTGGGCTTGTATAAAACGGCTAGGGTTGTGCTTTGTAGGATTTTATTATGTTTAAGCCCTTTTTAAAACCGGATCTGGTTCTGTCACTTTTGTAGCGAGTCATTATCATTTTGGCCATGTTAAAAGTCACTAGATTTGTGTTTGCAGGAACCTTTGGCCAGGTTTTGGAATGTTGGGACAGAGAAGGAAGGGAATTTGTTGCTATTAAGATTGTTCGCGGCCTATCAAAATACCGTGAAGCAGCAAAGGTTGAAATTGATGTGCTTCGTGAAGTTGCCAAATATGATAGAAGTGGCACAAGGTTACTTACTATTCTTTTTCATGTCTAAGTTTTCAAGCCTCCCTAGCTCATCAATTCTGTTTGACTAGTTTTGTATTTTAAAAGCAAGGAAGACCAGAGAATATCATTGCTATTTTTTATGGATTTACTGTAGCGGTTTTCCAAATTTGCTCTATCTTATGCTGTATGTGTATGTTCTTAATGCAGGTGTGTTCGGATGCACAACTGGTTTGATTATCGCAATCATACCTGCATTGTAAGTGTCTTATCACTTCACTGATTTGTTTTTATCCTGCTTTATGCAAACCAATTTATCACTGCATTGTAAGTGTCTTATCACTCCTTGTTATGGATGGTTTGTGGCTTAAGAGGGAAATTTTAAATGGAAATGCTTTTGACAGGTTTTTGAGAAGCTTGGACCGAGTTTATATGATTGTCTAAGGAAAAACAATTATACTCCGTTTCCTGTTGACATTGTTCGTGAACTTGGCAGACAGCTTTTGGAGTCTGTGGCATGTGCGTAGACATAACTTAACTTTACTTTTTAATTGAGAAAACTTTATAATTTGATACGTAGGACATTGGTATAGTTTGAGACTGCAAGTATTCCTTTCTATATGAATATGCTATATCTTGGGGATGATGTTTGCAATTCTTTTATTGTGCCTATTGCTGATTCTGGTTTATAATTGTGTCAGATATGCATAGATTGCATCTCATTCACACCGATTTAAAGCCAGAAAATATACTATTTGTCTCTTCAGAGTATGAGAAGATTCCAAATTATAAGGTAAGTGTTTCCTCAGAGAAAAACATTATGCATATTGTTATTGATTTTGAGCACTCTGAGCTCTGTCTAATTCTTGATTATTTCTTTGCAACCTTTTTGTGATTTGGAAATTTTCTAATTGAAATAATTTGTTCAGAATTGTTCAAAAAGGTCTTTGATTTCGGTAGATGGAACATGTTACATAAGGTTGCCAAAGACAACTGCCATAAAGCTAATTGATTTTGGAAGTGCCACATTTGAGGATCAGGATCATAGCTCTATAATATCTACAAGGCATTACAGGGCACCGGAAGTCATTTTAGGTGAAACGGGAACTGAGTATTCTGTATGGTGTTTGGTCATGTGTTTGATACTGATTTAAGTTTTATTGTCATAAAATTTGCATCTCTCGATTATCTTTGACTATTTGTATTCCAGGTCTTGGGTGGAGCTACCCTGCAGATATTTGGAGTATTGGCTGCATACTTGTAGAGCTTTGCTCGGTAAGATATGTCATTAAACAGTGGAAACTAGTTTTGGTATCAGGGTAACCTGTTACTAATAAAAGGGATCATGGGTTTAATTTTTATTCAATTATTATAATCTATTATTAACAAAAAAGTTGGGATTATTCTTTGGCCAATTTTTGAATGTGTTCTCTGATAGTGGCCAAAGTAAAGAACCTGTTCCCAACGATGTTGAGAACAGGTTCAATCTATAGGCCAAAGTTATATTTTGCTTTAAAAATCGTGGATGTTTTTATTGTTGGCCAAAGTTGGGAACCTGTCACTAGCAATAGCAAGGATCGGTAACTCGTTTTTAACAACGGTGTGTATGAGCTCATCCTTGATTAAAAAAATGGGGGTCTGGATGTGCTCATTCTTGACCAAGTTTGGGAATTTGATGCATCTTTTGTCGATTTATCTTTCAAGATTTTTTTTTGCATTGGACATTTTAGGATTTTTTATTTAAAGAAAAATTTAAAATAGGAACCAAATAACATATGCTTATTTTATTTCATCTCGATTGTTCAGGGAGAAACTCTGTTTCAAACTCATGAAAACCTGGAACATCTTGCCATGATGGAAAGGGTACTAGGGCCATTGCCCCAGCATGTGATCAGGAGAGCAGAGTGAGTTGTTCACTTGAAAAGTTAACTGTTTTTTTTATTATACTAGTATTTTTCACAACTTTTTTTTGTTATACTTTATTTTTCACATAGCTGATTAATCTTCTTGTCAGTGAGAGATGTGCCAAATATTTTAGACACGGAACAAGATTAAATTTCCCTGAAGGAGCATCTTCAAGAGAGAGCATTAGAGCTGTGAAGAAGTTACCCCGACTTAGGGTAGGATCCACATTCTAATCTTACGCATGTACTTTATTGGTGTATTGGAAAACATATTCTGATTGAGTGGAGTTTACATATCATTGTGTCCTTGCAGAATCTGGTAATGGAACATGCAGATCACTCCGCTGGTTTACTTATAGATTTGCTAGAAGGCCTTCTTAAATTTGAGCCATCACAGCGTCTCCAAGCTCGAGAAGCTCTAAACCATCCCTTCTTTGCTCAAGAATATAGAAAACTTCCAAGTATTGCATTCACCTCTCATTGTAACAACTATTAACTTGTAATGCCAATATTGTAATGTCTGAGCTGGTTCACTCGTGTGGTTCTAGAAGGATCTGTGTGGCAGCATCAGACAAATACACCTAGAACCGGTGGGGGGGTTTCACCCAAGTGATTCTTCACATTGCCATCAGACAAATAAACCTTGAACGGGGTTCTCACCAAAGTGATTCTTCACATTGCCATTAGACAAGTAAACCTTGAACAGGGTTCTCACCAAAAGTGATTCTTCACATTGCCCATTTATTCTATATTCTGTATGATATAACTTAGTGGTTATCTGATTCATTTGTTTAAGCACAGTCTAAAACGTCAGTGTACTCATTTCTAAATTTTCTAATTCACACCTCTGTTCGATGTGGCTTTTGGCAACGAGTAGAGCTTGAGATCTTGACAAGAAGTACTAACCATTTTACACTTGGAATTTTGATGCAGGAGCAATACAGGGAAACAAGCAACTAACTATTTTGCACATATAGAGCAATATGTGCCTTGTGCCAACCATATCTTTTATAAAAATGTTAGTTGCCCCAACCACTCAAGCCGTTTGCCTCAGGTTTAACTTTTGTAAATGTTTTAATTAAGTAAAACCTAGATGTATATGCCCAACTATTTGAAGCACCCCAACCATTTAACGTTTATACATTGGCTTGTTGGAACGAATGCAAAAGGGGAGTTAGGGCATGGTCCTATGCAGGGGGCTACAGCTGCTATTTTCTTGCAGCGGAAGGTCTTATGTTTTTTTTAAAGCCAGCTATAGGAAATAAGGGCATGGTTCCATGGAGGGGTTTGGGCTCCTATTTTCTTGCAGCAGAAGGTCCCATGCTTATTTTTAAAGTCAACTACGGGAAATAATAAAAATTTAGGACTAAAAAATAGGAGTTTCACTTTTTTAGCTCCCTAAACTTAAGAGGTGATTGGAGAGGGGGGTTGGGAGTTCCCCTTACAGTTTAGGGCTGATAGTATCTAATATACATTCCCGCGATTATTGTTTTGATTATTTTAGAGAGAAATATGATTTTATTTACCTACAAATAACCATGAAAATCCAATGGGATCCTATAATATCTCAGTGGGTATTGTTGAGGAAACTATAAAAAATCATTGGACCTTAAAAATAGTTAAAATGCTCCTAAATTTTTTTCAGCAGCATCTGCTTAGATATTTACGGAGCCCCGCTCCATAGGAACATGCTCTAATAGAATCTTGGTCTAAAATAGGAGCTCCACTTTTTTTGCCCCCTAAACTTAAGAGGTGGCTGATATGCATTCCCGCCATTATTTTTTGGTGATTTCAGAGAGAAATGTGATTTTATTTATTTACAAGTAACCATAAAAATCCAATGGGAACCTGTAATATCCGTTGTTATTGTTGAGTAAACTAATAAAAAAAACATGGGAACTTAAAAAAAAGTTAAAATATTCCTAAATTTTTTCAGCTGCACCCACTGAGATATTTATGGAGCCCCCTCTCCATAGGACTATGCTCTTAGTAGTCCACTATATTATATCAATAGACATTCTACAATGGTAGCTGGGGTTGGTGGTGGAGTGTAATGTAGGCAGTTGATTATAATTAATATTTTACCTTAAATTTGATGTTAGAACCAATATTTTACTTTAAATTTAATGTTCATCTAATTTATAAGAATATATATGTTTTTCTTTTCTGCATGGAGAAATTAATGAAGTCTTCATGTAATTTTTAAGTTTTTTATGTTTAGAGATGAAAACTATTATTGTGGTAATGGAAAAAGCAAAGATAAAAAACTTTGTGACAGGCAAGTATCTATGAAGTATTAAAGACATGGAAGCATACTTTTTATGACGGAGAAAACATTAATTACAAATATTTGATGTAATAAATCCCTCATCCATTCCTTGCTGTAGAGGGACGACGCCATGTGAAAGATAATGAGTAGAGGTGTCTACTTTTTATGACGGAGAAAACATGTATTACAAATATTGATATAATAAATTCCTCATCCATTCCTTGCTGTAGAGTGACGCCATGTGAAAGATAACGAGTAGATGTGCATACTCTTTATGACGGAGAAAACATGTATTACAAATATTGATATAATAAATCTCTCATCCATTCCTTGCTGTAGAGGGACGTCATGTGAAAGATAACGAGTAGAGGTGACGAACCATCGAAAAGAGTATTTCTTTAGGTAATTCTTTTGTTGGAAAGGATGTTTAGTTAGCTGGGTGAATTAGCCAAAGGTCTCATTGAGGTGGGTTATTGCTATTGTTTTTATGTTGTAGGCTGTTTTATATGTTTTTTTATATTATGTAATTGGATGGGATAATTTTTTTTATTAGATCGGTGGAGCAGTGGCTGGTTAGAAAGAATTAGTTTGAACCTCAGTTGTGGGGTTGGTCGAGGTTGAAAATTTGCAGAAGCAGTAACAATATTATAGTTTTTTTTTAAGGTAAATGTTAGCTATATGTTGAGTTAATTTTATTTTGAAAAAGATTTTACAAGCCATCCATAATTATCAATAAATTATGAAATCTAAATAATGATGAAACCACTTTCATGCGAAAAGCCTTGTATTGTATAATATAATATGTTGGCGATAATTACTATTCTATTTCAGTAAAGTTTTTTTTCCAAGGACCCAAACAGTATATTGTAATTAGATTGATGCCAACATTCAGTATTCAATGGGAAATAAATATCTCGGGGTATTTTGAGATAGAGATACATTTAAATTATCTTCAG
Organism: Taxus chinensis; assembly: GCA_019776745.2. Taxonomy (NCBI): domain Eukaryota; kingdom Viridiplantae; phylum Streptophyta; class Pinopsida; order Cupressales; family Taxaceae; genus Taxus; species Taxus chinensis. The sequence continues at coordinate 800,189,347 of CM034150.1, forward strand.
TAGTTTTGGTACATGCATGGTGATTTTGTACGTCTCTCATCCGATGTTGTTTTGTTGATATTAAAATGTTTGGAAGGCGTTGTATTTAGAAAGATTTGTACAAAAAAGGTTAGAAGTTTATGTTAAGAAAAGATTGGGAGTATAGAGGAGAGGCATTCGCTTTATCATCTTGATGTTGTTCACATTATTCATGTGCGTGCAATTTGTGCTTAAAGGAGAGCCGAAATTGAAAATGGGGAAAATTCATTAGTGCTTAGGTTCCAAATCCTACCTGCAATAATTGTTTATCAAAGCACGATTTTGATGCTTTTTTTTAATTTTAGATTCCGATAATTGTAATAAATAAGGGATGTATAAACATTCATTAGATGCTTGAGCCCCTTCCAACAGTTCCTACCTGGGTAGAGGCAGATTGTGGGGAAAATTCATTAGTGCTTAGGTTCCAAATTATCAAAGCACGATTTTGATCCTTTTTTTAATTTTAAATTCAAATAATTGTAATAAATAAGGGATGTATAAACAATCATTGATAATTGAGCCCCTTCAACAGTTCGACATGGGTAGAGGCAGATTTTATCTATCAACTCAGAGTTTTAGTTTAAGACTACAATTTCCTAGCTTGTTGAGTGCAAATTGCCCTTTGTTTTACAAGAGGAATTTTTAAGAATAAAACCATCAAAATGTATTGTGTAATGCCCGAGTTTGAAAGAGGTTTCTTTTCTTAATTTAAGATATATTGTAATTGTTTTAGGTTGAAGCAGCTTCTTTAGCTAATTCTAGCCACAAGGAATTTGTGAAGAGAAAAATAGCAACTATATAAATCGTGAAGTCTTGAACTTCAAGAATGTTATATCTGAACATGGCTTCATAGGGATTAAATAGAGATAAATAGTGACCATCAAGATTGATGAATCTTCACCCTTCGTTTTAATGTGCGTGTTAGATGGATGACTTCAAGCCTGGTTTTGTTAAATAACTTTGATGCAAAAATAAAATGTTTCTCGTCTACTTGAACCTACTTATACCATTAACTATTATTATTTTTTCAATCACTTGCAAAAATTAATAGTCTTTTCTAAATATGTTTGTGGTGGATGAAGATAACATGTGATTTTAAGATTTGTAAAGATCTCCTTCTGTTAGTTGGTCAAATGTAATCTCCATTCACTAAATAGTTGCGTTATTTATTTGGAATGTAAGTCTATAATAAGTGAGAGGAACCATTATTTGTGCATCTAAATTTGACATCCATGTGACAAATTTGATTTATATTAAATATTGTATTGGGTATCTAAAAATTGTAAATATGATGTATCACTATGTGATTAGTTAGTTTATATTATTGTTAAAGTGCAAGTTGTAAAATAACATATAAATTCTAATATTCATTTAAATTTGTTAAAATTTTTGGTATCCTTATATTATATACAATCACAAGTATTAGACCACATGTTAAAGACGTGTTAAATAGTGACTAGAAATGCATGTTTAGCATGTTCATGTTAAATAATTCTATAAAAAAACATGTTTTTTAAAGCAAAATTTTACACATCATAACATTTGATGAAAACATATGATTGTCATATTATAATATGTATCTTTAATTTAGCATTCTAAAATGAAAGAAAATTAAATATTTATGATAGGGAATAGACATGCATACCTATTATTTTAACTCATTAAATTCACTTGGACATGGGTCAAAGTAAATATGAATAAGGTGAAATTTCTGTCAAATCATTATCAATGACCAATAGGAAAGTAGAAAAATATATTTTTTGTTTTTTGTTTTTAAATTAGAAAATATGATATTTGTATCCAGACATTACAAATAGTAATATGAAGAAAAAAATGTTGTTTCTATTATGAATAGGGTGAAAATTGTGTCCAATCGTTGTCAATGGCCGTTAGAAACGTAGAAAAACAAAAAAATTTAGTTTCTTTTTAAAAATTAGAAAATATGATATTTTCATCTAGACATTTCAAATAGCAATATGAAGATAAAGTTGTTGCTTCTAATAGGTTGGACAAAAGCTGACTAATAAAAAAGTAAATACAATAGTTACATGCATGTTGTTTCATGCCTATCATGGTATGTTACAAAATAAATTGTTATGAGATCTTTCAATACTCATCGATTTGTTGCTTTTTTCTTTAATTGAAACATTATATATGTTATGATTATGTAAGAAAACACACAATTCACACTTATCATGTTGGAGGCATCTCCTATTGAGGGACTCCTTACTAGAAAGAGTATCGAGCCTTTCTAGCAGGAAATCCATCAACACAACTATCTAGGCAATCAACAACAATTGTTTTACCCCACACAAACAATCGACAACATATGTATTACTCCACTAAAAGATAGCTCCATCTAGTTCACATCAGCATGCAAACCCTTCCACTTTAGGCATGTACACTCACCATTGGAAATATAACTCAATTTTGATGTATGGCATAGTTCTTAAATTCAATGCAATGGTGTTTAGATTCAAATATCTCCATGCCTCTTGACTTGCCCTAATGGCCCCTACATTGAATATTACTGTCCAAACCTCTATAATTGCCATAACATGTTATATATTAGGCCCCTTAATGTACAAATTACTTATTGGAGACTATGCAACAAAATTGCAATTTGACTAATAACATGCATGTTGTTCTCCATATTTATCAAATGCTATGTTGTTTCATGTCTATCATGGCATGTTGCAAAATGAAATGTTATGAGGTCTTTCCATACTCATCTATTTGTTGTTTTTTTCTTTAATCGAAACATTATATATATTATGATTATATTAGAAAACACACAATTCACATTTACTACGTTGGAAGTGTCTCCTATTGAGGGACTCATTGCCAGAAAGAGTGAAGCCTTTCCGACAGGCAATACATCAACACAACTATCTGAGCAGTCAACAACAATTGTTTTACTCCACAAAAACAGTCGACAATATATGTTTTACTCAGCCAAAAGATAGCTCTAGCCAGTTCACATAAGCATGTAGACCCTTCCACTTTAGGCATGTCCACTCACCATTGGAAATATAACTCAATTCTAATGTATGGCATAGTTCTTAAACTCAACGCAGAGGTGTTGGCTTCAAATATCTCCATGCCTCTTGACCTACCCTAGTTGCCCCTGCATTGAATATTACAACTACCCATACCTCTATAATCACCATATCATTGTTATATATTAGGCCCCTGAATGTACAAATTACTTTGAGACTATGCAACAAACTTGCAATTTGACATTGGTAGTGGCTCTTTTGCTCACTCTTCTAACTTTAGCACATGCCCAAATTTCCTCCTTTGTGTTGTGCTATCTAGGTACTCTGCATGTCATTATACACCAACAAATTAGCTCTTTTTCAAAGCATATGAAATTTATCTAGTATTTGCATACAATGATGTATTATTCAAGATTAGATTTACGACTCTATATATTAAATTCAACACAAATTTGCATCACCCCTTATATCTCATTCATGTAAATAGAGATACAATCTAGGTTCTTATGTGCAAACCATTCAACAACGATTGCATGATTTCTTAACTACTTTAACTGCTTCAATTTGTGTGAAATTGGATTTACATTTGCAAAAGGCGTTTGTTCAAAAGTCTATGAGGCCTTTTTAACCAATATGATTGGAGCACGTGACCATGTTTGAAAAAATGGTTCCATGAAATTTACAACTAGGATTGTTTGCAAAATGCCTCGGTGAAATGTGTTGTCATAAAATGCATGATTTTCCTTCAATACTTGTCCTATTGTCCATGCTTTGGATCAGGGTGCTCATGGCTATGATACCTATCCATAGACATTTTTCAAGTAGTTTGCATCTTCTGTATGCTTCTACATTTGTTTCCCATTCATCAAACATATTGATTCATCATTTAGAAGTGGTTTAAGTTAGATAATGTTTTCCTCCATCCATAAGTCACATCTATATACTTTTATCTTGTCTACACATTCTACTTCCCCCAAACATAACATAATTCACAATTACACTTGCACGCTATATGAAAGCATTCTACAACATTATGTGCAACTACACAATTTCAATCAGGTTGATGAAAGCCTAGTTGTTGGCCCTTTAGTGATTCTTTCCTTGGTATCTCATAGAAATTAGGATATGGATCATACACTGTCATACTTATATCCAATCATGTAATTCTCATACGCACATTCTATTAAGCATGTAATTCCCTAATATGTATATTCTAGAGCAGAGGCATTTGGTTAGCCTCCATATCAACTAGACCGATGACGCCCATTGATCAGTAAACAACGTCTAGGTTAGCAGTGATGAATATGCAATACAAGTGTTGGCCATAATTGCACCATGAAGGGCTTGATTCCTGATCACCATGATTCCCTACTCCACTAGATTTTACCTCCTCCTCCTTTGCCTTAAACATCTAAGATGTAATATGAGGCATTGCTTTAGGCACATGGCCAGATTAACCCGAAATGCATACTATGTGAACACGCCAAGTGCAAAAGCCAATACGTTAAATGATTATTGTTGTGAATCCTTCTTGGTTGTAATCAACGAGGAAACCCAATCATTGATTTCATTTCTAACTTATATATAATCAACGCTCCTAATATTCTTTGGATTTCATTGTTAACTTATGCACCATACATTAAGTTCATATTGCATGGTCTTCATTTTACTTGCATTACACTAATGATCAATACAATTCTACTTATACACAATTCAGGAGTTGCTCCTCTCAAATCTTTACATGTCCATGCACATATTCCCCTTATGTGTAGTAAATTTATTGATTATTGTCAGTGTCAAATAAACATGCAATTTGTACCCTGTGTATAAGGTCAACTTGTTGAGTAGAAGGTCCTAAATGTATCCAAGTTCAAATTCTAGTAAGTTATTTTAAGTGAGTTGTAAGGACATGATCCAACACCTTTACCCCCATGAGGGTACAAGAAAATTTGAGTTCTAAGACTCAGGTAGCCAACTTTGGTGATGAATCCCTCTGTTGTAAGCTTAGTTGCCGCATTCGGCAAATTTAAAGGATAAAATTCGAAATTCGCCGGATTTTAAAAAACAAAAAAAAACGTTGAAAATCATGATTTAATTTGTGTTGGATCCTAGACGTCATTTTTTATGCAATACGTTGAAAGTTGTGTTTGAAAAGCATTGAAAATCATCTAAAAAAATTTGAAGTTCGTTTTAGGGTTTTTTCTTTACGCGTTTTAGGGTTTCTACCTATATTTTCTTATAAAATCTCATGCGAACGATATTAAACTTCACCCCTCGTTATTTTCTCATAGTCGAATTTAATCACGAATTTAATCATTGATTTTTTTACCAGCGAATTTTTCATGAATTTAATCATCGGCAAATTCGAACATGAATTCGAATGCGGCAACTTAGGTTGTAAGAATGAATTCTATCTATAGCAAATATAAAGTGGTAACAATCTATAAGCATACTTAAGTAACCTAACAAGAATCAAATGTTTTTTTTGACATTAAAAAATGAACAAGTTAGTAATGTTGTAATTTGTCAGTACAAAGCTTTTGTACAAAATTTAAACCATACTATAGTATTCTACACAAATCCAAGTATAAAACCTCTCCATGTGTGAGGCTAATACCTAAATAAAGACAAACAATATAATCTTTGTTTATTCTCAACGGAAAGTAATAACCTTTTACCAATATAAAAATGTTTTTATGCCTCCATCAAGCCTGCTAGCGATTTTATCTACCATAAAGGACATTACTTCACATATTTTTCATCTGAGGAATTTTGCTTTAAGTATTTTGCATACGAAGGTTTACTTATAATGTGTACGTAAATTACTATGTAGTTATCTTTATTAGTGCAAAACCCTACATGTATTTAGTACATGTGATCCATATTACAATGACTATATTTATTTCTTTCATTGTTATAGGGTCGTTTGCTACCTCTAACATTTGGCACAGGCTTCCATGTTTCGATGTGTGCCCACTTGTTGATGCTGAGAGTTATATGAATTCCGCCACCTCCTCTGTTGGCAACAATTATGTCCATACAAGCGCCACATTTCTAATGGACAATTGACATGCTCTTGTGGAAGATGTGGAATATCTTGCATTGTCTGTTACTTCTAGATGTGTTCACATTTTCAACACAATATCAACCGCTCCTTCGTATACACATATAGTTGAGGATAGTGAACTGCAAAACAAGTATGACATTATGAATAAGGTTGAAAGAACCTACCTCTAACTAAAAGGGATGAAAACATTTCTATGAGAACTAGGTTGTGACCAATACTACAAAGGGAATGAAGTGATTTACATTGTAGATGCCTTTAAATATTACCTTTAAAACATGTAGTACAACACAATAGAGTACTTATGATATCCTCTCCTCCAAATTTTGCGCGCTCTTGGAGTTTGACCCCACCGTTGCCATACAAAGGAATTTCTAAAAGTACCCTTTAAAATTTCACACCCTTTTAGTGCTATGAATGTATAATATACAAATAAACACATCTTTAGAAACACGATTTTCCTAAATGTACATATAACGAAAATTGTGCACATCATGTTTAAAGTTCTCATCTACTAAATATAAAGTTACATTTGCTCGATATTTCTTATTTCCTTATGTTATTCTTTGAAACACTTTCCTTTCCTAATCTTGTGTGGTTGTTCTTAATGATCTCGTATGTATTACAAGTACTTCACTTTCACATACATATTCTACAAGATCCCATACTCCTCTCAACCTTCACGCAACAAATTCCAAATCATGACAGTGGAAATTGCCAAAGACCTTATTATCGATAACACTCTATCACATATTGCACAAACACGAAACAAAACATGGATGGAGCCAATCATTGGCATAAAGAGTTTGGATCACAATAAAAATGATTGGACTATCGAAGGTTGTATCATTAAAAAGGGTTTTCTTCATAAATTCAACAAAAAATAGGGACAAGTTTTTCAGTTTTGATCTTGTAGACAAAGAGGGCGAGGACATAACTATCACTTATTTTGACCAAGCTACAAAAGTCTTCTACAACTAGGTACAGTCGGGAAAGGTTTATGTGATGTATGGTGTAACCTTGAAGTATGCAAAGGAATACAACCATTCATAAATTTCATGGGAAATTGTCCTCACTTTGACATCATTTGTCAAACTAAGTACAAAAGAAGCGCCAATGATACCAACTTACTAGTTTCATTTCATGTCAATTGAGTGTAAAAGGGTAAATAATTGCACTTGTTTACTTACCACATTTAAGTTTGTTCTCGATAAACATGAAGTCCTTGTTTGAGTGTAGGGAAGGCATGTCATAAATCTTACATGTGCATTTGATTTCTTTGGGTTTGGTGTTTGACTTGTGTGTTGGAATGGAGGGATGATGAAGTGGCATCCTACATGGAGTTGTCTCATCATCCTCACATCCCTTTTCTATTTATTGGATGAATTTGATGGATTTTGAGTTACTTGCATTATTTGCTTCTCTTGCATTTTTGAAAATTGGTCTTGGTTTTCATACTTGGAGTTATTTTTGGAGTTGCATCTTGAATGGAGTTTGGTGTGAAGGATTCAAAGCTTGTTGAGTAAAAAAATTGGAAGCTTGATGGAGAGGCAGGCTCTCCTCTTGTTGTGATTTTGTTTGATTGTGGTTGGGTAGTTTGTATTAAGTTAGGTGTGTGAGATGGATTTATGGGACTATTGGGGAGGGAAAATGGAGATGCGAGACATGAATTGTGGAGGGAGTGTGTGTTTGAGTTCCACCAATGAGGAGTGAAATTGATAACATGGATATATTTTGCATACTTGCAAGTGTAGAAATCAAGATTTGATAATGTTTTGAGTTGTGCACATGGTGGCTTTGGGTGGAACTCATACATTACTTGGGAGACTAAAGGAGGCGGTGCCCATATTCCATTACTCCTTATTGGCTTGTTGTTGTCAAGCTTTTGTGCTTGTTGGGAAAGTTGTGATATTGTTTGAGTGTATTGTTTGAATGTGTTATGTTGTGGAATGCATGTGTGGAAGTCATATTGTAAAATTTGTCAAAGATGCATTATACCCCTCATTGTTCTTTGGTTGGGGCGCGGGGGCCAATAAGGGGATGGCTTCTCCTCTTATTAAATTATAGGTTGGGTGGAGAGCGTTGCCTATACCCCTTTTCCTTGTATTGTGATCCATGATTTAAAGAATTTGAAGAGGTGGAAGGGAGGAAAATGAAGTTTTAAAGGAGTATGCTATATTGGAGCCAAAAGTTCACTCTTGTAACATTTCCCTTTGTTGTAAAGTGGATGTTGATATCTTGTAAATTGTTCTTTCTAAATTGTTGTAAAGAAGGACTATTTTATTGCAAGGAAAGAGAACTATGATCATCGAGAAAAAGTATATTGTTATTTGTTGGTATTCCTATTTTGTAAACATATGGTTTTATTGGAAGGAAGGAAAAGAGAAACCTTCTCATTTTTATTGTAAGAACTAGCTCATTGAATTGTTGAAATCATGTGAAAGTTGTATTTTGGCTATTCATTTTGAAAGGATGATATCCTATTATGGAAATGATATGTTCATTTTCTTTGTATTGTTGACAACTTAAGTCTAAGAGGAAATGGAATGCTTGAGTTAATTTTAAAATCAAATGTTATTTTATTGAAAAGGAAAGTGTTTCAATTGTTCCATATATATAAATAGGAAAAAGATCGTCTCAATTTTACTTGTACCTTTTTGTTGTTTTATAAAGGAAGTTGAAATGATAAATTGTCTAAAGTAGAGTAATAACACACACACACACACACACACACACACACACACACACACACACACACACACACACACACACACACACACACACACACACACACACACACACACACGATTTTGGTTTCATATAGTTCTACAAATCCGTATTTAAAAATACTATACTTACACAAATTCAAATTACTCATTTAATGAGACATTAACTAATACAAAGATATACCATTAGAACATAATTTATATATATTAATAATATATATATATATATATATATATATTAATGATAATAATAAAATTTAATATAAAACAAAATTCATATTAGCGGCCGCACTGTTTTAGCTTATACTTATTTTTTAAAAAAATATTAAAACCAATTTGATTTGCTTATATGGGCTGACTGGCCAAGGTTTTAATATATATAAAAAAATTGGGTGGGGTTGGGCCAGGACCCATCCCCTGTATTTTTTTGTTGTTTTATTGGAGTGGGGGAGGGGGGGTGAGGGATGCCGCACCCCACCCCCACCTCTGTATAATACAGTGGGTGGGGGTGGAGTGCGGCACCCCCTAATAAACACAAACCCCTGCATATATAGCCGTGATTATATTCAAACTCAGGCCCAATACTGGTTTGGCCGCAATACTTATACTCTGGCCGCTTATTGTATACACAGGACCAGGGCTGAATTAAGGTGTTTGAGCACCATAGGCAATACTTGAAGATGGAGCCCTTCTAAAATTTTGAAACATTTTCAAGCGGATTTTTTAACAAAACATAATTGTTATCACTATTTTTGTCCCTCAACAAAATTGATCAGCCACAACCATGTGCAAGAAGAAATTCAAGAAACGGCTCTGTCGAGTGAACCCGTGCTTCAAATCCAGCAAACAGATTACAGGCGGGCTCGAAAATGGAATAACAGGGTCGAGGGAGGAGAAGACAGTGTCAAAAGAAGCCAGAGGCTCAAAGAGAAGAAACGACAAAAGTTTGAAGTCTTCAGGCTCTGAAATGGTTCATAACGAGCCAAAAAAATGACTAAGTATGGAGGAGACAGCGAACACTGCCAAGTGTCCAAATGGCACACCTCCAAAGATCGAATCCAAAAGGGGAGACTTAAACAAGCACCAGGCCCCCGCATGTCCCAGGCCCAAAGCGGGGGTAGAGTCAATAGCGAAAAGTCAAAAGGTGAACATGGCGGGCCTAAAAAAAGACTAAGTATAGAAGTGCTAGCGAAAGCCGCCACACGTTAGCTTAGCTCGCCACGTGTTCAGAGTGGGCCCAAAAATAACTAAGTATGGACAAAGTGGGCCCAAAAATAACTAAGTATGGAGAGCGAGCAGTAGCTCGCCACGTGTTCAGGGCCCAAAAAGGTAAGAGTGGCCGTTGAAAATTCTAAGAGCCTGCGAAAGAAGCCATGTGTCAACCTGACGCTCCTTCAAAAGTAAAATCCCGAGCGGGTTTCTAAGTGAGCGCGGAGCCTCCATGCATCCTGTTTCATAAAGGGACATAGTCAGGGTTAAATAGTCAAAGCATTGAGACAGGCCAACGGAGGGTGCCAAGTGTCAGCACGACGCTAATTCAAGAGAAAAATTAAGGGAAGGTTTCCAAACAAGCACTAGGGATCCGCATGTCTCCGGTCAGATATATGACCCCGCCGAGTAAAAAGACTTAGCCAAAAACATGTGGAAACTGAGCAAGCCGCGGAAGAAGCCACATGTCAGCCCGGCGTAACTCCAAAAGAAAAATACAAAGGTTGCCCTCAAACATGCACCAACCCTCCACGTGTCCAATTTCAAAAGGGGGCCCGTTTTGGTAGCTGGTTCCTGCCATTTTGGACGGACCCGATCCAAATTCCAAATGAGCATATCTTTTAACTCAGAGCTCGAAATCAGACAAATATGGTACCGTTGCAAAGATCTTGGCCTCGTCTACGCCATGTAGATCTGAAAATTTAATTTTGGAGAGGTTAGATGGGGAGAAAATGAAGAAACATCTTTGGGCCATTAATACATTATCTATTTGCCCCAACAACTAGATCGGATCTGATCCGATCCATTGTTCCTTCTTCGAGGCGCCAAATAAGTAATTGATGTAAGCACGACAAATTTGGGGTGGATTTTACAGTAGGCATTGATGTTAGTGTTTGAGCTTCGAACTGGTTTTACGACTTCTCTCTCCTTCTTCCCTCAGGGTTGAATCTATAAAAGCAAGGTCAGGGCTCATTGTAAAAGGTTGGACGTTTCTGTCTTGCGCCTCCCTTCTTTTTTTATTCACAGAAGGATTTGTGGAGCATTTCTAACCTCTCCTTCAGGCTGTAATGCAAGTTTTACCTCTTGTCAACTAAAATATACTATATTGACTCCTGAGCAATAATATATATGTTTGTGGATGTTTCTCGACCCTATCATGTATCGTTATTGTCTCTCTTATCTCTTATTGCGATTTGGTCATCGGTGCATGTGTTTGTATTGCATCTTGTGGTCTGTGTTAAACTGTAAAATGAGTGTCTAACATTCCTTTGGTGTATCACCTCGTTAGCTTAGATTTATTTTCTTGCATCTCTCTAACCCTGTATCCTTGGTAGATATAACAGACTTAGAATAGATCCTCTACAATTTGTTTGTGTACACCTGAATAGAGGGATAGGAACCAGCCTCAATTTAGAGAGCTCTCTCAACTCGCAAGGTCCCACACCTTGAGAGATGCTCCATGTTGTGCAATCACACTGAGAGTCTTAACCCATCTGGTTGCAGACATTCAGGGGTGCTGTGATTCTGCATTAACAATTTTGGTACGTCCGATGGGATAGGTCAGAAGCACCTTACCACTTCATCTTAGTAAGTTGGTGTGTTCATGTTGAGATTCAGCCTTTTGAGGCACATGCAAGCACACATGACGACTCTATCTGGTCAACAACCCTATCTTTGAAGTTACAGACCTTTTCCATCCATTTCCACCCATTTCATCCATTTTATTCTTTTGTTTATTTCATTTTCTCCCATTCCATGAAGTTGTGCAATCATGGCTTCATTTCCTTCTTGGAACTCACACTTACAACAACAATACAGTTCACCTCCAATGCATTTTCCAACTCCTCCAAATCAACATTATAATAAGATCCAGGACCATTATGCTTACCCACATGAGCAGGGTCAAAGTCGATTTGGCCATAGAGCTTATCAAGAACAAGGGGGCGCATACAATGGTGACAACTATGTGGAGAATACTGGTTTGCTGGAGAAGAATTAAAAAATGGAGGTTGGCATGGTTCAGTCAAGGGCCATAACAAAAATGAAAGCATTCAAGATTTGGTTACAAAGCACCTTGTCTATGGGGAGGCCCTTTTCCAAGACATTACAACTCTCAGGAGAAGCTTGACTTCATGGTTGAAATGATGCCTCAGCTTACACAGTGGATTGAAGATGTTGAGGCTTATAAGCTAGACACAAGACAACCTTTTCAATGGGTAAGTCAATCACCAGCTCCCTGTCCTTCATTTTCTCTTCCTCAATCTTTATCATTTCAGTATGATCAAGAGTCAAGCCCCTAACTTGTTGCCTCAAGTGTTGATTCCATTTCTCCATCTACTATTCTTCCATCCCATCTCAATTCTTCTCCCCTTTTCCTTCCCAAGCAGTCATTCCCTCCAAAGAAATAAGAAGTTCCACCTCCCTCTCCACCATAAACAATAGCAAAACCGGTTGAACCCCAACCTGCCACTCCTCTTGCTTCCTGAAATCCATGTTGGGGAGATGAAAATCAAACAACCAGCCAAGGGCAGCAAGAAGAGGAACCCAACAGAGAAGAAATGACAGACAATCCGAAGAGTTGGGCTGCCAAATTTGAGTTTACAAAGATCCCCTTGATGGTTAAGCCAATAGAGAAGGTCAAGGTTGAAGATCCAGTGGTGGCTGAGGTTGAGTTTGCAGTAGAGAAGGAACAAAAACAAAAGGAAGAAGATCAACATCTTGTTTACTTTGAATACAATGTCCCTAACGGCACATTGTCTAAAGAGGATGCTGATCTGATCCAAGCTACACAACCAGTTGAGAAGGAAAAACAATCAGCTCCAAGTCCCATTGAGGGGGAGCAGATGGGAGAAATCAAATCAGTGTTGAAGCCACTCAATGAAGAAAGCATTATTAAAGATCCTTTGCTTTCATTTCAAGGGCCTGATTTGATTGTTAATTCCATGATGGAGGAGGACCATACAGTTTCAGAGGCTCCAAGCGTAGGCCACGCTACAGAAGAACCTTCAGTTCTTCCTCCCACGTTATCCCCTTCAAGCTCTAATGTTGAAGAAGAGTTTGAACTTTCAAACTTCATGTTTGAGGAAGAGGGGAACCATGGTGAGCAAGTTTCAGATCAGGAGGACACCATGGAGGAAGTAGAGCACCTGCAACAAAACAAGGAGGCAAACTTTCTGTCAGACTTGGAAGATTGCTTTGGTAAAGAGGATCCTAAGGTGATCACATCATTTTCTCCTCTTCCATCCACCTTCCAAGCATATAAGCCTACTGACATGAAGGAGGAAATTCAAGGACAATAACCTGTACTTCATAATAGCTCTTTGAGACCAAGGTTGGAAGATATGAGTCTTCCATGTTCTTCACAAGAGAAGGAAGAGAAAAGGCAAGAAGATGTCATCATCTCTTTCACACCATCCATCCAAGAAGGTCCACAAAAAGACTCTATTTTTGGAGTACAATTTTAGAGAAAAGGGCACATTCAAAGGATCAAACCGTGCCCGATAAGGTACTTGGCTTCTTTGGAGCCAAGGGAGAAGCCAAAACCAGTCATGCCTACTTTAGGGCATGAGGATGAGTATTAAAGCACCAAGTGTCACCATCAACACTTCCAAGAGTCCAATGCAAATCAACTTGAGGAGGTATTTTCCATAATGTTGATACCTTGCTGATATGGGTGGAGGATTGACTTAAAGTCAGTTTTTCACTGATACAGGCAGCCATATTTAGTGTCAAATCATTTGCATGGCTGCCTCTCTTGAGAAAGGCAAGCTACTTCTCCCTACCTATAGAAGGCTTTGTTTATCCCTTTTTCTCTCTAGTTAGTTTGGAAGTAGGAGTAGACTTTGTTTCCAGCAGAAGAAGTGCTTGTGCACACTCTGCATGTCTCATTTGAGGCATGCATGATTTTGTCTTTGTACATCAGTTTTGTTCGTATTGCTCTAGAGCTACCGAGGCTAGGCCCTTTACTATTCATGGCAGAAGACTCGTAGTTTCCTCTAACAATTCAAAATTTTAAAATAAAACAAATGCAGAGCAACTAAATTCATCTTTGAAACATTCCATTCAGGGACAAATAAAAGCCCCGGGTCAAGACAATTTTTCTACTCTCAGAATCCTTGTTTCAAGATTTCTTATGAAAATTGAGAGTGCAAACGGTCGGGCTCATGGATCAGAGGCAGGATCAGTATTAGGATGATCATTCTTGACTCCATGCCCAATTGGATCCCCTCATCTAGCAGGAAGATACCCCTGCGAGTCACTAAATTGTTATCCATATTTTACCCCCGGGTAAAATTGGATCAGCCACGACCCCACACAAGAAGAAGCTAGATAATTCACATTCAAATCACTACAATCAGGCAACAAAAAGACTCTACAATGGAGTGGTAAGGACTGCGAAAGATTGAACGACCCCATGCAAGAAGAAATTCAAGAAACGGCTATGTCGAGTGAACCCATGCTTCAAATCCAACAAACAGATTACAGGCGGGCTCGAAAATGGAATAATAGGGTCGAGGGAGGAGAAGACAGTGTCAAAGAAGCCAGAGGCTCAAAGAGAAGAAACGACAACAATTCGAAGTCTTCAGGCTTTGAAATGGTTCATAATGAGCCCAAAAAAATGACTAAGTATGGAGGAGACAACGAACACTGCCAAGTGTCCAAATGGCGCACCTCCAAAGATCGAATCCAAAAGGGGAGACTTAAACAAGCACCAGGCCCCTGCATGTCCCAGGCCCAAAGCGGGGGCAAAGTCAACAGCTAGAAGTGCTAGCGGAAGCCACCACGTGTCAGCTTGGCGTATCCCAAAGGTAAATCCAAAAGTGGAGACCCAAATGAGTGCAGGCTCACCACGTAGTCCAAGTTGAAAAATGGGACAGAGCGGGCCCAAAAACAACTAAGTATGGAGAACGAGCACCAGCTCACCACGTGTTTAGGGCCTGAAAAGGTAAGAGCGGTCGTTCAAAATTCCAAGAGCTTGCGGAAGAAGCCATGTGTCGACTTGACGCTCCTTCAAAGGTAAAATCTTGAGTGGGTTTCTAAGTGATCCACGTGTCCAGTTTCATAAAGGGACAGGGTTGGGGTTGAATAGTCAAAGCATTGAGACAGGCCAACGGAGGGTGCCAAGTGTTAGCACAGTGCTAATTCAAGAGAAAAATTAAGGAAAGGTTTCCAAACAAGCGCCAGGCTTCTGCGTGTCCCCGGTCAGATATATGACCCCGTCGAGTAAAAAGATTTAGCCAAAAACATGAGGAAACTGAGCAATCCGCAGAAGAAGCCACATGTCATCCCAACACAACTCCAAAAGAAAAATACAAAGGTTTCCCTCAGACATGCACCAGCCCTCCACGTGTCTGGTTTTAAAAGGGGGCCCATTTTGGTAGTTGGTTCCCGTCATTTTGTACGGACCCGATCTAAATTTCAAATGAGCATATCTTTTTGATTCAGTGCTCGAAATCTGACAAATTTGGCATCCTTGGAAAGATCTCGGCCTCGTCTATGCCATGGAGATCTAAAAATTTAATTTTGGAGAGGTTAGGTGGGGAGAAAATAAGGAAATGTCTTTGGGCCATTAATACATGATCTATTTACCCTAACAACCAAATCGGATCTGATCCAATCCGTCATTCCTCCTCCTTTGAGGTGCTGAAAAAGTAATTGATGCAAGCACAAAAAATTTGGGGTGGATTTTGTAGGAGGCATTGATGGTAGTGGTTGAGCTTCGAACTGGTTTTCCTGCTTCTCTCTCCTTCTTCCCTCTGTGTTGAATCTATAAAAGCAAGGTTAGGGCTCATTGTAAAAGGTTGGACGTTTCTGTTTTGCGGTTCCCTTCTTCTTTTGTTCACAAAAGGATTTTTGGAGCTTTTCTAACCTCTCCTTCGGGCTGTAATGCAAGTTTTGCCTCTTGGCCATTGCAATATAATGTATCGACTCCTGACCAATAGTATATATGTTTGTGGATGTTTCTCGACCCTCTCATGTATTCGTTATTGTCTCTCTTATCTCTTATTGCGATTTGGTCATATGTGCATGTGTTTGTATTGCATCTTGTGATCTGTGTTAAACTAAAAAACGAGTGTCTAACATTCCTTTGGTGTATCACCTCGTTAGCTTAGGTTTACTTTCTTGCATCTCTCTAACCCTATCTCCTTGGTAGATAGAATAAACTTAGAATAGATCCTCTGCAATTTGTTTGTGTACACCTGAATAAAGGGATAGGAACCGACCTCAATCCGAAGAGCTCTCTCAACTCATAAGGTCCCACAACTTGAGAGATGCTCCATGTTGTGCAATCACACTGAGAGTCTCAACCCATCCGGTTGTAGACATTCAGGGGTGCAGTGATTTTGCACTAACAATAATATTATAAATATATTCCGTATCTTTATTAAAAAAATATTTTCCTTGTTCAAAATTTTTAACTTTAACAGTACTAAATTAATTGATTTTATTCATTTTAACTTAAAAAACTATCTGGCCCTCTGCGTGCGACCTCTGCCTGCTCTCTGTCCGCGCACTGTCCGATGGTTTCTACCCGCGCCGTGCGTACTAACAAACCCCCCACGAGCCTTAAATGGGGAATAGAAGATGTTTTTAATGGCAGCGGCAGCGGTAAACTCCAGAAGGTTTACAGCGAAAACGCCCTAGATCCACGCATGTCCGCAAGTACTGGAACAGAAACACTCAAGGATCGGCCAGTAGAACGGGTTGGAGGAGGAACGACTATGGGTTCGCCCCGTTCGTGGATTGATCTTGCCTTCACTAATGCCGGGGGCTCCGAGGACGGCTGCACAAATCATTTTCAAACTCCAGCTGGGGGTGCGCTTGTGAATATGCCAGGCATTGGCCCTCTCAAACCCTTGCTGGAAGGCTCTTCTTGTGGTGGGCTGGAACATGGTACTTTACATGTTATTTCACCATTAGACAGAGAAAATAAGCATGGATCCTCCTTCAAAGACATTCTAAAGGGAAAGGAATCCTCCATGAAACCTGCAGACATTACCCCGTGTATTACATTTGGGGAAGATGTTATTTCATCTGAGATTTACCACAAAGAGCACGCTTTGATTTGTAGATTCGGGGGACTGTGGGCCCAGCCTTCCTGCTCTTCACGAATGGATCTCTCAGCATTGGACTCCAACTTTAACTGGTAAGATAGACTTACATCTGTGTGCTAAGGGAATTTTCATTGTGACTTTCTCTTTAATAGCTAATAAAGAAAACATTGCTTCTAAACTCTGGTCCTGTCCATCTAAATATTTGGTCATGAAACCCTGGTTCCCAGCCTTTAACCCGAACACAGAATCTTTCTCTTGAAAACCTGTTTGGATCAGGCTACCCCACTTACTTATCCAATTCTGGAGTAAGGACTGTCTGACAGCCATTGGCAATACCTTGGGAATTACACTCTTTATAGATTCTCAAACCACTAATTACACCCATACTACCTATGCCCGGATCCTTGTGGAACTTTACACTGATAAAAATCTTCCTGCTACTATAGATCTTAGAGTGCAAAATCGAACTTGGTCACAAACTCTTGATTATGAAGGTCTACCTTTCTGATGTAGAAGATGTTTTGGCTTAGGACACACCTCTACGGCTTGTGGGATGGAAAAACGTCAACATGAAAAAGTGGAATTGGTGGAAAGATGCACTCCCAGAGCACCTAATTTTTGATGCTAAAAGGAATCTTGAATCAAAAGTGGAAACAGTGGATGAATCCAAATCTGCCCTTGAAACCCCTCTATCCGAAAATCAAACTGTTAGCAGCATGAAAATTGCTCAAGTTGTTGAGGGTAACACGGAAAGTAATAAGTTTGTGGCTGTCCCATCTGGGACATATGCGACTAAGGAGAATACCCCTCCTTTGTCTCCTCCTCCAACAGCGGAGACTCCAGCAGGCTGTGTCACGGTTAACAAAAAGAAAAAAAAATTTACCCTGAAGGAGAGCTTTTCGTCTGGATGATTTCTCCGTTAGTGTTCGGGCCCGGAGTACTTTGTTATCATTTTTGTGGCCAGATCACTGCGTGTTTTCTTTCCATGTGTGTTGTTGTAACTTTGTTGTTTGTTAGCTGTTCAGCAGTTGTTTATTTGCTACTGAGTTGTTGGTTGTTGTTTCTTCTTTGCAGACTGCATTCTGCAGTTGGTCCTTATTGTTATATCAGGATGTTGATCCTCTTCTTTGTGCTTATTTTTTCTATTCTGGCTTCTGAGCCTTACTGTACAAGGGTATAGTCCCTTTCAAAAAACTATTTGCTAATAATAAAAAAAAACTTAAAAAACTATCTTATATAATTCTCGTATACTATCCTCCCTATACTATTAAACACCATAGTCAATTTAATTGTATAAGTGAAATATTTAAATATAGTCACAAAAATGAAATTTACTATTGGACATTATTTGTTTTGAAAGGAAAATGAAAAATATACAAAATGAACACCTTTTATAACTGGTGTACATTACTTAAAAAAGGATTGCTTCAGCAACAACAATTACATTATTATGAGTACCACATATTCCAATAAACTTGAGACTCGAGAGCTGGAATGATTATGGTGGTATCTGGCATGGTTTTGATGGCACAACATTGAAGAAAATCATTCTTACCCACATTCACTATTGATTAATAAACTTGTTCTGACCAAGATGTTTCATGCTAATGTCAGAAAGAACCCAACATGGATGTGGAAATTGCTATATCCCTTGACAATTAAATATGTAAAAGCAAGTAGACACAAATATACAGGAAATTGTTGTGCTCGGTGCAGGCTACAATTTATTTAAATTAATGAATATTGTCTCTGCATACAATATACCGATAGGGTTAATAATATTGATAATTAAATATGTAAAAGCGGGTAGCAAAAATATATATAAGATTCATTTATGAAAAAACTTCCAGCCAACCATTGAAAATATTAAAAATTTTGCCCCCCCTTGACTTCTTGCGCCCTATGCAACTGCCTAGGTTGCATAAGGCTTGATACGCCCTTGTGCAGGACATATAATATATTAATATATAATATTAGATATGTATATATTTGTGGTTAAAATCATTTTCATTTAAATAAAATAAATATACATATATGTATATACATATAAATATAATATATATCTAGGGTTTTAAATATTTTTACCCAAATAGGTATATACACATTGTATATACAGCAACTTGCGAGAAAGATTTCAAAATAAACATAAATAAAATAGGGAAAATACTACCCATAAAGAGAAATGGGGAGATATCTCTTTTTAATACAAAATAACACCAAAAAAATGTTGGAGAGAAAACCCTCCATGGCTTCTCTTCCTCCTCTTTCAACAAACCTGCAAAACAAAATGAGAATGAAATTAGGGAAAATGGAAATAAAAAGAAACCTATAAGGATATTTAGGTCAACTCAAATCCAATGGCTAGGATAGATTTGATCTAATGGCTCAGATTAAACCCTACATCACTTAAGTGGGTGGCATTTTATGAGAATGCCAATTAAATTAAAAGGGCATGGGTAATGGAGTGAAATTAATAAAATAAATGGGTGTGGTTTCTTGATTAATAAAAAAAAAATTCTAAATAAATATTAGTAAGGGTGTAATTAAATAAACAAATGGAACTTAGAAAATGTTTTAAACCGTAAATATTCTGGGAAGTAAATTAATAATATTTAATTATTAATTTAATCCCAACTTCCACAAGATTGTGTAGAACTTTAATTGAGAAATTAATTAACTTGTGAATAATGTTTACCCTTGCATCCCTTTAAAACCAAAAAAAAAATTATCATAATTTTTCCCTATTAAATTAATAGGTTTTATTTTTGTTTGAGCGTAGATATTTGTGGGTGTTACAAATATCAATTTTGTATTTTAAGTATGGTGGAATCCATGTAGCTGGTCAGTTAGAGTAAAGGAAGAGTAGCTTAGAATGTGATATTTATAGAGGCAAATATAAAAAGATATGCTAGCCGGTTTGAATACATTTGTATTTCATGAGGATTATTATTGTGGAAGCGATACAAGGGAAAGAGAAGGAGATGCTTCAAAAAATAAGATAGACAATTAGACCCATATAGGGTAGTTAGTGGCTATGTCATAAGGTCCTCCAAATTTAATAAAAAAAGATTGAATTTTGTTGAATTTTATTCTCGTCAAACATAAACTCAAACTTAATCCATTATTTTTGTATGGGAAGTTTTTGACACAAATTTTCATTACTATCCAAATGTATGTGTATATACATATACTGACTAAAAGTAGTGAACAAAAATCTCTCCCACTTCGTCCCTTTGACATATTTATGCATTTTTAAAATTATAAAAATTAATAGAAAAGAATTATTCAAACTTAAAGATGTTTTTTCTCTCAAACTTTATACCTTGGTGAACTTGGATTGAAATTAATCCTTGTCGAACATAAACACAAACTCAAACCTTGTGATTTAGGTTAGTGGTACTCCCACTGTCAGTGACGATTCAACAACCACTAATTGATTTCATTCAATCTTCAGACAATGAAAATTTTGCAAGCTCTTTCTACTATTTAGGTAGTCTTGTCTTAGTGTCATTTTGCCACATCCCACATACCTTGAGATTAAGAATCAAAACTCCACTTCAACGACCAACCGCACTCCTAGCTTTGGAGGAGCTTAATTTGTGAGATGAAGTTTGAGGATATTTTTAGAATGAATTTCAATGTTGGAATTTTGGTCAAGGAAAGAATGTTCTTTTGTAAATCTATATAATTTATAAAACCACCAGCATGAACATTATGGAGAGTATCCAACAAAAATATGGATGTCTTGTATTTATATTGTTGTTTATATCTTCTTCTGGGTGAGACATCATTTTCTTACATGTTCCTCTTACACCGATGAATTGCAGATCTATTTTCTTAATGCTTAGCATTTATGCTAATGTTGAAGCTTGGGATTTTTGAAGTTTTTGAATCAATAGTCCCCACTTGCTATAAATTCCATCAATTAATAAGTTTTTTTCTTCTCTAAGGTTATTCTATATTTATAACATTAGTATAATGCAAATTTTAGTGTTTTTTACTATGGTAAACTACTACAAATTGGATTTTCTTGTGGCTATAGGGTTTTAGATAGAAATAAAGAATCACAATATAGAATATCCTCTAATGTTAGTGAAAGATTTACAAGGAGGAAGAGAAAACATAGAACAAAACACATTTTGGTAAATTCTAATGTTAGGTTACTTATATGACAACATAAATTATTGGATGCTTTGAGTAACATTTACTTACAAAAAAGAAAAGAAAAATTCCCCAGTTCCGACCAAAAAAATTCATGACTAGAACATAATAGGACACCAAACTCATCCACTCCCTTGCTTTTTATCTCCTACTAATCACTGTAACGACCCATAATTTCACACACAAACAACACAGTAAAATACAGGATAACTCTTTTTTTTTTGACACAAACACGACACGACATGCCACCACCGAGGTCACAACTAACTCCGTGGATAACTCAATACAAGGATGACCACAAAGGTAGCACGGAAATGTCCACACCCACCAAGGATGGTTCACTTTTCTATTTGACAAAACAACATAAGAAACCACCACATAACACACCTACAGATAAAGCAAGCCACAATGAGGAAATTATTGATGGTTATTTATTTTTATGTAACCTCTTTCGATCCTTAACTTCAGTTTGCTAAGACTCTAGATATGATTTGTACAATGCTTCTTACAATGCTAAGTTCTTACTTTTACTTTGAAGAGAAATTTGTTCTAAATCTTCTCTATTATGGCCTTTATTTGCTTAATTCGTTTATCAAGAAAAAGGAGTATTTAAATTCCACAAGGCCATCTATTCACCACTAACGCTACTAAGACTCGTTCTTGCCCATAAGACAACATGGTTTTAAGTTCAACACACTTAAGAGAAGAAATACAAGGTGCCTTGGAAAAAGGTTAGAGGGAGAAGGTCGAGACGAAAACATCTTTAGGACCCCATTAGTTATTGCCAGTATTTAATTGAAGCTAGAGCTCTTAACCAGAATTATCAACGATTTTACTTAGGCTTCACTAAATGAGTATTACCAAGGAGCAAAATTTACTTTCCAAATGGCGGTGAGAAAGATTGTGAGATCTCCAATTTGTTTTCTCTGGCTTATTAAATCTTATCATCTTCTAATAACTAATAGTTCATTTCACCTTAGGGTCATTTTACAAATTTCACCATAAAAAGAATAATGTTCACTAGAGGAGCTAGGGTTATCATGTTATGTAATTTTACTTGCAATGATAGTCTCGCCTTTGCTTACTTAAAGAAGCACTTGCTCTCAGACCCCTACGTTACTTTATTTGGATACAACTATTAGTTTAACTTCTAGAAGTATTAAACAATCCCATGTTAGTTTACTTATGAAACATGATTACTAAGTCATAGCAATATTTAACTCAACATTTATTCTCAAGGGTAAAGTTGTAGCAACATTCATTTACAAGAACAAAACAAGGTTACATTAACTCTTAAAATACTGATACTCCAACAAAGTCACTCAACAACAGTAACCAAATTTTCTTATAATTTCAATGATAGTCAAACAATACAAGGTTTCCAAAGTTCAGATGACAAAGTCCACAATACATTATACTAAGACATTGATCCTCTTCTAAACTTTCCACTGGACGTTATCAATAGTTGAACAACGTAAGAAGGTTTCGAGCAAAAGAACCTCTCAACTAAGGTTTGATGACAAAAAATCTACTAGTCTATTCCTCATCTACTCGCAAAATCCATCTGCAACAAATTTTCTACAAGAGTCAGTTTGCGAGAACTGAGCAAGATAAGGCTACACCAAAAACCACCATAACTGTTATCTATCAATACCATGAAAGGAAGCACTTTATTGCAAGAATTTTGGGTCAAACCTCTAAATACTATCAACACTTCAAGTTATAGTAAGTTTCCACCATGCCAATCAAGGAAGAAGACTATATACTTCAGTTAGGAGTAAAAACAACGAAAGTATAACAATCGAAAAAGAATGGCCCTTGGCCCTATAAGGAAAAATAACCAATCTAACAAAACATGATTCCCATCAAGTAAATAATTAAATAACAATCACAAAATTGCGATTTGAGATATAGTACCAACCATCCAGAATTTTATCAAAGATACCAAATGCATAGGCTATAATATTATATTTCTAGAAGAATAAGAGTTGATCGGCCCAAGAAAAGGGAAGCCATGGTTTTCAAGAATTAACACAAAAAGCCAGGTATAAATGAGTTTCAAACCTGAAATCACATAGAGTATCCACACAACATAAGTTTCGAAGCAAGCGCACAGTAAACTAGTTTGGCCACTAACTCCAAGAGATTTCCCAATCATTCAAGAAGGCCAATGCCTTGTGGGCTAGTAGCAAAACATGCAAGAGAAGATGGGGTTCCGTCAAACAAGCGTATACGAAAATGCCTTCAACAAATTTTATAACCCTAAAGATTTACAAACCTCCACATCAATTTTAGAAGTTCGGTTAATTTAAGATAATTTTCCTATTTCCCAAAACAATAATATTTTTGAAGCAACCCTTGGTAACACAGTCAAACGTCACACATAGACACAAACATAAATATCTAAGTGACATTAATAAAACAAAACCTTCCGCTATGAATCCATAAGACTATCAAATGCACGATGAATTTTCCTGAAGATTAATAACGTTTAAGGCAATTTTCCATCACAAAATATTAAGGTAAATTACGTGCATGGAAAACGATCAATATTAATTAATAGCATTAAAATTATAAAAGAGAAAGAATGCAAGTTAGGAAAAATAGAAAGAAACGCCATTAACAATAATTCTGAGAGAGGGATTAGACCATAATTATCCTAGTGTGAACGAGGTACTGGATTCACACGATAGAAACCTCTAGCTTAGCAGATCCGAAAAGCTAATTATGGTTCCAGTGGATAGGGGTGGTTAAGGTACTTTCTAAGGATGGCCTTAAATGCCTAGGAACAAGTTGAAAGATAATATGGGAGTCTAAGCACGCGAGATTTGATGCGTAATTGCATGCAAACCTTTCATTTTAAAAGTTTTAATGCCGACGACCCAACCCGGATAGCCCAAGCGGTGATCACTCCAATTCTACAATCTGTCTTTCTAATGTCAAGAAGATTATCGAAGGTAACAACATAATACTGGTAACAACATAATAATATAAAACTCAATCGTAGAGAAGAAGATATACGTAAAACGAAAGGATGAAGGTCGAACAAACAAGCAAGAAAACATAACACCCAGAGACAATGGC
Source organism: Taxus chinensis (assembly GCA_019776745.2). Taxonomy (NCBI): domain Eukaryota; kingdom Viridiplantae; phylum Streptophyta; class Pinopsida; order Cupressales; family Taxaceae; genus Taxus; species Taxus chinensis. The sequence continues at coordinate 800,213,663 of CM034150.1, forward strand.
ACATACGTGTTTCTCACTAACACACTGATAGCAATAAAGGTGAAAACAAGAAATAGAACAAGCAGAAAGGAGAGGTCTCCTAGTAAGACGTCCAATTGAAAAATTTATACAAGGAAAAAGGTGGTTCGGTTTCACGATAAAATAAATATAGCAACAGTGGAAAAGTGTAGAGTTATCTTTCCTGCTCCTCCAGCTTCGACGAGGCATCCAAACTCCCCAAGATCCAGCAACAACAACCCTCTAGTTGAATCTCCATCTATAGCATGCAAGGCACCAACATTCCTCTCAAACCCGAACTCCACTGGACACCTCCTCTTACAATCCTTTCATTATTGTGAGTTGTCTCCCTGACAGCAAAACATTATTTGGTGGAGTTCTCTTTCTGTTTCTTGACTCTACTTTCCAGTAGGCTTTAGCAAGAGGCTTGCTAAGCAGATCTGTAATATCTCCGGCCATGTTCTCAGCGTTCTCCTTGAATGGAAATGTCTCCCCCCTGGTATTTTATCCAGCATGTGTGCCGCCCTTTTAACATGATCAGGTTTACAAGGAAAATAAGATCCATTCAACTGACAACGCTTAGTAAATCTTTTTTTTTTTTTTTCTAGCAGCTGAGCAAAAGTAGTGTTTAGAAGTTGCCCAGCAAATAACTTAATTTGTTTAAAGAAGGGACAGAGGCCAGCATTATAACAGCCCAAACAACCCTGAGCGACCAACACGCCTCCACCAAATTCGCACAGCAACAGCATGGGTATTCCCACTGCACCAAACAAAGATCCTTACCCGGAACTCTCCACGCGGCCAGCAAGGAAGGCGCCCCAAGGTCCCGCGCATTCAAAAAACCTTCCTCCACATTTTCCAAATGCCCCCCCAGCTCTAGGCGTGAACAGGTCTCAACGTGGCCAAGAGAAGGTGAATAAAACAAAGGAACAAGGAACATGCGCGCAGCAAAAAGGAGGCAAACTTTTCTAACATTTTCCACCACTCCACATGCAGACTCCCCAAGAAGGCACGGCCAGAATACATGCGGCTATCCCAAAACACTAGGGACTGCGCCCAACCAGAGCTTACACACCAATCAAAAACAAAACTCAACAAAAACCTCCCCCCCTCCAATCTCACGCGGCCAGCAACAATGCAGTGTAGGTAAAAGACAAAATAAAAACATGGAAGATATAATAATGAATTCCATTTGCAGGGTAAGCGGCCAGCATGGAGGAAAAAGGTGCCCCAATCCAGCAAAGGTCAATTTCATCATTAAATTACAGCCGACTAGGGAAGAAAACAGGCGGCCCAATAATAATCTCCCACTTTCTCACCAACTTGTCAGGCATTAACAGCAATGAGGGAAACAAAAGAAAGGACAAGGACAAGGAATTCCTCCACGCCAAGCATGGCATAAAATTTTTAAAACATGGAACAAAACAAGGGGTCTCCAAGGCATATGAGCAAGAGTGAGAACTATACAAAAAGAATAAATAAATAAATTGCTTGACAAAAGAACCTACACTATAGCTTACAACCCCATATAATCGTCAATCGAAAAAGATAAATTACAATGTTATTTTTATCATTATTTTTCTTGATTTTTTAATATAAAAATAAATAAATAAATAAAATTATTAATCATTTTACCAGCGACCAATAGGAATGCTTGACAGGGCGGAGACACTAATGTCGCAGCGGAACGCAACATCATTCAACCCTTAGAAGCACAGTTGTCACAGAGAAAGGGAGCAACAATGAATGCGGCATTACAATCACACCCATTTTCAAAAAAATTTAATGCATTCCTATGTATTGACTACTAGTCCAAGCAAGTTTGTACAACACTACCACTTTAGCTAGATGGTTGCTTTCTTACCGTGAAACCAATTAGATAGGCATAATAATATATATTTGTTGATATAATTATAAAACCAACATGTAGACATGCCCAAACCTTATAGTTTAGACTCATGTTTGTCTTGGTAAATTTATATACTAATTTAGGATTGGGTTTGGAACGCTTTTGACCATAGAGTCCTCCTAACTATATTTGGTAGGGGTTACAATGGGACTTAAATTAAACATGTTCCTACAAAACAACCAAATGTTATAATCCAATTAGTTTTGGAGACCTTTTATTTAAAGGGTGAAATAGATATGTAGGGCCCAATAACATTGAGAATAAAAAAGGATCCATATAATTCATTTGTTATTTTCTTCGATTCCATATGCCATTAATGGGTTTTTATGGACATTAATATTTAAAATTAAATTAAATATAATGTTATGTTTGAAGTGTCTTAAATATTTGGAGAAAGGTGTTAGTAAGTAGTAATTAATTCTAGTTATATTTCAATGGTAATTATTTATAAATTTATTTTAATTAAAATGTTGATACCTTGTTTTAATATAATTCATTAAATGGTATGATAGGCCACTCTACATAGGTGAGAGCTACAAAATATCTTGTCATGACATTCCACACTCAAAATACGAGACATAGTCTTCATACCTACTTTTACTAATGTTATTACTTATTACTTCTATTATGACATTCAACAATTGTAAATATGAGCATTTTCTTCACGCTAAGAAATATTGAAGTAAAATTCTAATACATATACATCATAAATTGAGAAACTTAATAACCCCTTTATAATATCGTATGGGTAATTTTTACTATCATTATAAACACTAATAACAATTCTTGTATATTATGAGACATGTTGTTTCATAACCAAGGGCTCTAGAATAGAACTTTACGTTATCATGTTTTTGCATCCACAATTTTGAATATGAGATATACTTATTCATGCCTATTTTTATTGTAGTAACATGTTACAAGTAGTGGCTGTAGACTTTAATATAGTGAATCACAATATAAGATAAATATTGATACTTGTTTTAAAAATGATGAAAATATAGGATATATATTGATATTTGTTTAAAAAATATTTCAATATGTTTGGTGTTAACTCATTTACTGAACTATGGGCTCCTAGTTATGCTCATTGCAAGAAATTACAATTGTCATTATATGTTCCAAACATATATTTCATCCTTTGTCTTGGGGCGATTTTTATGAATTGTAGAGTTTATATTCTTGATATTTATTTATAATTATTTCAATGAATAGGTATAATTGTGAGAAATGGCTTATGTTGGTCGTCCTAAGAAGGATAAAAAATAATTATCACTTGATGCATTTGGTTTCCCTCAACATTCACATCAACAAATTCATTCCCAAAATGAAGACTTTGTTGTTAATCCACATGAAGAACACGAGTTAAATGGAGGAAAACTTCTATATGAGGAACAAGCATCAAAGAAACCCTAACGAACATTCAAGTCCAAATGGAAATCAAGATTTTTGTGGGCTTATGCTATAAAATATTGCAATGAAATCGAAAGGATAAAGTGTTCTTGGTGTGTGAAATATAAGAGAGGAACTCCATTTGCTAAAGATGGAAGTACCACCCTTCAAGTCAGTGGTTTAATTACTCATGTAGAATCAGAGTCTCATACATTTTTTTGCAACCTTTAGAGGAAGAATCTAAACGAACTAGTATTCTAATAACCAAACAGGTAGAGCTCATGGTAGATGTTGAAAAGGAGATAATCATATCAGTGATTGAAAAATGTATTTTGTTGTCACACATGTTGTGTCTTTAGAACTCTATAAGTCAATTTGTGATTTGAACAGGTATAAAGAAACTTTACACATGCCTCTAACAAATGAATATTCAACATATACAAATACCACTTATGGAAAAGAGTTTCTACAAGTTGCTAAGGAGGTCTATTGGAAAAAGTTAATAGATGAGATTGTAGTCTGTATTATTCAATTTTATTTGATGAAAGTATTGATCGGATTATGGACCAACATTTGATAGTTTATATTACATATTTGACTAATGAAGGGAGAGGTCAATGTGTAACAAAATTCATACGCCTCCTTCAAATAAAGGATGGTACATCTTAATCTATGTATGATGTTGTGATTACTCTTTTAGCAGAGATGGGATTATCCTTGATGAAGCTAGTAGGATCCAGATTTGATGGGGCTTCAACAATGAGGGGTATTCATGAAGGTTTATCTATTAAAATTCGTCGAGATGTTCCTTATTTACTAGACATTCATTGTATAACTCACCGAGAAGCATTGACAACAAATGCTTCTTCTTATTTTCTAGAGTTGCAATTTATTGATAAATTTACAAACAAAGTTTATTCATGGCTTGGGAAATCTGCTAAAAGACACAGAGCATTAAGAGAGTTAACATATTCATTTCAAATCAATAGGTTAGAGGTGTTACAAATCCATCATATTAGGTGGCTCTCTAGAGAAAAGATCATGGAAAGACTTGTCTAGGTCATGCCTACTTTGTTGAAAGAATGAGAGTCAGAAGAGAGACAAATGTATGATTCAACAATAATATTTCAAGTGCTGTTTTGTATCCATTTACTGTCAGATGTGCTTATTGAGTTGAATAAACTAAACAAAAAATTCCAAGATGATCATGTTGACATTACTTCCATTAACACTACTTTAGATATTATAGTTGATATGCTACATAGGAGATTTCAAAACGACATAATTGGGGCAGGTATTGTACATATATCATTTTTTATAAGTAGAGCACAAAGAGGAACTCTTGAGTTTGCAGATGGAACAAGTATGATGCATGTGCATACATTAAGATTAGAAAGCTTGCCTAAGTCTCAAAGATCATGGACATTGGATGATTGTATTCTATTGAGAAAAAAAATTATAGTGAGGGTGATTAATTCTTTTGATTCCATATTCACATATCTACCTATATTCAATGTTGCTAAGTTTTCAAGTCCTCGTAACTATTATGAGGAAATGGACAATAGAGATCGACAAACAAAAATATGGCAGTATGTTTATGTGATAAATTTAGTGTTGAGGATTCACCTATTGTGGATATTGTTGAATGTTTAGGTGAGATGGATGAATTTGTTTGTACTATTTGTAAATCATATATGAAAAAACATATGTTTGGAACATGGGATCTATGTGGGGGTGAACTTGAATGGTTTGAAGGGTTTCCATCTTTAATGCGACTATAGCAAACTATTCTTGTTATTCTAGCAAGCACATCAGTATGTAAAAAGGGTTTTCAAAGTTAAATAGGATAAAGAATGATGATAGATCTAGACTTTCTTTAAATACATTGGATATGTTAATGTTTATCTTTTTGTGCGCCTCATGCTCAAATGCGGTAGATTTAAATACCATTTATGATGCATGGAAGCATATGAAAGCTCGAAAGACTCTTTCGCTAGACAAATAGTTGGTGAGTTTTTAGGCCTTTTGGGTACGAAACATATTCTTTATTGTTTTTGCACATATAAATCTAATTGAATTGTGTGTGTGTGTGTATTTGTTTGTTCCATTCTAACTAGAGTAGAATTGTATTTGCATATGGTTACTAGAATTTCAATGCTGATAAGTAGATTTTATTTTAACCTTTTTGGGGATTCCACCCATAAATGATGTGAATATACATATACCCTTTGAATACATAATTAAAAAGAAATGTAATTTGTTACATTTTAGGTGGAGTTACTCTTCGTAAGATGTTTGATATGAACTAATATATTTATTATTATATTTCTTAGTATGGAAGACACTTGAACTATTTGAAAGAGGTTTGAACTTAATATATAATGCATCATCTACTTGCTTGTAGCCATAGTACTATGAACCAAAGTATTTTGTGCTTTTATATAATTATTTGTTTTTAAAAATGTCCTTAGTTTTTAGAACCTGTATATTAGATTTTCTCTTGTCATATGAAGCATACATTTTTATATTGATTTCTATCATGGAAGGGCTACTTAAATGTGTCCTTCAAGATAAAATTTTGACTAGCCCTTCAAATTTGATCCCGGTAGCCATAATAATATGAACCAAAGTATTTTGTGTTTTTATATAATCACTTATTTTTAAAAATGTCCTTAAATTTTAGGACATATGTACTAGAGACTCTCTTGTCATATGAAGTATAAATTTTTATATTACTTTTCATCATGGAAGGGCTACTTAAATATATGCGCTTCAAGACAAAATTTTGACTAGCCCTTTAAACAACACAAGCAAGTCTATTGGCTTGGCCGTCGATTTCTTATTTAATAATATCATTGAAAGCATTTTACGAAAATCAATAATATCGTTCTCTGTTGATGTAACCGTAATGTAATGTCGTATCGGGTTTGAAATAATAAAATCAAGCGTGGAAATTGATAGGTTGTGGGCCGTTTTTTGTGATTTTAACTGTATAATACCAATAAAAAGTTTAGGTGACCACAGACAATGATAGGCTGAAAATTTATAACACCGTATAAATTTTTAAAGACTCATTGATAAATGTATATAAAATATGTGAAAATATAGAACTTATTTGCATAGATGTGAAGAAATAATAATAGTATAAGTATAGAAAAAATGAAATATACAACCACCCAAAGAATTAGGTTGTCGATAAATTTTGATCTGACAGGCGTAAGTAATTTGAAATTCCAGGCCTGGATAAAATATTTTGAGGGAGGCAACCGGGCCGACCCCTGCGAGGATCTATACACATTTTGATTCCCAATGTATACAAATTTTGATAAAATAACCTAAATCTAATGATTTTAAATTTTAATTCCACCCTCCGGGGGACCACAACTGTGGTACAAGCTACCCCCACGTAGGATAGAAAGTAACATTGATATTTTGCTATAATTTTTAGTGGTTGATGTTTGATATAATTTAATTATTTAGATTTTTTGAATCTTAAAATCCTTAAAACTTGTCTCATGTCAAAAAAATTGTCTCTCGTTAAATTTCATGAAAACCTATGTCATGTAGGACAAAACAACACAAAAAATCACTTTCACCACCATCCAATTGATCATGAAGCCAATAGGAGAGACATTGCATAAGAGGTGGTCCTCTCACCAGTATAGTATGTCAATAACAATGACACCCCAAATCTCCGTCTTTAGCTCAAGCGATGTTGCCAATGTCGCCAACAACAAACATCTTTGATGTCGTGAACTCTATGCACCTTGAAATTGCATCTACGACTATGCAAACTTTACATGCCTTACTATCCATATTGGACATACTTCTTCAAAGCTTCTTGAAATGACTATGACAACTCTACAAACCCTCATATTTAACTATCGGCATAACATTGCATCTCTTTTCGGTGCAACTGCTAGTATGTAATGTTTTTTCCTCTTCTTATACAAATACCTACTCAAACTTGCACCATCGAACATTGAGTCTTCCATAACATAGAGGGTTATATGTATAATTTATACAAATACCATAATATGTTATGTTTTTTCTTTCTCTTCTTATGTAATAATCATTTAAATTTGATATTTAAAATTTTGATCTCTTAACCTATTGTATACAAAGATTCAATTTCTTATTTTTCAGTTAGCAATCCCTAAGTGACCGACAAAATATTAAACTTAACATATTGATAGTGCGAGTCGCAAAATAATGTTTGATAACCATAAATTTAAATTTTAACTCTGAAATACATTTCCCATTTTACATATTATTCATCCATTTTAGTATTTCAATACATGATAGTGTTTTCTATTTGTTACACTATCAATTATAGAAAACATTTATTGCAATTAATTCAAATGAAGCTAACTTACAACATTGAATACACTTGCACAACTTTTAAAATGTCATGCAATAGATAAAAAATATAGTGCCACGATCATTAGGATACTTTATCAATCCGTAAATCTTAAATACATCCATTTCAAAGAACGCTAATAAATATTAAAATCAAGGCTCCTATCTAGGATTCTACTTATACCACGTTGATTAAAATCCCCATTGAATTAAAAAATTGGATTGATTAATTCACCAAAAGGCTTCAATAAAGTTCCCAGATTTTAGATATTATTTTACGGTCTTAAATATTTACCATCCTAGATATTTATAGATTTTAGATATTTCCTATAATAATATCTAACAATCTGATTTTATACTTAAGATTTTTTTTTAGGCTACGATGTTTATCTACTTTTTGGACTATACAATCTTTAAATCAGATTGGCCATTCTTGATTTGGTAATAAGAAAAATCATTTCGTAGTAGCAATTTTGCAGAGATGCACAATGCATTTTTTATTTTAAAACAAAAAAATAGAGTGCAATACTTTGCCTGAAGCAGACAGTTGTAACTGAAACACATCACATAAAAGGAAGGGAAAATTGGAGTGTGGTGTCGCTGCCATGATTAATATCATAGGCACTGAGCCTTACCCTTCTAGTGTTCACCTTGTTTGATTCCTTGGGACTGCAAATGGTAGGGGATCTATTCACAATTAAAAATTTTGTTTGATGTCATTTTTTTCAGTTACAAAAGGACCTTAGGTTAACTATTTTGATTTATATACTGCTTTTCTTTTTTGTTTACAAATAGGCTTTATGTAATGGAAGTGGACCGAGTTTCCTAAACTTTCTGGATCAGCTAATACTCTCAACACTGTAGGCGGAGTGCCCAAGTCCATGACGGGTTTGTTTCCATCTCTTTGTTGGGAAATATAGTTTTGTAGATAGGAGGTAATATAATATATTCATTCCTATGCAAGCCAAGTAACCTCATCTGCCTCTTCCTCAAGTTTTGAACCCGAGACCTTTAAAAAAATGATAAAAGAGGGCTCCAAGTGCAGAGTGAAAATAACCCTGATTATTTCAACACCCTGTGCGGAAGCCGAAGGGCATGCTTTGCAAACCCAGGGGATAAAAATAAGGAAGAAGGATCAACACCTAGGGGAGGATTTCAAAGAAGGGTTGAGCCGCAAAGACAAAATCGAAATTTTGCCAATAACGTGTTAGATAGAGGATATGTTTTACAGCTGCTCTAGAGACGCGTATACATGTTCGCCTCTTGGTACTGAAATGTGTTTGTACATTAGAAAGGGGGTTCCTGCATTTTAAACATGTGTACATATATTCAACTTAAAAGTTGTGTAAAGTGTAGGTCATAATTTTGAGAACTGAGTAGTAGTATATTCCACAAGGTTGTTTCATACGGTGTAAATGTTTGCAACAATAACGCCTTTCGCAAGACTTTTTTTAAGTATGTTGCAAAAAGATATGTTCCATTTTTCTCTTTGGGGCAATTTGGGGGAAACTTTTATATGGGCCATTTTAAACAATAGTAAATACATATCTTAAATTTTTAAATTTTATTTTATTATTTTTGAAAAACCATTCAATACCCCTATAATATCAGAAAATTTATGTGCCTTGTGTAAGGTTCTACAATTTACACACGTCTACTAGAGCATTTGCAACTGCAATATTTGAGAAAAAAATCTCCATTCTTTTACACTTTGATGGATGTTGACACCATGTTCTACAGCTCGTATTTTAACATAGGTTGAGAGTACGATGTCAAATGTAAACTAAGCGGGTCGAAGACTTGTTTGTTGCATACGGTGACGTAGTGATTCTCTCTTGAGGAAACCCATGTCAAAATAAATATATAAATATTTACATTTTCTCCGGCGTAATTTGGAACTCGTGTGCAATTGCTAGTGATAAATGCTATGAATTAAGCTGCACGAATGTGTCGAGCTCGAATAAAACTTTTTGAGAAAGAAAAAAGGGGTCCGAACACCCCTTTATACCCAAAATATTATGAATTTTCAATTTACTTCTAAAAGCTAAAAAAGATTTGATGGTCAAATAGACATCAAATTTGATGTCATCATTGATTGTTTATCAACAAACATTACATCCCCCCACAAACGCCACCCAATAGCCATTATAGAACAGCTATCGGCGTTAAACTATCCCTGCTCCCTTTATTTGCCAAATAATTTCAATATTAAGTCAAATTGCTTATAAGTATAGTCTAATTAAACACTAACGATCTAGCATGCTATATCCATGTTCTCCAACCATATTTTGGTCAACTCAATACGAATTTCAGTAATTGTCAAATTTAATGGTAAAAATTTTGCGAGCCCCTGTTTTCTTTCTGTATACCTTTTACCAGCTAAGCAATATCCAATATCAATGGGAAAATTGGTTAAAATCATTCCCTATATATAGCCAAATAAGGTCGCTTCTAAAACATTACGAAATATTGCATATGCTACTATAGAAAGATTAAAAAAATAAAAGCATGGGCAGAACGCACATAAAATGATCAAACACACCCTGAACAAGAAACATAAAACGATCCAAAATTCTCAAGAATGTGAGGATTCTTCCAAGATACAGTCTGGAGGAAAATACTAAAATTAACACTATTTTAAAAAATTTACAGTTTAGGACTAACAAACACTGAGCAATATCATACCATTTGAGATTGTATCTGACCACTTCACAGAACTCGTTAATTCCAGTCATTGCTTCCCTCAAATAATTTTGGAAGCTATGGATGATTTGCAAAGCTTCGAGAATATCTATCCAAGATAGCCAACTTTCTTATATATTTCATGGCTGCACTGCAAATGCTCCAAGTTCAAATCATTCTTCACTGCATATGCCAAATGCCCCAAATAGATAAAAAAAACATACCTGGAGATCTGCTGATGATTTCAAGACACCTGCCCTGCATAGACTGTTGATGTTACTCTGAATTCATTTTACCGAATTAATTGAGTGCTGTGAGCATTCCCAGATGGCTTTCACTGGGATTAACCCCTAGGCCCAGTTCAGGTTTCAATCTCTGTTGTTGTAACAACGTCAAACCTCAAGGAAAGCACAGGGCTCCCCCTAGACCCAATAAAACAACAGTGGCTCCTTGTGTGTTCATGAGGTCCATTTTGGGAATAAACAGAAGCTGCTGCAGTGGCATAAGATTACCATCATTGGTATTGGCAGTGGTGGTGTCAGACCTGGTGAACATCCAGCTTGGTCTTCCACTCATTCTGTATACAATATACATACGAAACTGATGTTCAATAAGTCCCAGGCTTGAATCTTGTCCCAACTCAAATAACATTTGCTGTTGGTTGCTACTTCTGCAGAGCTTAAATGGTCAACCTGGAACCCCTCATCAACACGTTCATGTTGGGAAATTCATCAGAATCCAGCACCCAGTTGGCAGCATTAACTGAGGGTCTGCTTGCTGCAACAACCAAAAGGCAAGTTAAAAATCAAATATAGTTTGTTTTTTTATTTTCAAGTCTGTTGACATACGTTGATTTTTTATTGGATAATGGGCCGACACACAGTCGTGTAGGGCAAAGCCTTTGTCAAGCATGCCGCTGGAAGAGTTTCTCCTTCACTTGGCTCTTCTTCTCACCAATCGGGGAGTTTACCATAAAGCCTTCATATGGCTGAGTGGAGCCCAATGGCTTTCACCAAGAGTATTCCCGGAGATTCTAACCTCAAGTGGTGGGATTGGTATCGCTAAAAATATCACTAGGAGGTATCAACTAGTGGTTGGTTTACCAGGCCTGAACCTGGAGTCAAGGGGTGACTCCCGAAGACTGCGCTTGCCCCTAAGCCGGCCTGAATAATGGGACTCTTCCAGTTTAGGAAAAATTAAAACACAAATGGTTAAAGGAGAATTTGACTCCAATCACCTGGCTATGCATAAAACTCTTGCTTTGTGATATAATCGGCTATGCATAAATTCTTGCTTTGTGAGATAATTTTAGTAGAACAAATTGTCTCTGCCACATACATATACAAATTTATATCCAGGATTTGTTTGATAAGATTGAACATAATCTAATGGAGCATCAATAATGCTTGAATCTGATGCTTCCCGCAGCTTCTCCATTTGTCCAGTGAGCATATTCATCAAATCCTAAAGAAAAATTAAACAAACGCATATTGTAGTCTTCGCATCCTGCAGAAATCTAACTAATTGTATCTTCCTTCAAATTTAATTCAGTTGTCCAACATTTCCTTGGTATACATCTGAACCTAACCCTATCATTTGTCACTTTACTCTTGCAGCATTTCGCTTGTCCATTACAAATGAATTAATTTGGAGCTTTATAATCTAAAATTCATTTTTCTTGTATTTTTCATCATAAATTATCACCAAGATCTTGCAATTATGTTTACTGCTATGCTTAAAAAAAGAAATCAAACAAAAGTTTTAAAGTTAACGCAAAACATATTAGTAAACATAAAAAAATTCCCTGTGCGACCAAAAATCCTCGAGATATGTTCAAATACCATAATTAAGAGAGAGTCACATCCTTGTCATATATTTTACTCACCAACATCTGTTGCTAAAATGTCCCCTCTAACTTAGTATAAAGATTGCGGTCATAAACTTTCCAAAGAAATTTGATGAAAATCATATTTCAAATTAAGTTATACTTCCACATGTACACAAGTTAAATGACAAGGATACAGTAGCTTTGAAAGGCATAAGGATTGGTATTATACATATTTTACAGAAAGAACAACAATCAAGAAAGCTCTGGATATGCAAACGGGCAATTAGTGAACAGCCATTGGAAACATTCCTAGCCAGCTTTATGTTGCATCACACGCAGCCAATTACATGCCCCATGTTGGGAGAGCCTTTGTACTATTTGTTGGTTCATTGTAAATTGCATTCAACATTTTCCACTTTTATAGAATGCTGCTGCAAAGAATGGATGTCTCAAAGCTTCTTGAGCTGTCAATCGGTCCAAGGGTTCAAAATTTAGAAGACCTTGCAGTAAGTCTATAAGGAGACCGGCAGAGTGATCTACATGCGGCAAGATCAAATTCTGCAACAAGAAATTACAGGTATGGTATTGTTATCACCTAAAAGCCTTACTCTTCTTGAGACAATTCTAAGATGTCCAGGCATATCCATATAATAAAATGGTAAAAGCATACCCTTAGACTTGACAACTCCCTCACTGCCCGTATACTCTTGCTAGAAGAAGCTCCTTCTGGCCAATCCAATCGTTTTCCATGTCTAAAATATTTTGCATGTCTACCACTGTTCACACAATAGTATTTGATAATCTTGCTTTAGTACAACCATAATATGGAATCAGCACGAGAATAAATTTGTCTGTTGATGGCACCTAAGAAATCAATTTATGTATCAGTCCTCTTGCAAACATCTAGTAACATACTTTGCCTTTTTTATCATATGTATAGGCAATGGACCAAACACCCTCTCCATCATTGCAAGGTGTTCCAAATTTTCATGTGTCTGAAACAATGTCTCTCCCTACACACATTCACAAAGTGGGTTCCATAAATATCATTCAGTGCAACAGGTTTATATTTATTCTGCAAACAAAAACTTTATAAATTATAATCTAATATGTTACCAAGCAAAGTTCCACAAGTATGCAACCCACACTCCAGATATCACAAGGGTAGTCCCATCCCAGACCTGTTAAGAGTCATTGTTGATCAATATGAGAAGGGTAGAGGTATAACTTCATAGGGTCATTACAGGTTTTCAATACTGTTCAGTTACACACATTTGATGTTTTTGACGTTTATGGTTTTCCTGTTCATGCCATGCTTACCCAAAATAACTTCAGGAGCTCGATAATGTCTGGTTGATATAACAGATGTGTGCTCTTGTTCCTCAAATGTGGCACTTCCAAAATCTATTAATTTTATCGCTCTCAACTTTGGCAACCACATGTAGTCATTTTGTGTTGACCTCTTTAAACCCTTGTAAACAGAGAAGATAGCGAATTAGGGAATGATCATTCATGGATGTCAAAATGTGATATTAGCAATAGTGGAAACCAGAAGCAGTTAAGCGAGTCATAATTTTGAGAAAAAACACAGATGAACTGCACTCAATAAATCTAAGGGCAGGTAAGTCCTAATGTTGAGAAAAACATAGATATTCAATCCCTATAGATCAATCATTATAGAGTACAGATAATCACTCCTCAACTACCTTGTAATCTTGAACCTTTACAAAGTCTGAAGAAACAAAAAGTATATTTTCAGGCTTTAAATCCGTGTGGACAAGTTTCAAATCATGCATATCTGCCACAGACCATTGGCAAGTCACAATATTAGGTTAAATAAATCCTTAAACAAACATTAGCACCCTATCCAATCCACTAGAAAGCTTAGTATATCCTTTTAGCTTAAAAAGACCTAATGAGTGTGAAAATGAGGAGTGAATTAATCTAACATCCTAAAAGTAACACAGGCAAGAACAGTTAACAAATTAAGCTATATCCTTAACATCTATATAGAACTAGATAATATTGAGTGCAAGTATTGTCTACACACATGCTATTGATTCCAGGAGTTGTTTTCCAATCTCCTGAACAAGATCAATAGGAAGGGGGCGATAACTGTTCTTTCGTAGATAATCATATAAGCTTGGTCCAAGCTTCTCAAAAACCTGTTTAGAGCAGTTAAATACATCCAAAAAATCTTAAGGGCCAAGAAAAACAAAAGTAGGCATGGCTAACACCGCAACTTAAAAGAACAAAATGTAAGAAATTTCAAGGTGCCTCGTGCCAATGCATAAAACATCAGGCACTATTCCAAATACTCACGATACAAGTGTGATTCCGATAGTCAAACCACTCCCGCATTTGCACACAACTAAATGAAAAAACCAACTCCAATCACATAATTAATTACACGATTTTCAGAAAAAACTATGTATGCCTAAATTTTTAGAAAATTTGTAAAAAGATGTTCAATCATACCGCTTGCCAGTTTGGTCATGTTTAGCAACTTCATGGAGCACATTAATTTCCATCATTGCTTCATCTTGGTACATCCGTAACCCACGGTTGATTTTTATGGCTACAATATCCTTTGATTTCCTGTCCCAACATTCCAACACCTGTCCAAATGAACCTGTAAAAAGAGCATTTTAAGTTTCTCTCTACAGTTTGATTTGTCAGACAATTAAAGCTTTAAGATTTTTACAGGTGAACATGTTGATACATGTTGAATCCTCTTTTAAATCTGATAAAGTTGTCCCAAACATATCTACTAAAATTTTCCACCAATGGCACCATATAAACAAATCTGTAATCCAACAAGCAAAACCCTTTAAATTACCTTGACCCATTTTACTGAGTATTTTATCTGCACAATGCAGGAAGAAAAAAAGACACACAAGAAAGGAAAGAAATGACCGTCAGGTTGCCAAAAAAACTAAGCCCTCAATTTCAAAATGAGAGGAAACCTATAGTGCAAAAAATCAAATGTAAAATAAGAATATGATGAAATATGTCATTACAGCGAGAGGTCAAATTATCTCCAAGAGCAAACACATAATGGCCTTCCTTATCATCATTTCGCCACGGAGGAGATAATTTGTGAGAGAACTGTTGATCTCCGTTTGATTTCAGAGATAAAGATAAAGGCAAGGTTTCTGCCTCAATCACATCCCGTTTTAAGTATGCATCATCTTGCCCGCTAAAATCTAGGATTTCATGAGCCTACACAACGCCATTCATTCAAAACAAAATCACTGATTAAAAATAAACCAATTGAATCCTAGAGTTCTGAGAACTGGTTCTATGGACTGAAAACATTTTACTCATTAACATTGAGAAAATAAAAGCCTGTAATTCTGAGAAGTGAATAATTTCAATCATTAAACTAAAACCTATTAAATCCTATAACTCGGAGAATTGAAGACTCGCATTCATTTGAACTAGCCAATTAAATCCTACAGTTTGGAGAATTGAATAGCCATATTCGTTAGAAATTAACCAATTAAAAACAAATCTCACAATTCTAAGAATTGAAGAAAATTAACCCGTAACAATTAACCAATTAAATCATTCAATTCCCGAGCTGAAAATGTTCACTCATTACAATTGACGATTTAAATCATTCAATTCTGTTGTGAATTATGATTTGCACTCGTTAGAATCAACCAATTAAGTACTAAAGCTCTGAGAGTTCTCATCACAACTAATTCACGAAACCCCTAACATTAGGAGCTCAGGCTAGAAAAGCCGCGAATCAATAAACCAAGCGAATGTATGGACATAAAAGTCATTAAAATAAACATATTGCAGATTGCAAGATTGTAAACTAAAAGAAACTAACCTTGCTACCAGATGGAAGAACGTCCCACAATGATGATAGCCTTCGGCGCTTCCTGGAGATTCGTCCATTAAATGTTCTGAAACACAGGCCATGCCGGATATTCTTAGAGCTCTGTGCTTTCTAGGGTTTGTGATGGCTAGGGTTTTTAGGTTTTGCAAATCTCTGCGGGTTGAATCAATACAAAGAAAATAGGTTTTCAATTCAAAGAGCCGAAAGAAGGATTGGGAAAGACAGTAAGAGCATGAGATGCTCTCGAGTCCCAATTTATAAGGTAACGCTTTATTAATAATAAATTTTCCCCCAAATCAAGGGAGGTGTGAAATAAGTTAAAGTTGAAGTAAGATTATGGGATTATGGCAGCGGAAATTTGGCTGACAAATTTGGAGGCCGCTATCATTAGCTCATACTCTTATCCTTATTATGTGACTACACGCCCAAATTATGTGCTCGGAGAAACCATTGCAATATCCCATAAGGAGAGATTAATCAACATGTTGAATGTCATGCATAAAAAAGTACCCTCTTTGAAGGTGTCAAGGTGATTTTCGTCCCCCATGAAGGTGTTAGGGCGACTTTCATTGCCAGGATGGTCTCTCATCCTGACAAAATCCCCTATTCTAAATATAGATAAAATTGGTCACTGTTAAGTTATGGAATTCAACCAGTCTCATTGTTGTTGACGTTGCATGATCTGATGTGTTTCTGATTTTGACATCCACTCTTGTCGCCAGGAATAGAAAGCTAGAAAAAGGTGGGAATTTAATATTGCATGTCCCACACATGTTCCATGATGGAGATTGTTCCTCCCTAAATCGTTGTTGACAGGCACAAATAAAGTAATTGTTTCTTGTGCACCTAAGGATATGAAAGTATAAATGTTCGTCCAATGCACAATCAAAATATGTAACCCGATTCCAAATTTGAGCTTGAAATATCCCTTGTGGGATGCCACTTAAAAATGCACAAAATATTGAAAATTTGTAGCCAAATAAAATACTGATTTTTACATATTTTTAACATTTAGGGCAGCGAACTAAAGAAAATTAATATCTCCCAAAATATCCACTCAAATCACTTGAAAATTTAAAGGGAGCTTGCTAATAGAAATAAAGAACATAAGAAAACTATTTTTGGAATTTTTCAAATAATAAAATGCTGCCAAGAAATTACAGCGTGCCCTAGACAGCTGGAAAACTTCTAAAATTTGTAACTCTCCGAATACAAGTGCAAAAAATATGAAACTTTGGAAATAACATTTACAAATATAGGAGATGATATTCTAACCTTCAGATCTGAATTCGTGCCACTAGAAACCCCTCAAATGAAGGCTGCAATATTCCAAACAAGTCGCCTAGCTTGGAAAAGGGTTGGAAATTGATGAAAAGACCTTCAAAGTGATGTTAAACCCTGCTCAAATGGTTGCCGTAAATCTGATCTGAAAACCCTTTGATTATCTTCACCAAATGTCTCCAAAACCCTCAAACCCCTTCCTCTGAAACCTCTAAAAATACCTTTGCAAATCAGCCCCAAAATGACAAGCTAGGGTAGATCTCTCGCTACCGAAGAATGCCCTGCTAGCCAGGGATGGATATCTCACCATTGAAGCTAGGGTCCCTGTGAAATTTCACTCCACAAGTTGTAGATTTGCAAACAGCAGTTGCACATGAAAGAAAATAATTAGGTATGCAAGAATGATCTTTCCTTTTTCCTCCCAACTCCTTATATAACTTCTTCCAAGGCAAAAGAGCCCCAATAAACCCTAGTCGCATTTTTCCCTTGGAAGGGCCAATAAAATAAAAGTAACTTAAGTTACTTTTCCCCTTTTAAGTCGTCATGGTCCAAAAGTGACCCCCAACGCAAAATTAGAACATTAGTACCATGTGGCCCCTTCCTAACGACAAAACATAACATCTAGTCCCTCCAAAACACCTTTTTGCTTATGTCAATGAAGGATTATAACAAAATGGACTAGATATTCATACCCAATAGCTCCTAGTGTCCAAAGCCCCTTGGGTATGACCAAGGCTTGGACTCGAATTGGCCATTAGGCCTTTGGCGTAGGAAAGGGGACATTACAGAGCTCTGTGCAGGCTACTGAGGGACCTACTCAAGAAGAAGTTGAAAAAATGAAAAAGGCATTCAAGAAAGAAGATAAGGATAAAAGAAAGAAAAAAAGAAGGAAAAAATGAAGGAAAGAAAGGTGAAAAGAGTAAAACAAAGAAGTTGAACAAGCTAAAAACTGGTTGCTCGACGAGTTGAACGAGTTCTATTTTTCTATAGGGCTTCTTCTATAGTATCGTCATTGTAGTAGAGTTTAACCACCAAAATTTGGATGGATTGGTGTGGTTCCCTACTCCTAAGACACCATAAAACCATACAAGAAAAAGAATGAAAAGGGGCATAAGAAAGCTCTTATCCTTGACAGGGGCACCAAGAAGGTGCTCTAATAACTCAGAATGATTATGATCATTCTATTTGAAATGGAATGAGCTATATTATTCCAATTCCAAATTTCCCTCTAATAAGGTAATCCACAACAACCAATATAGTGTGTGTTAATGAAAAAATATCGTTCTCGGGTATATCAAGATTTATTTTTTTGTTCGGATTTCACTAACTAATCTTTCCTAATATAATGCCATGGTAAGGCGTACATCATCATTTCAAGCTCCATAAAGGGCTCCTGTAAAAACCCTAGTGTTTATTTTTCATAGAATTAAAAAACCTGTAAAAATAATAAAAATACTCGTCATTATCAATTTTAGGTTCAACATCTAGTGGTATTCAATCCATTCACGTGGAGTAAAAAGAAACCAAAAAACTAACTTAGATGTTATGGATCAAAAAGAATCTTCTTGATGATAAAAGAAAAAGAATTTTCTTGATGATAAAAGAAAAAGAATAATAATTCTTCTTAAATTGACCCCCCCTTTCTCTATGCCATAGAGGAGCTGAATGAAATGGAATTTTCTTGTTCGGTTCAGAATTAGAGGTGTTCTTCCATCTAGGGGAGATATTTGGCTATTTAGTATTGAACCAACAATAGTGGTCATACCTATTTTTGCAGGTTATTTAGTAATTCCCTTTGGTCACCACATTGCTCTACTTGATCTTAGTATAGGTGTTTTTTTGGGATTGCCATTTCAATTATTGCCCCCCTTGGACATTTTATAGCAAGATATGGATCAAATAATAAATATTCTTTTTCAAGCAGTCTCTGATTTGCTTATTAATCTAGGTTTCAATGCTTACAAAGCAAATCTACCAAAACAAATGCAATTGCCTCAGGAAGTTACTCCCTTCATTCCTACTTTATGTTGGTGACAATATTTCGTTCTTTTTGGGTTATAATCAATGGACTATTTGAATCCCATCTCTATTTCAGAACCGGATATGAAAGTTTCTTCTCATCCGACTCCTTGTGGGTTTATATTTTTTATTTTTTGCATAATTCATTGTTATATGGCTTAAGTTCTTTATGACCATTCAGCTTGTCGATGATTTGATAGCGAATATGCGCCAATATTACTATTTATATCTACAAGAAAAGATAAAATCTTTTAAAAGCTTATAATTTATTATAATTTAAATCGGTATGGTTTTTGATTGACATTCGTCGATTTTATCAATCAGGAGTTGGATCTTGGTGATGTAGGATTACTTCACTTATTGGAAATTTTGCGTGTTTAAGAAGGGGACTTTGAATCCCTCATTAAACTTGTTGGAAATGAGACTTTAAATCCCTTATTAAACCTTTTGGAAAGGGGACTTCAAATCCCTTATTAAACCTTTTGGAAAGGGAACTTCAAATTCCTTATTAAACCTTTTAGAAAGTGATGACCTTGACATCGACATTCTCCTTGCCCTCGGAGGTTCCATAGAGTCTCCTTCACTGTCACCTGCAAATAGGAAGCTTGCATATGTCTGAGTCTAATACACTTTTTCCTTTGCTTGCAATGCTCTCAAGGTCATCTTTGTCATCTAACTTTTTCTCTACGTTGAAATTCAACGTAGGCTACATAGTTGAAATGGCTTAACCATTTCTAAATTTGAGCTCTTCGCAGGCAACCGAAGGACTGCAATGACCCAAACTTAGGGGGTCAAGACTCGAGTTATTAACCTTGGCATCCCCATTTTCCTTGGCCTTGGAGGTTTTGTTGAGTCACCTTCACCAACGCATGTCTATGAATGTGTATGCCAACATTCACCCCAAAAAGCATTATTGTTCGCACAATGCACCTGCCTAGTAGAGGAGGCAACACAATGGAAATGTCTTACAAGATTCCAAATTTGACCTCTTCGCTGGTAATCAAGGGACCACAATGACTCATACCTAAAGGGACATGATACGCTTTTACCCTTGCTCAGCATGCCCTTTAGTTCATCTTCATTGTCTAGCTTATCCTCTCTATTAAGAGTCAACAGAGCATCAAAAAATCAATTAACATTATAATTGGAATTATGGATGTCCATGCCCTTGAATCACCACTCCTAATATATCATGTTTTTCATTTGTTTTTCGCCTCCTTTCTTGATTTTATATATATATATATATATATATATATATATATATATATATATATATATATATATATATATATATATATATATATATATATATATATATATATATATATATATATATATATTGTGTTTAAAATAATGATTTAAAGGACGATAATGATGATGGTCAATAATGGTTATTTTACTCATGTAACACATGGAAGTTTGGTAGAATAATATATTTTAATAATGGATGAATAATCTTATGTCAACCCTCTATTGACATAAATATAGAAGCGCAAATGTCCATTTGTATGAGTGTATTTTCCGCCAACATAAGTTGGCTTTTCACCTCGTTGAATCTTCTTTGTACCATATCGAATATGTAAAAATGGCTCCGATAATATGACTCTCATGAGAAGGTGTTTAGATCTTGTGATATTACATGTTGTGGTGTTAGAAATATCTTTGACTTAGACCTCACACTACACTAAATTTAACATTTGATTTTATTTAGAAATGTATTGTTTTAGAGAAAGCATATACAAAATTAATCACTTGCATGTTCCATACGACATGTGTTGGACTACCCAAATAATATCTACAATTTATGCTCCATTTTAACCTATTCCTACCCAGATAATATATGACATCTATAATCCACTTTATCGTCTCGGTTTGCTTCACATTATTTATGCGAGGGTAATTTATTTAGTTTCCTTAAAATCAAGACCGCATGGATGTTGCAGGTAGGAAAATGTTGTGAATGGGAAATCATGCCAGCGAGGAAAACATGACAGATGGTTAAGATTGTTATTACCTGAAAAAATTACAAAAATAGGTGTTATTTGGGCAATTAAAAGTGTAGGGAATTCAGGCCATCAAATTTAAACTGCAAGTATTGTTGCACCTTTGGATGGTTGACCAAGTGCTATAGTAACAGTCTACCTCCATCCACTATAAGGAACGCCTCTTGGCGTAACTAGCAATTGCAATGTTTCAATGGATTTTCTCTATCATTTAGTAGGTGATACAAAACTGTTAAGGTAACAAGGTCATCTGTTTGTTTAAGTGAATAAGTTTAATAAATGTCGATGAGAATGGAAGGATGAAACTAATTTTAAAATGTTGAATTTTATGTCTTTTTATTTTTTAAACCTTTCAAATCATGTACACACCTTCGATGAACATGTTAAGAATATTTAATATGTTAGTGTTCACGTTAATAGGTGAGCTAAATTATATGTTAGTGATTTGAATATTATTTATGTATCAATGCTATATGAGTTGTATTACAAACTCACATATGTGGCATATTAGTTTATTAGCTTTACTTGACCATTATTACATTGATAGGTGTTCTTTATAGTGAATGCAGAGAAATTGCATTTATTGTTATTAGTCAACTATTTGACGTTCATGTTCGAATGCATCTGATAGTTCATGTTTGAATAAATTTGAGTGGATATAAGCAAACATTTTTTTGTAAGGAAGTTTCTTGTTTCGATCACACGACATGCAGTTGTGTAGATTCACGCCAGAATCACAGTCAATCATTGCTCATTTTTCTATGGTCTTGGGGTATTGGTTCATAGTCTTATTAATCGATCGTATAGGAAGATTCACAATTCAATTGATGGGATTATTCTTCATGACGGTTTTCATGTTGATGCCAGCTATTCTAATCAGCCTTTAGTGAGGGACAATATGCGTGGACTCTTATTGCGATGACAACCATTCGGAGTAGATTGTTTTATTACGTCCTTTTTTTGGGCAATTTGTTATATTTTAACAAAAATTCCAATAAACTGACTTCTAATAAGCATGGTTTTAGAAAATTATTCGGTGGGTTTCTTGAGCATAAAGAAGTTAGTTTTTTCCCTAAGTAGAAGCTAATAATGGAAGAAGAACTAGGTGAAAGAAGGATTTTTTGAAGGGAACTTTGGCTCTACTAGGGTTTATGCATTCGCTCGTATCACTCCCTTTGTTTATATTATGTTTCCTTTGTCATACTAGGGTATTCTTAGAGGTCACACTAGGGAACTTGTTTGAGACCATATAGATATTTCATGAGTCTACATACATTTTCTTCATTTTTCAGACATGATAAAACCTTATGGTCAAATCATGTAGATTTTTTCTTGCAAATCTCCATTGAGAAGAACACTTTTCACATCCATTTGGTGAACTTTCCAGCCAAACTGTGTGGCTAGAGAAAAAACATCTTGATAGTTTCGATCTTAATTGTGGGAGCAAGATTTTACTCCTATTCAATGCCTTCTTTATGAGCATACCCCTTTGCTACCAACCTCTCCTTGTGCTTGTCAATAGTGTCATTTGTTTTCCACTTCATCTTGAAAATACATTCAATGGATTTCTTCCCTAGTGGAAGGTCAACAAGTTGTCATGAATTATTTTTCATTACAAATGGATACTCAACATTTATGGCATCTTTCCAAGTTTTGGACTATAGGGCTTCTTGAACTGTAGAAGGCTCAACATATTCAAAAACTTTACTCGTTAAGGCAAAATGTACCTATTCTCGAGCCTTACTGCGAGCACATTGAGCTATTTTTGTGGGTGGTGGTCTTGTCAAATCATCAGCATCATTGAACCTTACTGCAAGCACATTGAGCTATTTTCGTGGGTGGTGGTCTTGAGATGTGCAATAGATGGATTTTGCCTTGACTGAGCTTCTTGTGGTGTTACCCCATCAAGAGCAATAGTGGGAACTTTGTTCAGCAGGTATATTGTCATTTTGGATGCTTTGGCCCAATGTCTCTGTCAAGCCAAAATCATCGATCATACATCGCACCATCTCCATGATAATACAATTTTTTCATTCAACAAGAGCATTTTGTTTTAGTGTATGTCGAGGATCCATTTGCTAACGAATTTCATGAATTTCTAAGAATGATTTGAACTCGTTGTTGGTGTATTCTCCCCCTCAATCTCCGTAGAGTGTTTTGATTTTATGACTTCTTAAATTCACAAAAGCTTCATCTTTAGTACGAAGACAATATGTCCATATTTTTCTTGAAAAATCATCAACACAAAGCATATAATATTAAATCCAGCATGATTTGGTATCATGGGCCACAAACATCGGTGTAATGCTCACTCCTCTTTAACTCTGATTGAACCATGTTATCAATTTTGAATTGATTTATAATCTCAAACCTTGCTGCTAAATTCTAGTTAACATATAAATAAAATGTGCGGGACATCATGATTACTATTGTGTTTTGGTTATTATTATTTGAGACTGTACGGTCGTAATGTGGACCCTGTTGGGAATTTAAGGATAATAACAACTAGCATTGAATGGTTGCCTTGTTATAAATTGATTGTGATATCATTACTCTTTAATATTGCTTTGTTGTATTTAGTTTATCTTTGTGACTAGTATATATAGACATTATTGCACATTATTACCAAAAAATATTAATACACAAACGACATTAACACATTGTGATATACAAATCGAAGGATAGACATTATTGTAACCAAAATGATTAACTTTTGATAGACATTCAATATGGAAGAAAATGATGTGTTATCAGATTAGATATATATTGATATTTTGAATTTCCTTCTTATTGATTTTTTTATCATGATGATCAAAGTCATTTTGTGATTTCATTGATGTTGAAGAATTGACTAAATGGTGAATGAATGAAAGTATTGCTTTAATTAGATGATTAAGTTGTTTTATGATCTTAGTTACAAACTGATGTATGAGTAGAATTGAAATGTTGAAATTTGGAGTAATTGTTGAATTACTTGGTCTTAGCAATAGTAGTTATAATATTTGATGTTGAAATTGATATGTAGATATAAGTGTTTTATTAGTTAGACATCGTTAATATGGACATGAGGCCAAAAGGGTATTGTGTTATTTTTGCAGGTAATTATATCACAACAACAAACTAAGGGGTATATGAGACCAAAAACAAAGGAATATGGGGTATTTACAACTTGTGTCACCATGTTGTTGTCTTGTGTAACATTGTTGTCTTGTTATTTGTTGTTAGGGGGTTCCCATAGAGGGGGATGACCCCAATTTTGACCAAGGGGCTTGTGTGTAGTTCTTTTCCTTTATTTTATTTAATTTTGGTGTATGTGATTAAATTTGTGATATAATTCCCTTTTATCAGTTAATTACTTTATGTGTCTTAACTAAGTAAACTAAAAATCATGATTATTAAGATAAATTTTGGATGTGACAAAAAAGATTCATTTATTGGAGTGTTTGGGTCTTTGTTTTTTATGGTTTTTAGTTTAGTGTATGTGATTTTGAGTGTTGTACACTCCATCCTTCTTGGGAAATTCGGATTTGGCCTTAAGGGCCAATTTTGGAGGCTTGTGGGACAAGTTAAGCTTGTCCCACACCTCTTAATTTATTATACCAACCCTACCTATGGGTTGGGGGGTCAAAAATAGACCCCATTATGTGTTTTGGGAAGGTAAAAGGTGAGTTTTAATTTCACTTTCTTACTTGTGTTTATTTCTTTGTCCTTAAGGGTGTGGGTTGGAGTGGTGTGTGTAAGAGGTTTTTCATACCTCTCAAAACCACCCATTTATTGTGCCTTGGGTTATGGGTTTGACTTGAGTGATGTGGGATGGAGAAGAAATGATGTGGCATCCTACATGGAGCCACATCATCTCCCTCTCCCTCTTTTCTATTTATTGTGAGTTTTTTGGGAAGTAATTAGGGGTTACTTATCTTTTTTTGGGGGAATGCTTGTAATTTTTGAGAGCTTTCTTAAGAATGGAGCTTGGAGTGAATGGTGGTTGCTTAGGATTTTGGAAGGCTTGGAGCTTGTTGTGTATTGATACTCTTAATTTGTGAGGTAGATTTCCACCTTTTTTTTACCTTGCTATTTTGTTGTGCTCTTATGTGTAGATGTTGATTGTTACATTGGTTATGATTGTTGGAAATAGATTTGTTTCTTAGGTTGTGGTAGAAATGGAAATAGGGGTAAAACTTGAAGGGAGGCATAAGAGAAATGTTATTGGGTATTTTAGGAGGGAGTTGGGTTGGGATGTCCACCTTGTTGATAAATATGTTTTGTGTTTATCTTGTTATTTTCTTGAGGGAGGCATAAGAGTGGGTTGATTTCTTGAGGGAGGCATAAGAGTGCGTTGAGTTCTTATTGAGGGAGGCATAAGAGTGGTGTATTTTATTGGAGGGAGGCATAAGAGTGTTGTGTGTATTGTGATGGATTTTTGGAGGCTCTTAGGTGGACAACCCAAACCCTTGGGAGGCATAAGAAGAACCCCCATGTTCCTTTCTCCTCCATGGCTTTAGCATGAAGCCTTTGTGTTTTGATATTTGTTGGTTGGTTGTAAAGAAATTGGTATTGTGTTATTTCATTGTTTTTCTTGATTGAATGTGTGTGTATGTGGAATCCCATTTTTGAGTTGCCATGGTTGTCTAAATAGCCCTCATTGCTTCCTTGTTGGGGCTTCGGGGGCCAATGAGGAAGAAGGATTATCTCCCTCATTGGATATTTTGGTTGGGTGGAGAGTGTTGCCTACTCCCCCATTTTTTTGTGTGCATGACTTGATGAAGATGGTGAAATCAATGGATGGAATGCTCTTGTTGGGAAAATACATGTGGAGTTGTAACTTGTGCTATTATGATTCTACAACTTGTAAATTGTACCAATAGTATATTGGATGTAATCTCATTCATTGGTTAAACCCTTGTAAATGGTTTATTATGATTTACATTACTTCATAGGAATGGGAACTTGTAAATGATCTTGTAATCGAAATTAAGCTCTCACAAATCAAAATTGTGTTTAGGAGTTACATTGAAAATCTATTACTCTTAAAGGCTAGAGCTCTTGATGGAAAATAAATGTTGATTAGTTGACATTATTGACAATCCTTGTTTTACTTGAATATTGAAATAAATTTCATTTAAGAGTGGTTTATTAGTTTCCCTTATTCAACTAGATGTATAAAAAGGGGGATTAGATATGAAATTGATTTATTAATGTAATTTCCTCTTTGTTGCAATAGGAATTTCATCTTAAGAAAAATGGTTAAACCAAAATCTATTATACCCTTAAGGATAGCTAATATAAATGAAATTTGATAATTCTTTTAAATTTTATAATGATACACAAATCTTTATACACTACTATAGTGCTACCTTAGGTTCATGCAAATTGGTACCTATATAAATTTATAATTACAAAATCTCATTCTTTCAACACTACTTGTAATTCATCCATTTATTAATTGGAAACTCAATTGATAAACAAATCATTTTATTTAAGACACACACACACACACACACACATATTATTATATATATATATATATATTATATATAGTATATATATTATTATTATATATATTATAAAATTAAAACTAAAATGTCTACATCACACAAAAACACAATAAAAAGGTAGTTATTAACAACAATATGTAATATCTATGTACATGTATTATTGAATGGAAAAGTTTGTATTAATTTCTAAAGGAAATGATATCTTTTAACACATGCATTAGATAAATGTTGAATATTATTGTGGTTAAAGTATATATATCACTTTATATATCTTATATCAACAAATAAACATTAATGTTGGAAAAAAGTGGAGAAATAAATATTCACTATGCCCCACTCATGTTAAAATCAACTAAATTGGCATTGATTGTTTGAATGGAAAGTAATAAATAAAGGAAATGAAGTTAAAACTGCAAGATTGTTGATGGTGGTGTATTTTGGGGCTTGTAGCTGCCGGCCACTCCAATTGGTTTGGTTTTGTAAAGGTTTTAATAAGAAGGGAGTGGTTGGGGGAGGGGCGCTGACCCCACCCCCAACCCATATAGTAATGTATGGGATGGGGTGCGGGTGGGGGTGGGGTCGGCGCCCCTTCCCCCCAAATACCATTGAACCCCATTAAACTATGCCCCCTTTGTTTAATCAAACCCCAAGTAAAATGTGCATGCCATTTTCTAATGCAACCCAAGCCTGTGAAAATGTGACCTACGTGTTTTCATGTTAATTTGCGGCCATGTTAAAACTATCCCATATATATATATATATATATATACTTTCTAACTATATAAGAATTGATTTTAATAAATATTATATATATATATATATAGTAGAATAAACATGTATATATATATATATATACATAAATTTTTTATGTAAAAAAATAGAAATACGGGTTAGCCTTATAAAATTGTATATCTATTTGTGATAAAAGTGTATATGTACATAATTAAATATAAATTACAATGATCATTTGGTGTAGCTCTTACAAACCAAATCTCAAGGGGGGAAACCAGGATTTTTAGAAAGGGGCAAATACCCACATTTTCCCAAATTTGGGTAATTTCTTTTAATTTATTCTAAATGAGATGAAAGTCTAATAGATCCATGTATCTAAACAATGGATTTTTCAAGATAAGCTCCAATGCCTAGGAGAGGGGATACAAAAACTATCTTCTCCTCCCCTCTTGTGAGAAATCACCCAAGAGCTTTGAGCTTCCCTTCTATGGCTATCATCTCTCTTGTCTCCTTCCTTAACCTGCAAAAATCCAAATAAGAGAAATGAGAGATTAGGTTTAGAAAATGAATATATGTGCCTTCCATAAGGATATCTAGGGTTACATTTTGTGTATAACCTAGATCTAAGGGTTGAGATAGATTAGATCCAAGGGTGTAGGATGAACCCTACATCACTTAAGTGATGGGGGTATTTAGGTGGGAATGTTTTAAATAAAATATGTGTGTGTGTATTGTTAAATGGGGCCTAAGGGGTTAGCACTAAGTTCTGCACCTTGACCCTTTTAGAATAATGAAACTAAATATGAATTGCATGCATTTGAGCAAATGTAAGATTTATTCTTGCCTAGTATGTTTTAATATAATAATTATTTTCATACCTTAAATAAAATTAATTCAAAAGAGATTAATGGAGTTATGATT
The DNA here is from genome assembly GCA_019776745.2 of Taxus chinensis. Lineage (NCBI taxonomy): Eukaryota > Viridiplantae > Streptophyta > Pinopsida > Cupressales > Taxaceae > Taxus > Taxus chinensis. The sequence continues at coordinate 800,242,131 of CM034150.1, forward strand.
TGAAAAGCTAATGAAGATTATTTAAATAAAATTTTGGAACCTTGTTAGTGAAAGACTTAAAACGTAATATTAATTTTGAAAATTGGGGCAATCTTAATTAATCAATAATTGTTTTCCGATGCCTTGTAATTGTTTAAAATTTTATAATCCGGATTAGATCTCCACCAATGCCTTGCAACCTTTAAAACAAAAAATTATTCCATAATTTTTCTTTGTTTGCTATCGGGTTTCTCGGGGATTTATGTGGGAAAAATGTGGGCGTTACAATCGGTATACACCAACAATCTTACCTGGAGCCCAAATGTATTTTTCTGGAGTGGTGTTCTTTGTTGTTTTCTTGCCAAACAATGTTGACATTTGTTCGCAATCCCCTTACCATATCATACCAACAAAGTGTATCAAGATATCCAAAAATAATATGACCAAGCCTTTTGTGCCACAATTGTGTTGAGGCTATCGTTTGCCACAATAGTTTGATTGCCTCTCTGAACAAACAAACCCACATTGGAAGCTCGTACAACAATCTTAGAGCTTTTGGATTTATATTTGATCAACACACTTTTTTACTACCTTTATAGACAAAATCAATATTCAAATTGTGATCCAAAAGTTGACTGACCAATAGTAGATTCTTTGTTAAACCATGGACATAAAACATTAGTTACCTTACAATTATGTGTACCAAGAGGTAAAGAAACATTATCGATACCTTACATTTTAGGAGTTATCATCACCCAGTGAAACATGATTTTTGGTATATGTGCCACTTAAAGTGAAAACCCAATCCTTAGTCCAGTCATGTGTCGGGTTACACCTGAATTAGCATACCATATGGCATTATGTGAGGCGATTCTTCATGTGACCGAGCAACATACATGAAGTCTTCATCACCAAAGTGATATTCATATTGAACAACAATGCCTTACCAGTTGGGGCTTCTTCTTCCAGTTCCCCTTGTATTGTGCCCTTGTTTCTTGTTTTGTTGTCTTTGATGTGATTCTTGGTTATTCAACTTCTTGCCACTAGATAATCCCTGTTGGAATGCATTATACCAACAATGTTTCAATTCATGGCCCTTACAACCACAAATTTGGCATTGCTTTTGTTGTTGTTCCCTTATTGATTCTCTCGATTGCTTTGCTTCTAGGATTGATTGGAGGACATGAATGGATTCATCATTTTTTGGTGTGAAGCAAGAGCAAGTTCTTCTTCTTCTATGTGCATGGACTCCTATGATATTTAGAGTGGTCAAAAAGATTTGGTAAGAGGGGCAGTGCTCTCAAGATGATGGGTACAAGGTCATTTGTTATGTTCTCTTCCAATGCTTGGAGAGAAACTCGCAATGTTGTAACATGTCGTACAAAGGCTGCAATTTTCTCACCATTTTTCAATTTGAGACTATGAAGCTAACTCTGCTAGTGCATAATGGTGTTTTTATTTTTGGCTTTGTAGATTGTGCTTAATTTGTCCCGCGCTTCTTTGGTCGTTTTGGCATTTTGCATATGAGGTTACACTTCGTCTGAGACTCCAAATATGGAGATCAACTTCACATTTTGATTGGCCAGATCAAGCTGTCTTTGACCATTCACATCAATTACAGGGGAGAGTTTTGTCAATCACATTCCATGTCTTCAAATTCAAGCTAAGTCTTGATTTTGGTTCAATGCCACATGGTTGTCGTCTCATAGGAGCTTAAAATCTGACAAAAAAAGTTGGAGCATTTGCAGCCATTATGAGAGAGGGTCATGCAAAACAGGTTCCCTTCTCAATGACTTGTCAGTCCAATTAAATTACAGAGCACTAAAATTTTGAAAATGCTCCTGTCTCAAAAAATTGAATTTTTTGCAAAAAAAAATTGGGCACTTTAGACTCTTGTAGATACCCCCTTTACTAACGAAAAAAATTCCAATTTTTTTGTATTTTTTATTATTTTTCGCAAAAAAAAAAGGACATTATTGGCTTGTTAAAAAAAATGTATTTTTGACTATTTGGCAAAATAAATAAATGAATGATATTTTGACTCCTAATACGGATTTTGTCTCTAAACTTAGCTAGAGGGGAATAAATATGGCGGGTCATCTAATTTTAGTGGCGTCTCTTAAAAAATCAACAAAAATAGAGATTGACCTCTTAACCTCCACCTAATTTAATGTCTTATAAAAACGCTTCACTAAGTCCGCCATGGAACACTTTGCATTTACTAAAGTAAAAATTGTTATTTAAATGTTAAAAAAACAACAAAACCATATATTTTCTTAATACCACAAGTGGTTTTGAACAAAATTTTCAACAAAAGAAAATATACAAGTGGTTTTAGAAAGCGGTTTGGCATAATATAAAGTGGTTTTAACTGTGTGAAGTGTTTTAGATCATCTTTTAACCTCCACTGAGCTTGTAATTATGTCTTTGGTTGATTTAATTTTTCTCAAGATAAATTTCTATGAAAGATGGTAAGTTTTGAAGAGTTGAATGGTGGTATTAAACCACAGAAAGTTATTTTGAACATAAGGTGGTATGGGCTACTTTATCTCCCATGTGCTTCCTTGCCCACTCAAAGTCTTGTTCTGATACCAAATGTGCTCAAAAAACTTGTAGTTTGAATTAATTAAATAATTTTAGTCATTATTTTAGTTTACATAAATCTCTCATATTTATAGGAGATGAGAGGTCCTTAACAAACTCTATATTCTAATAACAAAATAATAAGAGGTTTAAAACATATTCTTAAATCATACTAGTAGGAATAATTAATAAACAAAATAAATAACAAACACTAGACTTATTACTAGTATAGATATCTTAAATAAATCTATCTAAAATATGCCAAGTGATATCAATCACGAGACACCTATCTAACTATACAAGGGTAATATAAGTATATCAAAAAAATAACAATTAAAACTAAATATAATAAATATATATAATAAATGTATCTATATGAAATACACAGTGAATTTCAATGTTTTTAGATTTGATTTTTTACGTACCTTTTTTAGTCAACTTCATTAAAATCTTTATAAATTTTCTATTAATTTGTGGCAAATGGATTCATTTAACTATACGATTCTCTCTCGAAAATATTTATTCAAGAAAAAATATGCAAACATGGTACTTGATTTATCCCATTGTCAACTGCATTTTCAAATCATGAAAATGGTAAACGGTGCAAAGTTGCAATTATCTGTTAAAAAAACTGAGAAATTACTCGACACGCATCAGCATGTTTGGCAGATCGTGCACACTAAGTTTGTTGTAGCAAAAAGGAGAAGCAAGTGAAAATGAAAATGAGAATGAGAATTGAGAAGTTTTGATGAAATTCATTTACTCTGAAAATTTAATTTTAAGATGCGATAAAATGTTTATTGCCTCTCGTGTGAGTTATAAGGAAAAACACATTCATAAACTCTCGTTTAAGTTTGGTTGCCTCCCAAGCATATTATTTAACCACACTACACACTTCTCACATTTGGCACTTGATTCCACATGCTGAATTTCTGTTATCATTAATAATATACATTAGTTACAAAAAATTGTTAACGCTTTACAAATATACAAAAGATGGAGAATCTCCAATGTAACATCCTCCCTTTTTTAGCTGGATGGAGATAAATATTTTTGACGGATAGATCCACCGGCAACCATTGCTAGAACGGGGTCATCCTCCCTTTGAGTAAGTCAATTCCTCGCACTGATTTCAATGCAATTCCTTGCAATGCCAATTTCAAGGCAATTCCTTGCAATGGCAGGCAGACTTTTCCAAATAAAGCTAACAAGCACATCTTCCTCCGCCCAGCCATTTCATTTTGCTCGCACGTCCTTTCTGGCAATCACCTTGACCCAGTGTGATATTAAATTAGAATAGCCGAATGTGCCCACAACTCACTCGGGCCTCTTGCCTTGCAATCTTCTTGACCCGGGATCATACTATATCAAAATAGCCAGATGTGCCCACAACCCACTGCGGCCTCAACACTGGCTTTTAAAGATGCTCAGCTCCCCCAGTAATCAAATTCGCTTTCAATGATGATCCATGAAAAGTTAATTTTTGAAGACATCAACCTAGCCCAGTAATCCAATTCTCTTTAAAGACCAATCACAGCAAGCCACAACATTTGACAATCCCATCAATATGCTTGCAAGAACTAGAGATTTGATTTCGTTTGATCAGTTACTAGCAGACTAATTGCGGCATTCGTTTCCTTTTCAATCTTCTTTGAAAAATGGATGTCTCAAGGCTTCTCGAGCTGTCAACCTCTCAGAGCGTTCAAACTTTAGCAGTCCTTGCAGTAAGTCAATAAGAAGACCAGCTGAAACAACATTTTGTTTGATAAAATTCTGTAAAAAAGTAACTCCGTCAGACTATAATTATCAGTAAAGGCCATGTAGTAAGTCAATAAGCAGACCAACTGAAACAACATGTTGCTTGATAAAATTCTGCAAAAAAGTAACTCGGACTAGAATTATTAGTAAAGGTCATGCACTATGCTCCAGGCAATTCATAGTTGTCCTGGCACACCTGCATAGTCAGATGTAATAAACATACCCCAAGTTTTGACACCTTCCTTACTGCTCGAATGCTCTCTCTTGAAGAAGCCCCTTCTGGCCAGTCCACTCGTGTTCTGTGTCTAAAATATTTTGCCGATCTACTACTGTTAACACAAAATATTTGAATATCACTATTTTGAGCTCCCATAACATCAAACAGTTCACCTTTTGGTACATTAAGAGACAAATAATAAGGTAAAATATTCCCCTGGAATGCTTCAAGAAACTCACTCAGCTCTCTTTATCATATGTCTGGGCAACGGCCCCAGTATTCTTTCCATCATGGCAAGGTGTTCCAAATTTTCGTGGGTTTGAAACAAGGTCTCTCCCTACACATTTATGTTTGTAACATGGTTATCATTCATTTATAACAGTTTATATTTATCACATACATAAATGTGATATCATGATAGGTTACCGTGCACAACTCCACGAGTATGCATCCTACACTCCAAATATCACAAGGATAGTTCCATCCAATACCTGTTAAGATTCATTAATTCTTAGCTCCAACTTTATTAAATTAGAGAACACTAATATTCAGTTCAGGGTAATAGCACATTGCCATTCCATGGCAGGCTTACCCAAAATAACCTCAGGGGCTCGATAATGCCTGGTTGAGATCACAGACATGTGATCTTGATCCTCAAATACAGTGCTTCCAAAATCAATCAACTTTATTGCACTTGACTTTGGTAGCCTCATGGAGTTATCTTCTGTTGATCTCTTTGTGCCCTTTTAAAGATATGAGATATTATTCAGAAAATGTTTTTTCATATGAACAGAGGATACAATATACAATGATAGATTGTCCCAAACAAAGGGCACTAAGCGTGAGATATGATTTGGTAACAAATACAATTTATCTTAGACACCAATATAAACAAATAAGCCAGATTATAAAAAGCTAACACCCTGAATGAATCAACTTTCTTCAAGCAGCTATACCCACAGAATATGGATGACTAATATCACTAAAACTATAATCACCAGTGGGCTACCTTGTAATCAGGAACCTTGACAAAGTCTGAAGAAACAAATAGTATATTTTCAGGCTTTAAATCCGTATGAACTAGTTTCAGATCATGCATATCTGCCACAGATCATTGGCAATATTAGAGGGAAAAAAACTATTGCAAAACCACAAACAGCCAATCCATTAGACAATTGGAGAACATTAAACGTAAGTGTTGTTAGTTGCTACACACATGCTATTGATTCCAGAAGCTGTCTTCCGATCTCACGGACAAAATAAATGGGAAATGGGCGAAAGCTGTTTTTCTTTAAATAATCATATAGGCTTGGTCCAAGCTTCTCAAAAACCTGTTTGAAGCAATTGCATCCATCCATAAAAAAATCTTAACACTATAAGAACCTAAACAAAATCTGCTAATCACTGGGTAAACGATAAAAAATACAGGCATTTTCATAGTGCTTATGCCAATAGAAGATTGATGATATAGAGGAGATATATATTGATCTAAAATACTCACAATACAAGTGTGGTTCCTATAGTCAAACCACTCCCGCATTTGCACGCAACTGAATAAAAAAGTTACTCCAGATCACTTACTAAGGAACTACCAGTTTCAGGAATATAATTAAAATCACTACTACAGAGTTAATACTATGTATATACCAATGAACTACAGAAACATTACATACCGTTTGCCAGTTTTGTCATACTTCGCAACTTCACGGAGCACATCAATTTCAATCAATGCATCTTCACGGTATTTCTGTAGTCCTCGGGTGACTTTTATGGCTACAAGATCCCTTGATGTTCGATCCCAACATTCCAAGACTTGACCAAAAGTGCCTACAGAAATTGAATTTTTACTTAAGAGCCTGGATTTTTTTCTCTATCAGCCGGCGAAAAAAGTAATTGAACATATCTAGTATCCACCCCAATAAAAGAGGAGTCTATGCAGAGTCTATTACAATTGGGATTTCATGCAAAATTCAAATCCAGCATCGACCTAAATAAAAGTAGGGCCCGTATAAATTGGATTTCACTTGTCTAATTTTTCATCTATTTACCATAACAAAACAAAAAAAAATCAATAAATCTGGCATCCATTCGAATAAAAGTCAGTGAATTACCTTCACCCATTTTACAGATGATCTTGTCTGCAAAAGAGAGAAGAAAACACATAAGAGATCAAATACAAAGCAGCCATAAAGGTTGCAACATAAAAAAAAGAGACATCTCATTATATGACCCTTAAAGCCAGAATCCATTTGAAACTAGCCCAAAAAAGATTAAAACATGCGTTGACAAATATCTTTACATCGAGGGGTCAAGTTATCTCCAACAGAAAACTGATAATGTCCTTCTTTGTCATCATTCCGCCATGGAGGAGATACATAGCGGAAAGGTTGATCTCCGTTTGATTTAGGGCATGGCAAAGTAGATCCACCATGCTCTGAGGAGGAATCAGACGGGGAAGAAGCCCCATCCGGAAACCCTTCTCCATTTTCAAGAGCTTGGACGGTAAAATCTAGTAAATGCTGGGCCTACATAAACCAATTTACCTCATCAAAAAGTAATCCCGATATAACAGTACTAACAATTCTGAAAATTCTCATTTCAATTCAGTCTATGAAACCGTATCTACTACAAGGTAGCTATTATTCAAGCCATAAATTCTCCAGACCTAGTATTACAATATACCTAACCTACAAGCTCTAACCTACAAGAATCTATAATACAAATCATAAAAATCTCAAACCTACTTTTACAAGACAAACCCTAACCTACAAACTCTAACCTATACAGGAATCTATAATACAAATCATAAAAAATATCAAACCTACTTTTACAAGATATCTACGCTAACCTCAAGCATCAAGGGTTCAAATACAAGATGTCCATATGATCAGGTAGAGAGAAACCCTGACACATAGATCATGTAGATTCACGGATCTACAAGCCATAAAGCAATTCTACAGATTTATCCCCAAAAAACCTAGAAGACCACCAGAAAATCCCGATTCAATTCAATCTATGACAGCCAAACTGTAATAAAGGCATCTATCCCCCAACCCATATATCCTAGAAAGGCTCCAATAGAAGATGTTGTCCAAATAAACCCCAAACAAGTACTTGAAGTAGATTTAACGGAGACGAAACAAATAACTTAAAGGATTTACTAATCTTTTGATCAGAAGGAAGAACGTCCCATGATAACTAACCTTTTGACCAGAAGGAAGAACGTCCCATGATGATGTAAGCCTGCGGCGCTTTCTTGGATGTTCTGGGTAGTCCAGAAGATTGTGAAGATTATATTTCGCAACACACGCCATGTCAGCCGTTCTGCAACCTCTAGAGTTCGTTGTTTCGGCGGCAGACAGAAACCTAACCAGATAGGTTTTCGAGGATTTGTCTGTTAAGAGGAGGAAAAAATTAAAAGGGGGAGCGATAGAACCCTCGACTCGTGTTACAAAAGTATGATGGAAATATTCGATTTTATATGGCCGCCTCCCACGACATCTTGAAACTCTAAGCCGACACGTTTTGCGTTCTCTTGCCGCGTGATTTAAGATAATATTGTTTTAAATATAGTTTACTTTAACGACGAGTTTGTAACTAGCAATCACACCCAAGTCGTGTAAACAAAAGGGAGGCACGTAAAAGAAGTTACACTGGAAGAAGTGAGGGGAGAAATGTTATAGGGAAATGAGGGGATATGGAGGCGATAGAGGGAGGAGGATTGTAGACAAAGGCATTTCGTTTGTGGCATATGTTATTCTGCGATGACACTTGCATGCCACGAATGAATGGAGACGACAAAAAGGAGGCACGTAAAAGAAGTTAAAGTGGAAGAAGTGAGGGGGAAATGTTATAGGGAGATGAGGGGAGATGGACGGGGTAGAGGGGGAAGGATTGCAAACAAAGGCATTTCGTTTATGGCATATGTTATTCTGCGACGACACTTGCATGCCACAAGGGGACATGATCGAGGGAAATTAGATCTTAAGCGTTGTTCAAAACTTCTGGTCAACATCACTCTAGCCAAACTTGGTCTCGGAACTAGTGAATGCCCCATTTGTACTACTCTTGAATCTATCTCTCATCTCTTTTGGCATTTCCCTTCCTCTTCTCAGCGTTGGTCTTCACTTTGTGCCTCTCTTCCGGAACTTTTTTCTAACAATTTCAATTAAAAATTGTCTTGCTTGGCATACTCTCCCCCTCCACCCGAGCTATCATCTAGAACACTTGTCGGTTGAATATCCTCTTTTGTATTTGGAAAAATCGTTTCCAACAACTATACGTTGGGAATGACATTGTTTTGATTATTCAACAAACTTCGATTTTGTCCTCTTTATGTTTGCAAATGTATCAATTCAATAGTAAAGATCCGGAGGTGTGTGATGTAATCATCGAGATAAAAGAATGCATTTAAGGGTTGTTGGCAAGCACGTGTCATTTCAAAAGAGAGTTTGAGGTGCAAGAGAGATCTATGGATGCGGTGGAAGGGGAAAATTTGCATATGTTTGATGCTTTCACCTTACCACGCCCTTTATCTTGTTCGTCAGTTAGCAGTGTTATGTTATCGGTTCCTTGAATTTCATTTCTTGTGAACCAAATACAAGTTATAATGGTTCCATCGAAATGGGAGCACCTATAAATACTTTGATTTGTTATTGGTGGATTAGTGACATGTTCTCCCAAACCTTTGCCCTTCATCATTATGTAGAAAAAAGCAAGTGAGATAAAATGGCCTCACTCAAAGGTGTATTACGTTGACAAATATGAAAGCTTATGAATGTCTGAATTTGTAGCATTTCTACCCTACCCTCCTCTTGTCAATTCCTCCTACACCTCCATTCAGGCTTTTAGCTTCAACAACACCATTGCGCCTATTTTATAGATCTAGTGGAAGGATATTTTTAAGAATTTATTTCTGAAACTAGTGATGTTTGTCATGGCAAGATGGTCCTTGTGGCTCCCGCGAAGGCGTTTCTATGACAGGGCTTGCAAGCAGTGAATACAAAATATGGAAGAGTTGATGTAAGAATGCGATTGAAATGGAAAGCAGGTAAGAAAAGGTGGGAATTAAATACCTACATGTCTCACATGTATTTGGAAGGAAAGGAGTTCTACTTAGCCAGATATGTGGTGAGACTTCTAATAAGAAAGACGATCCAAGATTTAAGAGATCACCTTCATTCTCTAGATCTCTTATGTATAGAAGTGGAGATGGAGCTAAACATTCACAACACAAAAATCATGGTTTTTCAAAGAAAAGAAAGAAGCAACATCTCAACTTTCAGTTTCCAAAAACATCTTTTGAAGTGGTGTCAAAATACAAATATCTTGGCCTTGATTTTCATAACAAGCTCAAATGGGATACTTGCAAGATGAAGAGAATGCAAGGAGGATAGTGAGCTCTTTATGCACTCCAAAGCAAGTACAAAATTGTTGAGCAATGGGATTGGAAGTCTGTCAGAGTCCTATTTGGGTCACTTATCACACCAGTGGTGTTGTATGGATGCAAAGGATGGGCTAGAATGACAAGTTCAAAATGTAAACAAATAGAAATGATCCAAAGGCAACTAATAACAAACAATTTTAAATTCAAAATAGATACCTTCTCTCTAGAGGAAATCGTAATGACCAAGCTTTTATGTTACTTAAAAAATGGAAAACATGAAGACTAATAAGTGGCCTAAGGCTGCAAGACGCGAAAAATTACACTGACTAAAGAACATTGGATGAAATAGAACCACAAATGAATGAACAAATGGGATATCAACTTAGATGAATTCCCAAATCTTAATGAAAACATAAAAATCTACGTGAATCAAAAATTTAAAACAATGATTTAGAGGAAGAAAACAAATAGGAAACATCAACATTATATTATAGAGTTCAACCTAATGTATGAACATTATGAAAAAGCTTTGAGAGTATGCCCATGTCCTTTGTTAGCTGCTCCCATCCCAAATTCCCCTCTTATTGATACTTCAATTGTAATTGTAGACTTTGGGTTTACACTTTCCAATTGCGTGTATTAAATTTTCTTCGGATTTTTCAACAAACCCATTTTTATTTTTATTTTACGTATTTTGTCAAACATTTCCCATTCTCCCACATTTTTCTTCTTCTTCAGTTCTATAAACCTTGAACTCGTTTTGCTTCTGCCAAAAAAAATTTTGAGAAGAAACTGCGAAAAAATATAACATGTTAGCGAGGCTTTAAATTGTTGCAAAATGAGACGAGCATCAAATGTAAGGGTTTCAATATTGTGCGGCAAAAATATACAAATCTTCCAATTTCCATTGGTTAAGCTCATCTCCTTCCTCCTACTGCTACATATTCCAAGATTAGAGTAAAATGTAAAATGTTTTCCATGGAAAATCTGGCATGGCCCTGATACACCCCTCATAATATGCTTTGACAGATGTCCACACCCTATTTCGAAGCTCCTCTTTCTGCACAAGCTACTAGCATTTGGACATTTGTCTGCATTTGGTGAAAGTCTGAATGTGCAGCCAGAAGAGGTTCTGTCGTAAAACACATGTTTTCCAGCCAATGACACCTCAGAGTTGGACACCTCTAGCACATACATTTACCAGCAAATGGCACCTCACAATTGGACACCAACATAATTATCAAGAAAATAAAGGTCTCATCCAAAGAAGAATGATCATGCCCTCAACATCCACCTCACTGTCTCTCTTTCATAGATGTGGCAAGAAAGCCAATACAGAATAAATGAAGGCCAATCATTTTAAAGTATTTTATTTTTGATTTTACATATCCACTGATTAATAATTCCATTACATTATATTTTCATAGTTCTCATAGAATGATGGAAAAAAATACTCGAATTCTACAATATGATCAAGACATTACTATTTTTTTTTATTGATTTTTCGAAATTAAAAATTAAAAAAAAAAAACATTTTAATGACAATCAACCTAAACCTAAAATTTATAGTCAAAATTACATTGTAACAGTCAAACAAACATCAAATTTAATATATATAAAAAAGCCTTACACAGTCGCACCTTCACATCCCACGCCAGTCACTTTCACATCCCACCCCATGCCCTATCAAATTTAATACACTTGCTAAAGCTTTTACAAATATACAAATAATGGAATTTACATATTCTATAAAACATTATTTACAGTGGTAGAGATCAACCAGATATTTACAAAGCTTTTGAACAACTATTGCCAGAATAGGTCAGGTCATCCTCCCTTCGGAGAAGCCTGCATTTTCAATGCAATTCCTAACAATCTCAAGTAGACATTTCCAAATAAAGATTTAGAAGCACATCTGCCTGCCTCCAGCCAACGCGTTCTTTTTGCATGCACTTCCTTTCCTCAGAATCTCCTTGACCCAGGTTGATATTAAATCAGAATAACCAAATATGCCCACAATCCACTGGGGCATCAACACAGACTTCTAAAGATGCTCAACTCACCCCGTATTCAAATTTGCTTTCACCGATGATCCATGACAGGCCAATCTAGCCCAGTAATCCAATTCTCTTCAAAGCCTAGCTACAGCGAGCCACGTTATATAGAAGAACATCTTCCTACTACCAGGCCATTTTTTTTTGCATGCACTTCCTTTCCTGGCAATCTCCTTGCCCAAGGTTGATATTAAATCAGAATAACCAAATGTGCCCACAATCCACTGAGGCCTCAACACAGGCTTTTAAAGATGCTCATCTCACGCAGTAGTCAAATTTGCTTACACTGATGATCCATGACGAGCCAATTTTAAGACATAATCTAGCTTAGTTATCCAATTCTCTTCAATGCCTAGCCACAGCAAGCCATGTAATATTTGATTATCTCACCAACAAGCTTGCAAGAACTCAATATTTGATTTCATTTGATTGGTTCATAGCAGGCTACTTGCAGCACTTTGTTTCCTTTTTAAATCTTCTTTGAAAAAAGGATGTCTCAAAGCTTCTCGAGCTGTTAACCTCTCCGAGGGTTCAAACTTTAGAAGTCCTTGTAATAAGTCAATGAGGAGACCAGCCGAGTGATCAACATGTTGCTTGATAAAATTCTGCAAAAGATAAATCAGACAGACCAGAATTATCAGTAAAAGGCCATATACTATGCTCTAGGCAATTCAAAGATGTGCTGGAGCACCCGCATATAATCAGATGAGATAAACATACCCCAAGTTTTGACACCTTCCGTACTGCTCGAATGCTCTCTCTTGAAGAAGCCCCTTCTGGCCAGTCCAATCGTGTTGTGTGTGTGAAATATTTTGCTGCCCTACTACTGTTAAACACAAAATATTTGACCATCACTATTTCATGACTATCCATAACATATCAGTAGGTCATAAAATCATTCACCTTTCATGGCAAATTAAAAATAGACAAACGTAAATATAATCCCCTGAAAGCTTCATGAAACTCACTCTGCTTTCTTTATCATATGTCTAGGCAACGGCCCTAGGACCCTTTCCATCATGGCCAGATGTTCCAAATTTTCATGGGTTTGAAACAATGTCTCTCCCTACACATTTATGTTTGTAACATAATTATCATTCAATAAAACAAGTGCATATTTATCACATACATAAATGTGACATAGTATATGTTTACCGTGCACAGCTCCACAAGTATGCATCCTATACTCCAAATATCACAAGGATAGTTCCATCCAATACCTGTTAAGATTTATTAGTTCTTAGGTCCAACTTCATTAAATTAGAGAACACTTTTTATTCAGTTCAGGATAATAGCACATTGCCATTCCATGGCAAGCTTACCCAGGATAACCTCAGGGGCTCGATAGTGTCTGGTTGAGATCACTGACATGTGATCTTGATCCTCAAATACAGTGCTTCCAAAATCAATCAACTTTATTGCACTTGACTTTGGTAGCCTCTTTAAGTTATCTTCTGTTGATCTCTTTGTGCCCTTTTAAAGATATGAGATTATTCAGAATATAATTCTTCGTATAGACAGAGGACAAAATATACAATTATAGATTGTCCCAAATGGAGGATATCAAGAATAAGGTATGATTTGGAAACAAATGCAGGTTATATAAACAGATGCACCAGATAATGCACAGCTAACAATCCCCTGAATAAATCAACTTTTTTCAAACAGGTAGATCCGCAGAATATGAAAGACATTAGCAACCACCAATAATTCCCATTACAATATCACTATAACTATAATCACCAGTTTATTATCACCAGTGGGCTACCTTGTAATCAGGAACCTTGACAAAGTCTGAAGAAACAAAAAGTGTATTTTCAGGCTTTAAGTCCGTGTGGACTAGTTTCAGATCATGCATATCTGCCACAGATCATTGGCAAGATTAGGGGAAATAAATCTATTACAAAATCATATGCGGACAATCCATTAGACAACCAAAGAACATTAAATGTAACTGTTGCCTACACACATGCTATTGATTCCAGAAGCTGTTTTCCAATCTCACGGACAAGATCAATGGGAAATGGGCGATAGCTGTTTTTCTGTAGATAGTCATATAGGCTTGGTCCAAGCTTCTCAAAAACCTGTTTGAAGCAATTGAATCCGTCCATAAAAAATCTCAAAGACACTCTACAGACCTAAACAGAATCTGATGATCGTGGAGTTAAAAGATCAAAAAACAAAAGCATTTTCAAGGTGCTTTATGCCAATAGAAGATTTGATGATATAGAGGAAATATATATAATGATCTAAAATACTCACGATACAAGTGTGGTTCCTATAGTCAAACCACTCCCGCATTTGCACGCAACTGAATAAAAAAGTCAATTCAACTAACGCATTGAGAAACTATCACTTTCAGGAACATAATTAAAATTACTAATGGAAAGTTAGTATACCATATATACCCCATGTACTCATGGACAGAAAAATTGTTACATACCATATATTACTTTCAGGAACATAATTAAAATTACTAGTGGAAAGTTAGTATACCATATATACCCATGTACTCAAGGAAGCAGAAAAAATTATTACATACCGTTTGCCAGTTTTATCATACTTTGCAACCTCCCGGAGTACATCAATTTCAATCAATGCATCTTCACGGTATTTCTGTAATCCACGAGTGACTTTTATGGCTACATGATCCCTTGATGTTCGGTCCCAGCATTCCAAGACTTGACCAAAAGCACCTGTATAAATTGAGTTTTTACTTAGCCAACAAAAAAAGTTAATTGAGTTTTTACCAAGCCAACAAAACAAATTATTGAACATATCTAGCATCCATCCCAATAAAAGTGAGTCTATTAAAATTGGGTTTTTAATTTGAACCTAATTTTTTGTTTAATTTCCAATAACAGAAACTATTCAGCTTAATTAGCTTAGTTTCCAATAGCTATTCAACTGATCTGACATCCAGCCAACACCTAACTTCCCCTCAAATTGCCAATAACAAAAAACTATTCAACAGATCCGTAGTACAAATTGGAATTTCAGGAGGCTAATTTTTCCTCTAATTGTCACAACAAATAAAATATTAAACAAATCTGGCATCCACTTAAATGTAAGTAAGTGAATTACCTTCACCGATTTTATTGATGATCGTGTCTGCAAGAGAAAAAAGAAAACACATAAGCATCAAAATACATGGCAGATATAAATGTTGTAGCATAAAATAATAGATCTTGACCTTCAAAGGGCAGATCTATATTACATTATCCCTTATGTTACAAACCATTTCCATTTGAAACTAGCAAGAACTAACTTAAGGAAATACAATGGAAAACGTCATTACAGCGAGTGGTCAAGTTATCTCCAAGTTTAAACTGATAATGTCCTTCCTTGTCATCATTCCGCCATGGAGGAGATTCATAGCGGAAAGGTAGATCTTCATTTGATTCATGACATGAAGAAGCAGATCCACTATGCTCTGAGGAGAACTTCACCTCTGACAAAGGAGAAGAAGTCCTATTCAGAGACACTTCTCCATTTGCAAGTGTTTGCCCAATTAAAACTAGCAAATTCTGGGCCTACACAAACCAATTCATTAAAATCATTACAGTCATTAAAATTAATCCCAAAATAATGTACTAAACATTCTTAAAATTCTCATTTCAAATCAACATACGGGGCCATAGCTTATTACAAATTCGCTATTATTCAAGCCATATATTCTCCAAACCAAATATTACAATATGCCTACTCTCCAAACCCATAATCTATAATGCAAAACACAAAATCTAGAACCCAATTTTACTAAATGTCTACTCTACAAACCCTAACCTAAAGCATCATGGTTTCAAAAACCAGATAATCACAAAATAAGCGGGTATACAGAATCCCTGACCAAAAAAGCATGGCGATTTACGGATCTACGAACCGTAAAACAATTATACGTATTCTTCCAAAAAAAACACTTAACAAAATTAACCCAGAAAAATACCAATAGATCTGGTTCCACTTTAACCTATAAAACCCTAGACTGTTACAAGGACATCTATTCCCCGACCCATAAGTTCTGCAAAGGATTTAATTCAAGACGTCGCCCATATGAATCTCAAGCAATAAATCGTGTAGATTTCCAGATTTAAAGGCAGCGAAACTAATAATTTACCGGATTCACTAACCTTTTGACCAGAGGGAAGGACGTCCCATGAAGATGTAAGCCTACGCCGCTTCCTTGGGTGTTCTGGCTCGTCGAGAAGATTGAGAAGAGGGTATTTCGCAACACACGCCATAGCAGCCGATCTGAAACCGTATAGGTTTTCTAGGGTTCGTCGTTTTAACAAGAGAAATATAGATAAGAGAAGACCGAGAGAAGAGGTATATGAGTGAAGGTAGATAGGAATATTCGTTTTTATATGGTGGCCTCCAACCCACCTTTGATCCTCTCGAGTCTCAGCCGACACGCTTCGTGGATTTTTTTTTTTCTATTTACTGGCAGTTGCTTCTCCACGAGGAACAAGGGTACACCGTTATTAGAGCAACAAGAGTCACCACAAGAGTGGGCATTGAAATGAAATGAAAGATTTTAATGACGTCCACGTGACTGAAGAGTCAAAGGGACCATTAAAACAGCATAATTGTGCAAAGAAACTAGACCGATATTATCCATGACAAGAGTTGGCAATCAAACATGTGAAAGCAATGTGTAAGCTACAAAATAAATTAAATTGGGATATGTGAAAAACAAAAAATCAGACCTGAAAATGAATAAGTATACCTGGAATAATTAGGCAATGTGCCACAGTATTAAGCAGTTACAATGTAATTAAAAAGTGTTTGTGTTGATAGCCAATTTGTCTATTGTCTAGAGTAATAATGTTAGGAAACAAGGCATTTTGTGAAGGCATATTCGGTTGTTTTAAAAGCAGTAAATTGGGGTACCACTATATGTTACTAAAAGGTTAAAGTATTGTTGACAATATAAGTGTAGACACAAAATCACACACTCACTACTATATACTATACCACCAAGTATGTTGTTTTATATATGGATCTTGTGTAAGAAAAGTATTTATTAGTGACCCATTCCATAGTCCATCCACTTGTCTTGTTGGTCTTTGTTGCTTTTATCTCTCACACTTGTCACTCATACTCACAGTTCTGGTCTAGTCACAGGGATCCATGTTTGTCAGTCTTCACTCATTTTTCGTCACTTGTCTTTGGACACTAGCGCCCGGGATAAGACACTAGCGGCAGGCGCTCCTTTCCATCTTGTGTGCTCATGTCCTCTTTATGTTTGATCTTGTTTTTGACATTTGAGGTCGGTCTTTTCAGTTTTCCCTCTCATATCTCGAGGTATTAGTGAGCATGTCAAGTCATTAGTGTCGAAATTCAAACAAGAGATCCCTATATAAACGCAACATACATACCATTATAAGGGCAAACAATTCTTATCGAGGGCTAGCTATCTACATAGATCAAGGGACTGCATTTGGGCACATTACTCTGCATACACATTGCATAGGAAGGGGAGTTAATTATATTTCATCCACACATTTACATTTTATCTAGCTATTGCCCACTATCTTGGCGTAATTGGTGCAATGGTGACCTAAGAACATTATTGCACACACAAGCACACATAACTACGTTGGGTTTGAGATATAGTGCAACGCTCAGTCGTAAGTTCACCGTCGTGACAGTCGAGGACAGTCTGACCCCTCATTTTGCATCTTTTTTTTTTAGGATTTGATGTCTTTTTTAGGGTTTTGTAGGAGGATATTTGTGTGCAGGTTTACAGGTACCTCGGCAATCCAAGTGTGACGTAAAGGAGACCTAAGGCGAACAAGTGCGAAGCCCTGGTGACCATATCAGAACCAGGTTTTGACCTTTTCTACAAACCCAAGCGCCCAGAATCAGATCTATGGCGCCCCTGTCCCTCACCAGGCGCCCTTGTCCATCCAGTTCCACCTCTACTGCATTTTTATGTGGTTCATTGTGACGATTTGTGGTTCTGTTTCATCACATTGTCCAGTCCAGACTCACTGCAGGATAAGCAAAATTAAGATAAGTACCTTACCCCTCTCATTTCTTTGCATAGTTAAAATAAAATAAATTGTGTAGCATTTATATTTCATTTACAACATATCTTTGCATTCATATTTAAATAAAATAATATACAGATTTTATTGAATCATTTTGGTGAACCCGTAACTTAGAACTTCTTGCCCTCAGATCCGTTAAAACCCTAATGGTTAAGGATAGCTCTTCTCCTTCTCGGCTAGTCATGCCTCATGTGAGTGTCAATCATATCTATGATGGAACAACCATAGTTGAACTCATTGCTCTATCACGCAATGTTGTTCTTCCTGATGATACTCAAAGACAACTCTTAACTAGTGAATGTGATGTGCCTACTAGCTTTGATCATTCTACCATTAGCATTGTTTCTGATCCGGCAAGCTTTTCTAGTTGTAGACCTTGTTATTCAGTTAACCACACTCCTCCTTTTGTTATTTCTAATGAGAACTTAGATGATGTTATTCTTAGTTTTATGCTTAATATTGATGATAATGTTGTAGCTAACAAACAAGCAAATAATAAACATATGCATGATTCTATTTCTCATACTAGTTCAAATGATTTTATAGTTGTCTCTCATACTTCTTCCATTTCTGAAAATGTTTCTTATGATGCATTACATACTAGTTCTCATCCTCCTTCGTTATATGTTGATGATATGCTTAATGAAATCCTTGCATTTGAATCTTTGTTCGATTTTGATGAGACACTCGATAGTCACGATTCTACTTTTTTTGCGTACTACTGAATGTGAATCCCCCGCTCCGCTTTCATCTTCTTTTGAGATTGCCTCTAATAACATGCATGATTCATCTCCTTTTATTACATCATCTCATAATGATGTTTCTGATGTTAGTCCTACCGCTTCTATTAATGTTGAATGTTCTTCACCACCTGTTACTTCTTCGGCACCTATATCTAGTGTGCCTTTAGAATCGACATCTTTTATGTCTCCTCTTAACATTCGTATGATCACTCATAATGGAAAATTGTAACCATTCAATACGCTATTGCCATCATATATCATCCCTCCATAGGACATCTTATCACTCATGCATGTTGTTGGCCACTTACAATCTCAAGTCCAATCTCTTGCACTAGAAAGAAAGGCCTATTATGCTTATATCGATAATAATTCTTTGCATGGAAATCTTGTTCTAAAAAAGATTCATAATTCAACATTTCCTAAGGACTTCATTATGCCTACATTTTCATGCTTTGACGGTACTGGAAATCCCTATTTGCATCTCAAACATTATCATATGGCTATGGCTTCATACTCTAATGATCAATTGTTGCTCAAATCCTTTCACCATAGCCTTACCGATGACGCTCTCCAGTGGTACACACATCTACCCTTCGGATCTATTAGTACCTATTGTGAGATGGAAGAAGCTTTTCTTCATCACTTCATACTCAACAACAGCCCTAAAGTCATATATGATCATCTACTTGACTTACACTAAGGCAAAACATAACCTATCAGTGATTACATTTTACGATTCAATGTTTGCACATCAGTTAGTCTTCTAACCCATTGACTTAGAGAAGTAATTCATCTTTTGTTGTGGTTTGATTTCCACTTTAAAACAATGATTACAATATGACACATGTGAATCATTCACGCTCTTATGATATAGGATCATTGATCTAGAACAAGATATCATTGCCGCATGTTATAGATCCTCATCTGATCATTGCTACTACTACATCATCTATTTCTTCTCCACTCTCATCTGTTGAGCGGCCTCTACGGTCTCCATCTCCTCTACCTCCCAAGCAAGTTCAATCTTCTACATTACATAAGCATCCTCCATCTCCTCCTCCGCGTTGGGCTACACCTCAAACTTTTTCACTTGTTTCACGGGAGCCATTTCACTTTTTCTCATCATGCTAGACCTCATGATGTGTTACTGTTTCACCAAATTGTTGTACAATAAAGAAGATAAGGTAAATAGTTTAAGGAGGAATACCTATTATTACGTTGGTTGAAGGTTGAGTGTGTGCGTTTTTTATTTCGGATCCAAGCTGATTGTGTGAGCTTCCTTTTGGCTAGGAGGAACTACATGTGATACAAAGCAAGACCACAAGATACAGTTAATAGAAAAAGTTAGTGGACTACCTAGCATGAGCTAGATCCAGGAAGTGTGATACTTCCTTGATAGTTGTCAATCCACTGATATATAACTCAATATAAAATAACTAAACATGTAAATAAAAGAATCTAATGCTAGTGTTCTGATTTAGGTGTCTCAGACTACTATCTGTGTCAATCCAATTAAATGCTTGATAACTACACTGGTGAAGGTCTCGGGTCAGGTTGCAGGTTGGGCAGGTGGTCTGAGGGTCACAGACGGGGTCTGGGTAAGATTTGGTGAAGTTTGGGTTGATTTTGGGTGATTAGGAAGCTTTCTGGTCTAAGGAAGTTTTACCAGGCATAGAGACCTAACATGCGAGTCAGGGTGACCGATGTCAGTACAGGTATGACCTTATGGTTATGGGATAACCGATATCGGTTACTGTGGGAAATGGCAGAATGTCAAAATGGGTGTCCAGGCTCTCTCTGTGTCTACACAGAGAGTTGGGAAGGTCTGTTGTGAGGTTGTAGGTGGGGTATCAGGTTTGGGTGAGGTTTTGTGAGGTTTTGGGGAGGTTTTGGTTAAGTGAAGTTTGAGATAATGATTGACTAGGGAAGCCTGACCGAAACAGTCTGATGACTGATATTGGTATAGAGGGGAGACATTGACGATGGTTAAGGTGACTGGTGTCGGTAGGGGAAATTTGGTGGTAATTAAATAAAATTAGTTTTGGACTTCTCTGTGATTACACAGAGGATGAAGGGAGGATGGTTGGGTTTGTAATAATGCCAGGAAGACTCAGGAATGCATAGAGGTCAGGTATGGAGAGCTAGAAGGTCGTGGGTGGTTGGATGGGTAGATTGGTAAGAAGGTGGGGATGGAGGAATGTAGGAAAGAATAAGATCTAATAACAAAAGATAATGAACCTACACTTTAAAGCAAGTATAGAATGATGAAAATCAAATATACTTACTTGTATTTGCAGGTCTGGTAGGTGAAGGAAGGTAGTGGTTGATCTGTGAAGAACTTTGTGGTCAGTGACTCGACAAAAATATTTCCTAGAGTGTTCCTGTGAATATTCTAATGCCTTGGGATGAGCATCAGAGTGTTTGCTTGGGCCTGTGGTTGAGTATATCCTGTCATCGTCTAGATGTTGAGAAGTCTTTGGTTTGTGCTTGAATGCAATAGATCTATCAAAACTCAAAATGACCAACTTAGGTAAAAGGTTGTAAAAGGGTATATAAGGTGACCGATGATGGTCAAGGTGAATCAATGTCGGTTGAGGGATAACCGACGTCGGTTAAGGCGGGAAATCCTAGGAAATCCTAGGTTTGCCAAAAATAGGCAAATATTTTGCTATTTTTGGTGTGCTCTTGATTGTCAATCTGGGTCTCAAGTGAGGGTTAGCATTTAGATAAGTGGGAGTGTTGTTGGAGAAGGAATAAGACTTTAATTTTAGGGTTTGAAAGAGTCCCAATTGGTTAAGATAAGTAGAGACTCAGTCTTAGTTAATTAATAGACTAAGAATAAGTCCATGGTGAGGTGTCTAGGTGATGTGGCTAGGTGAGGTAAATTAATTTAAAATTAATTAATAATGTGAGGATGAACATTAATTCAATTGTAAGTAATTAAATTAATATGAATGTGGGGTAAGGGGTCATGGTTAGGTGAATATGTTATGTTAATTAATTAAAGGGGACCAAGGGGAGTGTGACCCAAATTTGTGTCTACATTTGCCCCTTTTTGTCACGTAGCTTGTATTGGTAAGTGATGCTGACAAAAATGCTGAAGTGGTTAAAAATAGGAAGTGGTTTCCCCAAGTATAGGTGAAGGTGAGGTTTCCCCAAGTGTGGGTGGAGGTGATCCCCCTCAAACCAAGAACTGATGAGGTGTTAAATAGAGTCGGTGAGTGGTTTGATAAATGGGTAAGTGATGAAATGAGGGTAGGTGGGTTGTAGGTAAGGGTATGGTCATGGGTTTGGGTAATGGGTAATGGTCATATTGGGTAATGGGTAATGGCAATCGAATGCATGCACACATATAGATTATAGATACAGTATGGTACCAGGTGGAAGAGCTTGCAAACTCTACGTTGTCAAAAGGGTGATAGGTTTATCCAAACGAGGTTGAAGTGATTCAGGTATCCAAGGTATAGGATATGGTCATGAAGCACAACTGAGGTTAGTGTAGGAATGGGTAATAGGTTTTGTTCCATGGCACCAAAGGTATGGTTGGGATAAACATCATGTCATTAGGCAAGGTAAGGTCATTAGGCTAAACAACATGGGTAACAACATCGCAAGGTATAGTGAGTACACGAATTCAAATGTCACAAAAGGTGGTTCAAGTTAGGGTATGTTAGGTAGGGCACAGGTAAGGCCGAGGTATAGGTAAATAACAAGTCCCTAAACGTAGTTAAGGAAATGTACAGGTAGTGTAGGCTTGTGGGTAGGGTGTAATAGGTATTGGTAAGGTTAAAATGCATTGGAGCAATAATGTGTTTTAGGAAAAATGGGCATGAGGTGGGTCAAAAGGTAATGTCAGGTGACTGATGTCCAGTTATGGTGTAACCGACGTCAGTTGGCTAGGGCATGACATGACCGACGTCGGTCATGTCGATTTGGGGCTAAAAAGAAAAATCCATGTTTTACAGATTCATTTTGACTTTGCCACTTTTAGAAAATGACAGAGGAGAAGGGGAGATTAGAAAATGATAGTACGAGGCATTGAGCTGAGTTGGTGAGCCACGTAGTAGGTGATTGGTGTTTGATTAGTGGGTCCACAAGAGATTCGATTGATTCAATTTGTTTGGAGGTGAGGAGTTGATTTTGGCATGGCAGAGGTGGGAGAGGGATTGGGTGGACCACTATGCGTAGTGGCCAGATGTGCCACCATGGAGACGACACCAATTAGAGGTAGGAGACAATTTGAATCCCTCATTTGATTGAAAATGGTATTGTTGAAATTGGATTTTATTAAAAAAAAATTTGGGTGGGATTTTAATTTTGAAATTGTGGGTAAAAATGAAGGAAATGAGGAGTGGGAAGGTCACACATAGGTTAAATAGGGTTGGGAATGAAGCTAGGATAGGTTTGGGTGGGTGGGAGTAGGTGTTTAGGTCAAGTTTTGTGAATTTTTGAGAATGGGGGATGGGTTTTTGGTTTTAATGCCGCGACAGAGACCGACGACGGTCAGGGGTTGGCCAACGTCGGTCGGCTTTAGCTGGCATTGGTCAAGGTCTTAGGTGACCAACACGGTTAAAAGGGACCGATGATGGTCAAGAAAATTAGTGACGGTCAAGGTGACCGGTGACGGTTAAGGTTAAGAGTAAATAGGTGAAAGAAGGGCTAGGTAGGAAAGTAAAATAGGTGAAGGAAGGGGTAGGTGAAGATTAATGTAGAGGGAAGAGGGTAAAATGTGATTTTGGTGATATGGGATAGGTAAGTAGGTGAAATGAACTAAGATAATGGGTAATGATGATAAGGGTTAGTAGGTTTGTAGGTGAATTAGGTAAAGGGGGTAGTTTGATTGATGTGGTTGGGTATGGTTTGGTGGGTAATAGGTGATTTGAGGTAGTCAAGTCTTGACATGGTTGTGTTGGATGATGTAGGTGAGAGATCAGCTTGAGGATGCGGGACAGAGTACCACCCCTATTGGTACAGATGTGGCCTCAAGTGTGACTGCGTGGAGGAGTGGGAGCACATGACTGAGGTTGGACTTAGTGTGATCCGATGCTATAGGTGTATATTTGAGATCATAGTTTGATGGTCGCTCTCATCGATAGATGGGATTCTATGACCAATACCTTTCACTTACCGATGAGCGAGATGACCATCACCTTGGAGGATGTGTATAGGATCCTACAGCTTCCTATTGTTGGGGAGCCAATATATTCCATTTCGTCAGAGGCATCAGTGGAGCCGATAGTGGTTGTATTTGGTGAGGCGATGGGTGAGCTGAGGTATCACAGTGCGAGTCTCACTTATGGAGATATGTATGCAGCCTATCCACAGGAGACTAGGCTATCTGTGTTGATGATGGAGGTAGTTGGATGTTTTGCATTGCCAGATTCTGAGGGTGGTAGGTTTCCATGAGCACTGATGGGGGTGCTATAGGATATGATTGAGGAGTGGATATGCTTTTCTTGGGCACCGAATTTCCTAGTTCAGTTATATAGGGAGCTATGGGCCTATGGGAGATTGAGGAGATTTGGTATGTGTTGTACTTATTTATTACACTATTGGGCATATGAGCACACATTGTGTGTGTGCCCAGTTGGTTTTCCATGACATGATTGGTTTGGGGGTGGACTTGCTCAGAGTTGGTTTCAGACGATGGGTACCAGTTGCTAGACAACTAAGGGTGGTGAGGGACACATATGATGTGTCATACTATAGGCAACGATTGGAGGGCCTTTCTGCAGTTGATATTGTGTGGAGACCATATGTGGACTATCCATCCTACAGAGGCATGGCTGAGGAGTTAGAGGAGATTCAACTACTGAGATGGATATAGGGGTGGTGGGCATGGGGAGCATGAGATGATACCTGTAGACAGGGTCAGATGATAGTTTGGATTATCAACAGGATGTGCCCCACTTTCCCACAGTACCGTAGAGATGATGTGGAGAGACCCATGTCTCCACCACATCTGAGTGTTCCTACAGGGTAGGAGGAGCAGGTGGTAGATAGGATCAGATTGATGACGTGGGAGTCACTGATGGGTATAGGCAGTGGTGGGTGGCACAACTACAGGTGGCAGCACCACTGAGGCTAGGACAACTAGATTTAGCCACTATCATAGTGTAGAGGGATACTTTACAGGGTCAGGTGGCCACCCTTTAGGCACATATTATAGGGTTACAGGGGCAACTCACAGGGTTCAGAGGCACAGGTAGCCACTTTACAGGCTCAGGTGACGGTCCTACAGGCCCAAGTAGCACAGGGACAGGCACCCCACACAGGGTGGAGATGGGGATGGTGGACAGGTAGCCACCCTACAAGGCATAGGTGATAGGTTTATAGGGTCAGCTGGCCACTACACAGGCAATAGTTGTGGCCTTATAGGCCTAGGTTGTAACACAGGTACAGGTACCCCCACAGGCCCAGGGACAAGGTCCCATATTATAGGCACCTACACCAGGATAAAGTCCCATGGCATAGGTAGGAGGGTAGGCATTAGGACTTAGGGGCCGAGGCCATTATTAGCAGGGCAGAGTTCATAGGTTGTAGTGAGACCCATGACACCACCACAGACTATGTCGATGGTGAGGTTCAGGGATGCCCTGAATGAGGCTCGCTACTATCAGGATCACCTGATGACTGTCTGGTATAGATGTTCCCCTCATATGCCAAGTACAGAGCCCAACAGGTAGCTAGTGAGTGGACGAGATCCAGGACTCATAGTTCAGGGAGTACAGGGGGTCGTCGAGCCCATGGACAGGGCCAGGGAGAGGTTACGAGTTCACGGAGGCCAGGCCTGAGTGAGGTCTTCAGGAGGAGATTAGACCGAGACCCATGGAGGGTGGAGAGATGTTGGCAGGGTGGCTGACAGGTAGGGAGGAGGAGACAAGTGAGACTGGTCAAGAGGATATCAGGTGGGGTGATGATTAGTCACTTGATCATTGTTTGATCATTGTATTGATTTTTGATATATATACTGGCCTGCATGCCGAAGACATGAGATTGTATATGGAGTTGAAGAGAGTTTTTGAGATACTTGTATTTATTTGTATCTGTGTATATATGTATTGATACACAAACTCTCCCATTTATATAGTTTATGATGTTTATTGGATGGATGATGTACTTGTTTTAATTTCCATTATTATTGTGTATTGATGGAAACTAGGTGAATTAGGCATGATTGAGTCAAGGTCATGTAGGCACAATTGAGTTTAGGTCAGTTAGGCATGATGGAGTCAGGTTTAGGCATGGTGGAGTCTAGGTGGTTTAGGCATGATTGAGTCAGGTGTATAGGCATGGTGGAGTCTAGGTGAGTTAGGCATGATTGATTAGGTCATGTAGGCATGATGGAGTTAGGTGAGTTAGGCATGATTTGGTCATGTTTTTGTTTTGGTTTGATTTAATTTCCAAGTTATTGGTAGTATGGAAAATAAATGATGATGTATATGTATGTTGTGGTGTAAATTTCCAAATGTTTGATATCATGGAAATGTGAAATGATTGATGTATGATATGGTGATGTTATAAAATGGTAGGTATGTATATTTTTATGATTGTTTAATTTCCAAGTTTTGTGTAAAATGGAAAAACTAAGGTAGAATGTGAATAGAAAAAGGGGAAAAATTGGTTAGGGGAAAGAGTGTTCAAGCTAACCTCCAAGGGCCCCATGCCCTCAGAGTGCTGCCTACATAGCCCCGATGAAAAGGGGCCTCAGGCCATGATGTAGTTCTCCCATAAGCTAGGGAAGAATATGATGAGGTAGAGAATGGGTTGGTTGGTTTTAGGCATGATTGAGTCTAGGTCAGTTAGGCATGGTTGAGTTTAGGTCATTTAGGCATGGTTGAGTCTAGGTCATTTAGGCATGGTTGAGTTTAGGTCATTTAGGCATGGTTGAGTCTATGTCTAGGCATGATTCTAGGTCATTTAGGCATGGTTGAATTTAGGTCGAATTAGGAATGGTTGATTTTAGGATGGGTATATGGTAAATAGATATGGGTGATTTTGGTGGAAAAGGAATTCCTAGAATGTAGGTGTCGAAGGTTTGGTCCTGTAAAGGAGGATCAAGAAGTAAGAAAAAGGTGAATGGTTAGAGGAGACAAAAGTGTCGCCTAATTGATAAGAACCCTGACAAGTCTATCATACCAAAGATTGGCTTATGAATGTAAGACCCTAAAGGCATTGCATGATTGACTATTCTAAGGGTGAAGAAAGTCACATGATCATGAAATGTCACATTTGTGGCATGTCCCTTGAGTAGGTAGAAGGTTAGAGAGGAAAGGCGGTGAGGTGAAAGAGGGTGGTTTAGCGTAACCTAGTGTGAGACAACATGCCTTTTTGGCAAGAGACCCAAGATCAAAATAGGCAAGTCCATGATAAAAAGTTATCAATTTTTTTCTTTTTGCTTTTGTTTTTATAGACTGATCGATGTGGGAAGTCTATGTGGGATGAGTAGAATATCTCCTTGAGGTCTTCGTGAAGCTGATCGATGTGGGAAGCTTCAAAATATTTTTATTTTATTTTTACAGGAATAGTCTTCTTTTTTGTGATAGACTATGTACAGTATGGCTAGCTTTGTATAGCTTTCCTTCGAGGGAGCAGTCTATTTATAACAACAAGATAGAAAGATTAGATGTCCTTTTTGAGGGAGTCATCTTTTTGCTAGAAGTTTGACTCAAGGATTTTTGAATTTGAAAATCCCATATATTACTTTTTGAATTATTTTTTTGATTTTAGGTCATGGACAAGACTATAGAGAAGGATAGGCTCTTGTTATGAAGAAAAAACTATAGTACACATAGGGTTAGCTATGAAAGATGGGTTTTTAAGTGATGAACGACCATGTGATTCCATCTTGGAAAAATATGAAAAGTATCCATGAGAATCATGTCATGAGTAGAGCCATGGTACTCATATTGAAGATAAGGATGAAAAAGTGATGGGTAATCACATGATTCTTGTTTAGTTGTTGATCCTTAAAATAGGTAAATAGAAGGTGAATGGTGCTCAAGGGACAAGCGTTGAAAATAGACAGAAGGTGATATAGGACTTGATTCAACAATAGAATGGTTGAAGATGCAAGGCATTGAGGGGCTCAGGTTCAGGTTTACCTTCGAGTGAAGACAAATGATAAGCACCTGATCCATAGGTATGAGTAATGATATAGGGTCCAAGCCAATTAGGAGCAATTTTTCCCCGTTTACTTTTCTCCTCTTTTGTTACATGTTGATTTTCCTTCAGGATGAGGTCGCCGACCTGGAAGGTTTGTTCGTGGACACATTTATCGTAGGCACATTTGATACATTTTTGGTAGATTTGGAGGTGATCGAGAGCATTGAGACGACATTCGTCTAATAACTCGAGTTGTGCCAAATGATCTTGGCGAAAATCATCATCGTTGAGCATGTCTTTGAGTGAGATACGAAGAGATGGAATTTGGACTTCAAGAGGTAGGAAAACCTCTGTACCGTAGACTAGAGAGAAAGGTGTGGCAGTAGTTGAGGTATGAATACTAGTACGATAAGCCCATAAGGAAAAAGGAATGTGCGTGTGCCAATCCTTTCCAGTATTGTCAACTACTTTCATAAGAATTTTGTTTAGGGTTTTGTTGGTTGATTCGGCTTGGCCATTTTTTGAGGGTAATAAGGTGAAGAAAAACTAAGTTGAATGCCGAAGGCATCACAAAGTTTCCGTAGGGTTTTATTTTTGAATTGTTTTCCGTTATCAGTGATGAGGTGGTGAGGAACACCAAAGTGAAAAATGATGTGATGGTTGATGAATTCACATATTTTCTCAGCTTTCGTAGAAATGAGAGGCATGGATTCTACCCATTTAGTGTAGTATTCGGTAGTGGTAATAATCCATTGATGGTGTTGGGAAGAATGAGGGTTGATCTCTCTGACAAGATCCAAACCCCATTGAGAGAAAGGCCAAAGGTCATGCATGACCTGTAAGGCGTGACTAGGGGTGTGATGAAGATTAGCATGTTGTTGACACTTCACACAATGCTTGACATAGTCACAACAATCATGGTTTAGGGTTGGCCAGTAATAGCCTAGGTGAAGAATGCGTTTAGCGATAGCTAAACCACTGAAGTGACCCCCACAAATTCCATCATGAACTTCCTTGATGGTGTAGGGAATTTCAGAACTTGTAAGGCATCGTAAGAGGATACCATCAAAGCCACGTTTATAAAGAAGACCACCCATGATGACATAGTGAGAGACACTTTTTAGAAAGGCTCGTTGTCCATTGCGAGTAAGATCTGGAGGCAGAATGGAAAGGGAAAGGTAGTCAACAAACTACTTATACCAAAGGTCACGTGGGTCAGTTTCAATGGTTTCGACTAGGTTGACATCTCAAAATAGATAAGAAGGTGATTGTAACCTTTGTACGGTGACAAAGAATTTTGAGTCAGAGGGTGAATGGGGATTTGAGAAGTAAGACAGGCCATGGTGTCCACAAATTTATTAGTGGAATGCGGGGTGGTTTGAAGTTCATAACGGTCAAAGGTAGTCAAAAGTATGTCAACATGATGCTTATACTTTTGAAGTATCTCGTTATGACACTGGTATATACCATTAACTTGGTTTACAACCAGTTGGGAATCACCAAAGATATTAATTGATTTAACATCTAAGGTGATGGTGGTTTGAAGACCTAATACGAGTGCTTCATATTCGGCAATATTGTTAGTACAATCAAAATCTAGTTTGAAAGATAATGGCATAGGCTCACCATCAAGAGGAATGAGGATAACTCTAGCACCACCCCCACACTGACATTTGGAACCATCAAAGAATAAGGTCATCTGGTAAATGGTATCGTCCAAAGAGAGGGTAGTGATGGATTCATCTGGGAAATCAAAGTTAGAGGATTGATTTCTGGAGAGAGGTGCGTCTGCGAGTTGGTCAGTGATGGTTTTTCCTTTGACATATATTTTTGATGGATGAATTCGAGTTCTAGGTCTATAAGAAGCATGAGCCAATGTGTAACATGTTGATGTTGGTAGGGCTTAGTGTACATGTAATGTAAGGGGTCAATATTGGTGACAAAAAAGGTTTTGTGGTTAAGTAGGTAATGGAAAAGTTTAGTGGCAACAAAAACTAAGGCTAAGTAGAGTTTTTTGGCATGAGTGTATCTAGTTTCGTAGTCTAAAAGTATACGACTTATATAATAAACCACTTGTTCCCTGTGTTTCTCATCACGATGAGCGAGCATGACACCTAAGGAATGATCAGTAGTAGAAATGTAAAGGTAAAATGGTTGGTCATCCTTAGGGGGAATGAGCATAGGTGGTTGGAGGAGGTATTATTTTAAGGCGATCAAAGGATTTGTGGCATTCATCATCCCATTTTAAGGAGACATCCTTTTTGAGGAGATGATGAAATGGGTGGCAACGGTTAGAAAGATGCGAAATAAAGTGACGAATAGATTGTAACTTTCCTTGCAAACTATGGAGTTGACGAAGGTTAGTGGGTGGAGGAATCTTGAGAATAGCCTTGATTTTAGTGGGATCAACTTCAATGCCACACAAAGAAATGATAAAACCAAGAAGCTTACCAGAAGAGAACGTGAAGACACACTTCTTAGGTTGAAGGTGAACACAATACTTGATGAGACAGTCGAAGATGACCTTAAGGATGGTAAGGTGTTTGGCCCGATGTTTGGATTTGGCAAGAAGATCATCAATGTAATCTTCCAATATGCGATGCATAATGTCATGAAAGATATAAGTCATATCCCGCTGATATGTAGCACCAACATTTTTAAGGCCAAAGGGCATGACATGATAGCAGAAGGTCCCCCAAGGAGTGATGAAGGTGGTTTTGTGTTGATATTTCTGGGCAAGTAATATTTGGTTATAACCTGAGAAACCATCCATGAGTGATAGCATCTCATGGTCGGTGGTGAGATCAACTAGTTGGTCAATACTAGGTAGAGGAAAGTCATCTTTGGGGAAAGCTAAGTTAAGGTCATAGAAATCCATGAAAATACAGAGTCCCCCTATCACTTTTGTGACAGGAACAGATGTTAGAGATCCATTGGGGATAATCAATGGGTAGGATGAAGGAAAATGAAAGAAGGCACTGGAGTTCTTCTTTGACAAGAAGGGAAATATTCAGGATGCATTTTCCATAGCTTTTATTTCACAGGGTTTTTCTTTAGGAATAGTGACGATATTTTGGACCACAATGTTTGGGTCAATACCAGGAATATCAGCATAGGACCAAGCAAAAGTCATTTGCTATGATCCGGAGGAAAGAAGTAAAAGCTTCTTATTTAGAAACATCTAAAGATTGGCCTATTTTTAGAATGTGTGGGTCATCTTGAGTGTGAATATTGATTTCGATGGTCGATTCATTTAACATGGTTTGTGTCTTAGAAGGTAATGACTGGTGAATATAAGAATCTTCTCAATGAGTTCACCAAGGTAGGTGAGAATAGACTCATCATCTGACATTAAATGACGTTAATAGAAGGTGTATCATCATCGATCATGTCAGGATATAGGAAGGGAAGAGAAGAGGGAGCCTCACCATCTCATTGATAAGTTAGAGGTCCCAAGGAAATGGTGTTCATGAAAAAAAAAAGTTAGGAGGAATGGATTATGGATCCATAGACTTTGTAGGTGAAGGTGGTGAAGTTGGTGAATGAGGTGAAGAAGGTTTATCATCCTCAATGAGTTCGAACTCAGGCCTTCTTGGGAGATGGTTCAGAAAATACAATACCACTATGGTCTTTATGTTTACGAGTGGTGCATGGGATGACAATATGGTGGCCTTGTTCATAGAAACCAAAGCCAAAGCCCTTCCATGCACAAATGATGGAGGAAGGTGTGGGCAAAGTGATGGTTGGTGAGAGATTGAAGGTCAGATGAAAATGGTCAAGTTTGGGAAGGTGGTTCAGGTGAGTAGGTAGAAGCATCAAGTCCCCCATATGTTAAGTTGGTGTGAAGGTGGGGAGGACCATAAGGGAAATACCTTGCCTATGTGGTGATCATAGTAGGGGATGTTGGTGAAGTTTACCATACTCTTGAGGAGTAAGGAATGTGTCAATGTTATAAAGGTGGTACTCCCCCAGAGTGAGATGTTGAAAAACACCTTCTAAGGGATCGGTAGTTGGTATGTGGGTAGCTGGAATGGATGAATTACTGGATGGTGGGGAAGAAGAAGCATTGGTTGGTTGAGAAGTAGATGGGTTAGCAGATGGGTCAGCTATAGAGGTTGCGAAAATAGTGGGAATAAAGGAGTTAGGTGTGGGAGAGGTAGCAGGCAACATTGGTGGATGGGTCATGGGTGAAGGAGAGTGGCAGTGGTGGTAGATGCCTTAACTGGTATAAGGACATCATTAGGTCAATACAACATATTACAAGTCTTGAATGGTGAAGGGTCAACTGGAATGGTATAGTTATGTCCTTCATGTTCAAATTTTAAACAACAGTGTAAGGTTGAAGGAACACAACCCATGACACGGATCCAAGGTCGGCCAAGCAACATGTTGTACTAGAATTCCCCCTCTAAGACATAGAATAATTCTAGGAATGGTACGGGGGCCCACATGAATGTGGAGAATGATGGTGCCAAGGGTGGAAGTTACATGGCATCATTGAATGAATGCAACATAACTGGGTTATTATGCATGTAATTGGCAGGGATGCACATTTGGTTATACGCATGGGAGGAAATGATGTTGATACTGGCACCACCATCAATCATAACACGTCAAACACGTATATTATCAATGTAGATGGAAATGAATAGGGTGGGATCAATGGATCATCTGATTGGAGAGGTACAATCTCATCGTCAGAGAAACTGAGAGCGGCTACTTGATGAGTGGTAGTGGGTGCAGAGGAAGGGGATGAAGTGGTGAGAGAGGCCACATGGTGAGGAGTGATAATGGATGCCACATGAGTAGGGTCATTAGGTAAAACCTCAATAGATTTTAGAACCTCCATGAGGGCCTGTCGATGAGACTCAGAGGTTTGGACAAGGTCGTACAAATAGACATTTTGAGAGGAGATTGGTGTAATTGTTTAATCATTGTATGATGGGTGACCCCGTCAGAAATAGGGTATGTGGGTCCATGGATGGTGATTTTTGGTGCAGGTGTAGATGGGATATTGGGTACAAGAGTGGTAGATGGGCTGGTTGTTTTCTCCTTTCCTTTGTCTTTCTGGGTGCGAGTGGCAATGTTAACCATATTAATATGGGGTAAGGGAGCAACTGAGTCATGATAGGTGTAGCAAAAAGATGGGAAAAAAGTATGGTGAGGGCATATACTAGTTTTGTGAAAAGAAGGCAGCACATTGACATTTTGGTGGAGGTTTGGCTAGCTCTCTTATGTAGACCATATTGATCTCAAATGTTGGAGGAGGATAAAAGGGTTGTGGAGGTGGAGATGAAGGTCACTGAATAGGTAAGGGGTGAGGATGTGTGGTGATAGGTGAAGGTGGAACATGGTCCTCATCTAAAGATCATCGTCGTCAAAGTTTTCTTCAGGAGGACATAGTTGGAGAAGAATAGTCTTAAGAGCCTTATAGTTTTCCACATCATGCCCTGGCACATGATGGTAAGCACAAATTTTTGTATCATCAAACCCTTGCTGGTTTAGGTTTGAGTGGGCTTGTAAGGTCTAAGTGGTGGCAATGTGATGACAGAGGTCTCTAAAAGGTTAGCTAAGATGTTGGCGTAAGACCCTGCCAATGGATCACAATGTGAAGTAAGTGTGGGTTGAGATGGAAGTGTGGGTGATTTTGGTGGGAGAGGCACCACAGGAGGTGGAATAGGTTTGACCACTGGTTTGGTAGGTAGTACTGTTTTAGGTTTGGGTTGTACCTTCTTGGGAAAAGGTGTAGCAGATGAACTAGCGGTTAAAGGTGTTGTAGGTTTGACTACCTCTTTGGAGGGTAGTGGGCTCTTGGATTTTGGTTGTACCTTCTTGGGTAAAGGTGAAGAAGGAGTGTGTGATGTAGAAGGGAAGGAAGATGGCAGAAGGGGATGGGTTAGCCAAGGTGATAATGGAGGTGTGGTGAAGGTTGTTGGAAGAGGCAAGGTGGAAGGTATTGGTTGAAGAGAAGGAAATATCATAGGTAATGATGAGGCTACTGGAAGTGGTGCGGGTATAGGCGGTAGAAGGATGTAGGTGATGGTGAAGGTGTATGTTGTGTAGGTAATTTGGGTGTAATAGAGGCTCGTGATGAGGAGGTGGGTTGTTGTGCTTTTAGTTTACCTGGGGTAGGAGGCTGTCTTGGCCAAGGTTGATGGGTGAGGTCCTAGGATAGATGGAAGTGGTGAAGGTGACAGAGGGGTAGTGGGAAAAGCTGGTGTATGCAGCCTAGGAGGTTGGGTCTTCCTCTTAGGTGGGGGAATAGTATTTGTGTTGGGTTTGTGAGGATGTGGCTAAATCCAGTTTGACAGGGGGATGGACTAGGCTTGATGTCGGCATGACTCCCAAGGTATGGGTAGCTTTGGATACAGGTGAAGGTGTAAGTGGTTTAGGTGCAGGTGGTTGTGGAGGTAATGGTAGAGGTGTAGGTGTGGGCGAAGGTGATGTGGAAGATGTCATCATGACTACCTTAGGTATGATGGATTTTTTTCTCCAAACAATTTTGGGTAAATGGTAGAAGTATCAGTGGATGACATCTGCATTTGAGTTGAAAAAGGCATTCGAAGGCACTCCCCAAAGCATGGAATGATCAACGTATTTTAAGTGGTCCGTACCAAATGTGAGAATGACATGGTAGTAGAAGGAACCAATGTTGATTTCATGGTGTAACTCCCGTAAATAAATATGTGTCTGTGAAATAGGGAAGTGATTAGCTTCCAACTCTATGGGTAAAAGAGATGAGAGAAAATCAAGTGGATCCTTGAAATCCGGTGGAGAATTATCACCAATAGGAAAGGGACCATCTCAATGGATCCACTATGTTGTAGGGGAGAGGATGAGTGGATGAGGTAGGTTCTTCTTTTGGTGAAGAGGAAGGTAAGCATGACTCTCCTGTGGGTAGGAGAGTTAATACTATGGGTTGTTTGTCAGATTGAGAGGTGCATGGGGAAACTACATTGGCAGATATGGTGGACTCCTCCATGGGTGCAGGGGGAGATGAGGGAGACTCCTCTATGGGTAAAGGAGTAGAATGGCACAGGTTCCTCCGTGGATGAAGGAGCTTGTGCAAGAATTTCTTCAATAGATGAAGTAGGAGGAAAAAACTGTGTAAGGAGTTGGTAAGATGTCAAAAACAACATGAACCTCGTCAGATATTACCATCATTGGCTGAGGAATCACCAGTTTGGTTGGATGAGGGGGTGTGATTTGGGAATGGATTCTTGAAGATATGAAGGTTCTGGTTTAGCTGGTGCATTGGATTATCCAAGACAAGATCTCCTTTATCTAAAATTTCTTGGACAATGTTTTTGAAAGTGATACAGTTACCGTCACTTGTGACCTTGAATGCGATGGTAATTGTAGTAATCATTTTCATTGTACCATGTGGGCACAGGGCGAGAAGGGTCAAAACCAATATGTGGTTTGATGGGTGGAAGGGTAATGGCTCCAAATTTTAAGAGTTTTTCCAAAATGGACAGAGTAAGGCTCTCCTATGGGGGCATACTTGTGTTGCTCTCTTCTAAACTGAAAGGTCTGGATGGGGGAGAGGTTAAACGAAGGTTTTGCTTGGTTGGATGGATGAGATGGGCCAGATTTTAAAATGACCACGTTGATAGACCCCTTGGTTTTAGAATAGGTATTTTGGGGTTTGGAAGAAGAAGAAGTATCATTTGATTTGAACACAACATTTTTGTTACACAATTGTAGCTTCTTTTCTTCAAGGGCATGAATTTCCAGCTTCCGGGCCATGGTAAATGCCTCATCAAAGGTGCAGAAGGTTTGGACCTGGAGAGTTGGTGATATATGTCTAACACAAGCCCTGGTAAACAATTCTATTAACTATGTCTGAGGTAATTGGAATGTAAGTTGGTTAATCAGGTTGTGCCATCGAGTGAAAAAATCTGTGATAGATTCATCTTCATACTGGAGTGTGGCATATAAGTCAGTCATGGTGACTTTCTTGACAATATTGATAGAAAAGTGGTCAAGAAAATCCTGAGCAACCTGGTTAAATGAGAGGATAGAATGTCTAGGTAAATAACTATACCAATCCAAAGTGGGTCCCATCAATGACATTGGAAATGTCTGAAGGAGCAACACATCATCGTGAGTGATCAGGTAGCAAGACATGTTTAAAAGACCACAAGTGTTGTTGTAGATCCTCTTTGCTATTGAACCAGTTGAATTTTGGAATTTCCCAATGCATAGGGTACAGGTGAATAGGAATGGATGGGTGAATAGGCTCATTGCAAATCTTGTCATATGTTAGAGAGTTACACAAACCTAAGACAGATGCTTCCAATGTCTGCATCTTGTCCATCATCATTTTGATTAGGTCATTGGTGGGTTGTGATGATGGGGCACCCCCTGAGGTATGAGGGGGTAAATAAGATTGGTATGATGTAGATGACATCCCAGTGTGTGGTGGTGCCTGTACAAAAATTGTGATGGAGGGATATGAGAGGGAATGGAGGTGGAGGGGAAGTACCCAGAGTAAGCAGTAGAGGAAATAGGTGGTTGTTGGTATATGTATACGTAGGTGGGGTGGATGTAAAGACCCTAGTAGTGATTGGTGGAAGAGACTGGGGGATAGAGAGGATGAGGTTTTGGAAGGGAGTGTGGGATGCTCGACACCAAAGGTGGATAGGATGTGATAGGTATATAGGCAGTGGAAGACATGGGCACACCGTACTAGGTAGTGGTGGATGTATGGCATGGTGGATGTCGTAGGGGTGTCATAACAGATGTCGTGGGTGTGATAGATGTCATAGGTACAAACAATATATGATGAGGTGGGGTCAAGCTGAGAAACAACAGGTGGTAAGGTGGAGGCAGCCAGGGAAATGCTGGTAGTGGTAGAGGTAGAAGTGGGTGCAAGTATAGGTGGGATGGATACGGGCATGTCGTAGATAAGTTTCCCAGATGAGTCACGAGTGGATGAATGGGCTAAGTAATATTGTAAAGCAGTGGGGTTCTGATCAAGGAGTTTTGTGAACTCCTCGTCACTAGTGCTGATGGTGATAGGTTGACTGGGATCCATGGGTGATAGAATGGAAGGTGGCGATGGGCTAGGCGGGAGTGGATGCTAAAGGCTAGCATGGAATATGAGGGTGTTGGCTTGGCTACGAGTCAAAACCATGTGGGTTAGCATAGACTTGGTAATCTGATATCTATAGATGACACAAAAGAACAAAAGGAATGGAGAAAACAGTTCCAGAAGGTGAAAACTGGTGCATGTTTTAATTGAAAAATTAAAACACAGGAACCAACGATAGTGGTGATAACCGATGACAGTGATAAAGGGTAACCGATGACGGTTAGGGTGACTGATACTAGTTACTGTGGAATAATCAGAAGCTTTGATAAATGTGGCTAATAACTGATGAAAATGAAGAAAAATTTGGATTTCACAGTGATTTCAAAGATC
This sequence comes from Taxus chinensis, assembly GCA_019776745.2. NCBI lineage: Eukaryota > Viridiplantae > Streptophyta > Pinopsida > Cupressales > Taxaceae > Taxus > Taxus chinensis. The sequence goes on from CM034150.1 coordinate 800,279,436, forward strand.
TAGGAGGTATGATGAATGTATTTGTGAAACCCCATAAAGAATAGAAAAGTGATGAGTGTTGTTTTGGTTAAAATAACCCAAACAATGCAAGAAATTGACAACAATTAGGTAAATCGATGACGGTTAAATGAGTAAACTGGTGACGGTTGCTGGACCTATGCCGGTCACTGTGAAATTTGAAAAGATGGAGAAAAATGGGATTTAGTGACTTAGATCAGATAGAAATACCAACCTAGAAACATGAGTATGATAATGATGAACCCTCACACACTCAAAAATAGTCAGGAATTACACCAACTATGATTGTGGAGTGTGAAAGGAAGAAATAATGGCGAATACGATCTTACACCTCAAAACACAAATCAAGCAAACACGAAATTCTATGTGGTTGATTTTATGTTCCATCGTATGCCATTTAGGACTGACTTGTGAATAGAACAAAGTTTTTGGTTTGATAAAATGTGCCCTATGAAAACCCAAGAACTGAGAATGGAAACAAGTAAAGTTTTGGCCGGGGGGTTCCTTTCTCTGAGATAATGACTAGACACAGAAACCAACTTGGTGCCCACTGTTAATCCTCTTATCGTGTGATCGTTGACAACTTCTTTCGGGTATGATGTTGTTTAAGAAAATGTGTAAATTGTTTAAGTGGTATGGTATAGAGAATGCATAGAGTGAACTATAATTGAATTATTCAACCATCAGCTGGGCATGACTTCCAGCATATAGATTGCCCTCAAATTAATGTGAGCTACATGTTGATCTGGAAAACTCATTCTCGCGCGGGTGAACACCGAGACTGCAAGCCACCAACAACTTCGAATGATAGAGGGCTTATGACCTCAGATGCAGATATGGATTCTGGATATGGGCACAGAGAAAATAGATCTATGAGAAAGAAAATAGATCTGTAAGATGGAAATAGATAAGATTAGATAACGATACGTGGGGGCTGCCTGACAAAGTAGATTTGAGAAGTATTAACTTTCTCGGTGGCTGTCAACCCCTGTGTTCACAAAAAAAATGAAAATCCAACGATAAGATGACATGTCAAAACCACAGAGATTTGCAATATGTTGAATAAATAATATAAATATGATACCAAACCAGTGTTTCGATATAACAATAAATTGATCGTTAGACTGACAATATGAGACCGATAGAGCTTCACCTCCAAACACTCCACAATATGATTCAAAGCTTCACAAACAATTTTGACAAAATATTATGAATTTTAAGCTTGAGAATTTCAAGAATTTTCTACCTCCCTCTCAGAGGGAGAGAAAGAGTTATATTTATAACTTGAATTGGGATTAAAATAAAGGATTAACAAATAATTATAATTTGTAAAATAAATCTTGATTAAGAGGACATGATGAAGAGTTGATTTGATGGTGGGGTTCATGATGTGAGAAAAGGAAAATGTGTGATGTGGAGTGGGGACATGGTTAGGTGTAATAGTGAAGTTATATATTCACTTTACACTATTGATTTTGGATTTGTTGTCGGATAGAGAGATTTTTGAATTATTGACTTCATGAGTGGGGTTAATAATTTAATAATTTGAGCGAATTAAATTTTTAGGTGGAGATTGATTTTTATGTGGGAACTGATTTTGACTTAAGTGGGGAACATGTGGGACTGGGTAGGTGGAATACATGTTATTACGTTGGTCGAAGGTTGAGTGCAAGCGTTTCTAATTTCCGATCCAAGATGATTGTGTGAGCTTCCTTTTGGATAGGAAGAACTATTTGTAATACAAAGCAAGGCCACAAGATACAGTTAATAGCAACAGTTAGTGGACTACCTAGTGTGGGCTGGATCCAGAAAGTGTGTTACTTCCTCGATGGCTGTCAATCCACGGATATATAACTCAATATGAAATAAATAAACATGCAAATAAAAGAATCTAATGCTAGTGTTCTCTGTAAGTTGGGAAAAATACACTACTAACAAGGAAGTAAAATACCAATAATTATATGTCCTCCTTTGTGTTCCATAGCAAACCTCAGAATGGGCTAGAAAACTTGGATTGAGCCATGATTGTGTGATATGTAGGTGCTTTTCTTCAAGACAAAGCAAGACCTTCCTGCAACAATTATCCTCTTACTTTGCACCAGATGGGAAAAAGGATTATGAGGTTATTTGGGCATTAGGACGAGGTAAAAGGATGTTCTTTGCTCAAAGGATGCAAGAACTTAGATATGGCATTCAAGCTTATTCTCCATGTGTTTAGAGGGGAGGGATAAGGTTGTATTTATAGCCTGGGGGAGTGATTAAATTATATTAATTTAAGTAATCATGGCTTGAAAATGTGGGCAAGATTAAGTGAGTGGTTTGAAAATGTAGGCAAGATTAAGTGAGTGGTTTGAAAATGTGGGCAAGATTAGATGAGCGGGGGCCACGAAGAATGGGTGAGGATTTGAATTATATTTATAATTCATAAGTGGAGGATTTTAGGTGAGTTGAGACCACGAAGGGTGGGTGAGGATTTGAATTTGAATTTTTAATTCAATAGTAGAAAAACATGGAGAATAATGACATGTGGTGAGGATTGGGTTATTATTTGGATTTTGAAATGGATAATTAATCAAATTATATTTGATTAATTCGAAATGTGTTTTTGTGGGAAATGAGGAAGGGGAATTAATTGATTTAGGATAGATGTGAAATTAGGGTGTCTACATTTTCCCCTCTTTGGAAGGGTACTATGAAAGTAGTGTCCTTTCAAAGAAAGTAGACGGTATGGGGGAAGAATTCAATCTAATTTTTTAAAAGGTAGAGTGAATGTTTGTTGGGGAGAATAGAAAGTGGTGAGTGACGGATATCATAGTATCCTCCAAGAGTAAAATGTCATGAGAAGATGTGATTATCGATAGATGTGGTGATGCCCTCTCAAGAGGACTGACGAGAATGGAATATATGACAAAACTCTCAAAAAAAAGAGAAATGAATTCTACAAAGAAGAGGACGATAATGGAGTGGAAGTGACTGGAATGAGCACACAACACAAATGCAGAAAGGATTCAATCAGCCTTGAATGCTAGGTGTGAGTGTGTGTGGGAAAGAGAAAAGGGAATGGATAGGATTGGGGGTTGATTACGAGAAGAGTAGGGGAGATAGGGGAGGGGGAGAAAAGAATGGAAGAGGTAAAAATAAGAGAGAGGGATGATATGGGAAGAAGGGAATGATGAAGGACAAACAAGGAAAAAATAGAAAAATGACAGAGTAGAGGGTGAAGGGATAAAATAGAGAGATGTGCAAAATGAAGGAAGCAACAGTGATAGTAAAGAGGGATGCGTGGATGTGAAATAAATGATAGAGCTGAGAAAAGTAGGAAACGGGAAAAGATAAATAAGAAGGAGAAAATGAGGTGGGAGTAGGGGTGAAATGGAGGAAAATGGAAAGAGGATGAAAAAAGAAGTAGAACGGAGAAAAAAAAGAAACTACGAGGGGCGAGGAAAGTGTGAAAAAGAGGAGAGAAAAGAAGAGAAATAGATACAGAATAAACGAAAAGGTAGGGGTGGTAGAGAAAAGGAGAAGTGGTCAGAAGAAATGTGAAAATTAGGGGAGAGGAAAGGAAGATAGAATGAATACAAGGAGAAGATTGAAGGAATCGTGTCATTGCGAGGAAGACCAAGGCAAAGAATATGGAACAGACTGTATGGAGATGCATGTGGAGGGTGGTATGATAAAAAAGATAGGGCAATGCTGAACAACCAATTTATCGATGGGGAAGTAAGGAGGAAACGTGATGGAAAAAGGGGAAGGAGACGATACAGGGGAAGGGAAATAAGACGAGGGGTGAGAGAGAGAAGAGGATAACAAAGAAAATGATGTAGAAGGAAGGGAATACAGAAAGGGGGTAATAAGTGGAAAGTGAATGGTATAAGGAATGTTCAGAGAAGAAAGAGGGAAGGAATGACATTGATTGGAAAAGATACGGAGATGCATGAAATGAGGATACTAGGATGACGAGAAAATAGAAAAAGGATGTATGATGAAGACAATAAAGATATTGAAGAGGGCAAAGAGGAGATGGAGAGATGGGTAAGAAGTGACAAGAAAGGGTGGGATTGAGGGAAAAGAATAGGAGAGAAAAGAGAATGGGGGAGAGAAGAAGCAATGCCAATGAGGGGACGTTAGGGAAATCCCCTTTACAATGAGTGGTGGGAAAGGGTGAGAGAAAAAATGAAGAAAATGAGAAAGCTAATGAGGATTGGAAAGGGTAACACCAACAAAGGGACGTTAGGGAAAACCCTTTTACAATGAGTGGTGGGCTACGAGGAGGGAAGGAATGAAGGGAAACTCTAGAAGGTCCAAGGGAGTGAATGAGGTCGTGCGGAATGAGGATTGATGATTTTTAGGGAAAACCCGTTTACAATTATTAGCGCGGGAAGAGAAGATGATGATGAAAGAATGATATAGGAGTGTTAACAATAATGGCGAATGCGTGTGTGGGTAGAAATGTGGGGGGAATTTGAGAAGATGAAGTGGAAAGAGTAAAGAAAATGGGAGGGATGAGTTGGGACTAGGTGAAAGTAAGGAGAGGATGCAAGACCATGAAAAGACATCGGGAAGAAATGCTATGAAGGGAAGATGAAGTGAGGATGAAGAACCAAGACATGAAAAGAATGGGAAGAAACGGTATGAAGGATGATGAATCAAGAAGGGGAAAATGGGGGGGAAAGAACGTGATTGTAGGCGGAAGAGATTAGATGTATGTTGTAAGAGGATATGTGGAGAAAGGATAATAGTAGAAGGAAAAAGTGGGTAGTAGGAGATACCAGGTGGAAGAAGCGATCAACAAAGTGAATGAAGAATGAGGCACGGGAGAAGTTCACGATGACAAGTTAAGTGTAGGGAGGACCTTGACATAAGATTGTCATGTGACGGAAGTGGTTAAGTAAGATTGCCAAGCGAGCAAAACTGGAGATGACAAGTGGTCAAGCGAGAAGTGGTGTTTGCAAGAATCGAAAAGGAGGTGAAAGGATGTGATAATGGAGAATGCCGAGAAAAAGTGAAGGGTGAAGGGTGCATAGTGATGGGGAAAGGCAAGGAGACAGATCATCCTTAAGAGGGACTCTTAAGTGAGATCGCCATGCCGGGTGAGTGGTTAAGTAAGATTACCAAGCAGAGGAGGGTGATAGTGGTGGTAAAAAGATGTGATGATGGGGAATGAAGAGGAAAGATGGATGGTGAGATTGTAGAGTGATGGGCGAGTGTAAGATGACATGTCATGCTTAAGAGAATCTCTTAAGTAAGATCGTCATGCTATTGGAGAGGTTTCGTAGGATCACCCAACTAACAGGGATGATATGCAAGGAGAAAGACAAGATGATATTGGGGACAGGGGTGGAATGGTAGGTTGAAGAAGATGATCATGACGAGAGGCGGGAGAAATAAGATGGGGGAAATATGATGGGATGGGGGAAGGCCATAGGGCATATCAACCTTAAGTGGAAGTCTTAAGTAAGATTGCCATGCGGCCGGAATGGTTAAGTAAGATCGCCAAGCTGAGGAAGAAGAAGGATGATGTTAGAGTTGGTGGGAATAGGGTATGACAAAATGGACTGAAGGGGAACCCTCAAGTGAATTTGCCATACTACGAAAGCGTGTAAGTAGGATGACCAGGCATAAGACGGATTTGGGGAAGGATGAGAAAAGAGTGAGTGAGGTATGCCTGAGTGGTATATGATATGAGATGAGGTGATAATAAGAAAGAAATGAAACAAAGGAGTGTAACATGAATGGATGAAGGAATATATGTAGTGGAGGGCGGAGAGTGTGAGGGGAATCCTTAATTGGGATGCCCACGTGGTGAGAGTAATGATGCGAGAATGGGAAGTAGAAGAGGTGGAATGGGAAGATGTGTGTGGTGGTGATTGTTGTTTGATGAGAGGGGAGGTGGTGAAGAAGCTTCTACAGTGGGAAGATCTTAGGGAGAGGGTAAACCTCCACTGAGGATTCCATATAGAAGGGGTTATTAAGTAAGATTGTCAAGCGGGAAGCAAAAGGGTGAAAGGAAAGAATACAAATGGGTGAGAGGGGACAGGAATGGTGAGAAGGGTAATATGGGGATAAGTGGGAGGAGTAAAAATGAGGAGCGAGGATGAATGGATCAAATACATGGTGAGCATGGTGGGGGGAGGAGCTGCTGGATAGAGAATGCTACTTGAGAAAGATCATCAAGTAGGACGGTGATCAAGTAGGATTCGCAAACTGCAACGGTGATCAAGTAGGATTCCCAAACTGGGGAATGTATTAGTATGGGTGAATGGATGGGGTGCAAAGTAAGATGTTGATCATGCAGGAAGATACTCATGTGACGAAAAGCATCTTAATTTTAATATAGCACATAACAGGATGCATCATGATATAAAAGATCAGGATGACTAGACTGTAATATGCGTGATAGCATAGACAGGGGCCATCAAAAAGGTTTGATGCCCCAGTATGATATGCAAATGGAAGAGAGCATAGACAGAGGCCATCAAGAAAGTATGATGCCCCAGTACGACATGCAATCAGATAACGTAAGAATATTAGAGAGAACACCAGGATACATAAAATCAAGATGCCCCCTGTAATATATCAAGATGCAAGAAAGTAATTAATAATTTACAACTAATAATGCAACACAAGAACCAATAAACATGTCCCTAACGTGTTCCACAGTGAGGATTGATTGGATGTGCCCCCAAGCAGGGGTACGAGGACATAGTAAAGTATTGGGTCATTGTCCTCAAACAAGGAAACAATGAGAGCCGGATTTGCCCCAAGTGAGGATTCATGCGAGGAGAAGTGGTTTGAATTTGGTAGTCATAAGGTGATTGGATCATTCGTTGGGGATAATAGTTCAAAGGTTAAATTGTGTTGGTTATTTTAGAGTTTTTTTTTTTTTGCGATTTTGTGGATTTTTTTTATTATATTATATATATATATATATATATATTAATAATATATATATTTTTTTTTCTAATGTTTTTGGGATTTTTGACGATTTTCAAATGTTTTTGACTTTTTGACGATTTTCAAATATTTTTGGATTTTTGACGATTCTGTGTAATGTTTTTAGATTTTTGACGAGTGTTTCTAATATTTTTGGATTTTTGACGAGTTCTAATTTTTTTGTTGGATTTTGGACGATTGTTTCTAATGTTTTTGGGTTTTTGACAATTTTCAAATGTTTTTGGATTTTTGGACTGTTTTTAGATTTTTGACGATTTTCAAATGTTTTTGGATTTTTGATTTTTACATTGTTTTTAGATTTTTGACGATTTCAAATGTTTTTAGATTTTTACACTGTTTTTGACGATTTTCAAATGTTTTTGGATTTTTACATTGTTTTTGAATTTTTGACGATTTTCAAATGTTTGTAGATTTTTACATTGTGATTGGCAATTTATGGACCAGAGTGCAGACTTATTTTTGAGAGGCGATAAACATGGATATTATCTATATGTACCGTGTTCCGTGTTGTAACTTATGCTCAGAATAACACAAATTCTCTTTCCATTGGCAGGATATGGTGGTGATGATATGATGAAAAGAATTCCAGCTCCATTCTTGACTCCACACAACTAGTAAGATGTGTGGGCTCATCACCAAGAATCAAGAAGGACGTAGGAGGTAGATAATGAATATAGAGACAAATGCTAACAACAATCCCTTTGGGAAATTGTGACTCCATTCTTCATAACGGTACTGAACCAGTTTCAAAAATGGCTTTCACTTTATGAGTCACATGCTAGACTTAGACAGTTATGTGGCCTGTTGATTGATAAGATATGAGGTTAAGGGATAGTTCTCTCTTCACTTAGGCATCTAAATTACGTGTTTGGGGATTCTATAATTTGTAAGCACTGTAAGATTTTGTATTTTTGAAATGACTCCCTATGCCTTGCCCCATGCTACTAGTGAGAAGCAAGGGCTCATCACCGAAGGCAAAATATAGGTGAGTGAATTCCCTTTTTGTCTTTTTTTTGTTTTGTTTTTTTTTTTTTGAATTTTTAATATTTTGCAATGTTTTTATGCTTTTATGAGAATGACCCTCTACGCTTTGCCCCATGCCACTTGTAAGAGGCAAGGGTTTATCACCGAAGACAAGACGTAGACGAGTAAGGGCACCTTCCTCCATTCCCAGTCTCACACTACCAGTAAGAAGTGTGGGCTCAACACCAAAGACTATGAAGGATGAAAGATGTGACAATGAATTATTCATAAGTTATTGAATTGATGGATTTTTTTACAATAGTGCTTTGTATTTGGGAAGAAACGTCTGCCCCCAATCTCAGCCCCACACGACTAGTAGGACGTGAGGGTTCAACACCGAAGACTGAGATGGACGACCAAACGAACTGGGTAACGAAGTTTAGAGCTTTGTTATGAAAGAGAGAATGTATTTGAAGGGAATATATTACCATCAGTAAGCTTCTAGGTATGACCATAGAGGAAAGCGACTGAAAATGGAAGAAGTATGACGCTCACAAACTTAATAGGATTTATACTAGCACTTGTCTCATGATGATAAATATGAAGATGTGATTTTGATAAAGAAAATATCTGCCAATGGAAATGAATAAATTTAAATTATTCGGAGATAAGCAAGACAAAAGGAACAATGTACACGTTGTATCCTGGAATAGTGAACATCTCAAGGATAAAATTTCTTTAAATGAACTGCATTCATTGGTTCATCAAGATCTTGACCATCTTCAGTGGCCAATTTATAGGCTCCAGAGCCAAATTTAGCTATGATTACATAGGGTCCTAACCAATTAGGCTCAAATTTTCCTTGTTTTTCTCGTTCTTTAGTGGTATTCTTTTGATTTTCTTTTAAAACGAGGTCACCAATTTCAAATTCTCTGGGTCTTACCTTTTTATGATAACTGCGTTGCAGTCGGTTTTGATAGACTTGAAGATGATTGAGAGCATTAAGTCATTTTTCATCGAGAAGCTCAAGCTCTTGAAGCCGTGACTGTCGGTATTCATCCTCATTAATTACATCTTTAAGGGAGATCCTCAAGGATGGGAGTTCTATCTCAATAGGTAAAATGGCTTCACAACCATAAATAAGGGAAAATGGGGTGGCTCCGGTAGGTGTGCGGTAAGATGTACGGTAAGCCCAAAGAGCGGGGTAAATTTGAGTATGCCAATTACGTCCATGGGTGTTGACAATCTTTTCCATGATGGATTTTAAGGTCTTATTGGTTGCTTCCGCTTGACCGTTGCCCTGAGGGTAGTATGGAGTGGACCATTTAAGTTTGATGTGAAAACGTTTGGCTAGGTCTTTTACATCCTGGTTTTTAAATGATTTGCCATTATCTGCAACCAGAGTGGATGGAATACCAAATTGACAGATGAGATTATTAAAAATGAATTTCGATATTTGGCTACCGGTAACATAAGTGAGAGGCATAGCTTCTACCCATTTAGTGAAGTAATCGGTAGCGGTAATGATGAACTTATGTCCATCGGAAGATGTTGGTCTGATTTTACCAATGAGGTCAAGTCCCCATTGAGAGAAGGGCCATGGTGTGGTTATCGATTGTAATGCTTGGGAAGGTGCATGGATAAGATTTCCATGCTTTTGACATGCTTGACAACGTTTGACAAAATGACATGCGTCACTTTCCATGGTGGGCCAATAATATCCAACTCGCAAGATTTTCTTGGCTAAGGCGATACCATTTGTGTGTGCTCCACAGATACCAGAATGGACTTCAACTAAGACACTCGAGGATTCTTCCTGATTAAGACATCGGAGCAGGGTGCCATCATATCCTCGTTTATAAAGAGTTTCTGCTAAAATTGTGTAACGAGAAGCACGTTGTGCTAAAGCACGTTTATGCATTGGTTTCATGTCGGCAGGAAATGTTTTATCATGAATGAAGGTATAAAGATCATGGTACCAAGGGTTATTCGGACCCACGATATCACATACCATAGTGTTTTCAGGAAGATCATAGGTAGGCATTAAGAGATGTTCAACAAGAAAATGTGCCTGGGGTTGACTAGATGCGATTTCTAATAGGGATCCGATGGTTGCCATAGCGTCGGCAGATTTATTACGAATTCTGGGAATTTGATCAAAGCTAATTAATCGAAAATAGCTTCGAAGACTATCCACCATGCGTTTATATGGGATAAGTTTTTCATCCTTGACCTGGTATTCATCGGTAACTTGCTTGATGATAAGTAAAGAATCACCAAATACAGCTAATTCTGTAAGATTCCAAGATATAGCCAGTTTTAATCCTGCGATGAGAGCTTCATATTCTGCGATATTGTTGGTACATGGGAATGCTAAGTGAAATGATTTGGGGATAACATGTCCGCTGGGTGTGATAAGCAAAATACCAGCCCCTGAGCCATGGAGATTACAAGATCCATCAAAAAATAGAGTCCAAGCTGGCGCGATGTCTATGTGTAGAATATCTTCATCAGGAAAAGAGAACTGAAGTGGTTCTGTGCCAGGAAGGGGTGCCTCGGCAAGTTGGTCGCAAGGGCTTGTCCTTTAATTGCTTTCTGCGGAACAAATTCGACATCGAATTCACTAAGTAATACGACCCAACTAGACATTCTTCCCGTGAGAATGGGTCTGGACAACAAATACTTGAGAGGATCAATTTTGGCAATCAACTTAGTTGTGTGATTGAGCAAGTAATGACGTAACTTATGGAATGCAAAGGCGACTGCTAAGCATACTTTTTCGATTTGGGAATAACGTACTTCGTGCTCAATAAGTGTTCGACTAAGGTAATATACAACATGTTCTTTTCCTTGATCGTTATGTTGTGCTAGTAGAGCTCCTATGGCATGTTCAGTGGCAGATGTATAAAGCAACATGGGTTTATCGGCAACTGGTGACATAAGAACATGGACTAGAGAGGTATTCTTTTAACTTAGCAAAAGAGTCTTGGCAATCGTGGTTCCAGTGAAAGTGTGCATCTTTCTTGAGCAACTGATTAAAGTGATGGCACTTGTCAGCCAACTGTGATATGAAACACCGAATAGATTGTATCTTTCCCTGAAGACTGCGTAATTGTTTTAGGTTTTGAGGAGGAGGCATTTCCATAATGGCTTTGACTTTGGCAGGATCCACTTCTATGCCTCTTCGTGAGACAATAAACCCTAATAATTTACCAGAGGTTACTCCAAACACACATTTCTTTGGGTTAAGACGAACCTTATACTTGCGTAATCTATCGAAAATGCATCTCAACACACTTGGATGCCCTATTCGTGTTTTAGATTTTGCTAATATATCATCAACATAATCTTCCATGATATCATGTAACATGTCATGGAAGATGACAGTCATTGCTCGTTGATAGGTGGCACCAGCATTTTTCAAGCCGAAAGGCATGACCTTATAACAGAAGGTGCCCCATGGTGTAGTAAATGCCATTTTATGTTGATCTCCTTCAGTAATACGTATTTGATTGTAACCAGAGAATCCATCCATTAAGGAGAGCATTTCATGGCCTACCGTAGAATCAACAATCATGTCTATATTTGGCAAGGGAAAGTCATCTTTGGGACAAGCCTTGTTGATGTCATGGAAGTCTGTGCATATTCTGATGCCGGGAGTTTTCTTGGTGACGAGAACTATGTTAGATATCCATGCCGAATAATCAATAGGTTTGATAAAGTCAGCTTCCAAGAGTTTCTCGAGTTCGGCTTTGACAAGCAATGCAACTTGGGGATGCATTTTGCGTAGTTTTTGCTTTACAGGTTTTACATCTGGATGTACCACAAGATGGTGTACTACAAGAGATGGGTCCAGGCCTGACATGTCCTTATATGTCCATGCAAATATATCTTGGAATTCAATAAGGAGTGTTGTGAATTCCATGCATTCTTGGTCAGACAGACTAATGCCAAGTTGTAAAATTTTTGGTTGTTCAGTGGTGCCAATGTTTATGTCTTTTGTTTCTTCTACAAGCATTTTAGATGTATCCTTTTCGGAGAACGATGCTAATGGTTGATGTAGGTCATCAGTGTCGGGTGTTTGTTGGAACTTTTTGTTGACATGTTTGGTGGATAGGGTGGCAGTGAGGTTTTGACTATGGGAAATCCTCTGTTTGCGCTTTTGATCCAAATTTTCTGAGGGTGAAGGATCTGAATATTTTATCTCTTCGCCAAAATAGGTTGATTCATTTAGATTGATTTCAAATCCTTTTCTATGGTCAGAAGTAGGGATTTGGTCGCGAGTTCCAAGGAATTCTTCGATGGCTTCATCATTTTGGAACATGTCCATGGCCGCATGATGTGGTTGGCCATGGTCTATGAGACTCGGATGTGTAGGCTCAAAATTGATGACATTAATAGATAAATGTTCAAAGGAAAGATGTGTTTCAGCGAGGTCCTCAAAAAGACTACATGGAGACCTGATGTCATTATCAGAACTGGTGTCATCATTGTCACTTGAAATTATTATGGGAGAAACATCAAACACCTTGAAACCTAGACCATGTTTACCGTGATGTTGTGTGTAATTTATCGGGTCTAAACGACCTTGTTCATTTGGACCGAGTCCTTTACCCTTCCATCGCATGTTTTTCATTATTCGGTGAGCTTTGGTAAATTGAGGGGACTCATAACATGGAGCAAAGTCGTCATTATATAACCAAGATCCTGAAGAACTTGGAATATGTTCGTTGTCAAGATAACCAAACTTTTTCCAAACTGACTATCCCATTTGGTAAGTGGGATGGATTCTCAGATGTGGAGCGTTAGGTTTGCCATAGCTATGTGGGGATTTGGTGATATAAAAAGAGTCTGCCATCTTTTGAAATTGATATTCACCGCATCCTGTGTCAATGATTTTAAATGTGTGAGATGGGGGACCAATAGGTACCTCATGTGGTGGGGAAGTTAGTTTGGTAGTCTTAAAAGATGAAGAGAATGGGTTATAAGAAGAAGGGGGTGGATTGAAGGATGAAGGTTGGTTATTCACAAGGAGGAGGTATCTTAATAGAGGAGGTGTGGTTGGATGAAGAAGATTGGCTAGGTGAAGAAGAAGATGGTGTGGTGGAAGAATAATTGTTGCTGGAAGAAGAAGCTTGATTAGTGGAAGAAGATGATTGATTAGTGGGAGGAGATGACTGGTGGAAGGTGGTTGACTAGCGGATGATAATGGATTGGAAAATGTGTTTTGGTTATGAGATGATGGTTTCAGATTATTGTTAGGGAGTGTATCAGGATCAATGTGTGTTTCATTAGGGATTATACGAGGTGGAACATATTTATCTGTTGATGGACAATAGTGATCATGTCGATACCGTCCTTCGAGGAATCTACAATACTCAAAAGGTTGGGGATCTGCACGTAATGTAAATTCCTTGTCCAAATGAGGAAACTTAATGCATTGGTGGAATGTTGATGGGACGGCTTTCATGGCATGAATCCATGGTCGGCCGACAAGAATGTTATATGCAACTTCTACATCTACCACATGACAGACCGTGTCTAAGGTGATGGGTCCAACTTGGAGAGGCAACGTGATTGTGCCTTTAGACTTTCTTTCGCTATTATCATACCCACGAATGGTTATGATATTGTTTTGTAAATCATTTTCAGTGTAACCTAGACAACGTAAAAGTTTCATGGAACAAATATTTAATGTTGATCCATTGTCGATTAAGACGTGCTTGATTTTACGATGAGTTACATAACCCTCGACGTATAAAGAATGATTATTAGCGATGTTGGGATTAAGCAGGTCAGCGGGACCAAAAGATAAAATAGGATTGGGGACTGTAAGATGTGCAATTAAAGCCTGGAATTGTTGTGAATTGATGTCCTCAGGGACACGAGCATTATTCAATGTTTGCATAAGGATGCGTTGTAGTGCGGGAGAAGAATTAAGTAGTTCCATGATTGAAATTTGTGCGGCAGTCTTCTCTAATTGTTTGACAATATTAAATGACGGCGTAGGTTGTGGAGAGGAATTGGCGGCGGAATTAGATGGTGGATTAGGAGGTGATGCCGGGGACGAAGTGGCAGATTTTTTTGTTGTAGGGACCCACATTTTTTTCTGTCTAGTGGTGATCGCACAGTCAGTTCTGATCTTTATAGTTGCCACTAAGTCTTGGTCATAATCTATGGTCGAGATGACTGAGTCATACTCGACATTGCTTGATGATTGACCCTTATCTTTTGAATTGTTATCATGGTTAGGGAACGGATTTTTGAACATGTGAAGTTTTTCATTAGGTGTTTTTGTCTCAGAAGTATTTTCAACTTCTATGTCTCCACGTTCAATCAGGTCTTGGACGTAATGGCGGAGTTGCATGCATCGATCTGTGGAGTGCCCTTTTATGCGATGGTAATCACAATATTCATTGTCTTTATACCAATTTGGTTTGGGTTGTCCTTCTTCGAAGGGTCTGACAATGGGATATGTAATCATATTAGCATTTTCCAAATGACGAAAGACACTAGATAGACTTTCTCCGAGAGGAGTGAACTCTCTTCGTCGATCCCGAGAAGGAACTTCCTTTCTAGGGATAATGATTGGTTGTTTAGATTTTAATGTGTTGGTGGGATGGTTTTGGACATTTCAGACATGGCGGAATCAGTAATGCCATCGTTGACGATATTTCGATTCCGGTTAAAGAATTTAGATTTGTCCTGGTTCTGAGGAGTGTCTCGATAAGGTTGGTCTCTAAAGGGTGCTTTAAGTAAGCCCTTAGAAATGAGGGCTTTTTCGATTTGTGTCCCCTTTTCGATGACTTCTTCGAAACTATTCAGACAATGCATTTGCATGTGGAATGATAATTCAACATTGAGATTAGGGACAAAAATGCTAACTAGTTGTCTCTCGGGTACTGAGCAGGGAAATCGGCTTGCAATTCCGCGCCATCGTTGTAAAAAGGAGGCAAAATTTTCGTTTGGCCTTTGCCTAGTGTTGCAGAGATCAAGCATGGTTATTTCTGAGTCTAGGTTATAGGAAAAATGTTTGACAAATTTCTCCGATAAGTCTGTAAATGTTGTGACCGATCCTTTGGGCAGATGGAAAAACCAGTCTAAAGCCTGTCCTCCTAAACTTTGGGGGAATAATCGTAAAAGGTACGTGTCTCGATAGGCAACTTCCTGACATTGCATGTAAAATTCCTTGACATGTTCACGGGGGTCGCCTTTGCTTTTGTATTTATCAAACTTAGGGATTTCGAAGGATGACGGAAATGGTAATCGTGATATCTCTGTATCAAATGGATAAGGACACAATTCTTCAAAGTTGAATTGTTTCGATTGTTTTTGTAGTCCCTGAATGGTGTCTTTCATAAGTTTCCATTCTTGTGTGAATGGAGAAGCGGGGGACGGTTTATCAAACATGTCGTGAGTATTGGAATCTAGATTGAGGTCTTTTAATCTTTCAGCTCTAGTCGTTGCTTCCTCAAGTTTCTTTGTTAAGTCTTGGATTTTAGTGAATAACTCTTCGGCCGAAGAACCATTTGGATTGTTTGGTATTTCGTTGTGATAACTTGATTCACCGTTGTCGATGAGTTTGTTTAAATTTTCCGTCCCGAAGTCAGGGGGTAGTTTTTCCCCCATGGCTAGGATGCGTAACAGATATTCATTTTTGTTTTGTTCTATCACCCTATTGACTTGTTCTTGTTCTTCATTGGTGAGTTCTGGTTGTGCGACTTCTTCGTCGTCATTTTCATGATTGTGACTGCGAGTGAATACCATGATGAAATGTGTCTGATTAAGCTGAAAAGTGGGTAGGAATTTTGAACAGGTGTGAGGAAATGAGAACTCGATTACTTTGGATTTATCGCGAATAAGCTCGTGATGACTGATAAGGAGAGTAACTCAAACAAGTTATCTCAATATGATGATGATGTAACTCGAGACGAGTTATTAGAGGATTTGTTGCATGTTGTGTAGATTTGGCTTAAACAAGCTCTGGACTATTGACGGGGAGAGTAACCTGAACAGGTTAATCGCGATATGGTTGTGATATAACTCAAAATGAGTTATGAAAGGATTTGTGTTGGCTGTGATTTGGATAAATGCGATGGTGGACAGAATAATGAGTGAACTCAAACAAGTCACCCAATATTAGTTTGATATAGCTGGAAACAAGCTATGAAGGATGTTTTGACAATTGACGATATGGGGAGTGAATGCTAGTCACTCAATATCAGTTGGATATAGCCGAAGACAAGCTATGACAGATGTATTGTTGGATGAGGCAAGCTAATGAAATTGGTGTGATGTTTTGGTCTGTGTTGTTGGATTGTTTGGATGTTTTCGCTTGGTATTGAATTGGTCGAGAACTGATTTTTTTGTGGAACACAACTAGGGTCTGAACTTTTACAATGAACACATTGATATCAGCCAAGTTTTATGATAAAACAATGCTAAACTATTTTGTTTTCAAATAGCAAGCAATCATGTGGATTCAATTGTTTTGGCTTATGAGGTAAATTCTTTAGGAATGATCATTGTTTCATGCAATCATACAAGTATGCTGTGAAATGGTGGATGCAGGCTCTTATTACTCCAAGAAGATGCGTCCTCCGATATACCCTAGTCCTGATATACCTAATTCTGTACGGGGACAGAATTGGTACGGGGAACCCTTAGAGCACTGGAGGAGACTCACCAATTCTTACTTGCCTGTTTTGGAGTGAATCACCACGTCCAGAACAGGTTTTGTGAAAAGGTGGAAGGTGATGGAGGGATGAATGTGTATGGTGTCCTTATAACTCCCCGAAGATTTACAGGGACGATGCCCAGGCTTTGTTGTTACAGCTATTTAGGCGTGACTCGCATGCGCTGCACGACAACATTACCTGTAAGTGAAGAGCAGGGCGAGGTAAATACCAAACGCTGTGATGAGACTAGGTCTCAAAGTGCAATGCAGATGCAAATGCTGTTGGTGCGTGGTAGTCAAGTCCACGTCACCGGTGTAGCTTTGGTGGTGATGAAATCCACCTCGTCTACGTGCAAAAACAAAATGATAAAGTGATTAAACGCAAGGTTCTTTCCAACTTGAAATAAATCACTAGCAAAAAATAATTGCGTACCTGAGCGTACTTTTTTTTTGGTTTCAGCAATTTTCTTTGAATGGTGGTATTTTTGCGGGATTTTTGTTTATTTTTTTTTGTTTTTGTTTTTGACAATATTCTAGCAATGCGGTTCTATAGAAAACAACTTAGTAGTTATCCTGCAAACGAAATGTTAGAAAAGTGATCGTGGCTGTTTTTGATTTTCCAGATCGCTCGAAGGCGCAGGAAAAGAGCATACACAACCAACAACCAAACAAATATTAATAATATGACAAAGGAAAATAATGATTGAAATGACAGTTGGAAAACAAAGCTAGAGGATCCTGCAATGTTAGAACAAGAAACTAAAAAATTGTGACCGTTTCTAATTTTCCAGATCGCTCGAAGGCGCAAGAAAAGAGCATACGCGGATACAATTGGAATAGATTTTTTTTTTTTTTTAAATGTTAATAATTATTGTAATTAATTATGATTGCAAAATAGCGATAATGATTATTTTCACAAAAAAGAAAAACGATGAAAGAAGAGTGTGAAAACGTTACCTAGAAGTGTTGTCGTGGAAAATTGAAATGTAAGGCAAAAAATTAAAAATAAAATAAAAAATAAAAAAATTGTTTTGCAGAGCCCGGGTGGCCTCACGTTTCTGATTTCCAAGATCACTTTTGAAGTGCGAGGAAAGAGCATACGTGTGAGGTTGTTACGTGAAAAAAATAAAAAATAAAATAAAAAAAACTATAATTTTGTTGTTTTTTGTTAAAAAGACAGGTGTTAGAAGAAATGAAACCAAAAATTTTTCTGTAAGTCTAAATCTAAAAATTATTTTTTCATTACATAGATCTTTTTGATACCTTTCCGTTAAAAAAAATGAAGTCATTCCGAGTTTGGGAGCAAAAGTTATGGCTTCCGGAAGATGGGCTACGGTAGCACTCTGAATGAAAATTTTGAACGTGAGAAAAACATCCGGGAGCTGGTTTTTTTATTTTCTGACTTCTGTACTTCACCTGAGAAGCTAAAAGTTTGACAACAAGGTTAAAAAAGAACAATAAACAGAAAGAAAGAGTTAGATCACAAAATGATTGACTAAAATAAAAGAAAAAAAATGATTAACTTCCTACAAAGCAGTTATTTTAGCAAAAGTAAATAAATAAATGCATTTTCCGGATTGGTTGTCCCATGACAGTAAGATGATAAACTAATGACTAGTTCATGTGTTTCTATAGATTACGAGTGAATAGCAAAATCAAAACTGGGAACTAAACACCAAGCACCGAGGAGATCAAAGACAGGATGAACTTCATAGTTTCATTGTTGTTATAACCTGCAGATACACCACAAGACACCACACAACAAAAACACTACCCAAAGCGTGAAGGTTAACCAAAGAAGGCCATAAGGAATAGAAAAAAGGAAATAATAACGAACAATAATAAACAAAGAACAGATAAAACCACTAATTGGAAATTAATGGTAACAGATCGAAAGTAACCGGGCGTGCCAGAATGTAAGCTAGGAAAAATACACTACTAACAAGGAAGTAAAATACCAATAATCATACCTCCTCCTTCGCGTTCCGTAGCAAACCTCAGAATGGGCTAGGAAACTTGGATTGAGCCCTGATTGTGTGATATGTAGGTGCTTTTCTTCAAGACGGAGCAAGACCTTCCTGCAACAACGATCCTCTTACTTTGCACCAGATGGGAAAAAGGATTATGAGGCTATTTGGGCATTAGGACGAGGCAAAATGATGTTCTTTGCTCAAAGGATGCAAGAAACTTAGATATGGCATTCAAGCTTATTCTCCGTGTGTCCTTAGAGGGGAGGGGTAAGGTTGTATTTATAGCCTGGGGGAGTGATTAACTTAGATTAATTTAAGTAATCATGGTTTGAAAATGTGGGCAAGATTAAGTGAGTGGTTTGAAAATGTGGGCAAGATTAGGTGAGTGGTTTGAAAATGTGGGCAAGATTAGATGAGTGGGGGGCCACGAAGAATGGGTGAGGATTTGAATTATATTTTTAATTCATAAGTGGAGGATTTTAGGTGAGTGGGGACCACGAAGGGTGGGTGAGGATTTGAATTTGAATTTTTAATTCAATAGTAGAAAAACATGGAGAATAATGACATGTGGTGAGGATTGGGTTATTTTTTAGATTTTGAAATGGATAATTAATCAAATTATATTTGATTAATTCGAAGTGTATTTTTGTGGGAAATGAGGAAGGGGAATTAATTGATTTAGGACAGATGTGAAATTAGGGTGTTTACATTCTCATTTTGGTATCTCAGACTACTATTTGTGTCAATCTATTTAAATTCTTGATAACTACACTGGTGAATGGTCCCGGGTCAGGTTGCAAGCCGAGCAAGTGATTTGAGGGTCATAGACGGGGTTTTAGGTAAGATTTGGTGAAGTTTGGGTTGACTTTGGGTGATTTGGAAGCTTGTTGGTCTAAGGCAGTTTTTACCAAGCACAAAGACCGACATTGGTTAGGGGTGACCAATGGCGATACAAGTATGATCGATGTCGGCTATGGTATAACCGATATCGGTTACTGTGGGGAAATGGCAGAATGTCAAAATGGGTATGCAAGCTCTCTTTGTGTCTACACAAAGAGTTGGGAAGGTTTGTTGCGAGGTTATAGGTGGGGCATCAAGTTTGGGTGAGGTTTTGGGGAGGTTTGAGGGCTTACTGGTTAAGTGAATGAGATAACACAGAGACCGACGTCGATTTGAGGACTGATGCCAGTATAGAGAGGAGACCGACGACGGTTAAGGCGATTGGCGTCAGTAGGGTCAATTTAGTGGTAATTAAATAAAATTAGTTTTAGACTTATTTGTGATTGAACAGAGAATGAAGGGAGGATGGTTGGGTTTGTAATAATACCAAAGAGACTCAAGAATGAATAGAGGTCAGGTATGGAGAGCCAGAAAACCATGGGTGGTTGGATGGGTAGATTGGTAAGAAGGTGGGGATGGAGGAATACAAGAAGGAATAAGATGTAATAACAAAAGGATAATGAACCTACACTTTAAGCAAATACAGAATGATAAAAATAAAATACACTTATTGGCATTTGTAGGTCTGGTAGGTGTTATCCAAAATCCACCCATCGAGATAAATATTGATAACATGCATTAGATTCTTCAGTCCCGAGCAAGTAGATTGATTCAATGCCCAAAATAATGTTTTTGGGGCCCCTTTGGCTTCTTTCTAACTCTCCCATCCAAGGAAAAATCCCAACGAGTTAGAAAAAAATGAAAAAATGCAAAAAATGAAGTCGCAGACTTGTTTTAATGCATTGCGGGTTTGAAGGCTGCTGGTCGTACCAGTGCGGATCGTACCAAGGTTTGTCGTACCAAGTTTGCGTCCGAAATACAAAGGAATCGGAAAATTTGAAAAATTTTGTCCTAAGTGGTCCATGGGACAGTTGGGATGTCGGTACGTGCGGGACGCGCAAAGCTGAAATGGCTGCAGGCAGTGAAAATCGGTAGAAGCGGAAGTTTTTTTGTTCTGCGCGGTCTGGGACACTCAGGACAAAAGTACGCGTGGGACGCGCAAAGGTGAAATCGCTGCACAAGGAAGCCTGAATCGGCCGATGCAGATAGAATGTGTCCAGGACAGTCGAGACTCGCGGACTTGATTTTGCCGCAATACCCGCAAATCAAAGAGAAAAGTCAAAAGGCCATAACTTTTGCATTTCTCAACAAAATCACACAAAATTGGTACCGTTGGAATCGTGTCTTTGAGCCCGATATACAAAAATCAAGAAATTCTAGATTTGATGAGAAATCAATGGGGATTTTTCATAAAATGTGGCCGGGTTCATGATAATGTTTTATTTGGTAGTTTGGAGTGCAATTAAAAGGCATGGTCATCATTCTTTCTCTGCTGCAGCACCTAGGACGGTATGGGGAGCCTTTTGCAAGTAACCTGCAATCATTTCACTCCATTTAATATATCTTACAAGTGGTTGAAGGACATATTTCGGGATTTCTGTTTTCCCCTTCTCTCTCTCTTCTCTTTTTCTATAAATTGGAGTGTTGGGCTCATTGTAAAGGGGAGTTTTCTAGTAGCAAATCTCTGTCAAAATTGCTTTGTGAAGCCAATGTGCTGCAGGCCCTTATAGTGGACTCCTTACATGGTGATCCAGGCCCTTATCTTGTAAGAGATTGAACTGTGCATATCACGAAGCAATAAAATATATGTTTGTGGATGCATCTTCCCTTGCTGTGTTTTCTTGCATTCTTCTTGCCCCTCCAACCTTGATTACAAGTGTATTGTGTCTTTCCTTATGCTTTTGTAAGGATCCATTATTATTGTGCATGTTTGAAATATTGTTGTTAATGCATTTTTAGATTGTGGAGAACTGTTATCACCCCTCATAATATGCACTTTACTTCTAGTTTTCACGCATTGGAAGACTACTCTCACACCCCTACTTTTTTGGTGTATCACCACTTTAGTGTAGGCTTTCATTTCCATGCATTCTCTCTCCTTGATCCCTTGGAAAGTTAGATTAGGAAAGATATTCTCACCTGCATTAGAGTAGATTGTGGCAGGTAGTTTAGTAGCAAGAACCAACTTTCTTTGGAGGTCTATCTCAAGTAGCAAGTCCCACAACTTAGAGATAGTACCCATGTTATCCAATCACAC
This sequence comes from Taxus chinensis, assembly GCA_019776745.2. Classification (NCBI taxonomy): domain Eukaryota; kingdom Viridiplantae; phylum Streptophyta; class Pinopsida; order Cupressales; family Taxaceae; genus Taxus; species Taxus chinensis. The sequence goes on from CM034150.1 coordinate 800,301,115, forward strand.
TGTGAGCTCAAGTATATGCACTTGTGTAAACATAGGGGTGTTGTGATTTGGTGATAACAATAGGTAAAGGAAGGCAGTGGTTGATCCGTGAAGAACTTTGTGGTCAGTGCCGCTACATTTTTTCCAAGAGTGTTCCCATGAATATTCTAATGCCTTAGGCCGAGCATCACGTGCTTGCTTGGACATGTGGTTGAGTATATCTTGTCGTCTAGATGTCGAGAAGTATTTGATTTGTGCTTGAATGCAATAGAACTCTATGAACTCAAAATTACCAACCTCGGTAAAAGGTTTCGAAAATGTATATAAGGTAACCAATGACAGCTAGGGTGACTGACGTCGGTTGAGGGATAACCGACATCGGTTAAGGCGGGAAAACCTAGGTTTGCCAAAAATAGGCAAATCTATGCTAATTTGGCGTGTTCTTATTGTCAATCTGGGTCTCAAGTGAGGGTTAGCATTTAGATAAGTGGGAGTGTTGTTGGAGAAGGAATATGACTTTAATTTTAGGGTTTGAAAGAGTCCCAGTTGGTTAAGATAAGTAGAGACTTAGTCTTAGTTAATTAATAGACTAAGGATAAGTCCATAGTGAGGTGTTTAGGTGATGTGGCTAGGTGAGGTGTAAATTAACTTAATTAAAATAATTAAATTAATTAATAATGTGAGGATGCACATTAATTCAATTATTAGTAATTAAATTAATATGAATGCGGGGTAAGGGGTCACGGTTAGGTGAACACGTTATGTTAACTGATTAAAGGGGACCAAGGGGAGTGTGACCCAAATTTGGTGTCTACAGTTGCATACCTTGTTTGACAAGCATTTAATTAACTTACCTTTTAATCAACATCATCCACCTCATCACTTGCATCACCAACGTGATAGACCTTACTGCAACTATCGTCGAATCAATGGCCATCATGACAATGACTATTGTGCCCTTCATGCTCACTTGCAACAATTATAAGATAAGGGTGTCATTTCCTTTGGCTCTTGATCTCGTGAGTGGTCTATGTCTCCACTCCCACATAGGTGTGTTGTTACTTTGATAGATTTATCTCCTTCATCTAGTTCTAAGGTTATTATTCATCCACCACCATAGGTTGTTGCTCATACACACTCTCCATCTCATCCATCCACAACTGCACCATCTCATCTGTTGCGTCACTATACACGTTGGCTTCCAAAACGGTCATCATCTCCACTTCCCACCACTACATCACCCATCCTTGGCACAATTCCACATGACATTTAGTTCAGATCATACACTCAGGTTGCTTGCATTCCACATGCTTCCACCGCTTTGCGTAAGCTTGGTCTTTCGTAGGTGATTTCTATCACCTTACGCCCCAATGACACACTTGTGTTCTTACGGTTCTTACATGAATGTTGAGGGATTTGTTACAATAAGAACCTCTCATCATTCTTACACTGAACATCTTATCGAGCAATCTATTTGGCGCACACTGTCATATCACTTCCCGATGATGCACTCTTGCTTTACGGTTCATTGTTGACTACTAAGGGGTCTTATATAAATTAACCTCATCATTCACACACTCAGGGGCATCGTTATTCTCCCCCCTCTCTTCATCATACTAACATGCACTTCACTACACTATTATGACCATCTCATGCTTTTACACATTATTCATTATTACTTTATCATTCATCACAACTTTATTCATGCATACAATACACTTTTTCGAAATCACATTACATATATCATCTATCATCATATAAGTTATATCACCATTTATATATCTATAATCACAACGACCCATTGCAAATAAATTCAAAATAATACTCAACACATCACGCACCGTGTATAACAATAATAATTAATGCATCATACATCAAGACACAAGTCCCAATCATCAGATCAATAAACATCAAATACAATAATCATACGCCAACAAATCCATATATATATATATATATATATAATTTACAATCATAGTTACAAAACATCTCATCGCTGGGGACAACTCCCCCTACATCAATACATCGGTATATATCATATCTCGTTATCATTATCACTATCTGCCACTGCGAGATGTCTAGAACTAGAAGCTTCACCGCTCAGCTTATGCCGTTGATCGCGATCCCTATATCTCTCCACATGTCTCTGTAATAATGTTACCTCCATCAACTGCTCTGCGAAACGACCCTGTAACTCCATGTATCACACAAATATATCCTATGCTAGGGGACCACCACCCACAACCTCTCTAGATCATCGTGTCTCCTCGTGCGACTCATCCCTCTCACTCAGTACCATGGTATACATCGTTGTTGCTATCGCCACTAGCTCAAACAAATGGACATGCTCACCGACAATATCATCCACACACTCTAACATGCCTGCACCCACGAGTACATTAGTGGGCACATTCAGTGTCAATGTGTGGATAGATGTGTCCACAATCAACGACCAATACACATCATCTACATCCACCATAACAAAAAATTAGACAACAACAACAATAATCAATCAACTAAATAACAAATCATCAAACATCACTATAAAAATACTCACACTCTACTACCATTGTCACTATGCTATCGGGGGCATGTGCTTACCCCTCTACTTCTCCTCCTAGCGGTGCTCCTGCACATCAGTAAAAAATAGAAATAAAAACACCCATCGATGTGATGCCCACCATGTAGGGTAGGGCTTTGTACACCCTGCGTCATCCACATCTATCGGCTCAATCACTGCATCTACCTCGTCTGCGACCAGGAGGTACTAACTTGCGCTCATGTGGGACCTGGTCTAGCTTCGACCCTCCTCGATGCCCTAATGGCTCTCAACCATACATATGGCTCTGGGGGCACATCCTAGGCCATGCCAAACTGTTGTGACATGCACCCCACCTGAAATAGCTTGGTCACCCCTAGGAAACCGATCCTCTAGCCACATAGTCTGTTGCAAATCGCATCATAGCTCTACTACATCCTCTGGCCATCCTTCATCAGTATGGCCTCCATGATATGGCCTCTGGCCCTAGACGATCTAACATAACTCTATATGTGTTCGTATTCATCTTCCAGCCATGAACACCTACCCCCATCTACCTAGTAAATATATCTGGTCCTAGCCCACTCTCCTTGTGGTCCACCAACTGGCCTCAACACTGCAATATGCACCTAGGCCCATACATGTAACAATGTGGTAGCTCCAATACCACCCCCATATCTCCTCTTGTATAAATCTATAGAGGTCCTGTATACAGGTGGGCCAATACACACTGTGCCCAGGCATATCTCGTGCTCTCCTCCTCTATCTGGTGGTAAATATCATGCATCTTATATAAGATGCCTACACCACCACCCTCCACTATAATCGACGAAGCAATCACATTTGGAAATAAACTTCCACAATCATGGAACCCCTAATCTCATAATAACATCCAGGCTAATATGGACCTCAGTATGAACTTGGGTCATTGTAAAATACCACCTAGTGACCCTCATTTGTCTCTGTATATCATCCATGACCATAACTTGAACCCTATCACCAATGATAGGAAATCGTAGTATCCGATACACATCCTCCAGAGTCAATTGTCATCTCCCTTGTAGGTAACCAAAAGGTGCAAGTATCTGCACACCACCTCTCGCACAAAGTTGTGATCATAGGAATATTATGGGGCACATCCCCATCCTCGCTATGTGTCGCAAGCTGACATAGTCTAGAACATCCCACTCATTATCAAACAACCCCAATCCTAGTAATGTACTCAAATGATGACCACCACGAAACTCTCTCGAATGGATGTCCCTCTACACACCATAAAACAACAACTAAACATTACGTTAGAACATCATACATATGTAAATATACCTACCTATAACATCAACACACATCAACTTTCACATCTACATCACTTTGGGCTCAACCCAAGATTTCTGGGACACCACCAGTGCCCAGAAGCAAGACTGGGGTGCTTAGGAACAGGTCATTAGTGCCCATGCCTGGGTGCTTGTGTCATGAGGGTCATTAGCACCTTCACCGCTCTTGTCTGGGTCCAAAACGACCGAGAAATTCAAAAACTTTTTTTTTTGCAAAAATTCATCAAAAATAACTAATATCAACACATTTTTTCAAAAAAATCACACTTACTAGCTTTGCTGTCATATGTGACGCCACATAACCACCACCACCATCTCAAACCAACTCAATCGTGGTGTTCTCACTTGAGGCATCTTTTGCACACCCAGAGCTCACAATCACACTAACACAATAATCAAATGAATTGCCTATTCACTTTTTCACATTACTATTTATAGTAACTCGTCCATTACCTACCTTATTATGGTCATTATTCGCGATCATTTTCTTAACTAATATTGCACATGATTTCAATCATATCTTGAGTGTCCCTACTCTGATTTCAATCCCGTTCATGTTGTTCTTTTCAAAATTTCACCTACTACTGTATCATACACATTTCACACATAATATTTCTCCTTGACATCGTTTCCATTCAGTATACACACACTTTTGCAATATTTATCATACATTCTCCATTACATCATTACACGCTTACTTTTGCTCAGCGTTTGTTCTCATCATCACTCCCCCTTTCATTGAAAGGGGGCATACAATTTGGGTCATCCTATAATTCCCCTTACATCATTACGCGATCAATTTACATTTTCTAATCCATCATTATCAAACATTCGTCTCATACACCATGCAACATTTCACATCACTTTCTAGCGATTCCCCCTAATGACCTAATCTGGGGGCAACAAGTGTAAAATATCTCCATGAGTAACCAACCAACCAATCAATCAATCACAAATACATTCAAATCTCCACAACTATTAATCAATCGACATGACATCAATTAATCAACATGAACACTAACTTGGAAATTTATCACCACTTTCCCAGATGACCTAACTTGGGAGTTATATCACCACTTTCCCAGATGACCTAACATGGGAAGTTATTCTACATTTTGTGACTGCTTCTAGATGACCTAACATGGAAGCCACCACATAACACATTTCGGTGACACCCATCAGAGTGGGGGAAATGAAACATCATTTCCTTTCCTATACTACTCCTATGGGTTATCACATTTAATCAAATTGGATAAAAAAATCAAAAAAATTTGGTCTTTTTCCGTCTGCAGTGGCTAGATATTTTGAGGATGTAGTTAAAGTTAGAGGGTAAAACTAGACCTCTCTCCCTACACTCTTCCTCTGGCAGCAGGATGCCCAAATCCTCAGTTTTTCACACACACAATCGGGTTGGGAACTGATCACTCCCTACCCCATCACATCTCCATCGACAAAAATTGAAATCTCCAATCATTCAACATCACAATCATAAATCTCACTTGGTGCTCTTCATAACGGTCCGACATCTCTTATTACGTCGCATGGATCGACACATCGATCCATGGTTCACCACACTATATGTTCTCATTCGATACATACTTCTATCACATCTGCGCATACTTCTACAACATGGGATTCTCTGGACTTCTCTCAGGTATGCATCTCTATCTACTTTATGTTACTGAGCTTTCACTCACTAACATAAAGTAGGGGAAAATGTAGACACAAAATCACACACTTACTACTATTTACTATGCCACCAAGTATGTTGTTTTATATATGGATCTTGTGTAAGAAAATTATTCACTACTGACCCATTCCATAGTCCATCCACTTGTCTTGTTGGTCTTTATTGCTTTTATCTCTCACACTTGTCACTCATACTCACAATTCTGGTCAGGTCACAGGGATCCCTGATTGTCAGTCTTCACTCATTTGTCATCACTTGTCTCTGGAACACTAGTGCCTCAAGACTGGACACTAGCGCCAGACACTCCTGTCCATCTTGGGTGCCCATGTCCTCTTTATGTTTGATCTTATTTTTGACATTTGAGGTCAGTCTTTTCAATTTTCCCTCTCATATTTCGAGGTACTAGTCGACATGTGAGGTCATTAGTGTCAAAATTCAAGCAAGAGATCCCTGTATAAACACAACATACATACCATTATAAGGGAAAACAACTCTTATTAAGGGATAACTATCTACATAGATCAAGGGACTACATTTGGGCACATTACTCTACATACACACTACATAGGAAGGGGAGTTCATTCTATTCCATCCACACATTTGCATTTTATCTAACTATTTCCATCTATCTTGGCATCATTGGCATGAGGGAGACCTCAGGAGCACTATTACACACACAAACACACAGAACTACATTGGGTATGAGATGTAGTGCAATACTTAGTCGTAAGTTCACCATTGTGACAGCTAAGGACAGTCTGACCCCTAATTTTGCATCTTTCTTTTTTAGGATTTGATGTCTTTTTTAGGGTTTTACAGGAGGATATTTGTGTGCAAGTTTACAGGTACCTCGGTGATCCAAGTGCAACATACGGGTGACCAAAGGTAAACAAGTGTGAAGCCCTAACGACTATATCGGAACCAGGTTCTGACCTTTTATGCAGACCCAGGCACCCAGAATCAGGCCTAAGGCACCCGCAGGCACCCCTGTCCCTTTTCGGGTGCCTCAGTCCAGCCAGTTCCACCACTGCTGCATTTTTTTGTGGTTCATTGTGACAGTCTGTGCTTCTGTTTCATCACATTTTCCAGTCTAGACTCACTGGAGGATAAGCGAAATTAAGATAAGTACCTTACCCCTCTCATTTCTTTGGATAGTTAAAATTAAATTAATTGTGTAACATTTATATTTCATTTATAACATATCTTTGCATTCATATTTAAATAAAATAATATGCAGATTATATTGAATCAATAAGTACAAAGTAGTGAATTAATGGATCAAAGGTAAAATAATAAATGTATATGTATACTTTATTACATTCGTGTGTATTTACATATGTACATATGTTTGTATTTGTATTGTTGTTTACAGGGGTTATTTGTTGTTGTTGATTCTTGGGTGGGTTGCATATAATTGCTCATAGAATTCGTTGTGAAATTTTTGTTGCATAACTTCAATTGCGAGTGTTGCCTGTGTCAGTATGTGGACAACTTCCTCAAGTTTTTTCTGGGTGAGCTGATAAGTGAAGAAGTTGTCTTCATTAATGAGGTTGTTACTTTGCGCATATGTATCGATAGAGTCACATACCGATCGTCGAAGAAAGTGGTGGCATCTGTAAGTCGTGTACAACTAGCTTGTAGAAAACATTGTTGCATCATTTGTATCTCTGACTTTTGTTCTTTGTAAAAGTAGATGCGCATGCATAAAGTAACATTATTAGTATAAGAAAAAGTGTGACTATGTTAAATTCAATTGTACAAGGCGAATTTCTAAATACATAGGAGTTTGTAAAAGGATTATGCATAAAAGAGGCTTATCTTTACATTGTAAATTGAGCAGGAGGTGGGGTTTTTTTTAATGGTTGGTTGACCACATTACTATGTAGGAGAAGGTAGGCATCTACTTGTTTTTTATTTTTTAGTACTTGTTACATGTCATTCGTGAGTATCGCACAAATTATAAGGCTTGGGAAATTAAACAAATCTGAAAGTGTCTATACTCGAGAAATAACAATGAAGGTGAGGCCTTGTCGGGTTGTCTATATCCCAAGGACGGCCTGAGTCTTTGTAAAGTTAACTACAACATACAGTGGTAAAGTTGGAGGTCTAGCAGTAGGCTTGTATACTATGCATATGACCTCACCATTTTCTCCATTAACTAATCCCGCTTCTACCCATAAAAGGGTTGTCAACACGATTTTTTCTCCCACGCATACAAGTAAGTTCTACTCTAGCTATGTATTAGGTAATGTCGATCGACCAGTTCCTGGGATTTGTTGGTGAGGTGGCTAAGGCCAATAGGCATATTTAGGATTTTAAGTATGCATCTATTATGTAAAATTGCTAACATGTTCGTCACATACAAATGAATGTACATTTTGAAGGTTTTTGTTTATTTACCTCCATAGCTGACGTTCTAATCATTAGTAGCCTCCAATCATCTTGTTCAACATCCAAATTTTTGAGGTTTGGTAGTAGTTCCCTAAACCTAATCTATGCCACTGTACAACCTTTTTGCTGGAAATTGATGTTTAGCAGTAAAGGAAATCTAAACACAAAGTACTAAAAGGAACTAAGTTATACATAAATTGTCTGTATTTGTTATCCTAATAACTGCATTGTATTGCCAAGTTTCTTTCGTAAAGAACACCCCCATATCAATCATTTGTTTTTACTATTTTTTTATAGATGAACGTTTTTGACCAGAGCTATGAACTAGATAAACACTTTTGACCGGAGCTATGAACCGAAGTACAATTAACCAAGATATATTAGTTAAGCTCAACAATTAGCGAACCACAAGCCGCCACACAAGAACACACATCAAGAAAATCACAAGTGCAACACATGCACCCACTGCAAGCGAACCACGAGCCGCCACACTTGAACACATGTCTAGCGAATCACGAGTTGTAACACATGCACACACCACAAGTGAACCATGAGCTTCCATGCTTTGAACACACATCTAGCGCAAGTCTTCTTGATCTAGAAACTATCTCCGTAAAAACCAGCCTACCAGCACCACCTCAGACATTACCACCCCCAAACGAGGATCATGCCTTAGTGGGATTTGAACCTGGGTGGAGCTGGAAACAACCATTTGACTTAACCACTCCCACCCATACCCCATTGGCAAAACTTTGGATTGTAAACACTTTTATTATACCAGAGCTATGAATTGGAGTGGTGGAGGAACACTTTCTCAAAGTGGGACATGGGGGTGAGATTGGGTTTTTAATATCCACCGAGTGATCCACATTTGAAGTGCCCCGCTATGTTCCACTTTTTCCATATGGAGAAGTTCGAACCCTACCTCAAGATGTTCCCATGGCCATTTATTGAAAGCATCTAATGGACTCAACGGGAATGAAACTTGGGTTGATGATTACAAACTACTTGTAACTCACCAATAGCCCAAGAACTTGAGTTCAAAATTTGGATGTTAAAGGATTGTACTATACCAGAGCTATGAAATGGAGTGGTGGATGAGCACTATCTCTAAATGTGACATGGGGGCGGGCTTGGGTCCTTAATGTCTGCTAAGCGATCCCCACTATGTTCTACTTGGCCCATATGAATAATTTCGACCCCTACCTCAAGGTGTCCCCATGGCCACTTATTGAAAGCATCCAATGAACTCAATTATAATGGAACTTGGGTTAATGATTACAAACTACTTGTAACTCACCAATAGCCCAATACCTCGAGTTTTCCATTTTTCCATATGTTAGATTTTAGACCGGTTCTAAGTATTTTACACTTAACAGTTTCACTGAATGGCCTTTTTCTATCTTTAAAATGGAAATTAGAATTCTCTCTTTTTTGGGGGTAATCTTTTTTTTTATGAACCAAAATTTTGTACTTTTCAAATTGTTCAGCTATTTGGGTGACCTCATCTATTGTTGTAGGTTTTCCCCACCAAACACTAACCTTATATTCTTCCCTTAGAAATTTATAAATCTAACTACTTTGTATGTTCCATAGAAAAAAATGCACAAATCTATTTAAATTCTCAAAGGTTGGTTTATACTCATTAACAATTTTTTAGACATTGCTTCAAGTCAAATAATGTATTCCATTCAGATTGAGATGGTTTTCCATTTTGTGTATAAGTACAAATTTAATCCTTATGAGAAAATCACCACAATCTTTTACTGCTATCACTTCATAACATAATTAATTTCTTTCTGAGAAATTTGCACCTCATCATCTCAAATGAACGCAACAACAAAATGTATTCAAAAGAGCATAATTTCTCTGATACCAAATGAAACACAAATGTTTCCCTAAAAAAATCTACAATCCTCGACAAAAAATTAAATTGTGGAATTTTGATATGTTTTTAAATTCTTATACTGCTTAAACTGAGAAATCTAACAGCGGATTACAACTTTATCTGACTAAATAAACTTGTACTAAATTCGAAAAAATACGTGGGCTATGGCTAAACAAGATTGATAAATCTTTAAAAATTGTGTGGAAAAAGACACACATCAAGATTCTGTGGATATTTTAAATAATTCGGTCTTACAGACTCCAGGCTCATGGAATTAACCAAAAGCCAAACAATTTCAAATTTGGATGGTCTTGCGAAGATCAAGGACAAATACAAGTGTCGATAATTCATTAACAGAGGATAGTTAAAGTACAACATATGTATGAATGTGGCGTTTATCTATTCAATCACACTTGCGAAGATAGTGCAACATATACGACAGGATACCAATTAATAGAAAAATAGTTAATTAACCCGTACATACATGGAATCATCATAATGGTTCACTTTTTGCACTTTGACACGGTCGGACAAAGGAAAACATATGCAAAAGAACATGGAAATTTTAATTAGGTCGCATTCTGACTAACATATGACATGTGGAATCAATGGCTTAATCTTATTGGTTTGTATGTTAACTAATTCAGATAAAGTCTTACTATGAATAAAAGTTACGAGATAAAAGGATGATTTCTATTGGTTAATAAATGACAAGACTAAAAACACATTGACATCGCAAAATGCGAAGAGACTAGGATATTTTCTATTGGTTTGGTTTTCCCATTTATTGCAAACAAATTATCATAAGTATGAATTTGTGAAGAGCTTGATGTGTCCTCATTGGTTCAAGCTTTGCAATGGTCAGAAGGATCTAATAAAGTTCTGACATTGTGAAGTTAAATGGAGCTATCTTATTAGATAGAATATTAGCAATGGTTAGCAGAATCAACTCTAATAAGATGATACTACAACATGTTTATTGGATTGACTATTAGCAATAGATAATACTACATGGAGCATGTTTATTGGCTTGAAATTTGCAATATTATATATTACATTTGGTGTCAGGTGGAATTAGAACCACGGGATTAACCGTATCTAAGGAAAAATTTCAAATCCGCAATAAGACATAAGACACGTCAATGAAAATAGAGACATGTGGTCTAATAAAAAAGGTGAAACTTGGCAACAATCTAACGCTAAGGGTTGATACATGGCAACATTCCACCAAGTTTTTGAGATATTCTCCGAGTGGACGTAAGCCCCTAGGATAAGCCAAAAGTACAAGAGTTTCAGGTGTGTAATCAACCAAACAAATAATTCAGCCCAAAAATACCATTTAAATTGCAAGATTATACTTTAAATATGATCAATTACATACATACAGTCTTATTATGCATTAATTTAAACAAATCTTCTTTTGAAAAGCAGACATAAATATCTACAATTACACACGTTTACACTTTATGTTCATGTTTATAATTTATGTTCACTTGAAAAATGTAAGCAATAACTTATATCTAACCTGATCAGCTCACATTTTCCAACATATTACTATCCAAACATTTCTCATTTTAGCTACGACAATACTTAGCAACAACATTGTTGCTCTTGTTATTTTTAGATTTTACTCATTTATTTCAATCATAGAAAAATGTTTTCAAAAAAACAAAACCATGACATGACAAGTCTTCTCAAAAATTATTTTAGTAAAAGCCCATAAAAGGACCTATGGAATATGAATACGATATATGATATAATTATGCATGGGATAAGAGGGGGTAATGGAGGGAAGAGAACTTAATAGACTTGATGTTTTTTCAATATGATAAATTAATATGAAGGATTAAGTCAAACAATGGAAAACAATAAAGCACACCCCTTAGTTTCAAGTACCTAGATAATTAGGACCTATAATCAATCTAGACAACTATGAACCTAGTAGAGGGTTCAAATATTGTGAAAAACATAAGAGAAACAAAGAATGTTATTTTAAACTTAAACATTGTTGGAATATCCAAAAAAAGGTGAAAGAGTGAGTTTCTAGGAAGACACATGGTTGTTGGACAACCAATCCAAAAAGGGAGAAGAGGGGTCTAAAATAAGGGACAACGAGTTCAATCTAATGCAAAAAGAGAGAAGAGGGGTGGAAGGAACTAAAGTAAATAAATTATGGCATGAAAGGGAGGAACCATGGGGTATAAGTCATGAATGGAGGACCTTCATAAATTGAAATGAGGAGGAAGAATAAAATAACAAAAATATTAACAAGCACCTGTTCATGTTTAGAATCCCTTGGAGTGATGAAAATGACAAAATTGAATGAAATAGCAGTGGAAGTGGTGAGTATTTAGTCAAAAAAGGGTATGCCAACATAACTTCATAACAAGAGAGAAGAAGATAATCTTTTTAATTGATGTGGATATGTTATTCAAAAGTGTGGCAAAATACTAAGGTTTATTTATGAATTTCTTGCCAAGTAACAATTCTTGCAAGAGAGCTCTGGAAGAAGAAAGGTATTGCAAGGCCAAGTAGATTTCAAATTTGTAAGAAGGAAGTTGTAAAAGCAAGTGTGATTTTTTCTTATGTAACATGAAGACTTGCAAATGGAGCCATTTAAAGAGAAAATTATTTTCCAAAAATTTAATTTTCAGGAGCATTCATAATGGTCTCATGGGTGGTCCCTTAAAAAATTCAATAACTGATATGAATATTTGAAAGAGCCATGTTAAAGAAGAAAATCCTCAAATATCTAAAAAAATGAACATTAAAGTTATCCTGGAAAATTTGGTTTAAATTAAATGATCGTATATTTCAGAATATCAAAGACCTGAGAAAGAAATGGATACAATAGTTAGAATGACCATCCAGAAAGAAACTTAAATATTAACAATGCACAATATCATGTGGAAAAATTATAAGGAGGCCAACGAAATCTGTAGATTTTCGAGGCTATAAAATGTTTGACTAACTACCCACATTTAAAAAGAGTAAATCACTAGTTGGGAACCACCACACAGTTGTTTATGGTAGAAGGTGAATTTCGCTTGGAGAAACAAAGGATAATTTTGGGGAGTCAAAGGGCTGGAGTATCAACAAGCCAAAGAAAGTAACCTTATAACGGATCAAAGCAAGAAACTGAAACAAACACATGCAAGGACACAAAATCAGCTGTTGGAAATATGCATGTGATGCATATTTAATTCCAACCGTAGCTTTTTTTAGGAAAGCTAATTTTAGCTTTAGTCTTGTTTTAGTTTGCTTTAGTTAAGTTAGCTTTATCTTATTTTTATCATTAGATTTAATTCAAATAAATCTGTTTTAAATCATGCATAGCATGCAACTGTTTTAAAGCATGAGTTTAGATTTAGAATGCTCAGTTGAAGAGCTGTTAGTGGGTGAGTTATTCTATTTAAATAACAACAATTGTAATTGCTTTGTATGCACACACAAAGGTGTGAAATCTGCACAAGCAAGGAAGGATGTGCATTGAAAGCACACAGCTGCACGCACAACTTGATTGTAAAGAGCTGAAGCTCTGAGTATGATGAAGCTTTTATTAATGGAGATTATGCACAGCAGTGCTGGTTCGAATATTCATCTGTTTATGCAAGTTATTTAAGTATTCTGTTTATTTCTTTTATGTTGTTTGTTGTATAAGACTGCAGATTTTCTACAAATTGGTATCAGAGCGAGGTTATTCCAGCAGCTTATTAAATTGGTAGCAAGCTATGGCTTCTACATCCGGCATGCAGACACCGCAATTTAATGGAAAGAATTACGAATACTGGTCGTTGACCATGAAGGCGCTATTCAGATCTCAAGACGTGTGGGAGATCGTTGAAGATGGGTACACAGAGCCCACAAATGCAGCAGCATATACTGCACTTTCTCAAGCAGAGAAAGATACTTTGAAGGAGTTACGAAAGAAGGATGGAAAATCTCTTTTCTATATTCATCAGGCAATGCATGAAAGCATTCTTCCAAGAGTGGCAGCAGCCAGTCAAGCAAAGACTGCATGGGATACTTTACAAGTTGCATATCAAGGTAAGGAGAAAGTAAAAACCGCCAAGCTACAGTTACTTCGTAGAGATTTTGAGAATTTAGCAATGAAAGATTCAGATTCTGTAGAATCATTTTTTACTTATGTAGTTGGCTTAGTCAATCAAATCAAATCCCATGGTGAGACTCTTGAGGACAGAAGGATTATTGAAAAATTGCTTAGAAGTTTGCCTACGAAATTTGATCCTTTAGTTGTTGCTATTGAAGAAACTAAGGATCTGAGTCAATTTTCTATTGATGAGTTGCATGCATCACTAATCAATCATGAACAGAGGATGAATAGATCACATGCAAGTGTAGATCAGGCTTTTGCATCTCAGACAGCAGGTAGTCGTGGCAAAAGAAGAGGAAGTTTCAGCCCAAGAGGCAGAGGAAGAAGTCCATCTAGAGGACGTGGCAGCGGTTCATCAAACTCAAGTGGAAGAGGACAGAATCAAGAACAGAGTTATGGTCAGAGACAAGATAAGTCTCATGTTCAGTGTCATTATTGCAAGAAGTATGGGCACTATGCTTATGATTGCAAGAAAAAGCAATATGATCAAGAGAGACAAAATCAAAATCAGGTTGGAAGTTCTATTTCTAAACCTATGTTTATTGCATGCACAAGGATTGCCGAAGCAATACCTTCTTTATCCCCTATTGAATGTAATTTGTCAAAAGAGAGTCCATGTGATGTATGGTATTTGGATTCAGGTTGCAGTAATCACATGACAGGTAATCTAGATTTGTTTTCTAGTTTGGATGATTCAGTTAAGAGTGATGTAACTCTTGGAAATAACAATATTGTGTCTGTGAAAGGAAAAGGCACGGTTAGTATTCTAACAAGACAGGGGGAGCAAACAAGTATGCAAGATGTTTACTATGTTGCAGGTTTGAAACATAACCTTATGAGTATTGGACAACTGGTACAGAAAGGATACCGAGTCTATATGGAAGACAATGAGTGCGTGATTGTGGACAAAGCTCCTAGCACTCAGTTGATTGCAAAAGTGAAGATGAGCAGCAATAGGATGTTTCCATTGATTTTGAAACCTGGAAAGAAGAAGAAATCAGATCTGTTTGTTTGCAGCAAAGTCATGCGTTAAGCCAAATCAGTCTTTTGTTGAGTCCTGCGCTCAAACAGATGAGTCCTGCGCCAATGAAAATCAGGTCTGCGCTACAGTAAGCGAGTCCTGCGCTGATTCCTACGTAAATATAGTTGAGTCCTACGCTGAAGGAACACAATCAGCTTTTCATTCAGTCATGAAGGATGAAACATGGCTTTGGCATCTAAGGTATGGACATTTGAATTTTGGAGGTTTGAATTTATTACATAGAAAAAATATGGTTAAAGGTTTGCCATTGATTCAGAAACCGGAAAGGGTATGTGAAGGTTGTATTTTGGGAAAGCAACACAGAGATTCATTCCCAGTTGGCAAAACAACAAGAGCAAGTGCACCACTTGAGATTGTACATTCAGATTTATGTGGACCTATGCAGACAACTTCTATTGGAGGTTGTATTTATTTTATGACATTCATTGATGATTACACAAGGAAGACATGGGTTTATTTTCTGAGAAATAAATCAAATGCCTTTGATACATTTCAGCAGTTCAAGGCATTAGTGGAGAAGCAAAGTGGATACTACATCAAAGTTCTCAGAACGGACAGAGGAGGTGAGTATGTTTCTAATGAGTTTATGAATTTTTGTAGATATCATGGTATACACAAGCAGTTTACTACCAGGTATACACCACAACAGAACGGTGTGGCAGAGAGGAAAAATAGAACCATCATGGAGATGGCAAGAAGCATGTTGAAGGCAAAACATCTTCCAAATGAGTATTGGGCAGAAGCAGTAGCAACTTCTGTTTATATTTTGAACAGGTGTCCAACGAAACTTGTTAGGAACATGGTTCCTCAACAAGCATGGACTAATAGGAAACACAGTGTTTCACATTTCAGAGTTTTTGGTTGTGTAGCGTATGCACATGTACCTGATGAGCTAAGGAAGAAGTTAGATAACAAAGGAGAAAAGTGTATTTTTGTTGGGTATTCAGAGAATACAAAAGCATACAAGTTGTACAATCCAGTCACTGGAAAGGTTGTGATCAGCAGGGATGTACAGTTTATTGAGAATGAAGCATGGGATGGAAGTATAGAGAAAACAGTGAGTATAGCAACATCTATTCCGCATGATGATATGACAGATGAAACTTTAGAGCAACAAGCTACTGTATCTACAAATCTTGGACATGCACCACAAGTTGTAGCACAAGCTACACCTCCATCTACAGTCAGGAGGTCACCAAGATTTCAGCCATCTTCAGCCATGCAAGAGACACCACAGGGAACACCAGAAGCTACTCCATCACCAAAAAGTAGTCCTGCATCGAATACTCCTGTGCAGCGGAAAACAAGAAGTCTAAGTGAGATTTATAATGTTGATACAACTAATTCATTTTCAGTTTTTGCATTATTTTCTCAAGCTGCAGATCCAGTATATTACGAAGAGGCTATAAAGAATGAAGTTTGGGAAAAAGCCATGGATGATGAGATTGATGCTATAGAGAAGAATCAGACATGGGAGCTAATGGATCTTCCAAAAGGAAAGGACGTGATAGGAGTCAAGTGGGTCTACAAGACAAAATACAATGCTGATGGAAAAGTACAGAAGCACAAAGCAAGGCTGGTTGCAAGAGGTTTTACGCAGCAATATGGAGTTGACTACAATGAAACATTTGCACCAGTAGCACGTTTGGATACGGTAAGAATGGTTTTAGCAATTGCAGCTCAAAACAAATGGCCTATTTATCAGATGGATGTTAAATCAGCATTCTTAAATGGATTCCTTGAAGAGGAAGTTTATGTAAATCAGCCAGAAGGTTATGAGATTGAAGGTCATGAAGGAAAAGTATACAGATTGAAGAAAGCGCTCTATGGTCTCAAGCAAGCACCTAGAGCTTGGTACAGCAGAATAGATTCTTATTTGATTGAGAATGGTTTCAGTAGGAGCAGCAGTGAGCCTACCTTATACACCAAGATAAATGAACAAGGTAAAATTTTAATTGTTTGTTTATATGTAGATGATTTGATCATTACTGGAAATCTATCTACAGAGTCATTCAAATCAGCCATGAAGAAGGAGTTTGAGATGACAGATCTTGGTCTTATGCATTATTTTTTGGGTATTGAAGTTCAACAATCAGAAGGTGAAGTTTTTATCTCACAAGCAAAGTATGCAAGTGACGTTTTGAAAAGGTTTAACATGTTGAATTGTAAGCCAGCACCAACACCAGTTGCAGTAGGTTTGAAGTTGAGCAAAGAGGATGAAGGATCGTTTGTGGATCCAACATTGTTTAAAAAGTTGGTTGGAAGTCTTATGTATTTGACGGCCACAAGGCCTGATATCATGTATGGTGTGAGCCTCATATCAAGGTTCATGGAATCTCCAAAAGATTCACATTGGCAAGCTGGAAAAAGAATTTTGAGGTATGTACGTGGAACAAGAAATCATGGAATTCTTTATTCAAGTTCAGATGAGTTCAAACTCATTGGTTATACAGATAGTGACAGTGCTGGAAGTATAGATGATCGGAAAAGCACATCCGGCTATACTTTTCACTTTGGAACAGGAGTGGTTTCATGGGCATCAAAGAAGCAGCCCATTGTCACGTTATCTTCAGCAGAAGCAGAGTATGTAGCAGCAACAGGAGCAGCATGTCAAGCTGTTTGGATGAGAAGAGTGTTGACAGATTTACAACAGAAACAAGAGGAAGCTACACAGATTTTTTGTGACAACAACTCAGCCATAGCGTTGTCCAAAAATCATGTTTTTCATAAGAGGAGCAAGCATATTGATACGAGGTATCATTTCATCAGGGAGCTGGTAAACAACAAGGAAATTCATCTTGAATTTTGTAGATCCGAAGATCAGTTTGCAGACATTTTTACAAAGGCTTTAGCAAAAGAAGTTTTCGAATATTTGAGAGATTGTTTGGGAGTTTGTGATCCTGCACATGGCAGATCTGAAAAAGCAAACACAACTCTAGAAGAGTGAAAGCTACAGTTTGAAATTAAGGGGGAGTGTTGGAAATATGCATGTGATGCATATTTAATTCCAACCGTAGCTTTTTTTAGGAAAGCTAATTTTAGCTTTAGTCTTGTTTTAGTTTGCTTTAGTTAAGTTAGCTTTATCTTATTTTTATCATTAGATTTAATTCAAATAAATCTGTTTTAAATCATGCATAGCATGCAACTGTTTTAAAGCATGAGTTTAGATTTAGAATGCTCAGTTGAAGAGCTGTTAGTGGGTGAGTTATTCTATTTAAATAACAGCAATTGTAATTGCTTTGTATGCACACACAAAGGTGTGAAATCTGCACAAGCAAGGAAGGATGTGCATTGAAAGCACACAGCTGCACGCACAACTTGATTGTAAAGAGCTGAAGCTCTGAGTATGATGAAGCTTTTATTAATGGAGATTATGCACAGCAGTGCTGGTTCGAATATTCATCTGTTTATGCAAGTTATTTAAGTATTCTGTTTATTTCTTTTATGTTGTTTGTTGTATAAGACTGCAGATTTTCTACATGACAGGGGAAAAACAAAGATAGGATTCTAAGCAAATTATTACTTGTGGGTTGATTATGTTGTTCCTCAAATGCTATAACAGAAGGGGTGAAGCAAAGAAAATATAGGTGGTTGGAGCTATAATTCTGGCACAAAAGAGAACAAACCATATAAGAAGATCTATGTCATACAAATAGAGAATCAAGTTGAAGTGAATATTTTCAGGCAAAAAATGAAATCAGTCTCTGTATATGAATGTGTGTGAGGAGGTGGGGGGGTGTAGGGTGGAGATTTCACACACAGTAACAAACAAATACTGATAAATTGGAGAAGCTAATAACTGAGATCTTAAATTACAAAAAATTAATAATAAATACAAATAACACCCAAAATCAAGATAATGTCTATACCATCTGATTGTGAAGACATTTGATATATTAAGAGAGAGAAAAACAAGTGGTATAGAAACAATAGATTTCCAACACAAATTCCCAAGAGCCATTTGATATTTCTATAGGAAGATATTGAGAGTTTTAATATAGGCTACTAAAGTGCCGAATTCATCATTTATCTAGTTATATGTTATTTGACAGGTAATCTGCAAAAGACTTGTGATGCGTGAATTGTGGAGATGCATAAATTGGTAAGGAAATCATGGTGAGAGTGTAAACCAGTGCGAATTTGCTTTAAATTGATGGAGTGATTTCTTCTTCATGTGGTTAAAAGCCACACCAACATCTGGTGGTTTCGTGTAAATACTCACACCAACTTTGCCAAATAGCTCCATGCAGGAACCTCGAAGACCATAACCGGTAATAGCTGCAAAGAGACCCTCCCAGTCATTTCCATAATAAATCTGCAATAGATTAATGGCAATATAAAGCACCAACAGCCCAATAGATTAATGGAGTACTGAATATGGCATTGGAAAGAGCATAAATCGCGGTCAAGACAAATTCATTAAACATTTAGAATACAAACATAAATGAAACCACCGAAAGCCCAACGTCAAAACTATGTTTCAGAATCCTACTAAATTAAATACAAGCAGAATTTGTAGCTTTCCAAGGACACATTTTCCATGTATTTGCAATATGCAGTACATGTTACTTTCATGTTCTTGTTGTAATATAAGATACATGCTTCTTATCATCCTGCCTCTCTATTGCGAAGCCTACATTCAAACTACAAGTTTTCCCTTGAAATAAGAGCCAACACTAATAAATTTGTTGCCAATATTTACTTAAGAGATTAGATCATAACACTTTGTAGGTAAATGTATGTCTATGTATTCAAGATCAAGCAGATAAGTTGTTCACACTTCTGTCTGTTTCTTGCATTTCAATGTTTTCTTTATTGTGGTGACTATGCGAAATAAGATATATTGGCAGATGCTCAAAGTTTTAAACGGAACTCTTAATATATCTTAATTATGTCTTAGAGCTCCATCCGTTATTTAATAAGATTGCCATTTCTTTTTTTATTGCAAAAGACTCCTACACAATTAAAATTAAAAAAATTAAACTGTAGTTGTTGAATGGACCAGAATATTAATTGGCCTAGGCCTGACAGGATGATTGGGCTACCAACTCTGAGGTGAGGTCTTTCTTCCCTGACGACTTTGGGAGAAGTCTCTTTTGATTTGTAAAAACTATTTTTCAATTCAGGAATACAGAAATGTTTACGATTCCTATAAAAAAAGATCCAAAGTTGAATATAGTGAATGTATTGCAAGCCAAATTTTTTGCAGACTTTGAAAATTTACTTGGTTTAGTATTGATACAATGCTAAAGTTAACACATTTAATCTTATCCCCTGCAATATCACAAATCTCATTCGTAGTTTTTTTATTTTTCCATACCTATGCTATATATGTAAAACCTGCTGAGACAACTTTGGCTGCGTAGCAAATAAAGTGAAGAACATCAGAGTTCCAGTTATGAGAATGAATGGTTATTTGTGTTATTATGCTATCCAAGATAATATCTGTTTGTTGCATTTGGTGAAACACTATTTAATTTTAATTTGTTTTTACTACTAATGTCAATTTTCCCAACAAGAAACATATGAATATCCCACTTTGGGGAACACTAATTAATAACATTGAATGGATCTTATGGGTTCAAGCTTGTGTTGAACTAAATTTCAATAGGAAAATATGTGGAGTAATAATTGAAAACCGTCCTCATCTATCTACCAACAAAATTCCTTGTTCTAACCATTTGAGGGATAGGTTCAGTCTACATCGTCTTAGTTTTAGAAAAAAAAAATTACTAGATAAATCTATTGAGCATATCTTTATTTCCCGAGTATCATTTAAACTAAACTGTGAGTATTAAGCATGCAACTTTCCAAAATGTTGATTTTAAAAAATAATAACAATAACATAATTACTCTTTTTTAACTGGGTTGAGACCAAAGCAATTAAATAGAAGAACACTAACATTAAATAATGTGGATATGACCCACTACTATTTGAGTCATTTGTGCCATTGTCACATGAAACAATCAGACTATCCAAGTTATACAATGTTTACTATGGTTAAAAATATTGAAACGAAAGTAACATAATCTTGTAGCATCAAATAGCTTGCGATTTAGAGAGGATGCCTGTAAATTTCCAGATCTTGACCGAGCATGTGACTGAGTGGGTAAAATTCAGCTCACCGACGTTTTACACCTAGGGGTCATGAAAATAATAAAAAAACAAAGAAACAATAAAACGGTTAGGGTTTAAAATCACATGAAAATTCGGGTCAGTCCTTAACTTATAACATGTAAATCATGTGACAACACTTACTGAGTTGAATGAGTTCACACAACTATTATCATTGTGAGATATTTTGATGGGTGTATTACTACATTTGTGGTGTATTTTTATGTAAAATAAGATCAATTTCACCTAAATAGGATTAAGTAGCTCTTAAAATTTCCATAGGGTTATTAAAATATATAACTAATGTTTGATGCTTATTTAAGCATGTTATGTATGGTAAACTTAATTTTTACCTTACCCTGGAAAATATTTAAAATAATCCAATCTCATTTACTATAAAGCATGGGTGGAAACATTACCCGATAAAATAAAATTGGAAACTACATAATTTTGTACATGTATATCTTACTTTTCTTTCTAAATAGTGATGTGCCTTCAGATATAAAAGGACAAACTTGATGGCATCAAAATTTTTAAATACGATGAATTTCCATGTCATTTCTATTTTTTGTCATGCCTAAATAGTAGCACTCATCAAATGCTAATAGCGCTCTAATATTGGCTGCCGACTAGGGAAGATTCTTATAAAACTAAAAACAAAAATTAAAAAAATTACAATACTAAAGCACAAAGATGGATGATGAGGCCAAATGACAAATGACAAATGTACCATTCGAAACAAGTCTACCAGAAAAAGTCACTTGAATTCGACACTTCCCAGCTAGAGCATCTTCAAAGGAGACGCCTACCGGCAAACTAGTTATTTTGTGGAACACTTGGCAAATGTCCAATAAACTTCTACATTTTTCATACATGTTGATAAGTGTACTAAAAGAGTATTTGATGAAAATTTAAAACTCGTGTCATTCTCGACCATATCGGCGTTGATAAGGATATCCTTTGAAAGGCCACTAATTTTCCCTTGGCAATGACACTAATTTTATTCATGATTTCATACTGATTACAAACTTATTCAACTTGACTTAGATATAATAAAAAACAATGTAAAAGCTGAGACGAGAGCAATGTAGTTGTAAAGGTAAAATAAAAAAATTGCAGTGATTACATTTTCTTTATAAAAAAGAGAAACCCTAGGGAATAGAGACTAATGTAGAGTTCAATTAAATATCACGACGTGGAATGTAGGGAGATGGTGAAGGCTAGGTGCCTTGTTTTCAATGCCACAATGATGCCCGTAAAAGAAGACCACTGAAAAAGAAAATGTTACTCAAAAACATCAAAATATATTATGAAGCAGATGATGCAATTATTGTTTATATGTCACCAAAACATTAACTACGTCGGGAACGGAAAAGTGGAATCAGGTGTTTTTGAAGAGCCACTTGGAAACAAACGGTTTCCAACAAAGCATGCTCTAAAGAAAACACTAGAAAGTATAGGTAGGTATGAACAATGTGACAGAAATTGACTGCTGGAAAAGGTTACCGGAATTTGACACTTTCTAGCAAAGGCATCTTCAAAGGTGGATGTCTTCAGGCGAATTATTCACTTTTACAATAGCTAACCAAAATACATCATTTGTAATATAATACATCTTGACTAGAGTGTGATATTAATCTATTTTTATTTTTAATGTTTTTCTCTAATTCTCTTAGTTAAAGTTTTATTTTTTACAATAGCTAATCAACATACATCATTTGTAATTTAATACATTTTGACTAGAGTTTGATATTAATCTATATTTATTTTAGAAGTTTCCTCTAATTCTATTAGTTAGAGCTTTATTTCTCATGGAACAAAGGATTTTTTATTAGTTGAAATTTTTCTATTTTAGATAAAATTTACTATTTGAAAATTAGAAGAAAATCAATACTTTATGCTTTTTTGTTTTGTGTTTATCTTTTATAATTTTTACATTGATCTTTTACTTATCATAGAGTGATTTATTTATCTCTTATCAATTTAGAAATGATTAAGAGCAATTTTATAAATTTGTATTGCCATGTACCATGTTAAACAATTATTTATTGATAATACTATATTATAATGGTTATTGTTTGGTTATTATTCACACTTATTTTTAATTATGAAAAAAATTACTAGTAGAATTACGTGTTTATGTACAATATTTCTATCTTAGATTTTTACTTTCTCTTGTGTATGTAAATTTTCATTATTAGTTTGTAGCTAAATTTTATAATACTAATTAAGGCGGCATTTAAATAATGAATAAGTTGGAAGAAAAGACTTTAATCATTTATTTATTTTAATAATAAGTAGACTTTTAAATAAAATACGTGCCATTGAGAGTAATAAAAATTCAAGTGTCATCTTTTAAATTAATTTTTGTATTGCAATTAAATTGAATTCTATTTTTCCATAATTAAACTTGAAAGTCTAAAAACAAAAATGTAGTTATTATTAAATTTCAATACCAATTCGAGGGTTTATGTAATTTTTATTCCTTCCAAAGATATAAAATCAATAGATGTGAAGACACAAAAAGAAGCCACTTGAAAACTTGTGGCATTATGTGACCTTATGGCTACTGTAAGTCAATGACATATTGCCACCCTTCATTTTTAGGATAACCTATCTTAATTCTAGTTATAATTCATGATTGTTAGAGGGATCTTCAATTACAATTAACTTACAACTACCCTACTATTTCACTTTGTTCACTAGCTCTTCAAACAACATTTTTGGCAGGATTTGTCATTTCATGGCCTTGTTTATTTTAAGGATGGGTATTGAAAGATGCTACAATTATTTTATACTAGCACTTCTACTTTTAGGAGGTGTACAGAAATTAGTGATAGGTAATTTTATGGTATAGATTTTTTGGCGATCCACATGTATTTTCCAACATAATTTTATTGGCATTAGAATTTTGGTAGATGTTTGTCGACAAAAGTTTTGTGATAGAGTTAAAGCGGTTTTCCAAAATGAAATAATTTTTTAGACATTTTTATAGTTTACCGATATGAGCCAACTTTTCCAACCATTTATTGGAAATTTGAAAAGTATGTGAAATCACTCGAGAATTAAAGATACAATTGATAATTCTAAGGGAATATAAGTTATTGCTTCAATTGAGTCTTCTTAAGAAAGAAAAATTAAAAATTCACTCAATTGGTATATTGGTGTTGATGTATGGCTTTCAATGAGCCCGCCAAGGATCAAGTCTTGTTGAGTGTAAGGTCTAGAGACACCCAACATAGAGATTCAAATGGTTGAGGCTAGCATCGTTCCGTGGGTGATTTTGACAACGCGGATGCCCCTTACCCATAGCTATTTAGTTGAAGGTGGTCATTAGATTAATTTGATCGCTTACTTTGCATTGTTGGATCTATATGTTCACTTTGGAACTTAGGTAAAAATGCCATCAAACTATGTAATCTAGTGCCCAATTGTAAGACACCTTAGAGGCGCTCAATCAAAAAATATCACTCAATTTCATTAAAATAAACTTGCTAATTAATTTACAAAATGAAAGGAATATTATGTGTTTGAATAAGATTAATGGGAAAAGATGTTAGGAACCAAAATAAATTAAAAGTAGTGGCGACATCATGTATGGTATAATTCTCTATCATTTCTACCCAAAATAAGAAAATAAAATGCAAACAATTATGTTAGTCTAAAAAAACATTATTTACTATTAGATTGACATCGAGCTTGTCGGCCAAAGTCAGGTGTAAATTCGTTTTCCCAAAGTTGGGTGATCCTAATAGAAGTGTTATCTTACATTCATGGAAGTTTTCGGATTACATATGGAGCATTATTTTTTTAGACAAACAATTGAAGAGACAATAATCTTGGTAGCACGGGCCCATGCACTGTACCTACAAGGCTTCATATTTTTTTGTAGTTGTGTAATTTTCTTGTTTTAAGGCTAACCTTGGCATGAAGACAAAACAAACTATATCCCTCTTCACAATATTCAGAAACTCTTTCCTTGAAATCATCAATACTTGTGGGCTCTTCTCTAATTATACACTAATTGAATCCTTTAATGATTTCAGAATGTACTTGGGTCCATCTTTCACCAATGTATAGGTGTTTACACAACCATCATGAACTATTTTCTTATCATATTGCCAAGGTCTCCCAAATGACCCATGGCATACGTCTACGGACATTATATCACACAAGACTTCATTATCATACATATCAATCTTTATGTCACTCTGCAGTGCTCATTCATAAGTAATTAATGTCCCTTTAGTTTCCATGACACCTTTTATGAGCTCATGTGCACAATTGTTTTTAGACCAAGATTCTTCATAATTTTCTCAAAAATGATATTATCAATGCTACCATTGCCAAAAATGACTTTACAATACTTACCTCCATACTTGCAATGGTTATGAATAAATTTTTCCTCTACATAGGTATATCTTTCTCTTTCATAGGTTTCAACACCATGTACTTCATCATGAGCATTCCACCCCTCTTAGGTTATCCAATGTCATTCTTTTAGTCTTCATGCTAAGCAACAATGTTGTTACGTCATTCCTCTAGTTGTCACTATTTTGTGTGACATGTGGACACTCAAATGCATGATGTCTAGTATCTAAATAATGAAAACAAATTCTTATTAATCCTCTGCCGTGTCCTTGGCCTTGATCTCTAAATGTAAATCTTCCTCTACCTCTCTGTGCATGAATTTACTCATGTGAGGTGCTCACTTTTCCCTCTTATGTGTTGTTTCATGTTTTATTTCATGAATTTCCACCTTTATGTCATAATTTTCCTTTCCTCACGAGGTGTTTTATTATTTTTAGGACAACTTCTCCTCAGAATTTAGTGCAAACTGATAGGCTTCTTTCACCATCCTCAACCAAATCATACTGAGTTCATCTTGAATAGAAATGTGTAGTCCGTTGACATACCTTGAGATTTTTCCTTCTCTACATGGATAACTTGGATGTTGAGCAAATACAATTCCTTTTTGTACTTCTTTACACTCGGTTCTTTCTTACGTAAGTTTCTGCAATTGCTTGAATAGATGAGAATGTTAATCGACAAAATTTGGCCTTCAAATTTGTTACTGTATGATCTTATTTCTTTAGCTTATGCTTACCTTTGTAAACTCTCTCACCATACACATGATCCCACCACAATGATGTATGGACCTTCAATTTAGCATTCACAAATCTAACCTTCTTATTATATTCTACCTACACCTGCATACTCAAAGTACTTTTCATTTTTTTGGGATCCAGTCTATCAAATCCTTTGGTCTAAGTTCTCTTTAGTAACATGGAACATCTATATATGGTTTGCTTCAAATCCTTATGATTTCTCGTAAGAGTTAGTCCTTTTAAGTATCAATGTGCTCTACCTTAGCTTATTGTTTTGTGAGGTCTTACTTCCTAGTCATCCTCACTCTCATCAGCTTCTATAGAAACACATCTATGTTGCACGATCTCCATGGCTGTTAAACAAGCTTGCATTCCCATTATCAAATTAGCCATGTTGGCTAGTCTTGAGACTTTGTTCACTCTTTATGCCATCTTTTCCTTGTAATATTCTCGTTATGATATTCTATGACCTCACACCCTGTACCCAACAACACGATACTTAAGATGTTCACAACCACCTTATATAGTGGTACACACACCCCTAGTATGGAAATAATCAAATTATAAGGTCTCTCACATAACCTGGATATTGATTATCACACCAACATCCACAATAGTACTCGTGAATCCTACACTTTGACTAACATTAACAACACTCAATCCTAGGCTCTGATACCAAACTGATGTATTCATCATCGTCAAGGTTCCCAATGAAGGGATTCCTTCCACCACACAACCCTTGTAAAATTAGACCTCATGAAATATCTCAAGCACAACTCCTAAATAGAAAACAAACAAGCTTTCTATTATGTATGGAAAAAGTTTATAAATCCTAGTACATTGCACATATATTATAATGATAGTATTCAATGAGAATCCATAAGGATTCTATTGATAACTACCCACCATAGACCTATCCTCAGCTTGAAATTTTTTCCAAGCTTTTGCATAACCAACCTTTAGCTCTCAATTACAAGGATGATCAACTCATATCAAGTTAAGCGTGAAAATAAAGCTCAAGCTTCCAAATCAAGATTGACGATCCTCTAAAGGAAAATATTCCTTACAAGGCTACACTCCCATCTTTATATAGAATTCACATGTGTAAAGGTGGGAGGAAAAGATACCAAATGCAGGTAAATATCTCCTGAAGAATATACTCTCACGTGTCCAAAGTTGATTGTTGATCTTCTTATAATGTGCCTTTCATTCAATATGACTTATCTAAGTGGTCCATACCTGTGTAAGATGGATCGAGGTCCAAGTGTCCATGCTCACAACTGTAGGCATGTTGACAAGTGATTTAAATGTGTGTAGCCAATCATTTTATTCCTTGTCATATTCTACAAGTTTCTAACGACATGAAAATGACATTCATGGTTTATAACAACCTTGGTGGCTTCAAACAAGCATTAATGATATGTAAAAGTGTTAGAATGTTTCCTCAATATTCTGTAGGTTCCACAAGATTTTTTTGCATCAAGAAATTTTGCACAACATTCCTCAATGGTGCATAATTATAGATACGTTTGCACGAAATGAGTAGACTTTATGCATCTTTTGCAATGTTGTGTGACTTTTGCAATGTTATGTTGCTTTCGTAGCATTGCATGGAATTCATAATATTGCACATCCTCCATACTTTTTTTTGGCTTCTGAATTTTTACATGCATTGATATGTTTTGTGTGGAATAAACAAGCTTGTGTTCCATCTAAATTTTGGATAAGGAAAGGAAATCACTTTGTAGTTCACTTAGGAGTAATGTGTGATTATGTGACAAACATTACCCACAAGATTGCGCAAAATTTTATTTACAACAATGTTTAAGTATTTTTGGTTGATGCATGATTGTGTATGAACATGGATGCTCTTACATCAATTAAAAATGTACATTTTTAAATTTCTTCATATCTAGAGATATACAGGAAAATATTGAAACAGTAAAAAGGAAAACTGTGTTGCAATTATTTGAAACTCAACTTTTAAGGCCTTATGTTAGGTCCATCATCAGGAGGATAAGATCCACAAATAAAAAAGAATATAATTCCCCATATTAATAGTTATTTTCTCCTTCAGCTCTATAATTTAATATAGAGGATTATCATTGTTATCATTTTTAATAAGGGCAATTGCCGACTTTTAGATGTCGCTTACTTTCCAACCACCATCTTAGCTTACAAACAATATAAATAGAGACGATAGTTGAAAACTAAGAGATAAATGGAAGATGATAGTTAGCCTCGTTAAAAATGAGAATAATGATAATCCTCTATCTTAAATTACATATCTAACCAAAACATAAAAATGAGGAGCAAATAAATTTCAATATGGGGAATTATATTTTGTTTTTATTTGTGGATCTTATACTCCTGATTATGGGCCTAGTATAAGGCTGGAAATGTCGAGTTTCAAATAATTACAATGCAATTTTCCTTTTTTCTGTTTCAATGTATAATTTTATCCAATTTTATTTTGTTACAATGTCAATGAAACATTTTCATCATATTTGTTCTAAAAAGAGGTTTTATGTTTTCTTTTTTGACTATGAACTATCATATCTTTTTAAGGGAAATGTTGAAT